>JAWWEW010000001.1:52746523-52917355 GCA_035583185.1 Anabacerthia variegaticeps
CGCCCTGAACGCCCCTGCCTGCCCTGCCCTGCCTGGCACTGCCCTGCCTTGCCCTGCCTGCCCTGCCCGCCCTGAACGCCCCTGCCTTGCCCTGCCTGCCCTGCCCGTCCTGCCCGTCCCCCCGAGGGAGCGGCATGGCCGCCGTGCGGGAAGCGTGTGAGGGCACTCGGGGAGCTCAGCCTGGCAAGGGCAGGCTGAGGGGAGAGCTCACTGCGGGTACAACTTCTTCGTGAGGGGAAAACGAGGGGCAGGCACTGATCTCTGCTCTGTGGTGACCAGGGACAGGACTGAGGGAATGGCATGAAGTTGTGACAGGGAAGGTTTAGGTTGGATATTAGGGAAAGGTTCTTCCCCCAGAGAATGGTTGGGCACTGGAACAGGCCCCTGAGGGAAGTGGTCACAGCACCAAGCCTGACAGAGCTCAAAAAGCGCTTGGAAAATTCCCTCAGGCACGTGGTGTGACTCTTGGGGATGGTCCTGTGCAGAACTAGGAGCCGGACTCGATTGTCATCGTGGGTCTCTTCCAACTCAGGATGTTCTGTGACAATCACTCCCCTGGCACTGGGCACCTGCCCAGGCACAAAACTTTCAGTCAGTGCTGGTTGTTGAGCTATGAAGGGAGCAGCGGGCAGGCTGCTATCCAGAGTCAGAGAGTCAGCTGTCAGTGGGGAAGGCAGACAGAACATCAAATGGCAAAGAGCAGCGCCAGCTCCTTAATGTGCCCATCTGCAGCCACAGGCACGTGTACATGGGTGCTTGTCATGTCCAGTGTTCATGGATAATGTTCAGGGACTCTTGTTACAGGATCAAACTATCCTCTTGCAAACATTTCTTTGAAAAACCCCAAACTTTTCCATCTGTTTTTATGTCACAGACTCATAAATTTATTTATGAGTTGAATTTATTTCACTGACATGGAGTCTGTGATTTAAATACAGACCAGTGGATACCCACATGCCCACAGAGCTACGAAAGGATTTCAAGGAGCACTTAAATCAGCCAGTGTTACGTGTAATGAGTCTTCCTGCTTTCCCTAATTCATTTACAATAAATGTGGGCATGACAGAAAGGCCCAAGGGGAAGTAGTTGTCGAGTTTTGGTGTCCAGAGTTAAAAACAGATTAAAAGGTTCCTCCCAGTATACTTGTATCATCTATATAATGAAGCAAATTCAATTTCCAGACAACCCCGGAATCCCTGCCCCGAGTCAGCGCTGAGACCAACCAGCTGATTAGGGTTGCCGCCCACTGCTGTCACTCGGCTGTGATCAACCTGCGCTGAAACCCTTCTCGTTGTGCTCGCTGGGGTCTGCGGTGGCTAATGCCTCACAGGCACACTGCCATCTGGAGTACTGACAGAAACCTTCGGGAGAGCAAGATAAACACTGAGGAACTCAGACTGCATTCTGGACAGCAAGAAAGGGACTATTCATTTATCATAAAGGTTCTCCAGGCTGCTTCTAAACATTTTGACTTGAACAATTCAAATTCCTAAAATTCTCCTGGTTTGTTTTAATAGAGGTGTGTACAGTTTTGTGTTGATTTGTCTGTCTTTTGGTGTAAGATTTTTCTCGATGTTTTGGGGTGGATACACATGTGTGTATCCAGTCTGGTAAGTCAAGGATGCTGCATTTTGCCACCAGACACTTGCGGCTACATGATGTGTTACGTGTCTTGTGGTGAGATTGCTCAACCCTTCCTTTGGAGGCTTAAGAGCTTTCCATGCCCAGTCCTGCTCTGTATGACTCTGGCAGCAAGAATTCAGCTCCAGGCAGTGCCACTGTGAAGCAGAGGTACACAGTTGTGCCAGGAGCTCCAAGTGGATGCACTGTGGTACAGGGCTTGGTTTGAATGAAACAGGAAATAAGTCACGTGTGGTAATAAAGAAAATAAAACTACAAGTAGATTCCAGATGATGGAGGAGTTCAGAGAAGAGTGAGGTGAATGGCTCCCTGCTCTGAAACATCTGCTCAAGTCCCAGGACTGAAACTCCAGTCTCCCTTACTACCTATATTTAACATCTGAAAAATCTTACATTGGTGAGTGTATTACCAGGTTTTTTCCTCTATGAACACAATCTTTTGAAGATTTAATTACTAACAAAAAAAAGAAATCTCTTTCTTCTGTTGTAATGCAGAGGAGAAAGTAAAATCCACACAGCAGGAAAGAGTTTGGAACATGTGGCAAGATGTTTTACTTGTATTGCAGTATTTTGCACCTACTATCATGCCTTTGATTCAATGGCCTTAGAGTTTTTTATGATTTACGAGTGATCTTTGATCTTTTTGTTTCCCAATCCTAATGTAAAAGGTTTTGTCTTATTTTTTTCCTGCCAGGGTAAACTGATTTGCTTGAGATTGAGAATATGCTCAAACTGTAAAGCCAGAAATAAATCCAAGACAGCAGCTCAGGACACCGCACTCCCCCTCCCAGCCCATCTAACCTTCCAAAAGGGGACTGAACACAAAAAATAGTGATTAAAAATCACAAGTTGCCCCTATGATTACATGGTAGAAATTGTAAAGACCCCAGATAACAGGAGGATGAGCACAGAGTAAATACACAGACTACTTTATTAAACCCTTTGAAGCACACTGGATTGTGTTTGCACATAACACACCTGCTGTGATGCTAAGGACTAAGATCTGTCTTTGTTAACATGCCGTCCAAATTTCATCAGGAACATATTTTTCGTTAAAATACTTCAATGGAGCTGGTCTCTGAGGCATCTGACTAGCAGTGGGCAAAATGCTGGGTTTCCTTGCCATTAAAGTTGGTCTCCCCGGAGAGTGAGAAACTAATAACAGAAGGGACAGGAGAAAGAGAGAGCAGACGAATACTCATTTAGTCCAGAACCATAATGTTGAGAACAAAATTAATTTAGACACTGAAGGGTACAAAGAGAGAGTGACCTTTAATTGCTGATCCGTAGCACCAGCTGCTGGAGCAATAAACAAGCAGGGAGCGTGCAGACAGATCCCACCTGGACGCAGATTCCAGGTAGCTGCTGTGCTGAGGTGGCCCGCATGGATGAAACATTAAAGACAGCCACGGCAGGAAGGTCAGGCAGGAAAAAGCATCATGGCCTGTAAAAATGGGATTATGTGTTTTCCAGCTGCTGGCAGCTGTGCAGAAAGCACGTGCATGTGTAGTGATGGGCAGTGTTGGGGCTGGGGGCAGTGGTCCCCTGCTCAGCCAGGGCAGAGCAGCCACGCTGACTCCAACCATGAGCTGAGACCAACCTGCTTGATTTTACACAAATCAAGTTAAGGGTACTTATATGAAGGGCACCATCACCAGATTGCCTGTGTTGGTGGTTTTCAGCAGGCATAAGGTGGTGTGTTGGTTTGTGGCTCTCTCCCCACTGCCAGCACAGTTGGGTTGGGAAGAAAATGTCTTTTTCTTCCGCTGGCATAAAAACAAGATCGTGTAGTAGCATATTGTCTACAGACCACCAGGTGTGAAAACAGAATGGCTGGCTACCGAATTCCCTCTCTGCTCTGCGTAGGGGGGAAGAAGTGTGATATTGTGCGTGATTTCGATCTGTGCAAAATATGCTAAAAGTCTCCCCTTGCTGATATGAAATTGACCTCAAGCTTCTTAACCGCAGCAGTAATAATATCCTGACTCAGAAAGAGAGGCGAGCAAGCCAGAGAAATCTCTATTTGCCTTCATCCACACTGGCAAAGCAGAATTAATTGTGAAATCCCCAGAGCAGTGCTGGCTGTGATACAAAATAGTCATCTGTTACGGATGATCAAGGTAAGGGCCAAAATGGTAATATAAATATTTGGTGGTTTAGGGGGAAACTTCAAAAAGCTGGAAACTGGAGGCTGGAAAAAGGGAGAAACTGAACCATGTCCTTTTGGAAACAATACCTCTGCGTTCTCCAGCTATCAAAAAAACCCCAAACAAACAAATAAAAAAAAAACCAAACAAAAAAAACAAACCAAACCAACCAACCAAAACAAAACAAAACACCCAAAAAACCCAAAAAGTGAGAGAGAAAGAAAGATTGCACTGCCTGGAATACTACAGTCTTGATTGGAGAACTGACAAGAATATTAATAATGACCAAAGGCATTTAAATTAATAAAAATAAGTAGGAAAAAAAGTAAAATTGTTAGAAATTGTTCAAAATCAGAAGCATAAAGCTGGTAAAGAATTTAATAGAAGATGAAATCTGCAGTCAGTGATGGTGAGTGATAAAGACTTGTCTAATTTTAATATTTATATTTGAAACAAAAGAATGGTTGCTATTCAACTGATCTATCACTATGTAAAAAACCTGTTAATTGGAATGCAAAAGAAACACAGATGTTCAATAAATTGTTCTGCTCTATTTTGGGATGGAAAACAGATTATAAAGCCATGTTCCAGGTTGGTAACAAAATAATTCCTGTACCAATGCAAGCCTGAGAATGTAAAATAAGAGCAGCTCCAGTTAAAGAACTTAAAATAAGCAGCTCTGGATAAACTTGCGTCCAACAGTTTGAAATATTATTTTCCCAACCACTTGGTCTGGAGATGCTGTGGAGGTTCCAGACCACTGAATCGTCTGTGGGTTTTTATTGATTTGGTTGGTTTGTAAAGAGAGAGCAGCTCTGGCTGATACAGAACTGTCAACCTTACCCTGATTCCAGACACAGGGATGGAAAAAGCTCATAATAAAAAGGGAGACTACCATCACCAACGCCACTCAACAGAATTTGGTGGAAAATGCCTTTTAGATGAAGCTACGAGTTCGGTGAGTAAAAGGAGCAGTGTTACAATACAGTAACACTTTACATTTCCATAGAGCGTTTGGTTTGGTAATCCCCGACATTTCCACTAAGGATGCTTCTGTGGAATTAGCACAGTATGCTCTAAAATGATTACGTGTTCACTAATTGGTCTCAAAATGTCATTTTAATGTGTAATTTTCATGCAAGATGTATTTACCTGAAGATTTAAGCGTGGATTAGGGTTTAGCAATTTAAAACTTTATCAGAGGCCTAAAAAAGGATCTAACATCATTACTGCTCAATTCTTCAGATAACACACAAATAGGGAGAGTGGTAAGTTCTGAAGACAAGCCACTACCACTGAACAATCTCTGAGTAAGCTGGGCTTTCACAAACAATACCTATTTTAATACAGCTTACATAAAATTTACACATCTAGGAACAAAGACAGCAAAACATGCTTTACAGGATGTGCAACTCCCTCCTGGGGACTCATTACTTTACAAAGATTTGCAGATCTTACTGAGTTGATAGCTAATCTTTAGCTCCCACTAAAGTTAGTGGGACACACCACACACCAGTTAGTTCATGATGATGCCCACAGATTTGGAGCAGAGAATGATGTCACCTTACTTTGACAAGTCTTTTGCCACTATCCCACCTGAAAGTATTATGACCAAACACAAGAACTGTAACCTTAACCAAATTCCTATGAGGAAACACAAAACTTGCATAGAGTAGTTAGCTTTGATATCAAAATAAGGAGATGATCAAGTGACATTTCATCTGTCACTGTGAGAAATAATCACACAACCATAGCACAAAGGACAACCCCTGAGGAAGCAAACCTGCAGGAGTGTCTGTGAGCTGCCAAGGAAGCTGCAGGGCAGGTTTATTCGGATGAAGCCTTGAACCTTTCCATCTACACTGTTGGTTAATAACCCCACTATGGCTCAGGCTCATAGTTTTTATACTGTGCTTAGGAAGTGTCTAGCTTTGGATACCAACCAGGAAGCCTGTCTACAGTGCACTTAGCCTCGTGCAGTTTTACAGGAGACCACCCTTAAACACCACTTTCCCTCTTTCTTTAGATGCCCGCAGGAATGGGAGCCCAACAAAAATCTGACATTAAGTCATATTTGCATCTGAGGTATGTTGATGAGGAGTGAGCTGAGGATTAACATAGGTTCAAGCACGTGTTGGATAGTGCGGACATGCCATCTGCGTCTGATGGCTGAGGGGGAACAAACTGGGGGGAAAAATTACTGCTGCAGTTAATACTTTTACTGTAGCTTTCCCTGGTTCAGTGCTGGTGTTCACAGCTAAAGGTGGGTATTAGGTAACTATGGAAAGCCTTTGGAAGAGCAGAAAAAAAGGACAACACGGGGGACAAAGAGACTCCAAATGATTTACATTTAAGGAACAGTTGCATTCCAGGACACCAGGCATGACAGGAACTCACGCTTAATAAAGCACTTAGTAAATATAAGGCCCAGTGGCCAGAAGCCAAAGCTAAACAAACTCTCAGCATGTACACCCAAAATATTTTTCCAACAGGTAATAGTCACTGGAATAATCTGCCAAGGACTGCAGTGGGATTTCCCAGAAGATGCAATCTCTTGTTGTTCCTAAAGAGGAGTTCTACTTCAAACACAAATTAAGGGAAGTCCTACAGCTTCTGTTACCCGAGAGGTCAAGCGAGATGATCATAACAGTCTCTTCTGGCCTTGTAACCTATAAATAGAGTCCCAATGGAAAAAAAGAATTATCCTTATCTTGGGCTTTCCCAAAACATTGTGGAAAAAACAATAGGAATGCAGAAAGATCAGAAATAGTCACTTTACAACAGTTGTGCCTAGTTTGGTATTTCTACTGAAAAAACTAGAACATTTTCATTTTCACTCCAGAATGCCTTTTAAGATCTTCCTTCTTCCTGCCAGAGTCAGCCATACCCAATACACCCATTTCCAGAGCTGCTAACTAGTCACCGTTTGATAACCATAACAAAGGTTTGGGTTTGAAGTCGGTGGGAGTTTTGCCATCCTCATCTCATGGGTGGATCAAACCAGACTATCTTTGCAATTTAAGGACACACCTCAAACCCTCCATCCAATGAAAAATGAAACTCAGGGGAATTATGCCACACACACACACAGCTGCTGACTCTGGCTGAAAGCACAGACGTTTCTCATATACTGTGTCAAATACTGTTATATTTAGGGAACATTTGAAAAGAATTCTACCTACTTGAAGTGAGTCACTAAATAGCCACCGTACAAACGCCATGACAGCCACAGACACAAATGTATTCTCTGCAACTGTGTTGTTTTTATTGTTCTTTGCAAAAAGAGAGTGCTTCACATAGCATGCATCCTCCTGCAATGTTTTTTGGTTAGAATAAAATAACAAGTCCCACCTTTTAGTTTCTGGGAATGTTCTGCATGTGTGAAGCAAATGACACAGGAGCACCAATTAAAATACAGCAAAACAGCATTTAGATTATCCCTCCTTTACTTGCTTCCTGAAATAATTTTGATGAGAATTCAAGTACATGAAACAGTTTGAATTGACAAAACAATCCAAAACATCTAAATAGTCTGAGCCTTATAGTCTAATTGCCTAATAGTCAGAGCAGGACTAGACCCACAATAATGCTGTGACTATTCCCTCAGTACCAGCCCCTTTTGCCTTGAACTTGCTGTCCAGCTCTGCTGTGAACATGGCAAAGCAGGGTTTAATGCACTCTTTCATCAGTAGAAATTTGAAGACACAATATTGGCAGTCCAGTGGGAAAGCAGGAGACCCACGAGCCTACCTGGTCTTTGGTCTAGAACAGGGATAGGAAACGGTGGTTTCTGTCACAAGTACCTCTCACAAGCATGTGCCAACTTCCACGCTATGGGGTTTTCTGAAACTGGAGTTGCCTCAGTCACTCCTGAAATTTTTGTGTTTTGATTTTTTTTTTTTTTTTAAATTTTAATACTACTTTAATTCTAAGCCACAAAATAAAATGATTCTCAAGCCGGCTGGGCAGGACAACTACTCAGGAGGTATGACAGACACTTAGACATATGTATTTGAATAGATCCTTAAAATACAGGCAAATGTTGCCAAGAGACATGTCTAGAATATCCTCTCAGCTTGAGTACTTGTAGCTCAGTCCTGGGAAAACAAAACGATAGTTGAAATCTTCCCAGCAGATGATCTGGATCTACTGGGTCTTGCATTTCACATGAAGGGCTGACAATTAGGATGAAATGGGAACTGCTAGAATAGGAGAAGCAATGTAATTGTTAGATTTGTCAATCTAGCTCAACAGAGAATACATGGGAGACGGAGTTCCTCTCAGAGAAAACAATTTCTTATCAAATCCGCAAGTAATTTTGAACTGGCCATTCCTGCCTTTTCAGCATGTATTTTGAAAGAAATGTCCAGTTGCAAATGAGAGCCTCTCAGGCTTCAGGAAGCAGGAACTTCAGCTGTTGGCAACAGGCTCCCACTGTCTCCCACTACTGTCCTCATGAATTCAGTGACAATACTTGCACTAATTTTAGAAGAAGCACAGTCAGGCTCTTTGTACAAACCATAAAAGTCCTGTTAGAAGAACTGAGCAACAAAGAGTTTAGCTAATCAATATGCATCCAGTAATGATTATTAAAGATACACTTCTGAAGACTTCCAAATACACATGCATATATACTTTTCAGAGGAAAAAAAAATTTGCACTTCAGAAATGTGGTCCAGATTAAATCTGTGTTTCCATAGGCTGAACATAATTTTCCTGGAAATAAAGGTAAAGGAGAAATGGAAAAGATGTACAGATTCCTGAAGAGTGTTCTCCTGTCAGAGGTATAAAAAGGTCCATGTTTTCAAATAAAAACCATAATCATCATTCAAGACTGCTCCAAAAAAAGCCAAGCACTTTTTGAACAGACTTCTGTTCACAGGACCATGTACTTAGGCAGCCCTGGCAAAATGAGGTAATGGTCATATATCATGATACAAATATCCTAAGAATAATCAAAACAGGAAAGGTTCATATAGGCACCCTCTGTATTAAACTAGCATCATTTGTAAGACTGGCAATTCCTACATTTCCCACTCTCTTAGAATCCTGCTTCAATACAGATAATAATAGATCTCTTACTGGTAGTACCAGAGGGAATGGGACCAGACAATGACAGTTTAGTACAGTGTGATGTACTACCATGGTACCACACACTTGTAAACATGTTACTCCACTTGTTCACCCAACAGCTGGCTCTCAGTATGGTTTCAGGTACGTGATTTCTGCTCTGTGTCAGCTAGGAAAACACATTCAGATGTGCCAAACACCTTCCCAGTGCTAGCACATACATATAAATGCTTGGCTCGAACTGAGACTAGCTCCCTCAGGAAAGTGGTGCTTGTGTAGACATCTGTAGTTTGACTATTCTGGCTGAGATAGGTCACAGGCTACTCAGCAACAAGACCAGGGCATTCTAATTACATTTACTTCTACCCTTAAATCAAAATGATCTTGCACCCTTTTAGGTACAAAGTGAGACAGCAAAAATTAGTTGTGCTTTAAAAACCTGACCCATGGAACCACAAGATTTTGATGTGTAAAGGTTTCAAAGCTGCCTAGAACATTTAGAAAGAAAAAAACTCAACAGAACAGTCTATTAAAGAAAATGTTTTGATTTTATTACTTTCTAGTAGTAATTTTCTCATGTGTATGTTTAAATTCTAAACCAGTTAAGCAATTTACCTGATAGATTTCTTCTCTGTAGAAAAAAGTCAAGGAAAATCTTGGGAAGAAAAAGCTCAAGAAGGTACCATTATTCTAAATAGGCTGTATTATTATTGCTTAATTAAGATAATTAAGGGTTGGAGGAACAAAGGTTGGGAGTTTACACTTGGCATTTCCTTTCAGGTTTTGTTCTTTCTGCACAAGACATGCCCCCTTGTGGGGAGAGGTTCAGGCCCACAAACCACTGGTCTCCCATGACAGGTTTGGTATCAAACAAAAGAGACAGTTGTCCGAAAAAACTTTTTGCTTCTGAATTTCTCACTTTTCAGTCCCTCTCTAGAAGTGTGATCGTGGTATACCTCACATTTGGTGGGTTGTGGAGAGGATTAAGGAAAGCAGCAAGCTGTAAGGCTCCCAAAGAGATGATACTGGGGGTTAACACAGTAAGAAGAGTGTGGAACTGGTTCCTTTAGCTGTGTCAAATACCTTACTTTCAGCATCCTCATGGAGCAAAGGAAAACTGTCCTAAAGAAAGCAGTGCATGAGAGTTTGCTCCTGACGAGGATAAGAGGACACAAATCACTGGATCTAAATGAGCATCCCACAAATCATAGGCATCATCACTGTAGGGATCTTTGCACTTAACTCCTTATTGGCAGGCTCTTAACCCATGTTTAAGCTACGGTAACATTGAAATAGATCTGAAAATATTTTCAGGTTCTTATTAAAAGCCTTTTTGTCCTTTTTCTTAATGTTGATTTGGCCATTATAACCACAATACAGTTACCTATATGTTGTCCTTGCCCATACTTTGAATTAATTTTGTTATTTATTATTGAAAATTGTCACTTCAAAATGACAAAAATTTAGGTGATGTGGATCATAAACATCCACTTAACTGTTGGTATCATGACAACAGATCTTCAAGTAGTGTAGCAACTCCACTGGAGTTATGAAAACTGAGGCTATCAAATTGCATTCAGTGTGAACACAGGGTAAGGAATACCAAACAGTATGATATCTTGTGACTATTAAACACAGGGTGATAGTCTTCTTCCTCCCTTCAATATCGAAAGTATATTAATTTTCACAGATGGGAGATAAGCAAACAAACTGTGTCCCAAAACAGGTAACAGGCTGATGAAACAAACATATGATCTTTTGTTAGAAGTACAGTATAAAAACTAAGAACATTAAAGCACAGTCTGGTAGAGTGACAGGAGGCTGCTCCACTCTGCTACAGAGAGGACAGAGAAAGGGCACCCAAAGTGCAACATAAATTAACAGGAAGGAAGATGGCAAGGAAAGAGAAGAGAGGAAGTCTGTGCTAACAGTGTTTCTATCTGAGATATTAGCATAAGATACGACAAAATAAACACCATAATTTCTAGATTCACATAACATACAATCATCTCTCTTGCAGCAGGTTCTTTCTGTATCAAAGTACAGAACCCCAAGATCTTCTCTTGGAAAACTGTTCATCACTTCAGGGAAAAGGGGTTATTCTACACTGGTTTGTTCCTTATACCTCAGTACACACCAAAGTCACTTTTCTTATCACTGCGGATACATCTGTCTGCTTTGTTGCTCTAGACATAAACAAACTGAAATTGGAGTATGCAGTAACCTGTCTTCTGGGCGCTGACCCTCACAGCAGACTACAGGGATATTCTCTTCACTTTCACTTGTGTGGAATCTTCATCTGATTTCTCTTGAAATCAAATAAAACTTGAAAAATGAGCGAGAGTTGGCTTGAGACAATTGACATGCTTCTGACTTTGTGATTCCTATTTCCTTTCAGTTCCATGTAAGAGGATTCAGCAATTGAAATACCTGAGAACTGTAAAGCATTGCAATGTTCATGTCTGTTGCAGTTGACTAACAAAATAAAAATTTTAAAGTCAGTTCTTGGAAGGATTCTGCCCTTTGCTCTCTTGTTCAACTCTCACATAAAAAATTGTATGCAAGTGACATTAGCTTTGTGTCAGAAATAAATTTGGGTAGAATCTTAAGCCTTCCACTGAATCATCTCTGCAAAGATGGCCCATCTTTTCAGCAAGAAGCAGCCTAGAGAAAGCAAAAGAAGATGTGCTGTATTACTTAAAGACACCATGATAACTAAAGTATTAAACACAGCAATTATTACTTACCTTTCTTTGGCTAAGAGAACGGACATCCCCACCAGCTTAGCAAACTCATCAGCTGTGAGAGAACCCTTTTCAGATACCTGTCAAAAGCCAAATACACAAATAAACAAACCATGGCATTAAAAGTTCTTTCAGCTACTGAATCAGATCTAGCCTTGAGAAGTTATAAATTAGTAACAAATTCCTTGTGAAGAAAATTAGTTTGTTTGCATTTTTAAAGAGTACAACTAATTACGAGTATTGCCCCTTAAAAATATCTCTTCTGTGCCCTGGCAAAATTGCCAAATACAAACAAGAAATACAGAAAAGAATTAGATCTGTAAAAAAATTGTATGGTACCCCTTCCTTTGGAGTTTTTTAAAAGATGCCTTGGGACCAAATGAACAGAAAAATCAGAATAGCTCAGACAGCAGTATATTGTCACAATCAGTATTTACCAGCCAGCTATACTAAGAGATTCTGCAAACACTAAAGCCTAAATGAGGAAACAAAAGACCTGTTCAGGGCAGGTCATCAATCTAGACATTTAAGTCATATCAGGTGGAAGTGAAGAATTTGAGTTTAATGGGATTTAAAATATCCCCACTGCCTATAGGAAAATCCCCAAACCTTACTACTTCACATCATATTTCAGTATACGAGAGGGATAAGTAAATGCCACCATCACATTCAGTTGACATAAAAACAGGCTGTCTTGGGAGTCAAAACTTTGGCTGCTTTGTCTCAACCACACTACTTATTACATGCTAAAATGAAACCTCACACACATGTGAGACGTGGATGTTTAAAATACTAGATAAACACTAGATACGAAGTCTAGACTTATTATGTACTGAATTTCCCAGGTAAACATGTTTTATTACCCTAAAAATTAATAATTCTTCTATTTCTCCATTGCTTTACATTTAAGTGAAGTTGTAATTCCAGATGTAGTTGCCATTTCCTGCATCCCACATAACTGGGTGGGGAGGGGTCTATTGTGCATCATTCTCAGCAGTAGTCCTTTTACAGAAACTCAGATTAAATTAGTCCTAACATGAGATTTTAGGAAGCTATGTGACCAAATCTGAGTAATGGAAGTCAGCCATACAATTGGTGATTAATTATCTTTCCTTCCCAAACCCCTACTCTCATCAAGGGGTGACTTTGGATTCCTTTGATGTCCGTGTCATTTCCTGTCCTCACCAGCCATTCAAAACCACATCTCTCTCTTGTCTGAAACCCAATGGATTCCTTTCACTTCTTCTCAGAACTTAATGTATTATGTACAGTAACATGAAGGTACAGGGTGCTTTTGGCCACAAGTCTGATCTCATCTTCCTGTTCCCTTACGGGCTAGCCTTCCTCATTTGAAGCCTCTCCCTTACAGTTTTCTATGGAGTCAAAGGCTCACATGAAAATAAGAGAAAAAAGGCACTTTGGTAGTAAATCCACCATCTGTTACTTTCTGCAGTTAACCTCCTTTGTTATCAAGAAAGGTTTTTCCTTTCCTTTCAAAGAGATAACTACTCTTACTGCACGCAACAAAATATTTAGAAACAAAAAATAATCAGAAGAAACCCTCTAAAATGGAGTAGGTATTTTTCTGTAAATATAACAAAATAAACAAAAATATTAACGTATATTCAAAGATTTAAACATTGTAGTTTTGTTAATTTAGGATGGAATCTTTCAGATGGTTATACACATTTCTCTTATCTAAATATCTTTCGGATGAGTGAAAGCTGTAAGGTAATGATCATGAAAAATACACTGAAGAGTCTACCTCATGTCAAGTGAGAAGCTGTCTGTTACAGCTCTACTTTTTCTCAGCTGCCCAAGTGAAAGTACTCTTTGGCTGTAATGTTTAACTTTTGATACACTTTGTTAGCCTTTTCTCAACTGCATGAAAATCATAAAATTACATGCATCTGAAAAAGACAGAGAAAAATGTACCAAATACTGGGATAACATGACTTACAGGATCCAGAGGCAGCAATACCACAAAGGTTTATGATGCTGAACAATTTATATTTTTTTTTTCCTAACAAAGCTAGCTTAATACTATACACAATATTCTCCAACTGAGTGCTCTTCACAGCAGCAAACTCAGTACAAGATGTTACACATACAATGCGTATTTTTTAATTATGAATTAAACCCAAACCAAAAAACTACTCATATCAACAGTTAAGAGCTGCTTCCACTGCCTTCAAGCACACTGTGCTGTGTCTGAAGTGCACTTCTGTTGAATTAGGTGCTCAATACCTGCCACATATTTCATCCCACAGTGCAAAAGATTTAGAGGAAGGTTGTAGGTTAATAAAGTTTGAAAAGAGATAGAAAAGTGATTTATTCGTTAAGGAGAAAGCAATGACTAGGATTATTGCCTGCACAGAACTTTGAAGATGAGAGGTACAATTTAAGTATTACTCTTGGAAGATATGGAAGTGGAATATTTTGTATTTCAAAACCCCAAAAGGAAATCCCATACCTCAAGTTTTTGTACCTAATGTGTCTAATTTTCCCTAGCATGGTCAGAACACTGAAAGAAATGAAGTACACTTACTGTTTCTAAAGCAGAAGCTACCATTTCCTCTTCATTATGAGACTGGAGTTCAATCACCATCACACCGCTGTCAAATATCCGAAGCCTAAAATGAAAAAAGAGAGGCAAAGCAACTAAAAACCCTGTGCACATCACCTAGGGTCACATTTCTAATGCATCCACACCTATCCACATTACAAAAGGCAAAAAAAAAAAAAAAAAGGCCAAAAACTCCAAGCAAACTCGGTAAAATGAACTTAAGCTGAACCTTCAAAATCTGAGACCAAAAAGAGTGGGGCATATGTCTGGTCTTGGTTTCCCAGTACAAAAGAAATTGTATTGGAAATGCAAACAATAATATCTTCCTCGCAAAGTAAACCATAGCGAAAACCTAGTATTTTGATGTAGGGTGGATAATGGTGCATACAGCAGCATCCTTTAAGCAAAGAATGGCTTTGCAGTAGATTTTTGTTGTATTTTTTTAACAGGTAAAATATTATATCATCATGGTCAGACCTGGGAGTGCCATGTTTTATAAATAAATCTGTAAAGCTCTTACCTTATTGGCAATTTCAATGATTCCAGCATTTTACAAGCATTTACTAAATCTTCTGGTGACAGCAACTATTAAAATAGTAAAACATATTTATTTACAGTTTGCATTTCAGGTATACAGTACAACACCAAAACAAACAGTTTTAATAACTACAGCTATAAAATACACCAGGCTACACTTTATAACTAATTTTCTTCTTTTCTATTGTGCAGTCTATTTTCTTGGCTTCTATGCTCCTTTCTGTTCCCTTATTATGTGTTCTATAATAATCCTTCTTGCCCTGTTTGCAGAAAGAATTGTTGTATTTTGTAAAATAAACAAAACCCCAAAACATTCACCATTCCTTAGTGGTTTTTGTCTGTCCTTTAAGTTTTCTTTCCAGATAAGGATGGATTTTCCCTTCTACATGGTATTATAAAAAGCAGCACAGATTATCACAACTTGTAAAGGATACATAAACATTACACACAAGAAGGAGAAAGGAAAAACGTAAAAGCTCCCTAATTTTAATAAAGGGCTGATCACTTCCTGCTGTTAGACAGGTAGAATGAGCAATTGTTAGGGAACACTTTTACCCTTTTTCTTTAATTACCTTATCACTGAAGAACATTTTATTGGATTTTTAACAAGAGCAGTTTCTCACCTCTAACCCTCGTGCACGGTTCACCAGACAGTACACTTCTGTGAGCGACATGATCCCTCCTCGCTCCTGTGTTAAGCACAAGACAGGTAAGGGAAATAGCATTAACCCAGGAAACGCGATATCTCTACTTGCATGTGACTGATTAAACAGGTAAAACAGAGGAGCTAAATGATGGGCCTGAATGGAGCAAACTAAAGAGGTAAATTACTGTATCTTAAGCTAATAATTTTAAAATACAAACCAGTGACAACTACACCCAAAGACTGTGAGTTACTATGATTTTAAAGTAGAGAATAAATGTATGAAACAGGAACAAAGAATTTCAATATAATATATCTATCGATTAATTTGTCATTTTCACTTTTCAGACAAACTCAGTTTTCCATTCTCATCGCAGCAGGCAGCATGTAGCTTTCACAAAAATACTGTAATTTGTATGTTTTTTAGTAGAACAACAAGTTGCAACAGGAAATCTAACTTTTTGGTGAGAATCCCAAACTCTCTAATAGCTTCAGATAAATTAAACCAAGAGATATTACTACAGGCAGGTAATCTACTTAATAATTCTGTTCTGTATTTGCAAAATATGTAAATTTTAGGCAGTTTAAAGACTGATTACTTGTATTTTCAGTCAGTGTCATTTCTTTCTTTTAAAAAAGATATTCTGCAGCAAGGGATGAATGCAGGGCTGTTCAAAGAGAAGAAAGAGCACTCTTATAATTTTCTAAATCTCATCGATATTTTGCAAATAGAAGACAAGTTTGTGAATTTTTACTTATATTTAAGCTTTCCTATTCATAAAAAGGATATATATTCCTCCCACAAACACTGATTATGAGGCTGTGCTGCTAAATCTGAGACTTTAAAAAGAGGTACAGTATTACAGCCAAAACACATTTACATCAAAATCCATCAACACACAGAAAATGCTGGTGCAAAATGAAATACTTTACCTCTAATGGTGTCTGCAGCATTCCAGCCAGTTGCTTTGCCAGTTGCATGTGGTACTGTGTACCAGAGCCATATGTTTCCCTAGTAACTGGATTAGCTATACCCATACTCAGTAGATAGGACTTGAACCTAATAGTCTAAACAAGCAAACAAAGAAATAAATATAAAAGTACATCAGCTAGTGAATGACTCTGGTCTTTAAAAGTCTTTGATTTTATCACTGTAAGGCAGTCTTGGTGAATAAATCCTTCAATTTACTACCAATAAAGTCAATTACTAGCAAAGAGAAGGTATGACTTAATATAACTTTTGATTGGCAGAGGTCAACAGATAGAAAACCACAAAAGGAGTAAAATCTTTGTGTTTAAAAAGTGTTAAAAGAAAAATTAACACTCAATGAGTAAATTTTACACAAAGTATAAGGGACTAAAACACAACCAATCGGCAAGTGGTTTTTATTAAAATTACTTGTATTAAATGGATAGCTTTTTGCTTTTCAGAGGAAAATTTCTGCTAACTTTTGAAACAAAATTCATTTACCTCATCCTCAGTGATGTCACCTTGTTTTTCTTTAATCTTATTAGCTATTGACTTGGATAACTCCACCATTTCCTTAGCCTATCAAGAAAGACACATAGATAAGTCAACTTTCAGGTCTACTGAGAAAAGTGTGCTTAAAATGGAGAAAACAAGCATAAGTGTCTTTGGACAAGTGACACGCCATACATACCTTCTCCATTAATTTGCTAAGATCCTCAAAAGCCTGAAGGGAAAAGCAGACAATGAAGATCAGTGTTCGTGGATACAGGGAGCTGCCCTTGTACACCTATCCAAGCTATTCGGAAGAGCTGCTATCCCTTTAGGTTAGAATGTTACAATATGATATACAATATATAATTTGTTGATACATCTATTTTATATCAGGTATTATAACTAAAATAAACATAAACAACAAAGAACGAAGAAGAGAATCAAACAATTGCACACTTTTCCAGTTTGTGCACAGTAGTTCAATGGGATTTATGAAGTTCACAATAGGAAGGAACAATGAGCTCCTGAGTCCCAGAAAAGACTAAAGTGTTGAAGTTTATTATGCCCTCCTATAAACTGGGGGAAGGTTTCTTGGTGGTGATGGCAAGTCTTCTTCCAACAGTTAACTCTCACTCAAGTGGATCTATTGTTTCTGGTCAGCAGCAAGGCAGCTGTCCTCTGGACAAGGTAATTTTACTTTAATCAGTAGATGTTACTAACTTAGTAAGACACAGTAATTTCAAGTGAGAGGGTATATGCTTTCACATGTATGCTTAACTGAAGAGACAAAACCTCTGAAAACATGTGGCAACATCTCTTCATTTAAATATCACAGTGAACTGCTGTGGTCTCAAATACAACTCTAGAACAACAAACAAAGGGTATTTTAAGGCTTAAAGAAAACATACTTTGAAAATAGCTGAAAGCATACTGAAATTCAAAACTTCTAGTAATGGTAACTACCATTAAAAAATTCACATAAAAAAAAAAAGAGCTAACAACTCTATTCATGCACCTATATTGAAAAGCAACTCTCTTTTCTCCCATCCTCATCAAAACACATTCAGCCTCCCCACTTGCTTCTCTCAAACATATGACAACACATTGTTCAGTTAGAGTATGTAAAATGACCAGAGATATATCTTGCCTACAGCTTCTAGTCACTGCTTCAATGTAATTCCTGGCTTATTCTGACCAATCACCCACTAGAAAGACACAGTTTAGCAGTTATTTTTGCAGGAAGACCCAATCGTTCCCATGTACATTTAGGTGCCTTACTTAGAAGCTTATTGGTCTGAGATTCAACATGCAAAGAAGAAAAGGAGATTCCTTTAGGAAGGGACAGGGTTTGCTTTACATCTGAACACCTTCTAATAGTGCTAGTGTTTCTCCACTGACTGGAGAAGTTTAGCCCCTTGATGCCCATGTTAGGTGTCCAAAATGAAGCAGGACAAACCTAGGTCCAAGGGGAGAAAAGAAAATATACCACCGTATAACAATAATTTACCACTATGAGAACAAGAGTTTCTCCTTGGAATATTTCTTCTAGTTTCCTAATCTCCCAAATTCAGTAATTTACAATAGATTTCCCAATCTCTAGTGTAAATCAGTGTCCTTCTACTGTACTTGTAAATGGTATCAACAATATGTTTTCTACCAAGACTTTTCCCAGCTTATTTCTAATCTCTATACCTGCATGAAAACATCATTCATCAAAAGAACCCTTGATTTAGCTAAATAAACAGCATGCTGTGGCTAACTCCTCCTCTGCCTGACTCACCGAGGGCAGGCCTGGAAACAAAGGGGAATGTGCACACACCTAACAGGAACTTCCTCAGATAAACAAAAGGCTAAAGAACTGGATTCTTATCAGCACTGAACAGCAGATGCAGGAAGCCTTTTCCTGGAAGCCAGGGCACCATTTTTTAAATTAAGTCATTTATAACATTTAAAGCTGGAGGAAGGCAGGATTTTACAAGTCATGGTTTTCCTCTGTTCATACGACACATATAAATGGATTTCTTTTACTCTGACAAAGCTACTGAAGGAAAAAATAAGCAGACAATACCTTTTGAACTATATACACATGCATGTAACCACAATACCTTTTGAACTACACAAAACTTCATTCATTACATTCCTCAAAGACAGAGAGCAAAAAAGTTTAATGCTACTAGTATCTGAAACAGCACATGGCCTGCAAAGCTACTATCATTTTCTTATGCATTAGAGCAGGGAATGCCTTTTTTCTCATTGCACATTGAATCCCATAAAACTTTGCCACAAGAACAAATCTGTTGCACGTAGTTTATGAGTACTTCTGTATTAATCTCTACTACCAAGACAGAATCAGACTATTTTTGAGGATATTGCTCTCAGGTATATATGAAGAAATTAAATACCTCTGTTGTGCATCAGTACTGATTCTGGAATTCAACTATTATGCTGTTTCTAGGGAAAAGGATAGTCTCCATCCAGCCCAGGTGTTTTGCAAATAAACTTGTAACATCTTGTCATTGCTTAGACTGCAAATCATTTTGCTGTAATCATAAGCCTTAATCTAACATTTAAAAAAACTATTTATAAGATGAAAACTTAACTTCACCACAGTTATGTGCAGATGCTTGGATCAGCATATTCTTAATTTATATTAAATTCTCAATTGAAAACAAAACTAATCAAAAAAAAAAGGAAGGAAATCCACCCTCCCAAAAAAACATAGTAGTCTCTTTCTGCAGATGTCTTTGTGTTCTTCTTCTCCTGATGAACAGTCACTGAACTCAGATTTCTAATTCTACCAAAATTAAATACACACTGTCTAAGAACAGTCCTCTTGAAAAGAACTGTTTAAATAAGTACCTTTACATATATTGACAAGTCAGTTAAAGAAAATAAATAAACTACACACTCAATCAATTCAGACTTCTCAACAAAAGAAATAGTGTCATCTACTCCTGCTCCTAAAAGAAAGTGTGAATGAATGCAAATGGTTCAGACAGGTGGCTGACCTTGAAACTTCAGAAGTACCTACCTCGGAAATGTTTTTGTCAGTTTCTTTTCTTTTTTCCTCCAATTTTCTTTCAATCCCTACAATTACTACAGCCCTTATTCTTCCTGCCTGCAAAAAAAAAAAAAAAAAAGGGAAAGAATCAAAATAGGAAATGCTAAGTTTTCTCATCCACCTCACTGTGAAAATTAGAGAAAAGGAAATGTTCCCCCCAAAAGCAAACATAATTCACACAGTATTTCATGCATTTCTTGACATATTTTTTACACTAGGGTAAAAAAACTCCTGTAAGTGTTAAAACACATATGAATTTGCTGTTCTAGACAGAAAATGGTATTATTATCTTGAAGCTATTAATGTGAAGCCTGATCCAGACTAAGTATTCCTGCTCATCTCAATTACAGCCTTCTGAGTCCATGTGAACACCCATACTAGAGCTGTGGAAATGCCTGAGTGTATCTAAACACAATTACCTCCAGAAATCTAGTCTGAAGAAAGACATAGAAACACAATGCTAAGTGCAGTCTAATTTACCTTGCTGAGAAGTATCAGCATGGAGGTGATGGTGAAACTTTCACTAGATGCCAAATGTGTTTTAGAAAGGCTGGTACCTAAGTGGCAGCGGTGCCAGCCCTCAAATCTCTGACTGCAAGGCTTAGCACTGGTGTTAATGAACTGCTATGACAAGAACAAGAGGTAAGGCATTTGCATTAGATTCTTCATGCAGGGTACAGGTTTTTCCATTAGTCCACAAGCAATTGTGCTTACAAGTACTACATTTACCAAGGTGTACCTACAGGATTTGATGTTGAACGATTTTAAAATCATTTTATTCCATTCATATAGTACTGTATGTTCATATACTCAACATATTCATATATAGGAACAACATCTACGTGTTTATCAGTTTATAACCTAGAAGTATGCAGACAGATAAAGAAGGTAATTTAATATATGACATTCTCCTTAACAATGGTCCATTTAGAATATACATTTAAATCAAACATATATAGGTTTCAAAGAGCTATATAAAAGTTACATATCATATATTTGACATCCAGCCACAAAAAAAGACCCCAGAAATCAAAACTAGGACCAAAAATCTTCCGGCTTCATTAGATCTCTCATACTGAATAAAATTATATGCAAGTAGATATATTGTATATAATTATGTGCGTATATATCTGATCAACTACTCAAGTCTAAACACACTCAAGAGAGGCCACTGTCTTCTCTCAGGTGAAAACTGCAAAGCAGAAACTAATTTAGGCCAGTGGAGAAATAGGCAAAGTAAAGCTGAATTCCCACATGTGCTCAGCATGCTGGTTAGAGAGGCATGCCAAATGCAGCATATGAGGACAGTAAGAAGCGTAAACAAGAAATTACATACAGATTCTGCTCAAAAGTTCTGCACATACCTGCGTATCCTTGCTAACTTGCATGGCCTGACCAGTGGGCATGCTCTCCCATCTCCTTTGTGTCATTTCTTCTGATAATCGTCTGTAGAACTGCAAATATCAAAAAGTGACAACAGACACTTCATAAACCTCTGGGTATTTTTTAGCATCTTGGTGATAGATGAAATAAACTTCACTGTAAGACAAAATATGGTAGCACCTACATATCCACAATACAACATTCATTACCTGGAAATTCTTAACATCCAGTCTTCAGAGATATACACATTAGAGAAGAAGCTATGTAGTCACTAGTTAAACTGACACAAGTACTTCTATTGTAAAATGTCTTTCAGACACTCAAAATGTTCCAAACCATGCTAAAGTAAAAATATCAAGGTTTGCTCAAAGGCATGCTTTTAAAAGAAAGAAAAGTTGAACAATCCAATTAATATTGATCAATTCAACAATAAAAAAACAATCACACAGATCAATTACACTTCTTTGTTTATTGCTAATACCAGAAGGTGGCATTAGTTAATTACTTAACACTAAGTATGCCCCACTGACCAACAGCCAGCAAGAAAATATATTCCATCCTTATGGTTGTTCAGGTTCACAGGAAAGCATTCTGAAGTCATAAAGAAAAGCTGGGGTGTAATTGATGTGCTAGGCAGCCAGTAAGCATAGTAAGTTCAATTATCAGACACAATATTAACATTAAAATAGAAAAGGTTATGATTAGGCAAAACACCTATATAATTACAACTATGCCTAAATCTACCATTGTCATAATCTGAAAACTGCTCAAAAAGAAATGAGTCTGATCACACACATGCATTTATAAGACACTTCTAACTACTTTGAATTGAAAATCTGATCTTCTGCAGCGAATATGTACAGTTCTCTTCATTGTTCAAAGTTAAAGCTCTCAGTCTCTTCAAATGAGGTTCTTGCACTGAAATTTCTTTAGAGTGCAATTTCTTTCCTTTTTAGGATGAGCCTTATTTTATTAAAATTTTCTCAAAATGCTCAAAGCCTTTGAGATTTGGTGTAGGTAAAAAAAATAATTTATAAAGCATAAAATGAAAGAAAGTTCTGAGGCAACGAAAGGTGTTCAGCAATAAAATTAAAGAGATGATTAGGAGTAAGTTGTTCAGTGGAGAGTTAGCTACAAAGAAACATCTTTTACTCTGTCAAACATTAAACAGATTTCAGAGATGTCATTTTTGTCTGTTCTGTGCTCAGTTTAGTAGATTAAAAAAGGAAGTATAAGATCATACTAAAACTACTAAAGTAAGGACAAAGCCTAATAATGGCTCTTGACATTTTTTGAACTCTATTTGTATAATTTAACCAAAGTACTGAACATGGAAAACTCAGTGTTTGCCTTCCAAAAGGATGTATTGAAAAAGCTCCACCTCAAATGTAAACATGGAAAGATCACGGAAAATTATCACTAGCACAGCAAGAGGGTAAAAGCATGTCCAAAGATCTGATGTGCTTGGCTTGCATGACACAAAACTTACCTCAATCTGCCCATGTTCTTTGAAGGAAAGTTTGATGTAGGAATATTTGCTGCTTTGGAATGGACCAGGCTCTTTGTTTGAAGAAACGGGATGAAGATGAACTACTATTTTGGCACTAAGAAAAAGGTAAAGGAAAGAGAAGATACCTTTGTAATATTTTAAAAAAATTATTTTTACAATCAAAGTTAACTATTTCATCAAAACCTCTATTAACTTTATCCCACATGAGAACTGAAGTACATCAAATAATGCTTTACATTCATCCATCAACATTTAAATATTTTGACTAAGCAGATCTTGCATAAAAACCGCTGTATCATCTAAAACAGAAATATCTTGCAAATTTAAAAAGTACCTAACATCAATTCTTAAGCAATAAACATAACAAATTTTAAAATTTCAAGTAATAACTTCTGAAAAATCTGACTGTTATCATTTGATTTGGCAGTAGTTATTGCAAGTCAAAAGCCAAAATACACTATCTTTGCCGCAGGAAAACAAAAGGTCTCAATATTACGTTTAGCCTATCCCACTTGCATATGTCACTTGTGAACACTGTATGTGAATTTGTCCAAAACCAACATTCAAATGTAACGTGCATGGAAATAACAGTCTAAAACAACACCACCAAAACAAACCTTCAGATAGCATTATTTTAGGAACATCAACAGACTGCTATCACAACATGACTGCAAGTCTGCCATTCCCATCTGATTTATTGATATTCTTTTCATTGGTCCTTATTTACATGATTTCTCTAGCATTACCAAATTACCTGATTTCTTCTGGATATCGTCAGCATACCAATCTCACTGCAGGCTGCAAGCATATGTCAACTACATACATATTTCTCCAGGAAATATTTTTCCTCTTTTTTCTTGTCAAACTTAGAGTCATGGAATGGTTTATGTTGGAAAAGACCTCTAAGATCATCAAGGCCAACTGTTAACCCAGCACTGCCAAGTCCACCACTAAACCATGTCCCTAAGTGCCACATCTACACATCTTTTGAGTACGTCCAGGGATGGTGACTACACCATTTCCCCAGGCAGCCTGTTCCAATAATTGGCTTCCCTTTGGGTGAAGAAGTTTGTTCCTAGTATCTAATCTAAACCTCCCCCAACACAACTTGAAGCCATTTCCCCTAGTCCTGATGCTTGTTACTTGAGAGCAATAAGGTCTCCCCAAGCCTCCTTCTTCCAGGCTAAAAAACCCCAGATCTCTCAGCTGCTCCTCATATGACTTGTGCTCCAGATCCTTCATCAGGTCTGTCGCCCTTTGCTGGACACACTCCAGCACCTCAATGTCCTTCCTGAATTGCGGGGCTCAGAAACGAACATAGGATTCAAGGTGTGGCCACAGCAGTGCTAAGTACAGGCTGATATTCACTGCCCGGGTCCTGCTGGCCACATTATTGCTGCTACGGCCAGGATGCCACTGGCCTCCTTGGCCACCTAGATGCACTGCTGGCTTATACACTTCTTATATACATACCTACTGAATTAGTTATTCAGTTAGGGGAAACATTTGAGTTCCTTCTAACCATCACTAGCATTTCCATGCTCATAATCAATCATACAGTCACGCCAAGTCATATAATATGGAATCTGTCAAAGCTTCTATTCCTGAAAAGTTCTGTGGCACAAAGGACTAATATTAGCTTTCAAATTTAGATCCAGCAAAATCAATTCTGTCATTTATGACTAATCAAATGAAAATGGCATGACAGAATATATACTTGTTTGTGATTTTAAGACAGTTATTTAACAAATGACATCAAACAGTGCTTTGTCACGACTCTTTTACACATTCAACCTCAAATGAGAAAAGCAGGTCCTTGTGGCTGTCAATCTGGAAATTTAGATTGTAAATGGAACCTACCATGAATTAATATGTAATACTGGGTACCTCACTTAACAAGCATGTGCAAAGTATCCATCTGAAAAGGACTACAATGACCACCTTACCTTTTTCCTATCCCGGCTGCTTGCTCTTCAATAAATACGATCTGAGATAGAGGTACAGCAATGCAGCACTCCTGGAACAAACAAAACAAGCACAAGAGAAATTAAAGCTATATCCTGACTATTCATTCTCTAAACCCAAGTGTTCTCTTTCCCCATTTCAGAGACAGTACAGATTTCTACAGGTTCTGCCTGAGACACTCTATATGAAATATGATGGTAACAACAGAAACGATCTATTAAAGAGAAGTATATGTAGAAAAATAACACAAAATTGAAAGTGAGTTTTAGATAATAAAAACAAATTAAAAATTTAAGTGTCATTGTGTCATCTATAAAAATGTCAGGTAGATTCATAAATGGCCTAAGATCTAAAGATTGGTTAAATTTCAAGTTCAAAATTTAGACACTAGAATTTCCACACTACTGCGGCTTATCCCTGCAGATGCACAATATTTGTAGGTTTTTAACATTTTTGCACCAATTTCACTTTGGAAGCTAAAACAATATCCAAACCCAGCAGTCTCTTAAATGTTGAATAACTACAAAACTAGACAACTGTCTGAGTGCAATAGGAATTTTTCCATCTATCCTACACTGAAGAACTGAATCCAGCAGTTGATGTATCTCAACACAAATGTATTGCAGAGTGCTTTAGACAAAACAAAGAAGAGCACGAAACAAGACTGTATCCATCTGTTGGAGACTAACCTACCCCACGCTAAACTCTTTCTAAATGCATTTGAGACAGAAATTGCTAAGGGAGTGATTCAAACAATCTAACTAGATGCTTGGTCTTGTTTTGGTGAACATCCTTTGGTGAACACCTTCAACGCAATAGGTTGGTGCTTGACACAGTCACACAGATTGAAGGAAACAGAGGTTGCATTCTCTCTTTGACCTCCCTCTTCCACCTGTCAGGAGGGTGTGCCTAACACCAGTTTACCATGGACACTGTTACAGGGCCCTCTCAATCCCTACTACCAAAACTTATCCTCTTTGCACAGGATAATTAAAAAAACATTAAACTGGAGATTAGGGAAGCGTACATGCAGGAACTCTAACTAATAAGTAAATCTCCTACTGGGAAAAAACATGGGTTGTACTTCCTGTTCTAAAAACTCTTCATGCAAGCTATCTAGGTTCTTCTATGGTTCTAGTTTCTACAGCCACTGTATGGAACAGTTACTGTCTGTAAAACACCCACAAAGTTTGGGCACTTTAAAGATACACAATAGGATACTTCTGTTAAAAAAAGGGTTTGAAAATAACAAAAGAGTTCAACTATATATAGTATGTGCACTGCCAAAATGATTGATTCATTTAATTCACAGCTAGAAAGTTATGAACTCATTTTAAGTACAAGGGCTTAGAATGACTCCTTCCTCATGAGAGAAGCTAAAGGAAGAAACACAAAAATAGAAATGTGCTAAAAATGCTGCATGCTTATTTGGATTTTTTCTCCTAAAGTCTCATGCTCACATTATGCATGATTTTATAATTTAAAACATTGTGCAAAACATACCTAAAAATAAACTTTACAGAATTCCTTTTATTTTTTTAAATCACTGTATTTTCTATCCTGTTCAACTGCGGATGGTGTGTAAAAACAGCAGCTGTAAAACACAGCTGTCTGTGTCTGTAAGGTTTGCTATGTTCACCTAAGGACAAGTGCCCCATTTATTATTAAAGTTTGCTCACACAATAAAAGGGAACTCTCTCTACAAGTTTATTCTAGGTAAGCTAGCTAAGGTTTTTAAGTGTGATGCTGCACCACAGCTGAGCTTAGGCAACAATCCACCATGAAAATAAAAGGGCACTGTGCTCCCCATGCTTCAGTCTCAAGAGTTCAAAAATTAATCAGCTTTATTTACCACATGAACAAAATTAATTACATCTCCATAATCAGAACCGGGTAACTTTTGCCAATCTCCAGGCCATGTTTCTGTCCCTTCTGTTAAACAAGCCTGGAGCTCGCCAGAATCTTTGCTGGTATAAATTAGTTTAAATAAATTTTTTTTTCTTATTCTCCAAGGTTCTGCTCTGCTGATTTAGTGAACTCGATGTTGGAAGAGTACAGGAAATCATCAGGCCTAGGAGCAGAGGGAGAAGTTGCGGAAAAGACACAAATATCATCCTTTCATTAGAAAGGAGAGAATAGGGATATGGTCAGTTCTAAGACCTCATGATGCCATAATGCCTAATGTTACTCCAAGCAAACATAAAGTCCAAAGTGAGAAGATCAGAAACAGTGCATGTTGCAGTACATGGTCAACTCTCAAAAAGAGATGCTGATGAATAAATAGGAAGTGATTAACACATAGTTTAGCACAAATAAATTATCTCATGCTGCCTGTGCAAAAAGCACAGTTAATTTATAAAGAACAGCTCACAGTCTGGACAACCAAATCCTGATCTGTGCAATAGCAATCCCACCCTGAGCAACAGCTCTTAAAACATTTTGAAAAATTTGTATTAAAAATATTTCAGCTATTTCTGCAAACAATCCCCAGAGAAAAAAACATATTGTTTTGACAAATTAAGAACATCCTTGGTGACATTACCTTCAGAAGGCTCTTAGTAGCTCCCTGCTTTGGAGCAAGGATGTGATGCTTGGTGGGGAACAGCCTTTGGTTGCGAGAGGTGCTTACACTACCCTTCACAAAACTAGCCCAGTGGAATGTAATTGGCTTTTGAAAACCTGTTATCTAAATGTGCTCTGCCTAAACTTTGGCTTCCAGGGCTAAATTTCTAAATTATTGTGTCCAAAACAAGCATAATCCAACCTGGTCTGCAGACTACAACTTCTCCTTCAATTGCACCTGTAGTGTGGTGCATGTTGTCACAGTCTATGTTTAGAGCTTTCTGTGTGTTTGTAGTTTTTCTCTCCCACTTGCAGCCTGCAGTGTCAGGCTGTGGGTTGATGATACAAAGCAGCAATGTTACCACACTGTAATTCTGGCAGTGCCACTTAACCTCTTGCTAACTGTCCATAGCAATACAGACAAATGTTCTGGCTTACTGAAGGGATGGTTCAGTTGTAGGAACAGGCAGATGGGGGGGCCAGACCTGTGCAAAATAATATGGCACAGAACACATCCTATTATCAAAACATGGTCTGGACCTGTATGGTGGGAGCAGAAGACAGGGAAACTTGGACTTGAAATCAACGAGGAAAAAAAGCTCTTTCTAGACAAGGAGAGTGGGAAAGAACTTCTCATTGTGATTTGCCTGACACATTCAACTTCAGTCTCAAAACTAATGTCTTTTAGTGCATGATACTATGCTCTTTACTCCTTTATTTTTGTGGCATAGAAAAGGAAAGTCTGTAAGTTTCATTCCCATCCCTCCTCATCTCTGCATGATTATTTTATTAAATCAGAATTGGGTGAAAGAACTTTCTTCTACATAATTTTTTTTCCACTGTGAGCCAAAAATGGACTATACTTGTAAAACAAAACAAAGGAAGGAAAAATCTCTCCCTGTGCAGTCTTTTCATTGCAAGCTACTTATTGTTTATTATGGACTTTACAGCTGAACTACATACAGGAGACAAAAGTGGGACTTACATGATTCTTCTGATCCCTCCAGATTAGTCTGTGTGTGCTAAGCAGTAAAACTCCACTACCGAATTTCACCTAAACCAGAAAAATAAAACAGATGAACAACAAATGTAACCAGTCAGTTGCATAAATACTGATCTTGGAAACATTACACCTCACCATGACATAGCAATCAGATTCAACAAACCAGTATTTTGAGAACACTCCCTTTTTTTTCAGAAAACAAAATACATGAAGTTTAGGAAACAGTGGAGCAAATTAGTATAAAGGGATTAGATGGATATACACAAACTTCCTTTTTAATGGGTATAAACTTTCCCCCTCCACCGGAAATCCGGAGGGATCCTCCCTCCATATACTGTGCAAGATATGCAGACATTCTTAAATGTGATTTGAACAAGGCTATTGGCTTTAAAACACTCCTTGCTAGCAAAGAAAGTAGAAGTTATGCAAAAAAAAGTAGAGTAACATAATAAGAAGATGCTACACAGAGTCTGAAATCTTTCATTCTATCACACATAGGAGTTGTAAAATCAGAGGCACACTTTCACAGCTTTCTATGAGGGCATGCAACTACTGTGGTGTGGAAAAATGGGGAGGTCAAGAGTCAGTCCAGCAGTAAAATGAAGCAATAAGCAGGCTGGCTCAGGCAAGAGCAGAGGCTCTGCACCCTTGATGACCAGAGCTCAAGTGCATTTTACAGCTACCAGGACGTCTCCAGTGTGAATTGTGCATCATGCCCCGGACATGACTCCAAAGCCAGAGCACAGGTTGGGGTAACAAGGGGAGGGCTCAGCCCTGACACAGCAGTGACACCCGAGCAGTGGACAGCGCTCCATGACATTGACATCTGCTACACACACCCTGCAGGGCTCCCAGCCCTCCCTCCACGTGGCATACACGGTACGAGGCCCTCCTCACAGAATCAATTAGGTTGGAAATGATCTCTGACATCATCGAGTTCAACCTATGACCCAAAACCACCATGTCAAACAGACCGTGGCACTAAATGCCACATTCAGTCTTTCCTTAAACACCTCCAGGGACAGTGGCTCCACCACTATTACAATGTCTCATCACCCTTTCTTGTGAAGAAACTGCTCCTACTGCCCAACCTAAACCTCCCCTGGTGCGGCTTAAGGCTATGTCCTCTTGTCCTACTGCTAGTTGCCTGGCAAAGACCGACCCCCACCTTCCTTCAGGTGGTTGTAGAGAGTGACAAGGTCCCCTGAGCCTCCTCCCCTCCAGGCTGAACACCCCAGCTCCCTCAGCCGCTCCTCGTGGGATTTGTGTTCCAGCCCCTTCCCCAGCTCCACTGTCCTTCTCTGGACACGCTACAGTGCCCTTCCTGAACTGAGGGGCCCACAGCCGGACACAGCACCCGAGGAGCGGCCTACTCCTGGCACAGGCCAGGATGCCGCTGTCCTCCCCGGCCCCCTGGGCACTCTGCTGCCCCAGCTCAGCCGGCTGCCGGCCGGCACGGTCCCCCAGCGCCTCAGCTCCGCCCTCGCCATCTCCGCACAGACACAACCCCCGCCAGACCCGCCGCACGACGCCCTCCCACACCCCCACCGATGCTCCGCCCGCAGCCCAGGCCCTCCACACCCCCGGGGGCCCTCGGCCTCCCCCGCACCGCCATGTCCCCCCCGCCCCCGGCCACCTTCTCCTCCCCGTCTCCGAGCCGCACGCCGCGCTGCTGCACCACCAGCGTCTCGCCCAGCTCCAGCAGCCCGCTGGTCCACGAGAACCTGTCCATGGCCGCCCTTTCCCCGCGGCCTCACCGGGCCGGGCCGAGCCGCCTCTGCCCGCCCGCCCCCGCCGGGGCCCTGCGCGGCCCCGCTGCGCCCCCTGCCGGCCGCGCGCACCGCACCGCACCGCACCGCACCGCCGCCGCCATCTTACCCGCGCACCTCCGCCCCTCCTGCCCGCCCGCTCCTCCCTCTTGCTCGCCCCTCCGCCCTTTTCGCCGCCCCTCCTTCCCTCCCGCCCCCGCGGTGCCGGCATTGGGCGGTTCAAGCGCCGCGGCGGGGCCGGGCGGGGCCGTGCCGGGCGGCGGGCGATTCAAACGCCGCGGGCTCGGCATCAGCAAGGCCCGGCCATGGCGGCGCGCGCGGCCCCGCAGCCCCTCCCGGCCAGCCGCAGGTCCGAGCCCGCCTTCCGAGGTAGGGACACCGGGATGGATACTGGGATGAACACCGGGAGAGGGGGAGCGGGAATGGGGATGGGGATGGGAGAGGCGATGCTGAGCCTTCCCCACGCAGGCCCCGTGCGGGGCAGGGCAGGGCAGAGCGGTTGGTGCCCGTCGTTACCGGCCCGAGCGGCGGGAGCGGGGCTGGCCGCGCCCACCGGGAACCAGGAGGCGAGGGAAGGCGCCCCGGCACAGGTCGGGGACCGGGCACGCCTTGGCAAAGGCTCTCCTGTCGTGGTCTTGTTTCGTATTGCTCCTGGTCTGTGCGAGGCTTCGCCTTCCCTCGGCAGCGGTGCGGGCCGCACCCCTTCCCTTCCCATCCCGCACCCCTTCCCATCCCGCACCCCTTCCCTTCCCATCCCACCCCGCAGCCCACCCTGTCCCCTCTCATCCCGTCCCCTGCCACAGGCAAAGGCTCCTGGGGTAGAAGCCTTCCGTGGTGGCGAAACAGACGCCCTAGTGTAAGAGCGTGCCACTGGAACCAGCAAGAGCGCCGCCGATCCGGACCCGCGCCCTTGCGTTTGTTTGCTTCCTTGCGAGCTAAAGCGCCGGAGTGTCTTTAGTGGGGCTTTGCTGTTTGTGTGAGGGGCGGTGAGAGCTGAATTTGGGAAGCGGGAGATGCTGGAGGGCTCTGGGTTGCTTGCGGCTGTGCAGCGTCTCCGGACAGGTGCCTCTCTGCTGCAGCCTCCGCAGAAGCGGGGGGTGTACTCTGCCTTCTGCGAACTTTGTGCAGCCGATCTGCTGAAGGTCTGCAGCACAAGCCCCATGAGGAGTATCTGAGGGAGCTGGGGTTGCTCAGCCTGGATTTCTCCTGCCTTCAGGAGGCTCAGGGGGAGCCGTATCACTCCCCACAGGTATCTGAAAGGAGGTTGTAGCCAGGTGGGAGCCCGGCTCGTCTCCCAGGCAACTAGGGACAGGACGAGAGGACAGGGACTCAAGCTGTGCCACGGGACGCGGGACATTAGGAGGAATTTCTTCAGAGAAAGGGTCACTAGGCAGTGGAATGGACTGCCCAGGGAGCTGACGGAGGCGCTGTCCCCGGAGGGACAGTGACAGCTGTCTTAGGACCTATTCAGGACTGCTCTGTGCCGTTATAAACATTCCTGCTAGTCTAACACTTCCACAGATGCCCAGGTGACAGTGGAAGAGAAGCAAATGATTCTACAGATGGTCAGTCGGGTTCATGTGTGCTATACCTGCTACTGCCACAAATGAAAAATGTGCTTGCTGAACCAACAGGGAACATGTGAGATGCTGGATGGGTATTCAGGAGATAAGAGTGAGCCTGGCTTCTTGTCACACAGTTGTGTTTCTTTTAGCTTAACACAGCAAGCCAACCATCTTGTGGAGCTGTGAAATTACATTCAAACACCCCTTAAATATAGCCTTTCTCAAGCAATGAATGTCTAAGACATTGCGATGTGAATATTACATTAAAATCTTTCTTAATTCATAATGTCTATATTTTGTGTCTTGATGTTTTTCTAATTGCATTTCCTCTTTTACAAGAATCAAATTTTGTTGTTACCGTTTTAGCTGAAAACGTAATAAGTCTGTAATTTTTAAAACCCACTAGAACAAAGGCGACAAAAAGTTGAAGAATACCTATTAAGAAAGAAGACTTTTTCTGGTGTCCCCATTCAAGAAAACCAGACAACAATCAGGTAGTATTTCTGCTATGGCTTACATTCTTTTTTATTCATTAATGTAACTTCACTTTCACCTCAGCTGGCTTCCATAAGATCATTTGATGCAAAGATACCAATTGTGAACTGGAACGTTCATTTTCAGTCACATCAAGTAGTGCTACATGTTTCATATGATGCATCACAAAGCATCTGAGGAAGAACTTGGATTTGTAACTTTAAACTGAGATGTTTTTCTTCTGAGCTGTCAATACATTTTCATCGTTGCTAGGATACAATACTGGTCTTGGTGGTTTTGTAACTCGCTGGGTAGTCTGATGCCAGCTCTGGTGCCTGATTGAAGGTTTTGGAACCTGTCAGTGTGGTAGAAACTGTCTCCTTGTTCAGACTTGCCTCAAATGGCCTGGGTTCTGATGATTACTATAGGTGAGCTAGGACTCCATGTGCTAGTCCCCCTTCCCGCTCAATTGCAGCATTTAGAAACTTAAGCTTCTGTAACAGATGCATCAGGCCAGACAAGTAGGTGCTCCTTCTTAAATGTGAGAATGACACCTGCAGTCAATCCCGATCTGTTAGCCAGCCCTTCATGGTGTAAGAAAGGATGTTTTGCAGCCTGGGCCCTGATCAGTGGTTGCTTAACCATTTGGTTTTGCTGGGGGAATAATAGTATAAGCTATACAGAAATGCTTCAGTGTGAGTTCAGTCTTCAGACTGCCAGCTGGACCACGTGAACATCCTCTAAAAATACATTCCTATTTTGCATGAGATGTCTTTTTTTTTTTTTTTAATGCAGTAGCAGAACTAGGAGAGCAACTAGCAGTAAACTGCAAGACAACTTACAGCTCTCAACATCTCTAAAGCCAGAAATGGTAAGTGTTTGACTGACAAATATTTAAATAGTGATGTTACTCTGCTTTGGAGGCTACAACATTCCAGTTACTTAAATCATATTTATGCTATATGACTTCCAGAGCATTAGAAGTTTTCAGGCACAGAGGTGCAGTTTGTTAAAATTTTAATCAGTCACTGCTTATTATATGCTTTTTGGAAAGCTGTCACATTACAGTATATAATAGATTGTATTGATACTCAGTTTGTACTGGATGGGGGAGGGCATTAAAGGCGATACCATTATTGATTAAATAATGCTTAAATTTTGACAAGTTTTCTTAAGAATCTCAATTTTTTGGATATATTTTCAATCTTCAGGGGAGTTATTTAAAATCTGAGTAAGGTCTTCAGTCGGAGAAGAGAAGTCTTCTATTTGTACACTGTTACTTGGAAGAAAACCAAATTGTTAATAAAACTGTTGAGTGTGTGCGGTTTTTTCAGATGTGTACTGGCAAATCTAATCAGAATGCAAGGGCACGTGTGCCCCATATAATTTCATGTCACTTTTCTGAAACTAAGATGCAAATGGTTGTGCTGCTTAGAAATAGCAAAATAGAGAGTCTTCTTCAGGCCTGTTCTCAGGAAAAGGTGAGGAAAAAGTAGATGCAAGACCTGGGTTCATGTTGGACAGTTTTGAGTTTGGGTTCCAGAAGATCTGAGACATGGAGTTATTTGAGGAGGAAAGCAAAAACCTTAAAAATTCAAAACAGAATGTTGAGGAGGGGAAATTCCAAAAGTGAGAACAAAGGTGTTTTTTTAGAAATTTTCTGAAGGGACATATTTTTTATGTATAAATGCCTTGTGTAATCTTAAAGCTGTGTTGCACTATATAGCTTCCTGAAATAACCCTCATACTCAAGCTCTAGTTATAGGTCAAATCTAACTTCTAAGCCTGAATGACAGATGAGGAAATGACATACAGTATAGTTTTCTTACAGTTGAAGAGCATCTTCCTTAAAGAAGAGTATCAGGCTCTGCAAAATTCCATGTGTCATTCACATGTTTTTTTCCTGCCTTTAGATATTACACTCTTCCAAAAGCTGGTGCTTGGACAATGCTGAATTAGTTGCTGTAGAGCACCTCCTTCGGAGGAAAAGACTAGATCGCACTTCTCATGGGGGTTGTGCTAAGAACATGTGGCTGAAAGCTTCAAGGAGTAGTAAAGCCATATAAACCTGACATAATTATTCTTAACTTACAGCATCCTATAGCTCAGTAATAAGAAAAATTCTCCCTCTGCTGGTAATGTCTCCTAGTGTCCTAATTAAAGGCTTTACTCACTACCTTGTGTTAGTAGACTATCCACACTAAGTAGGGTAATGGTCATGCCATTAAGTGATGAGTTAGGTAGAGATACTGCTTTTGACTATATACAGTCTAAAGCAAGTTTCTACTTTAACTCTTCTTAGAAGGTAATTATGGCAGTTAAAAGCCATCAGTTGCTCTTAGAGTTTTGTTTCTTACTTCCAAGGCAGAATTTAAGCAATTTTTATTTTATTTTTTATGCGAATTCTGCAATAATAATTGACAAATATTCTACTCAGTATTTATACACTTACTTCTGTAGGTACTTTTTAAGTGGCATTTACCTTTAATCACTTAAGTACTATAAATCAGCAAAGGACATTTTAGAAACAAGTAAGATGCAGCATGAATGTACTTCTAACATTTCTGTGGATTTGCATTTGATTTCAGGAAAATAAAGAGAATGATGATAAACTGTCATGGGACCAATCAAGTGTTAGCTCAGAAAAAAACGTTACTTTAAACTCCTCCACAATCCCACTGACAAGCTGCGTATCAGGGGCAAACTGGAATCTTGATGGTCAGGCTTCAAAGGCCAAAGATACTGAAATAAAATCTCAGCATATGTCACTTACTAAGGCCTTCTTGGAAATAAAAAGAAAAAAAGAGAAGCAAATGATTGCCGAAAACCAAAATGCAAGTGTCAGTCTACCAAAGAAACCAGCTCTTGGAAAATATCGTGGCAAAGTTATCCAATCCAAGATAAATTCCTTCCGAAAAGCAGTAAAAACTGAGGGGGAAAAAAGTTCATTGCCAGATAAGAAGTTTCTTCCTTCTGCCACCAAAAAAGCAGCAAGTTCTTTGTCTACAAAAAGCTGTGGTGCAGTTCTGAAGACCATCAAAGTCACAAACAACCCTAAGTCTGTAAAATCAAATGGTGTCCTGCCATTTCACGGCAAACCACCTGACAAAGCTGTTATTAACTCGCAGTCTGGTCTGAAGAAACAGCAACTGACATTTGCTGCAGCACCAAAGAAGATAACAGTCCAAAAACTGGTTGGTGGAAGGGGTCCACAGCCACCAAAGGCTGCTTCTAGCAATCCTGACCAGAGAGTGCAAGGCATGAAGAAATGTGCAGACTTTTGTGAAGGTGCAAGACCTGAAGCTCCAGCAAAACCAATTTCTGTTATTCCTGGTACAAAACTGGGACAGAATTCTAAAATTAATGGCAACAGAAAATCTGCTCTGCCGAAAGAGACAGCAGAAGAGAGAAGGTAAATGTGTTACTCTCATGGTTTGATCTTGTAGGTTATTTACCTTATTTCCGAGAATATCTAGTGTGACCTATTCCTTGTTGTAGATACACTGAAACAAAACCCCAACTGAGTGTCTATACTTGATGCCCAATGGCAGCAGACTAAAACTGTAAACTTAATACTGAGAAATCAGGATTCAGACTAATTGCAGCAGCTCTCCAGCCTTACAGTTTGTCCTGCATAGTTAGAAAATAGGTGTTGCTAGAGCTGTTTTTTAGGCTAAGTGTTGTGACAGCCTTAAGCAGAACAGATAATTCTGCAAGTGAATTTCATATGCTTGTCACAGCTTACAAAAAAAAAAGATGACTCAGGCAGGATGCATATAGAATGAGTAACTTTACAGACTGAAGGACAGCACTTGTCAATGCCATCTTTCAGTTTTCAACTGAGACAAGGCGGGGGGGGAATGATTCACGATCTAAAATTTATTTAATATTCTTGATAAAGTTTCTTGTGGAAAGTCCCAGTTACTAAAACCTGATGGTCTAGGAGGATGGAGTTGAAATGAAACATGAGAACTGAATTATACTTCACATCAGTTTCATATTTTAAAAACTGTGATGGGGTTGTTCTGGGCTGCTCTCTATGCTTTGTGTCTTAAGAGATTGTTTCTAGTTTTCTGCTTTGAAGTGTGGTTAGGGAAATAAAGGTGACACAGAAGAATAATTCAGAAGCATTTTTTTTACCCTCTCTTGAAAACAAGGGTCTGCAACCTAAGTCTCTTGTTGCTGCTGGAAAGGAAGAGGTTAAAGTGTTCTGACCTGTCATATACTTAAAGCAGACAGTGATATACACAGTTTTAAATTTTCCATGCAGCTCTAAATGGCAACTATATTCTTCTTGACATTAAAGCAGAAAGAGTTGAACTATCTGGAAATACTACCTCTATATGACTTACCCTAGTTAGTGGCAGTCAATGTAAAAAATTCAGCTAATAATATTCTTAATCGCAGAGCACGCCTGGATGAATGGAGGGCATCTAGAGGAAAAGTGATGCGACGACCTCCTATATATGCCCTTATCGGATCCCAGTCTAAAAGCGAAGAACAAGAATTCTCTTCTGCTGATGCTTTAGAGCAGAGTGAAACGGTCAACAAGACTCTCAGTGAATGCCTGCAGTTAACTGAACAGGTATTTGGACCCTTGTCTGCTGAGTTCTGTTCACATAGGTCCACACAACATGCAAGTCCTATGGGTGTGCTAGACCTGTGTGAATCAGGCGCAGGGGACTAACTGCTCTCCACGTTGAGCAGTATCATAGCTTTTGCCTACACCTGAAGAAATTAAGCTTTACTAATTTACTGAACTGCCAAATAAGAATTGGCAATAATGGTAATAGTAGAAGAGCTGTAATATAATGAGAATAGCTAGAAGGAATTAATCTAAAACAAGTTTGCATTTGCAGAAACTTGCCCGTACTTCTGAAACAGTTGTCTGTTTCAAGTAGTTCTGAAGATGTCTATACATTTTACTATCCCTTCTACGTACAGTACTGTATAAATAATTCTTATTTGGAAGAACAGGTGAATAAAAATTCTTTTGCCAAAGAAAGACAAAAAACTGCTCTCTAGTTCAAAACCAGCTAAACTACAGCACTTCAAAGTGTTACCTGTATTTAAATTTCTGCTTTTGTGTTGACTTTAGGGATGTCAAGGTGATGAAGTACGTGCCATGCTGGAAGATCTGATGCAGAACATTCCTGGGGTTAAAAAGCTTACAAAATACTGGATCTGCTGTATGCGTCTTCAGCAGATGGGTCCTCTTGAAAAGCTTCTTACTGTCTATGAGGCGGCTATTTTGGCTGGAGCAAGGGTGAGCAGCTTTTATTGAAGTTTGAGATTAACAATTAGAAAGCCATGAAAGTATAGGATGTTTCTGATTTTATTAAATCCTTTTCTAGTAGGAGAGCCATGTGACCTACTTGAACATTAAAGTAATGGATTTGGTTTTCTCTGTAACCACTGTAGGTACTACTTTGAAAAAGAAAGGTTTAGGATCATTGAATTACCATATGATGTTCTTCCTAGAAGGGATTAAGTATTGAGATTTCTAGTATCACTAGAAACCCAGAATATAACTTATTTTTACACTTATTGATGAACTTTACTTCTGTAGTTTAATCTCAGCAAGATTTCAGTGCATCAAATATAGCTTTAGTGCACCAAATGCAGGAAATAAAGGATTCACTTGTTTTCTGACTGATGTCTGAACAGCATTAAATAAAGGGTTTGTAAGATGAACATCTTGTGGTCTGTACTGCATCCCTGTAACTGTTATATCAACTAAATAAGCTGAAATTATGATTATTTTTCAAATTGTTTTCCTAAAATGGTACAACTTTTTTTTCAGCCTAAAGAGGAACTACGACACACACTAATAGACACTATGAAAAATAATGAAAATCTTTTTAAGTCTGAGAAGGGTAAGTCTGACAATTCTAGTTAAACATGTGATTTAACAGGCAACACAAGCTATTTGTGTTGATATTAGATGTTATTTCATCAAAAATTTTCTGTGATAGTTTTGTACTCAATTGTCTTTGAAAACAATCTTGACTAAACAAATACTTTTCAATAGTGGGCATGTTAAAATGATTGGAGATGCTCCTTTATTCAAAGTTTCTACTTAAGGTTTGTCAAAGCTATTTCAGCTTGATAATCAAAGAATAAATAAAAATATTTTTATGAGCTAAAAATCAGTGCCTCTTTGAGACAACCTTCTTCACTACCAGAAGTATGTTTGTGTTTTGGCATTGTGTAAATTAAAGTTTGTAAATATTCTATTTTTGGAAGTAGAGTAGCCATAAATATTCCCATTCAATATAACATAACTTGACAAGTATTTGAACCCAGAAACTGACTGAAATATTTGTTCAGAGCTGCTGCACTTTGAAAGGAAGAGAACGACTTTGCAGGACGTGTACTTAGTCTCAGTTTTCAGGTTCCAGGTTCTCGAAAGTGACTAAAATTATTAGTAACTTAAATTGTTGTGAGTCAGATTCAACACATAATTAACTTTCACTCTTGTGTAAAGCTCTAAGATTTCAGAGATCTCTCTGCAATGTTCTCTCTAGTTGTAATTAGTCACAACTGTAATTTCTTCTATATTTTATTTATAGGGGCAACTGTAATAGAAGCTAATGTAAGTGAGTTAGTGGAAGTCAGCAAGGAAACAAATTCATCTGTAGAGCCAGTTCAGGAAACCTTCAAAGCTTTCTGCTCTGATGATATCCAAAAAGCAGAGAGTGGTAACAAGAAGGCAGAGGCAAACAGCGAAGCTATCGAAAAAGAAGAAACAGATTTAGACTTAAAACCAAGAGAAGAGATCTTGCCAAAAAAGAATAAAAAGCGCAAGGCTAAGGAACATTCAAAAAAGAAAGGAAAATGTGAAAGAGAACAGAATGAGGATGGGATAAAAGATACAGTCCAAGCATTTAGTTCTCCTGAGAAGGGTAATGACACATCTTGTTCGATGAGGTACAATCCTCCTTCCACACCATATTTGGAAAGGTAAGACTACTTCAGGTAACTGTGGAAAGTCTGCAATGGCTGGAGAAACAGTCATGTTTGTGTCCTGTTGAAATGGAGGCACTGCATTTGTGAACACTTAGTTAAAAGCTCTCAAGAACTTTTATTTTTAGCATTGCTTCCTCTTCCTACAGAAGGAAGTATTTTTAAATAAATTCCTCTACTTACTCAAACTGTTTTGCTTTGTAAAGGCCTCACACTGCAGAGTAACCAGACTTTTGTGGCAGAGAAATAAATTCCAGGTTTGGGATGCCCTCCCAGGCTAACATCACAGTAGCAGTTCTACACTGAGCTAGGTAAAGAGAAAGTAGGTGTTTCCAGCCCCCCACCTTTTCAAATGCAGTTGTGATTGTATGAAGTTGTGACCAAGATGTAACTGTCCTGCAATGATTATCTTGAGGCAAAAACCTGGCTGGTAACCTCAGTCCAAACAAGATAATATCAAAATTACTTTTTTTTACCACAAGGTTTCTTCTAAGATAGCAAACTTAGGAAAGCTCTGCTCAGCTTTGACACCTGATGAAGCTGGAGACCTGGCATCTGTCCACTATTCCACATAAGAGGAAGAACAATTTCCTTTTGATGGAATAGGGAGAAATCTTCCTTTGGGAACTGTTTTCAGGAGGTTCTCACGGTAAAATATTTTGCCCAAGAGAAGAATTGTATATTTGGTTCTAACTGTATGAATGGGAAAGGGCCTGTTTCCTTTGGCAGTGGGAAAGGGTTGAACAGGAATCATGACTTGCTAGATTCTGCTAGATTCTACAGAGGTAACTGGTATGATGGTGTGCCTATGTTTAGTGATTTCTTTCTTTCTTTACTTATTTTCCGTTTTTCAAAGCATGAAGACCTCTCATGAAGCAAATTATTCCAGTGCTAAAGATCTGAAAATTGTAACCCCTTTGCGATATTCCCAACGCATTCGAGAGAAGATGTGCAAGCTGTCTGACACTGTCAAAGATCAAGATCCATGTGTCTCTTCACTTGAACAGCTGGGAGAATTGGAATCAAAAGCCACTGTATTTATGCATGAACAGAGCAATGCCTTCCAAGAAACAAGTGCTGAAATAGAAGAGTAAAAAGGAGTGTTACTGCTATACAGGGGTTAAATATTTGATTCTTTTTAAGGAGAGTTGAGAGGTACTTATTTTTAGCAGCTTTGAGAGAGGAGCTATCTAAAACTCATGTAGATGGCTTAAGGTGAAATTTGACTGCCTGAGTCAATAAATCTGCCTTTTCAATTTTCATAATAATTCTGCTCTGGTTTAGTACTAGATTAACCATTGTCATTGTGTTAAATATGTTTCATTAAATACTCAATTAAGGACTAGGTATAAAGCTCCATGTAGTAGTTCATTGTAGTAGGTTGCTACTATCTACTGTTTTTCTGTTGCAGTTGCAGTTTTCTAAGGAATTCATAGGAATCTTTTAGTTTAAGAAAAGTAATGTAGGCATTCTAACAGGGCAGTGTCTACTACATCATCTACTTTTGAAAACTGAAGCCAGCTACTACTCTGTATGCTAAATTTAAGCTTTTTTAATATAGTTTTGGTTGTGTTTCTACAAAACATTTTAGTCTATTTACTGAGATTGTTCATTATCACGTAACCTTGGATGAGGTCTGATACACTACATACTATGTGCCTGTTTTCATGTTGGTTCGCATCACTCTGTAATACAGTGGACTTATTAAACTAATCACCTGAGTGTCTCGTTCGTTCTTTATTTACAGAATACGCCCTCAGCGGTGTAGTCTGGGTTGTGGGAAGCGCTGTGTTTGCGCACTCCGTGCCGTTTCCCCTGCAGGGCTCCCGCAGCGCTCCGGGGCGCAGCCCGGGTCCGGGCGGGGCGGTCGCTCCTTCCCCCGCCCCGCCCCATCCCGGCGCGGGCAGCCCCTGGGGCCGCACCCGAGCCTTTCCCGGGGCTTTTCCCAGGCCTTTCCCGAGGTGAGTCCGGAGGGGCTGGGGCCGGGCCGGGGCTGACCCCCCCGCCAGGGGAAAGGAGCGCCGAGGTGCTTTTCGGAAAGAGCTCGTCAGCACAGTGGGACGCGGTGTGGGCGGAGTGTGCGCGCATAAAGGGATGTTTGGATCGTGGGCAGCCAGCTGGGAGCACCGGTGCTTGGAGGGAAAGGGGGAACAGGTCCCTACAGTGTGCGAAAGGCTTCAGGGGAGCGTTTTAAGCAGACAAGGGGAAGGGGGTGAGGTACAGGAGGTGTGGGAGGTCTCGGAAGGTGTGGGGATAAGCTCCATAGCAACTTGCTCTCCTGAACAAGAGGGCACGGCTCGGACTGCCCGGGGAAGGTCGGGTTGGACGGCAGCGGGGATTGATCCACTGCGGGGGGTGCGGAACGCTGGGGCAAGTCGCCCACGGGGGTGGTGGAGGAGTCTCCATCCCTGGGGGTGTTCGCTCAGTGCCATGGTCTGCTTGGCAAGGGGGTGATCGGTCTGAGGCTGGGCTTGGTGATCTCAGGGTTTCCCAACTGCAGCAGTTCCGTGGTACAGCTTAAATGCAGCGATGGGACAACTGGGAACTGCACCAGGGAGATTCACACCGGACAGCAGCTGAGAGGGTGGTCAGGCTCTGGAACAGACTTCCTAGGGAGGTGGTCAATGCCCCAAGCCTGTCAGTGTTCAAGAGGCATTTGCACAATCACCTTATCAGCGTGATTTAACTTTTGGTCGCCCCCGAAGTGGTCAGGCAGCTGGACTAGATAACCACTGTAGGTCCCTTCCAACTAAAAATGCTCTCTGTCTTCCAATTGTTCAAGTCTTTGCGCAGTAACTTGTACCAGTTTGATCCTGCTTTTGCTGTTTTAGGTGGGAATTGTCACTGGAAGCCTGAAGTTTCCAGTTATGTTATTGTGCCTGTGAGTTTTCTTTTGCATTATGATACCACCGGCAGGAGTGTGGATAACAAAAAGAAAATGCAAAGTTACGGTCTATAACTTATGCTTTCAAAGGGCTTTAGCATTTGAAATTAAAAACTGCAGTGATGACACTTTGAGTTGTACTTTCTGGAGGTCTCATTTTCAGTAATATCATGGTAATAGTGCATAGAAGTATTATGGTAATGCTGAACAGTTTTAGGTACTCACATTTATCACTCATTCTCGTTATTTTGTGAGTTTTTTTGAAGAGAAGTGTTAGGCCTGGGCTTATAAGGAATGGAAGAATACGAAGTGTTGAAAATACTAGGAGAGGGATCCTTTGGCAGAGCTCTCCTCGTTCATCATAGAATCAGTGGCCAGAAGTATGCAATGAAGGAAATAAGACTTCCCATGGTAAGTGTGACACGGACCGCACCCACCACTTAAAAGAAGAAAATGAAAAAAGTCATAATTCTGGATGTATTTTTGAAGCACTTGCTGTGAGTTTTGTGTATTAGACAGTTGCATGGTATGGTTACTAGATAATTATGTCTGAGTTGATGTTGGAACTAAGTAAAGGAGGAAAATCCAGTCTGATTCAGAAAGTGTGTGGGTATGTTTTGGGAAGTGCAGCACATGGGAAGACACTTAGAAGGAAACCCCTGTTTCCTGATGCCCTTGATTTCACTAGAATGCAGATTTCATCTGCAATGCCTAATGAGAAAATTAACCTGATATTATTGCTGGTAATTGCTTATCTGGATTACCTTTTCTTCATTTAGATAAGGAAAAAATTGCAGAATGGGAGACATGGACCTTCTGGAGCCTGAAGCTCAGTTAATAGCCAGGCACTTGGCCTTATATTGAGTTCTTGTAGTCTATCAGCTGTTCCAAAGTCAGTGTGTGCTGCTTTGTAACATAGTTCTACACTTAAAATAGAAAAATCACCAACTGACTAGGAAAATATCCTCTCAGATTAGGAAAACGAATACTTAAAAAACCCAAAGAAGTCTTCAGCTAGTAATAAATCAGGCATTGAAAAGATAGGGCTTTTTAAATTTCTAAATTACTTAAAATAACTGAAAACCGATTCTTATAAATATTTTCTTTTTGTGAACTGAGGGGCTTTGTGTGTAAATGTGAAAGTTTGCTATTGTGAAATTTACAAAAGAGTATTTATATTTTCAGTCTTCATCGGGTGTAGAGAACTCTAGGAAGGAGGCAGTTCTTTTGGCTAAAATGAAACATCCAAATATCGTTGCTTATAAAGAATCATTTGAAGGTAAATATTAAAAATTAAATGCTTTAATTTGTTTCAAGTTGATACTACTCATGGATAAAGATTACTTTCTCTTTTTTGTTTATAATACATGTTATAAAGAAAACACGTTTGTCGTAACATAATACATTGCATGCATTGGAGCTTTATAGTAAAAATTATTATAGTAAAAAATAGTACTTATTCTGCTAATAAAAATACTAATTATCCTTAAATTGCCTAAAATTTAGCTGATGGACATCTGTATATAGTGATGGAATATTGCGACGATGGAGATCTAATGCAAAAGATTAAACACCAAAGGGGAAATTTGTTCCCTGAAGATATGGTAAGAAAATACATTGTTTTGAACCAAAGGACCAGGAATCCTTCTCCATGTAAACTGAAGTGTGCTGCATAAACCAAATTATAGAGATACAAACACTTTGTAAATGAAACAAAGGCACTTACAGATAGAATAGGAATATTATTTCTTTAATAGTTTCCAGCAGAACAAGACAAGAATTGGACTACAAGAAATAAAAAAGAATTTGCAGCCTCTGTCTGGGAGTTGTATAGGTAGTGTGAAAAACTGAGTCAGATTTGTATGCAATTATAAAAATTTTACACAAACTTCAGACAGAATTTAAAGCACAGTAAGATGTACTGCAAATAAAAAATAAACACTCTGGCAAGATAAATGAAGCTAGCTGGGAGACTAAATGCTTGCATTTTATGTAGCAATTAAATGTTTAAAGCATTCAGCAGGTGTTAACTCCTTTTATCAAAGAGGCTATAAAATTACTTAGGAGAAGGTTCAAAGGGGCATTGTATTGAGTGAAAGCTGCTTCCTGCCACAGTCAGAAGCATCACCTTAGTTAAAGGACCAGAAACCTCGACTAACTGAATATTTGGATTTTCTATGCATCTTTGCATCTTTAAGAGTTTCTTTTGTACATAAAAAGGAACACATTTCCTATTAGAAACTCTGTGTTATTTCCACATGGGTTTTGTTTTTGTTTTGTTGTTTGGTGTTGGCTTTTTTAATTTGCTAATTTGCTATGAAACTGTAATTCACTTGTGTGTGAAATGACCATCAGATAAAGTCCCATGTAGCAACTCCCCATCTTCATTATTGTTATTTATTACTAGAGCTTTCTAGACACAGGTAATAAACATTCCTTCTGCCATGTTAAAATATAAACTATCCTGAGTAACTCAGTCTTTCATACTGATTGGAGGCCATTATGTTAGAGTTACTTTTAACTCCCAAGTATTCAGAACATGCTTTTGTTTTCCTATTTTTTAAAATCTATTACTAAAGTATTCTTTAGATACAGCATTGAGCTGTTTTAACTCTTAGTTACTCTTTTTCAGATCCTTCACTGGTTTGTGCAGATGTGCCTGGCTGTGAAGCACATTCATGATAAACGTGTGCTACACAGGGATATAAAATCCAAGGTGAGTAGAATGAATTTTATTGTCATTAGCAAACTCGTCTGCATATAAAAGTTAAACTCCCTCTTTCATAATTTCCTGTGACTGATAAATTCCGTGGGTTTTTTTTAGAATTAAGAATATCATGTAAATGACATTGTTGAGTGCATGGGATGATGCAATATTGCAGGTGAAACTATCATCCAAGTATAGATATATCCTTCATATCCAAACTGCTGATAGCACCAATTGCTTGTAACAGTCTGCATATAATTTAAAACAATAACAGAAGTATAAAAACAGTGTATGGATTATGCAGTTTTTAAATGTCTTGCCTTGCCTCACTTTTTTTTTTTTCTCAACTCTTTCCTATCAAAAAGAGAGAAATTCAGAGGAAAGTGTGACCTTAGTGATTTGACTACAGCATAGAGATTAAGGCAACTCTGAGTTCTGATTCTTCCTCTGCTAGTGATGCTGGAGCTTTAGGCCCATATAACCTTTCCATTTCCCTTGAATCATGACATAGTTCTTAGCTTTTTTTGGTTTTTTTGGCAGACATATTAGGAGAAACAATTAAAAGGAAATATAAAGAAAAAATACTAGAAGTGATTGCCACTGCATTTTCTGTATACATAAACTGCGGAAATGATTCCTAGGAGAATATTAAAGTATGTTAATCTGTGCTCTTGAAATGCAGAACATCTTCCTCACTCAAAATGGAAAAGTGAAATTAGGAGATTTTGGATCTGCACGCCTTCTTGCACAGTATGTGGACATCTCCACTGATCTCAGTGGTGTCAAGTTTTATTTTACCATTGACAAATAGTAGAGTTCTTAAGTCATTGCTTTCCACCTGGTGTTTCTTTGTTGTTTCAATAGTCCAATGTCATATGCTTGCACATATGTGGGAACTCCTTATTACGTACCTCCAGAAATATGGGAAAGCATGCCATACAATAACAAAAGGTACGTATGTTTTCAGTGGTCACAAGTAATGCCTTACTGATATAGGGGTTTTTTTTGTTGCTGTCTCAATCTGGCTTTGCAATTTATTTTGTATGTGATTCAGAGAAGACACTGAGCTGAAGTATACTTAGAAAGATGTAATTACAGTTTAAGATGAAAGTGCATAAAATTGTCTTAGGTAACTGAGAGCACAGTATCTTTAGTCTTAGAAATTTGAAAACTGATGTGCAGACCTCTGTTCATGTGGGAGAGTACATATACACATATATACACATACAAGTATATGTGTATATATGCACATATATATGTGTTTATGTCTTTTGCTGGTCTTAGTTTATTTTTGGTTGGTCATATTTTTTAAGCTCTTCACGGGAATCATAATGCAGGGATAATGGCACAAAATGGATTACTCAGACTGATAGAGCCTAGTTATTCTGGTCCTAATGCAAGAACTTCTGAGAGCATCTTGATAGTACAGTGTTTACAGCTTTCTTCAGGCTCCCAAATACTAAGCTGTTTTATAGTCCCTCTCCTAGATCTGTTCTGTGACCTAGTTGTGTGATTGGTTTTCCAGAAGAGGGAAGAAACCTTCTAGAACTTAAGGTTTTTTTCTGCTCCTCTTGCAAGAATGGCATCAGTTGCTTCTTTTGCAGGTGGCAGTACTCACTTTTGTTAGAGAACAATGTTCTTTTTCTCAGTAGGAGATTTTCTACTGGCAGGGCCAGAATTCCAGCTCTCAGAATTAGGATTGTGTGGCTACCATCTGATGTTAGGGGTCATGGAATACAAAGGCTTTCAAGTGTGAAAGGATAACTATTGTTACAGCAAATTAAGAGACATCCTAACAGTAAAAAGCCAACTACAACTGATGACAGTCATCTTTTGTACATGAGGGTATGATAAAATAAACATGAACATTTCCAATGGAGAGGTTAAGCACATAATTGTATTTTTTATAGTTACTTACATTTATTTTTAGTTAATTCAGTTATGTACACAGATTGAATCTCACTTTTTCAAAGCAAGATAATAAATTGTAATTTTTGGCTGATAATTTCTCATCCTTCTCTATATTGACAGTGATATATGGTCTCTGGGGTGTATTCTGTATGAGCTGTGCACTCTGAAACATCCAGTAAGTATAGCTTTATTGCTATCAAAATTGTTTTGGAATTCCTTAAAACTTAATTATCAGTTAGCTGTACTGTAGATTTGACTGACATATTTACTGCTGCTTCCAAAAGAGGGAAGTACTGCTCCACCCTTCCCACACCTCCTCCGCTATATGCCTTCTATTTTTCAGCAGTTCTTGGGACCTATTGGACCCTTCTGTAGAAGACTCAATTTTCAAAATTTTTAGAAAAAATTTTTTTTCTTGGTTAATTTTCCTCAGTATCAGTGAGGTGATCTGGGACTTATTAAGGAGTTCAGCTGTTGCCAGACTCGTTTCAGATATCTGCAGGGAGGTTGTAATGAGCACTGGATTTTACAGGATCAAGATGATCACAGGAGATGGAGGCAAAGACACTCAAAATCAATAAGCAGTTTTGTGCCTTGCATCAATGATATGCCTTTGCTTATTCCTCAAATCAAAGAAGTCACTGTTCAAGCACTGTCCTTCCATTGGAACAGTGGGAACCTTGGTAGATGATTCTGTCTCTAACACACATAGGTAACACAAGAGCTCTTATTGGGATATGTTTGTCTTGCAAGAAAATGCGATTCTAACTGAAGGTCATTTTGTCTTTGTTCTTTATAAGCAGCAGTTTCCTTTCTTTGAGCTAATACTATACCTTGAAATCACAGAACCACAGAATATTCTGAGTTTGAAAGGTACCAACAAGGATTAAAGTCCAGCTCCTGGACTTGCAAAGGACAGCCCCAAGAATCACACTGTACATCTTGAGAGCATTGTTCAAATCTTGTATCTCAGCAAAAGATTCTCAACAGCTGCAACTGCTAGCTGTGCAAGAGTGTAGAAGTTTATACTGTAATCATGACTGAGCCATAAAGGAGTCTGTGCATAGGTGTTTGTTAGCCTAGGTAGGTCTGTGGCAAAGCTTTGGCAGTGTCACAGCTATTCAGGCAGAGCTCAGAGCTGGGATTCCAAGAGTGGAGTATTCTTCCCTTTTTAGCAGCATTGAAATGTTATGTGTCTGTTTTTTTGTGGTGGTCACACATGCTCTTGTATCATCTATCAGAGGTGATATAAAGGGATGCCACACTGTGGATCCTTGGTGCCCTGCCTGGTGTTCTTGCATGGAGGTAGAGGTTCTCAAACATTTAGATTTGCAAGAGGGCATTTGTGCCTTTACAGGCTACTTTTGATGATTTTTTTTAAAATCAAAGTCTGTGTATTTCCTAGCTTACTATGTCACTTGCAGTTTAAATCTGATCTCAAATATATGACTTGATGAATTTGATTCCTCTAAAATTTGAACAATCCTAAATTTATAGGAGTAACTCTCCCATTGGCTTTCCAGTTGTAAAGGTTATTGTTTGCAGTGTCCATTGTGATGTTTTCTGTCAGGATTGACGTATTTAAATGCCCATGTAACAGCCCTACAAAATGTACAGGAAAGTTACCAATGTATTCACTCCTGGTTGTTATTCCACACCTCCGAAACTGTCAAACTGGAAGCACATCAGATGGTAAATAGGGAAGCCTATGCAGGTACATACTATACATTTTTATATAGAAAATGTTGAAGCTGCTCTTAAATTATGTCATCTTTTTACCTTATGCTTAAACTCTGTGCTCTCATGTTCATTTATTTTTAATACAGTTTCAAGCCAATAGCTGGAAACATCTCATCCTTAAGATATGCAGAGGGTCCTATGATCCACTACCATCTCACTATTCCTATGAACTTCATTACTTAATAAAACAGATGTTTAAGAGAAATCCTCAGAATCGTCCATCAGCCAGTACTATCCTTTCAAGAGGTTGCTTAACCAAACTTATAAAAAACTGTTTGCCTTCTGAGGTATGGTATATTCTTTGTCTCCAGATTTAATCAATGGTGTCTATATTTTAGATACTCAATCATTTTCTTTTGCAGCTTGTTAGTGCATACCTATAAAGTGTATTGTGTAGGTCCTACTTTAAAAGCCATGCAGTTGCAGACTTCTAAGAAAACTTTTTTTTTTAAAGAGTTTGTTTTGAAAATGAAAGTTGAATATTGACCTGATGCTGCTAACAGTAGCTACTGTTAGTTGTAGCAGCACTTTTGTATAGTGACTCTATTTTTAACAAATAATGTTACATACAATTTGGTGAAGTTTAAAATGGTACAGTACTTGCATCTCTTCATACACATTCCAGATGATGAAGGAGTTTGAGGAGGTATTGAAGGAAACCAAGAAACATGAAGGCAGTGCAGCAAGACCAAAGGGTAAGTGAACAACATTTTGTTGTTGTAGGGAATGACTAAATGGTGAGGAAATGTAAGATCTTAAATACAGGTATAAAACATTAGTATTGCATGTTAAAATCTACTTTTAATTATTTTAAAATGTAATATTATTGAAACTATATAGAAAAATGCTTGAAGAGTGTAAATTATACTCCAAAATAAGTAGAGTGCAAAGCTGCAATACATACATTGTTAGTTGTAGGACTTGTGCTAGAAATAAATTGAATTTTAAAACGAGCACAACTTTTAACTGTTGCATGTATTTTAAGTATGACAGTTCTTTCTTTCCCAGAGTATGGTGAAGCAAATTATGTTCACTATTTAGTTTTTAAAGAGAATGTTGGATTTTTTTTCTTCTGCATAAATTAAGCTACACCAAAATTTGTACACATTTAGCATTGATTAGTAAAGGAACTGGACTCTGTGTTGAGAATGAGCTTTGTTGACAGAAGTGTGAAGAAGCTATCACATAATTTTTATTGCTTGGTTCAGTAGCATTGCTGTCATACCTCTGGAATGCCACTTTACTACAAATGTTTACTAAAGGTGTTAACTCTTCAATCTGTTGCTTAATGTATCAGGTAGTGTCATGGCTGGCGGAAGCTCAAATAATAAGAAAGAAAATAGGGTAAGTATTCAAATATACCCATAATATTTGTATTTTAGTAATTTGAATGTTCTGTTTTATTATTAGTATGCTAAACTGTAGATCAGTCTACTAGGTCAGCTGTCATCTGTGTTCAAATTGCAGTTTTCCTGTGCATTTTCCAACGCTCCAACTTTTTGATTCTTCTCACATTTAGTTTAGTTCCAAAGTGGATTTCATTATAAATGCATCAAAACAAAAACCCAAACTAAAAAATCCTCTCTTGTTTTTCTAAGTTTTTGGATTCTACAAAAATTTATGCATTTTCTTTGCTATAAGGGAACATTTAGAACAGGCTGCTCTGGAAACAGTCTAGTCTGGACATAATTCTCACCATGCTTTAGGGCCCATGTGAGATTTTGGGTGAGGAGAATTAAGTCACAGGTGGCCAAGATGTCACCTGTGGGCACATTACAGCACAGCCTGACTCAGCTTTATTCAGTATATTTTTAAAAATGTGTTGTCATGTTGCTTTTCATAGGCCTGTCAATCTAAGAAGTTTAATATTTGGGTGCATCTTGTTTTCCCTGGGAATATAAATAATTTATCCTTATATTGCTTCTGTTCTTAAATGTAAAAAAAGAATAAAGCTCAAATTGCATCAAGCAACTACATCTGTTCTTCAGAAACTGAGATTGTCTGTATAAAAAGGGCACACATTGAAATGCAGCACAGTAATAGATACTGTGCAATTGCAACTGGCTTCATTCTGTCAGTGGTTTAGTTTTCAGGTCTTTGGATCTTTATGCCAGCAACTTTGTAGCAAAACTAAAATAATTATTGCCGTGATGATATTACTGCTTGCTTTTTCTTGACAACAAGGATAATGATTAATGCAGTCTTTATTTTTTTAAAGCAAAGGAAAGATGAAAGTAGCAATCATAGCCCCCTAGAAAGGAAAATTATTACTGAGGGTTTGAGTGAAGGCACAAAGGAACAGAGGAAATCTGAGCAAGAGGGTAAGTTTTACACTTTTAAGCCTGATGCATTTCCTTCTGTGTAGTGATATCTACACATCAATGATCCAGCCCTTTAAACAGGTAGCACAAACAAGCCTGAACCTATAGGAAACCATTCCACCCTCAGCTACTTCTGCAAATACATTGACTCATACTTCTTCTCTGGGATTTTTAAAAAAAATATTTAAAAAATTATCTTGGCCAAAGAATTAAAAAATGGCTGTTTGAAAACATTCGGAATAGAATAAATGTTTGGGGAACTTTTGTACCCACAGAATCAAACGTCACTGCTAGTTAGGTGACTCTCAGTACTATGCCTGGACAGGGTAATCTGGACAGAGAATCAAGTCAGAGCTGTTTGTCATCCTTTTTTTGTTACAATTATAACAGAAACTTCTGCTGTCCTTGCAGGAAATACTGATTTGTCACATGCCCACAGGAGGCAATGGGAAAAGAGAGTATCCAATTCTGTACTGGATGTCCTGGAAAATGCATCCTTGCTTTCTTCCAGTTTTACACCTGAAGAGACTGAAAGTAAGATTTAATTAAGTGTATTTTTAATTCAAGTAATATCAGTGATTCTTTACATATTTTAGAAGCCAAAATTTTACAGGGCATATTTAAAATGATGTAAAATTAATTTTAAAATATTTTATTAACAAACACTGAAAAAGTCTGCTGTGCTGAAGAGAATTTCTTTGTAGTTTTGTGTGACCAGAGGATTGCAAACAGTAATAAAAACCATAGATAATATTAGCAACCCTAAAGTTTTAATCATCACTAAGAAATTATCCTACAGTCCTCCTCTTAATATGATACTTGTGGAGGTAACAGTGAGAAATTCATTTGATGCAGAATGCAGCTGCCCATCTTTCAACTACAGCATACCACTGGGAGCATAAAACATCTGTACCTCTGCTTCTCTTGTCATTTAACATACAGATAAGGCCAATGACTAGAACTATAAGTGATGCACCTCACATGTGAGATAGCCTTTTCTTCCACATCAACAGCCTTTAATTAAAATGCTTAACATGAGATTTCGTATGAAAAATGTTTCAATTTTAAAATGCCCTACACTGATGCAGTTGTTATAATTATTTAGTGTGATTATGGTTTTGTATTCTAAGTAACTGTGAATAAATGCTGTGGAAATAAATTATCAAGATATGAGTAGTCTGAAAGTTCCCCAGCTATGGTGGAAATGTTACATGATAATTATATGCAGGGCAAGAGGTAAGGACAGAAGAATGCATGTCTTTAGGTGTTCTGCTATTAAAAGGCACAAAAATGGCCTCAGGCTCTATTTAGTGAGACTTATAGAGCCATAACATAAGTTTGCAGAGTCTCTGGCTCCTCACACCCCTCAGCCAATTTCTGCTGGCTCCCTGGCAGCAGAATGTTCCACCATGGCCTCCTGTGACTTGCTGTCCTTTCAGTGCTGACAGTGTCAGCCTTAATTTGTTGAGAGGTCAATGGTGCTACCAATGGAAATAGCTAGATTTTTTGCTTCCTGTATTTCTCTCTTGAATGTAATCCACACTGCTAATGCCATTTTATCTAAGTCGTACTTATGAATGATTTTATACCCAGGTGGTGGTGTTATAAACTACAGTGAGAATAAGCCACGTAAGCAGTGGAACAAGGAAACTCCTCAGACCCTGATGAACATTCTCAGCAATGCAGATGTCAGCTTAGCATTTAAAACATACACCATTTATAAACCAGGTAAATCCCCAGTTTGCGTGCAAACATTTTTACAAGCAGTTTTATTAATACTTTTCTTATTTTATTTTTTTCATACATAGCCCTCATATGTAGAGATTGTGCACTTCAGATATGTGGATTCATATCACAAATTAGAAAGACTATTTTGTTTTTTTATTCTTACTAGTTTTGTTTTTAAAATTAAAATATTTTGGTGATATTTTAATCTTTATCTTTCCAAAGCTTCTGAAAATATATTAAGAGGTCCACTTTCTGATGAAACTGAAGGATCTGATGAAGTAGATGGTGAACATGAAGATATTGTCATAGATTCTGAGAGACTTGAGGCTAGATCTGATGAAGATGACACGTATGTTCAAATGATATCCTTGTATTTTTGTTTCCTCTGGTTCCTCAAAGTGATTTTTCCAAAACAGCATTCCCCTGAAAAAAACCCCAGTTTTATTCTCAGTGTCTAAATCCATCCCTCTCTTGCATAATGAAATTTGGTAGCATTTGATATCTTACAGGTTTTATTTGCTATATTCATAATTATGATGGTGTGGAGATTAAACAGGTTGCTTGTTATTAGTAGATATGCTAATAATTTGCTGATGACTTAGGAAAAAATCAACTTCTGTTTTCGATTTATGTTAGTGACCCACTTGTGTTTTTTTGAAGGAGTAGAGTGAACATCAGCACATTCTGAACAAAAATATTATGTTTTACAGATATGTGTATGTTTTGGGGGTAGTTCTTGGATTCGAAGAATACAAATTTACATAATTGTTTATTTTTGTGGCACTTAGAGATGAACTACTAAGGCATGTATTGCTGCAGTTCAGCTGCAGGCTGTCAGTATCAACATATTTTTATGAATTTATATGAATTTGGTTTTGCTTTTGATAAAACTTAGTATAGTAAATTCCAAAGAGAACACCTATGAATTCCTTAATCACAATGGTGCAGGAAATAAGTCTCTTGTGCTGATATTTTTAACATAGTTTGTCCAAGTTATAGGGTAACTTTTTCAGGGGAAAAAAAAAAGCAAATAAAGATCTATAAAGTTGTATTTTGCTTTGCAAAATAACATTTTGAAATCTGTTTTCAGGGACTTTGAGGAAGATGACCCAGACTGGGTGACAGAACTGAAAATGGCATTGAAACACAGTGACTGAAAACTTGAATTTACCTACAATAAATGAAGTGAGGTGTGCTGGTCTTTATAATCAACATAGTTGTTACAATTGGTTATTAATTAAATAATATCAGTCAAATTCTGAGTGGGCATGTTTTGTGTATCACAAAACCAAGGATACAAAACACACGACAAATTTTTTGAGATAGAACACTTGCAAATAACTAAACAAGTTAATTAAGCATATTTGGAGTTGGTAATAGCTTTGCAGAAATGTTTAGTCAAATAATTGCATTGTTCAAATTGTCTTCTTGTCATATTTCAAAGAGATGGTGGAGCACTATGAGAAGTTGTAAAGTTTTTCTTCCTGCCTACATATTGAATTAACAGTTTTGTGGTGGGTTGACACTGGCTGGATGTCAGCTGCCCACCAAGGCTGCTCTGTCACTCTCCTCCTCAGCTGGGAAGGGGAGAGAAAATTTAATGAAAGGCTCATAGGTGAACTTGAGGACAGGGAGAGATCACTCAGTAATTAACATCATGAACAAAACAGACTTGACTTGAGGAAATCAATTGCATTTATTACCTATCTAATCAAAGCAGAGTAATGAGAAATAAACCCAGATTTTAGGACATCTTCCTCCCACATATCCCTCTTTCCAGACTCGATTTCACGTCACTAGTCAAGGCTGAGCCCAGTATCCTCTGGGGTAGCAGATTAAAGAAGGGGAAAGGGGAGAACACAGACAGGGACTCAGGTGGTTCTGTGTTGGAGCCAGCTGGCATTGGCTCTGTCAGACATGGGGGAAGCTTCTTGCAGAAGCCACCCCTGTAGAGCCTCCCTGCTAACAAAATCCTGACACACAAACCCAATACACACCTAGTAAGAGTAAGTGATGATGTCTGAAGGGCCTGTTCTGGGAAACACTTAGCTATGCTAAATATTTGAGGCTTTAGTTAATTATTAATCCCCTGAAAACTCTTGCGACTGAACTTTTGTCTTCATTCAATTAAAAGGGATTTTATATACCATTGAATGCATGAAAGGAAGCAAATATGTTCATAAATACAGAGAATTTTTCCAACTTATGCTGCAGAGAGTGCTATGGGCAATGTCGTGCTTGGGCTCTGTGCTGGCTACGGGGTACTAGACATTTTACAAGAGAAGTGTGTCAGGGGAGAGTGCAAACATTCTCAGCAGAGTTCTCCTGGAGCAGCTATCCTGGACAATGTCCATGTAATAAATAATATTAGAGAATAATACACAGGATGAGCTTTAGGAAATCTGTACATTTGATATGGAGCCCGTTCATACCACGCCTCCCCTGTAGCACATAGGCTGCTACTCGAGTTTCCACCAAGGATTCAGCTTGAGGCAGTCGAGATCTCCTTTCGAGCCACTCCACTCTTGCTACTGACCACTCAAACCCAGAGCAGCTCGTCGTGGAGGGAAGGAGCGGCCTGCGTGAGGGAAATAAGGCTTCTGCCACACCTTCGGGAGGGGTGCGAGCCTGGGGCCGCCTCCTCCTCCTCCTCTTCCTCCTCCTTCTCCTCCTCCTGCTGCTGCTGCTCCGTCCGTGCGGGCTCCGCGGCGGCGGAGCGCTCGCAGGTACCGCATCCCCCCGCGATGGGGGACGGGGCTGGGACCGAGACCGGGGCTGGCCGAGCCGGGCTGAGCAGGTCGGCAGGGGAGGGCAGGGAAGGGCAGGGGAGGGGAGGGGAGAGGGAAGCATCGGCAGGGACTGTCCGCCGGCGCGTCCCGTCGCTATGGGGACAGCAGGACAGCCGGGACGGGAAAGGCGGCGGAGGGAGCGCTCCTGTTCCTGCCCCTGTTCCTGTCCCTGCCCCTGTCCCTGTCCCTGTTCCTGCCCGGGATGAGGGGCCCGTCTGTCCCGAGTGGCCGCTTCTCACCTGTGGCTGCGAGCAGTAGCTGGCTTTGACCCAAAGGCCGACATCATAAATGCCCGAAGGTCTCTCTGCTTTGCGCATCCAGAGTGGTCCCCGGTGACTGCCAGTGATGGAGCCTGTTGCACAGCATCCTTGGTCTGCCTGGCTGATATCTGAGCAAATCTCCCTCTCTAAAACTCAAATCAACTAGTAAGAATACTTTTGTGGCGTTTGCTCATATTTATGTGTGTGAGTTTGCTTATGGAACCATTGCAAGGTACCCAGTGGCATTACTGTTCCTGACAGAGGTTTCCAGGTGACTGCAGATGGCCGACTGCACTTGGCCATGGTCTCCTGCAAAATGCAATGGCTTTTCGTCTTGCTGCCAACATTAGATCACATTACTATAAACTAAATCAACATGAAATAGATTAAAGCTATGTTTTTCCATTAAAAGAACAATTCCACAGTATTGTTAACTTCAGGAAATAATGAGTCACACTTTCCAAAATCATATCTTAATCTTACATAGTAATCTCTACTGCCTTCTCATCTATTAACTTTAGGGTGTACTGGGATTTTCTTTGTAAGACACTCATAAACTTGCTGCTTATTGAAAGTTCAGATCCACAATAATTTGCATACTTTCAGGAGATATTTGTAGGAAGAAGCAGCAGCAGTAATAAAAATGTGATAAAAAGTAATAATAAAATGATAAAAATGACAGACTTAAAAGGTAGTGTCTCTTTCAATAGCACTAACTTAGATGTTGCAGCACTGAACTGTGTGCAGTACTAATTTGAGAACTTTTTATTTTAGCCACTATTTTCAGTCAAAGACATCATGGATAAATACGAAATCATTAAAAAAATTGGAGAAGGATCTTTTGGCAAAATATTCTTGGCAAAAGGAAGAATGGATAATGAACCATGTGTTATCAAAGAAATCGATTTAACTAAGGTAAAACAAAAAAGCCTGAATTATATTTACCAGATTATGCTACTTGCTTTAACTTGGGTATGAACTTGGGTTATGTTTTATATCCTTTGTAGTTCCATCTCAGTTATGGAGAACTAAACTTTCCAAAGGCTGTACTCTAAGCTAATTCGGCATTTTAAAAGCATAAACAAAATATGTATTTTTATATTAAGTCTACTTTTTACTGCATTGTTTTTCTTTTCAAAACTTTACCTACTTGTGTGACACTGCCTAATGCGACTTTTGTAACTGTTAATTCAGCTACAAGGAAAATATTGCCTTGAGGTAACAAATCACAATTTTGTGATAAAATTCTCTAAGCTTTTTAATTTCCTTTCTTTACACATCCATATTTTCAGACATAAGTCACAACAGCATCTTTCCAATTCTCATTTGTGTTTATGGCAGTTTGATTCATCTCATCTAATTTTAAATTTCCATTCTGTTGTTGTCAGCGTCTGAGCTGCTTGGCTAAACTCCCTCTCCAGCAGAACAATAGAAATGCATACTTTTAGGATGCTGTTGATCACGTGTGTTTTGCACATCTCTTTTAGAAAGAGCTGATCCGTGCCACAAAACTGCTCTCTTTCTTCCCATTGACTGCAGGGGCAGCTTAGGGCCACTTGCTCAGGTATCAAAGGAATACCACTGCTATATCTAGTTCCAGAAAGGCAATTAAATCCCTGTGTTTTCACTACTGGGGTTTTAACTGTCAATTTCAGCGAGTGCCTACATGCTTTTGACTGGTCTTTTGTTATTCTAGGCCATACTAGTGAGTTTCTAATATATTCAGAATCATAACAGAAAAATGAATTCTAGAAGAGTTGCATAACTTCCAGATTCAAACCCAGAAAAACAGATATGCTAGTAATGACAGCTAAATGAAGAAATAATTTCTCTTTCTTCTTGTGACCAATAAACCCTATGCATTTACAGTTTTAGATTTTAAGGTTCACAAAATAGAAAAATGGCAGCTGGTGAAATATTATTGTGGATCCCACTTTTTCAAAAACCAGGTGCTGTATACAGAAAATTAGTACTTTGAAGTCCTAAGCTGTTTTATATGATAGAGTGTGTTTTACTCACTTTATGATTTTTAAATCTTTGAGGATTGTATTTCGAAAGTATTTGTTAAGAATGAAGATAAGTACCTTTTTATAAATAAAAGAGGACATCTTGATGGATAGATACTTGGAGAAATGATTTTTTTAAGAAGCAGTATTGATGAAAGTGTGATCACAGTGAACCAAATAGAAGTGTACTATTTAGTGTAACGGAGCAAAGAGTTGGCCCAAAATGCTGCAAGAACTTGTAACATCAGTAAAAGGAAGGACTTTTTTTCCTTTTTGCTTTATTCTTTCAAGATCCCCCATAGTAGGAATACAAAATCATCAATACCTATGTTCTTCAAATACTTAAAGGAAGTTTAACATTAGAATTTAACTCTACTCTTCAGCTACCATAGCAATAGCATTTGTGTAAAAAGTTTTAAGGTATACATTTGCCAGTTTCTGAAATGTCATAATTTGTTTTGACTTGACTAATGTTCTAAGATATCTCCAAGCATTCAATGCAAATTTATATTTTACATTGTATATACATTGTATTTTATATTTCTGTATCACCTTGGTACACGGTATTTTTGTATTTGTGGAAATAGTTTTATAATGATGTCAAAATTTTTTGAAAATAGTTAAATATATCATTGCTAGCATATAGTTTCTTAATTCTTTGTAGATGCCTGTGGAAGAAAAAGAATCCTCTCAAAAAGAAGTCATTCTTCTGGCCAAGATGAAGCATGCAAATATTGTAACCTTCTATGCTTCATTGGAAGGTTTACTTATAACTTTTCTGTTTTACTTGTGATTAGTGGAAGGCAGATAACCTACCTTGTTAATATTGATCAGCCTTAGCCCTGTCCCTAACCCCTTACTTAAGAGTGGGAACAGGTCCCAACTTCTAAAAATGGACACGAGGCATCAAAGTCAGTCATCAGTTGCCCTCGTCATGTGTGTGAGTGGGTATTGTGGCATGAATCCTACATCCTGTGGTGTCTGTACTGCATAAGTTGAACTTTAGTCCTGACCTTCTGTTGGAGTCCAGAGTTTAATGAAACTTTCTAGGTGTTTCAACAAAAGAAGAGAGCTTTTGAGTATAGCAAGGAATAGGGTGGTCAAATAGACAAAAAGCTGATCAAATAGGCAAGAAATAGAATGACCATTTAATCAGATTCAACCTTATGTTCCTCATATTTTGTTTATGCACATCATATACATATTATATGAATATGATACATCCATCATATATATATATGTATGCATATAAATACACACACAGACAAAACAGATAAACACAGAAAGAGACCATGAAATAGTAATGCAAGCTATTAGTAAACCTGAAAATATCTTTCACCATCTGGAATGCAAAAACAGTATTGGTATTTCAAACATTGATATAGCACAGTCTTTTCAATGATCCAGTATCAGTTTCATAATGCTGTACTAACCTTTTTTCTTCAGCTATATTTTAAGGTATCACTCAAGGATACAGAATTCTTCAGGACTGAAAGAGATAGAAGGAAGTCTGTTCACCATTAAACTAATTCCCTGTATTTATTTTTCCTGCTGACATCTGTCATAAACAATACTTCATGTAATGAATGCTATAGTTGCAGCTTATGTTCAAATGGTTTTCTGTGATGAGGATTGTAAATGTTTCAGGAGAAATATAAATCAGATAGTCTTCTAAATTCCAAAAGGTCAGAATAGAGTGAATTTCCATATTAAGCAGGCCTGCTGTTTATTTCTACTGTTTGGGTACTGTCTACTTTTAGCCTTTTCCCTAAGCCTAACTGCATATCTAGTTATTATATATATATATTATGTATATATCTATTATATATATATATAGACCTTAACTATGAAGCATTCTGCTAAGGATTCCTGTAAGAACATCTGTCTTTCTATCAGCAAAGTCTCTTGAGGGTTTTCCTCATGTATTTAATATTTTGGTGAATCGCCTTTTAAATATATTTTCATGTCTTAGTTTTGCATCAGGTTTCACTTGGAAGTATCCACTTTTTCTCAGTTACTCTTTGAAATGGAGGAGTAGGTAGAGATTAACTACTACCTTTTGAAAGAAGGACCATATAAAATAACTATAATTTAATGCTGTCTTAGTGAGAAATAAAGGAAAAATTATACTTTTCCTTTCAGAAAAGAACAAGCTATATATTGTGATGGAATACTGTGATGGTGGAGATTTAATGAAGCGGATAAATATGCAGCATGGAGTGCTGTTTGACGAGGACCAGGTGAAAGAAATTATCATTAGAGGAAAGGACATATTATGTAAAACATATGGTTTGAATTATCCACTACTAGCTACTGTTTCTTTCTGACCTGTTAAAATAATTGAACTTTTAAACCAAACTTTGGTAAGTTTAGTAGGAGTGTAAGAGTTTGTTTTTCACTTGGTTTAAGATCTGAAACCAATTCATTAGCAGTTTGATGACTTTTTTATCCCTCCTTCCTCCCACTGCTCCTTTCATTGTGGATGTACTTTTTTCTTTGTATTAACAGTATACCTATTAAACCATAAACACCTTCTTTTAAATACTGTTTTCAAATTAGGGGGGATATATTATATACACAGTCTTAATTTATTGATGCTATTTGTCATCATGGCATATCCTGCTTTATATTGAAATCCACAGTAAATCTCTCACTTATTTCATTTGGGTCAAGACTTCTCTGATGCCATTTAAATTGCTAAAACAGCACAGAGTAACAAGCCCAGATATTTGACTGCTTTTGGACCATGTTTACATATATTTTATTTTGTAAATAGGTAAGTATGATAAGTATTGCAATTCAGAGAAATAGAATTTCCCACTATTCCTTACTTATTCCTTATTTCTGGAGGAAATTTTCTCTTATGTATTGGAATTAGTGTACTGAACTCTGTGATTATTTAACCATGCATAGTCTTTTGCAAGTACAATGAAATTTTGATTAGAAACCAGATAGATAATATCCAAACCTCTTAGTGAAAATATACTGTAAAGCATAGAAGTGAAGAAAAAAGAAGCATTGTGGGTTTTCCTTTTGCTTTAGTAGGAAAAGAGGAACTCAGTGTAAAAGTCAGTTGCAAGTGAATTCCTGGTTCAGTAATAATGAATTTTAGGATCCTATTGGGCATCATACTAGAAGTAGAGAGCATGAGAGAAAATAGAGAGGACAAGCCCATAGTTCATGAAAAGAAAGAAGCAGCACACTCGAATCGCTTGACAATGACACAGAAAAATACATATCCAAAGAAAGGCAAAGGAAGAATGGATCATAGAAACTGAAAAAACAACTGCCAATCAAGAAAAGAAAGCAAATTTCCCAATTTAAAATAAAATTGTTAAAAGATATTTATATTTTCAAATGTATGCCTAAGAAAGTCTAATTTGTGGCATCAGCCCTATAAAGGAAATCTTCTACTTAATATGAAGCATTAATAAATAGAAGATTATTACTTTAATTCAAGTCTTTCATGTCCATGAATTTTCCTTAATAGAGATGCATAAAAGCACATTGTACTTCTGTTTCTGAATGAAGTAAAAATGCCCTTATTCAAGAAGACACATATATTTAAAGCTAAATATGGGTTTAAAAGCTGTATTGGGTCAAGGATGAAGGATAAGCCTGTGTGTTTACTTATTATGCAAGTTTCTTCATAGCTCCCTTCTTTCCACACATTTTAGTCCATTTTTTCATTTCCCCCCCCCCCCGGATCACATTCAGTAGTACTGCAAATATTATAACTGGCTGGTATTTTTTCCATCACTGAGTTTTGAAGACACTTTCCAATTTTGTTTTAGTTGTTATTTGAACTCCCTCATTTCTAAATAAAGGTCCAGCATTCTTACTGTCCTTTGGCATGATTCTTCAGCCCTTGTTCAAGTACATATTCTGTCACAGCCAGTGAAAACTCATTGGGGATAAGGGTAGTGGAGTAGGTATCTATTTCTGCTTAGTTTTGTGATAGAACTAATGAGAAAGGAAAAGTCTATGGCATTAATTTTAAAAATACTTTTTTTACTATTTTGCATTGTATGTGTTCTATGATTTTAGATTTCTTTGTTGTCTTTATTTTATATATTTCTATGTAAGATACCTCATTGGACGTTAGAGTCCCACAGATTCATAGGTATCTGTTTCCTTTAATTTCCCCCACAGATTCTCAGTTGGTTTGTGCAGATCTCCTTGGGTTTGAAGCATATTCATGACAAGAAGATTTTACACAGAGATGTAAAAGCACAGGTAGTAAAACTGGTACTGGAGAGGGAGTAATTTTGTCCTGTGAAAAATGTGCTTAAGAAGCTCTGCCATGTTTTGTTTTCACACTCCAGTTTGGTTTTTATTTGCAGAACATTTTTCTTAGCAATAATGGAATGGTAGCAAAGCTTGGGGACTTTGGCACAGCAAGACAGTTGAACAGGTAAGCACCATTTTTCATTAGTCTGTGACCTACACCAAACAGGACTGCTTGGGAACCTTCAGAATACAACCTGAATGTGCAAATTGCTTGTGGATTGTCTTGTTCAAGAGCTCTGCGATACAAAGGGTCTGACGATGCTTGTTTTTTTCCTGTTATCCTAAACCACGCCATACTGCATGAAACCACAGAAGTATCTAGCCTAGTAACTGGCTTCTGTTAGCTGTAGGATATGGGATGGAGAAGCCACAGTCTTTCCCTATTCTCTGTGAAACTGGTGTAAAGACATTCTGGAGGCACAGCTCCTGCTTGTGCAGCTGTTGATAATAATTTCTGTTGCCTCATGAAACCAAAATGAAGAGCATTAAAAACTGAAGAAAGAGTGTAAGTAGAGAGTTTGTACAGATTTTCTTTATGTATCCTCCAAGACTAAGTCTATATAGATTTTTTTTTAAAAAAACACCCAGAACTACCTTTTGGGCCTGAGAGCATGGCATGGCATGGCTTGCATCTGTATGGCTAATCTCTTTTCTCCCAAAAAGAGCAGCCTTATCTTTGGAGACATGGTTGGCCTATTCTGTTGTGTCCAGGTGTGGCCAAAACATGCCAGGGGTCATGCTAACAACAGAAAAATGCTTAAATTTGGTCTCTTTTTATGCTTCTTGATTATCTTTGAGAGTATATCGTAACAAAGAAGGTCCACAATTTAACTAGGTATTGCATGGAAAGGTGATTTCCTCTGTTCATAATTTTTCAGTTTGTCCTTTTACTGTCAGTCCTTATTAGTTGCTTTGTAATTCCCCTGCTGCACCTCACTTGGTAAATTTTCCTAACCCTGAATTAAGTCAGGGTAAGCTTAGCCACATTTCTATCTTTACAACATCAGTTAAAGGTCTCTAGTTAAACTGTTTGTAAACTTTTTCAGTGTGTAAGCCTTTTTGTTCATTGTGTTTCATTAGTACCATGGAGTTAGCCCATACCTGTGTAGGGACACCCTATTACCTGTCACCTGAGATCTGTGAGAACCGACCATATAACAACAAAACGTAAGTCTGTGTCTTTCCTTCATATACCTGTGCATGAGGGCATGCAGGCATGAAAGAACTTGTTTTAGTAATATCATGGTTTAAATCAGTATCTGCACAGGGCACCAGGAATTTGACATGTCACCCACTGTGAAGTTTTGTATTTTGTCATCATCCCTGGAAGTATTTAAGAAGAGACTGGATGTGGCACTTACTCCCCTGGTCTAGTTGGCAAGGTAGTGTTAGGTCAGAGGTTGGACTCAGTCTCAGAGGTCTTTTCCAAACTAGTTGATTCTGTGATTTGTGTACAATGATTGGGTACACCATTGTATACAACAATGTCAGTAGTATTTTGAGTCACAGTATCACAGTATCCAGAATAGAGCAATCATGACTTTGCTGTGATGAATCTACAGGCATAACATATTTATCGTTTTTATAAAATTACTTACATTTTTAACTCTCTTTTAATATTTCCTGTTAGTATTGGTGGGAAATTTAAAACAGATTTCTTCCCCTTTGCTTTATCTGCTTGTCCATCAAATACTAAATTTCCCTCTTGTTTCCAACATGTAATTACCAATGACTCTTTCCAGTTCCAAGTTTATGAATTTTTGATACACACATCATTTATAAAAATACACCAAAATGAAAGCTCCTATGTTGCTTGTTTTGGAAATTTGCAGCAGCCACCTGCTGAAAAGACATATAGGTCTGAGAACTGCAAAGGCTCACTCAGGTTTAACATAAAATACCAGCTGAGAAGCACTGTGAAGTCGGGAGCTGAGTGGTCTAGACCCCTTTTTCTGAGGAGGATGTGATCAACCCCAAGCGTTCTGGAGCCCAGACTAACATCTCAGCTCTGAGGTGGTACTCACACGAGTGTACTCCCTTATTGTCTCCTTTACTATCAAGTCACCTCTGTCCTTCCTGCTGTGGACTTTCTTTATGTCATCTGCCTTTTCCAATTACAATTATAATACATAGTTAGGTATCATAGAAACATTGATGCCACAACCAAAAAGAAATTTCTAGTTGTTCTTTTCCATGCATCTAAAGGAAAAAATGCAAGTTGCACCAATATTAATCTGAGATAGAATAATGATAATAAATTTGGATGTTGAGAAGAGGTACTGATTATATGTATGAAAATATTATAGACTTTTCACTGAAACTTTAATTACTTTATATTCACAGAGATATTTGGTCTCTTGGCTGTGTGCTTTATGAGCTATGTGCACTAAAGCATCCTGTAAGTACTGTACAATCAGATCATAATCATATTATTAAAAAATATAGTGGGCAGCTTGGAAAACCTGTAGTAATAATAGTATTCATAGTCAACTACTAGAATTATTTTCAGTTTATTTATTGATATTAAAAAATTACTGCTGGTGTTTTGGATTTTTTTCATATTGTGTCTGTTTTGTGTGTAATAAAATAATATGTATTATGTTGTATTCCTGTAACTTACATATATGTGTGTGTGTGAGTATACACACTTTAAACATGTAGTCTTTAAAAAATACTAAACTTTTCCAAAAGGCAGGTGAACAATGCAAAGAATTAAAGCCAAACTTCAAGGTTAGGCTTAGGGATATAATTTCACTTATTTCTATTTGAAAATATCAATCTATACTTACTAAAGAATTTGAAATGTATATTTCTCCAGAAAGCATTTTGAGTCCTCAGAAATATTTTCCTAAAGGTTTTGTTTTGTTTGAAAGCACAGTCATGTTAGAAAATAACTGAGATAGCATCTTCAGGAAATTGTGTTGTCCTCAACCTGATCTAAGCCTCAGATAACCTTCAGACTGTGACTATTACATAAAGAAGGGAACAGAGCAGGAACTAATCTTGACAATAGAAAAAAACATCGGTTTCCTGGGCCCATCAGAAGTTGACCTTATGCTGAGGTTGGATGTGGGAGAAGGTAGAGCAGCACTGATAGGGAGAACAGTTGTGCTGAGCTAAGAGCAAGGGTGATACTGCTGAGGAAAATTTCAGATTTCACAAAGTGAGAAAACATTAATATTACTTCATATAAATATTAGATGTTCTATTCTGTATTGTTGCCCACTTTTTCACTGTGAAGGCAGGGACTCAATGCAGATATAGACAGGAAATGCAAGTGACGCTAAGGCAATTTTTGGTTACACCATCTTCAGAATAGCCATGTAAATAAAATGGTAAGTTTAAAAAGAATTTGCTTTCAATTTTTTTTTTCACTTGTCTAAGGCCCTAAAAACTACATCGATACTGGCCTTTTAAAAAATCTAGTGAACTGAGGGGACTAATTTACCTGATTACTAAAAAAATTGTGATTGTATCTTTGTTTCTGAGAGGCTATTCTGTGAAGTTTTGAAAGTAAACAATGTGGAGACAGTGTGTATGCTGGTCTTGAACAGCTTTTGGCAAAATAAATCATATTTCTTTCTGGAAAAATTGCTTGTCTGTTACTGTATGATGGCAGAGTATGAATAAAACTCTTCCAGATACAAAAGCTATTGGACCTTTTAAGTTGCACAGCTGAAACAGGGAGAACAGTAGCAGAAAACACAATCAGAGAGTGGTTATATTAATTTTCTGCAGCAAACTATGGCTAGTAAGATAGAGTTTGTGAAGGGATTGCATAGCAGAGGGCTCCTCCCCCTCTACTCCACTCTTGTTAGACTTCACCTGGAGTACTGCATATTAGGAAGAAATTCTTTACTGTGAGGGCAGTGAGACAATGGAAGAGGTTGCTCAGAGAAGCTGTGGATGCCCCATCCCTGGAAGTGTTCAAGGCCAGGCCGGATGGGGCTTTGAGCAATTTGGTCTAGTGGCAGGTGTCCCTGTCCATGGCAGGGGGGGGTGGAACTAGACAATCTCTGAGGTCCTTTCCAACCCAAACTATTCTAAGATTCTCCGATTGTGTCAGCAAGTACTGTTTTTCAGGTTGGGGTGTCTAGTCCATCATTTCCAACCAGCAGTACTTACTCTCCTCTTTTTATCCTGATTTTGTTGATTAAGTTTGAAGGCAATAGTTTGCACGAGCTGGTGCTGAAGATTTGCAGAGGACGTTTTCACCCAGTGTCTCCCAGCTATTCATATGACCTGAGGATATTAATTTCCCAGTTGTTTAAAACATCACCAAGAGATCGACCATCCATCAATTCTATTCTAAGGAAGCCCTTCTTGCAGAAACTTGTTCTCAGGTATTTGCCACCTGAGGTAAGTACCTGTACTGCTGCTTGCTGAGAGAAAATAAGTATCAAAGTAGCACAAACAGTTCTACCAGATACCTTTTTTTCTGATAGATAACACTGGAAGAATTCAGCCGCACTGTGATACATAGGAAAAGACCTTTCGCATCACAATCTGGAGCCACAGGGATACAAGGTAGAGATAATAATACTGTTCTACAGTAACATTGGTTAGTTACAATATAAGCCACGGCTGTAACCTTCTCCGGCAATCTTTATTCCACAGTTGGATACAAGGTTTTTCACACAAACTTAAAAATAAATAGAGGGAAGAACCTCAACAACAGAACCATTCGCCCAGACAGTGCATTCCTGTCCTGATCAGGAAAAGACAGCTCTTTTGAGGAAAAGACCAGCTCATTAGCAACATTCAGATAGACAAGCTGCCATAGGAAACATTAGTCTTAGTGCTTTTAAGAACGGAATTCCAAAACTGAGAAGCTTTGGTCTGGATGCAGATTAGGTCCATCACATGAAAAGCATCCTTACTTAATTTTGTCAAGCTATGTGAAAAAAAAAGGCAACAATCTTGCAAAACACGCTCCTGGTATTTTGCAAAATAATAAAAATGTATATTACAAAGTATTATTAATTATATTAATTTGTGATAGACAAATAACTATATTTGGATTTAGTGTTCATTGATTTAAAAGATTATGTATGCACTCTTTTAGAAAATATAAATGAGACTAAATAGTATATTTCTATGAACTGTTGAAGACATCTCATGGTTCTGACTGTGTAACATTTTCCTACTTCTGTATTCTTCAGTATATCACAATTATTTCTTCAATTTATCTTTAGAAGTATTAAAATGTTTCAAACAGATACATGAAAATAAACCTATGTAGTTACTTCTGTGATACGGACTTCCCCCCACCCAAAAAACCCAAAAGTTCTTCAGTAGTGTAGGAACCCGTGTTGTTTTGGAAATGACTTTCAATGAGATTTATCTGCCTGCAGGACCAATGCAATTTGGACAGAAATACCTGAACACCCAAAGAACTTATACATTAAAAAAAAATATCTATGGTCATAGGATCATAATTTTCATGTATTTTATCCCTGAGATAGGATAGTCTCACAGTCAATACTCGGGAAAGATTTAAAACTCACTTAGAAACTACCTAATCCTAGAAAGGACACCACTTTTCATTACTGCAGCTAAGATATTTGCAAAATACTGACTGATCAAACTGAAATGGTATGTTCTTGTATTCTCCTAAACAGGGAACCCATGAGGTAGATTTTTCTATTTTCAGCCCTTCTTTTCAAATTTCACAAGTACTACAACATTGCCTAGTGATTTGTGGAATACCAAGGGTTAGGTTTAGAAACAGAATGCCTAAACAGGTAGACACTTAGCCTCCAGTGAAAACTGAGCCTATGAATCAGGTCTCCTGTTTTCTGTTCTTCATACTAGCATGAAATCAGCACTCTGGTTCATAGAGGTCTCCCATTTATTCAGTGTGCTTTGCAAAACTAATCAGTAAGATGCACTTCACGTGAATGTGACAAATCATGTTATCAAAAGCATGTAATTTTAAGAATGAAAAGCAGAATGCCTAGGAGGTGTGAAGCATGGTGATGGTGGTGATGATGATGAAAGGATGTAAGGGGTGTTTGTTGGCCCAACCTGTTGCTGTTAGGTGTAGACACCCTGCTATGGTTTGCAACCACAGGACCATTTATCATGTATAGAGCACAGAATGTAACTTTTTAATCTCTTACTGTTAAAAAGCATATAAACTTCAGAAAACAGGAGTTCAGGACCACTTTTCTCTGGAATCTGGAATGGCAATGCATGTCAAGAAACAACAATTATTTCAAAGAAATGAATGGAAACCTCCTTCAAGAGTGCAACAGCCCATTTTTCAGGTAGTGTGGATCCACATTCTCATAATATATAATCGTCTTCAGAAGGCAAATACCTGCTCTTAGAAAAGGCTTCATTATGGTGTATTAAATTTACCTTAATGTGTACGCTAAGTCAATAGAGACAGTTCAGGACTGCTAAAGCCTCAGAAGAGGTGTTTTCAAAAGCCAAGTGAGAAACACTGAATTTAGACTGCTTTGGTATGGTCCTTTGTAACAAAAGGAGTCAGGGATGCTTTCACTTATGTTTGCACAAAGGCCATCTCTGTAATTGCAGGTTTTTTATAGAAGCAAATACACTGATCCTATTACTTCAGCAATTCTCAGAGCCCTTTCCTGGGCAAAACCACTACTGCTCACTGCCCTTGTCTCAGTTACTTATTAATGACAACCTTCTCCCAAGGTTGTCAAAAACTTTTTCACAACCACTTGTGTCTCTCACTCATTTTCCACCTCCTGCTTTCCTCAGACAGGATATCAGCTGTGTGCTTTGTCCAGCCTCTTACTTGGAATCACTTCACACTTTTATGTTTATTTTCAAGAGTGTGTATGTAGTACTGCCTTGGATGCTGGTGAGCGTAAGCAAAGCACACTTAGGATCTGGGAGCTCCCAGATCTGCCCATTGCAGTTACAGTAGCTTAACTGATGACAGGGAACACGGAGTTCCCAGGGCCGCATCCATCATGCAGTTACACTGCCTATGGATAATACTGACCCTCTGCAGAATATAGGACTTAGTTACATTTGTGCATATCCAATGCAAATCCAGAGATGGATTAAGTTAGAAGGATGAAGTTTCCTTTCGCTGTGTAGTGATATAATCAAAGACAGAGTTTTATTCACAGTGTTTTGACCTTCACTGAAAGTGTTCCCATATTCTTTTGACAACCAAATGAAACAAAAACTGCATACTTGCACTGTGTGATGCCTTGAATACAATCTCTTCAGGATTTGCAGAATCACAGAATGGTTGAGGTTGGAAAGGACTTCTGGGCATCACCTTGTCCATGCCCCTGCTCCAGCAGGGCCATCTGGGTCCAGCTGTGCAGGACCACATCCAAAAAGCTGTTGAATATCTCCAAAGATTCAGATTCTATAATGTGCCTGGGCAACCTGTGCCAGGGCTCAGTCATCCCTGACAGTGAAAAAGTGTTTCCTGAATGTTCAGAGAGAACCTCCTGTGTTACAATTTGTGTCCATTGCCTCTGTTTCTGTCACTGGGTACCAGTGAAAAGAGCCTGGCTCCACCTTCTTTGCAGCCTCTCTTCAGGTATCTATAAACATTAATAAGATCTCACATGAGCCTTCTCCAGGCTAAAGTCTTTCAGCCTTTCCTGGAGAAATACTCCAGTCCCTTAATCATCTTTGTGACCCTTCACTGGACTTTTTCTAATGTATCGCTCTCTCTTCTGTACTGGAGAGCTCAGAATTAGACATGGCATTCCAGGTGTGGGCTCACCAGTGCTGAGTCAATGGTAAAGATCACCTCCCTTGACCTGCTGGAAATACTTTGTGTAATGCAGGTCAGGGTATCATTCACCTTCTTTGTAGCAAGGGCATATTGTTGGCTCATGGTCATCTTGATATCCACCAGGCCTCCCCAATTCTTTTCTGACAAGCTGCTTCCCATTTGGGTGGCCCCAGCATGTACTGGTGCGTAGTGTAGGATTTTACACTTTCCGTTCTTGAACTCCATGAAGTTTCTGTCATCCCATTTATATAGCCTGTTGTGGTCCCTTTGGATGGCAGCAAAACCCTCTGGTGTATCAGCCACTCCTCCTGGTTTGGTATTATCAGCAAACTTACTGAGGTTCTGCCCCAACATCCCCCATAATCCAAATCATTAGTGAGTATGTTGGATGGGATTGGACCTAGTTTTGACCTCTGGCATGCACTTCTATTTACTGGCCTTCAACTGGGCTTCATACTTCGATCACCACCCTCCTGACATGGCATTCACCCAGGTTTCAATCAGTTTCACTGCCTGCCCATCCAGCCCATACTTCATCAGCTTCTATATGAGGATTTTACACAGACAGTGTCAAAAGCCTCCCTGAAGGCAATTGCCTGGTAGGAAATACCCAGTGCTCTCCCCTTGTCTATCAAGCCAGTCATTTCATTGTAGAATGTTACTGAGTTGGTCAAGCATGACTTCCCAATGCCTGCTTCACTGGTCACAGTTCTCAATCCTCTGGCATTTATTTAGATGGCCTGATTTGTTCTCCCTATTGCTTGGGATTGCCATACTTCTGGATACCATACTGTAAAACTTACTTCAATGAGGAATGAGATAAACACTTTTTGAGGTTACCTCTTCCTTGGGAACTTTATTGACAGCTGAAAATTTTCTTCTTATACAGATATGAATTTATATTTTACTGTAATCTGGAGTATACTGTAGATACATGAGCTTATTTTCAGTGTTTCTAAGAAGGAAAACAGGAATAAATATTTAAAGTGTTTGCTATCTGTGGAATGGATACTTAGATGCTTTTACATTATGTAAGCAAATAAGCAAAATTCATTGTTTTTCTCATGAACGATATAGTCTCCCACCGTGGAAAATTTTGTGGATGTCTGACCACACATATCATGCAGTGGCAGCTAGGTGATAGTCTTCCCTCCATTGTTCTTATGAGAAATGGAAACGACAGTCTTGTCACAAAGGAGAAATACAGGTCTGCTTCATCACAGTGAGGACTTTGAGAAATGAAAGCCAAACTTCTGCAGGCACATAATCAAAGAGATGTGAAATGAAGTAGCACAGTGCTCCCCTGAAAGCAGCAATCAATGTGTATGCTGCCCAAAACTACATTCCAGGTTCCCCTTGCTACCACATGTCAAAAAGAGACTCTCCTGGAAATAATTCAATGCTTTAGGCTTCAGAACAATGAAGTGACTCTAGGGCAATGATACTACAGAGTACACAGAGTACAAAGCCCCATGCTGTCTGACTCGCACAACAATATGGGCTGCTGCTTAATGACAGGAGCTGATGGAACAGGGGAAAAGGAGAAGACAATGGTAAGATTACATAAACTCTGAGGACTTAGGAAGTTTCTGGGTTATATGTGAAAAGATTTGGAAGACTTTCACTAACTATACTGTAGACAGCCTACATTACTGTGCAGCTCAGACTGGGGAAGACAGGAAGTGAATTCAAACTTGTACTATTACAAATGAGAATAGGTAAATTAATGTAATTTATCATATTTTCAGCCACAGACCTCCAGATTTAATATGGCAGAAAGGACAGAAAATATTAGAGTATGTGGCCATTACAGACATTATTATGAGAAGCTTGACAACTTGCGGAGGAAAGCTAATGCACATGATGACCTGTCTCATATCAGCCAAAGATTTGAAGAATACTGTAAAATAAAAGGACGAGCTGCACCTCCACTTCCACCACCTGACTGGTAATTTTCACTCCATTTATTATTGGTGAACTGTTATGCATATATTGAGCTATCAGCCTTCCTGAGACAACAACACTGGACATAGCTCATTTAGAAGACTTCCCTCTCTGCTTCATCTTTGATTTATTTTTTTTTTAATGTAAGTTTGTTACACGACAACACAATTCCTGTTCCTGTTTGTGCAGAAGTTCCTTCTGAATGTATAGTCCTGATGTTTGACATTTCATTTTCAAAATGTCTCTCAAGTCTCAGCTCAGTCTTTTATATTGGATGAGAAGTAAAACACAGGCTTCTTGTAGACTTTCTGATTATATCAAGGATAAACACTGTCATTCCTTCACACCAAGATCAGAACAATATAAAGATCAAAAGCAGTTCTGCACTGGAGGGAACAGGAGTGAGAGGCAGGCCATGAAAATGATATTTTTTTTCCTGTGGAGCTTATATTTCTGTTTCAGATATAAAGACCTTTCTCCAGCAGATTGCTTACTTCAAAGCCTTTCTCTTACAAAGTAGAGATAAAACCTTTCCATTACTTAGGAGATTGCATGTCCATTTTAGGTGTGGATGAACTTTGAAAACCTTGAGAAAGGGACTTTTAACAAAGCCTGCTTTCAAAAGTTTTCCTTTAAGGTTGATGGGATCATTAACTTTCATTCAATGGACAACAGTGTTTACAATGTTTCAGTTAAGGATCATCAGATTTAGAACATCTTTCTGGCCTGAGTTTCTGGTGCCTGATATAAGGACAAAGTCAATTCAGTTTGGCTCCCTGTGTCACAAGTGGATTCTGGAGGTAGGAAATGAAATAAATAGAAAACAGAGAGCTTACAAGTGACTGATGGTTATTTCATATTAAAAAGCAAGGTAAAAGTTTAGAAACTACACAAACACGAAGTTAGACTGATAGAATTAGGCACAGGGGAGAAAGACAATAAAAAGGTTTCTGAATAGACAACCTCTATTCTGTCAATTTTCACTCATTCTGAGGATCATGGAAATCAATTTTATTTTCATTAACACTTTCACATGCCATTTAACAAATAAAAGGTGGAGAAGGACTTTGCTGCACTCTTCAAAGGCTAATGTGACTGAAGTAATAGGAAGGGGCATGCCTGAACACAATTTGTTTTGTTTTACTGTTGTACCACATTTATACTTATTTTATCTGTATTTATATATTTATGTAGTACAAAGAGAACTCTGCTTTTCATATGTGATAGAACCTACAAAGAATTATTTGCGCAGAAGGTAACGGTCTGTGAAATAAAATGTAGTATATGAACATCACTTTCTTCTCTCAGGACTGCAGAATTTCTTCAAAGGCGTTTTGAAGCCCAACAGTACAGGATAAAGGTGGAAAAACAGCTGGTAGGTAAATACTGAATCACAGAATAAAATCTGTAAAAGGAAGTGAATGAAAATCCAAAGATGAACAGATGTCTTTCTAACATCAAGCTAACACTGGCAGGTAGAAGGTTTTGTTCTTGTGAATTCCCATATCTGCTTTGCAATGCTCGTCCTGAGGTTTTATTTTCTAATATGAAACCGTAACAATGTAAAATTCTGCTGTAACTTTTTCCTCCAAAAATGTACACTTGCCTTACTGCATTCTTCGGTGGAACAGGGAGAGTGAATTGAATGAGCACTGAAGGAAAGGGCTCTAAATGACAATTCCTTTGCTCTGGGATTTGCTTGTACCTCCGTAGGGACTGCGACCATCTTCTGCTGACCCATGTCATGACCAAATACAGCAGCAGAAAATAAAGGAAGACCATCTCAAAAATCATCAGCGGGACATATCTAGAAAGAATTATATGAAAGAACAGGTAAATGCAATCTCTTTCTTAGCTCCTTAAAGCTGTGTTCTTACACTCCATAATAGTATTCGTTGCATGTGCATTGATTCTTTTTCATGAGATTCTCTTTTCCATCATTGATTCCTTTTCATTCTTTTCCATCTTTTATAGAGAAAAACCATGGTTTTCTAGTTTTGCTTTTGGGTGACAGAGGACACAAACTGATACTGCTTTCTTATATGACTATACATAAATTCATTTAATCGGTCTATCTTTGATTTATTAAAAAATGTCAGAATAAGTGTGACTATATTAACTTTTACATAATGGTCAGACTTTAGAATAAGAACATACTCATCATTTACACATTCTCCAGAAACTGTTGCTGTTTAATTCCACAAAGTCTGGACTAAATAAAAAAAAAAAAATAAAATTAAAGGACAAAATTACAGATTTGCCTATTTGTAACATGAGCAAATTGGGACAGACTCTTATATAAACTGTTACAGAGATGTCCTTAACAGAAAAATCATATTTTGGTCAAATTTGAAGTTTTTGCTCCAAAGCATAGAAACATTGGAGGTTCCCCAAGAAAAGATTACCAGAGTTTGTTTTATTATGGGTAATAAATTGCCATACAACAAATATTACATAATTTTCTGTCCTCATAATTTCTAGTCCTCTATTCTTGGATTGCAACCTTGGCATCATTACTCGGACAGTCCTTAGGTTATTCTTAGCTGGCTTAGATATAATTCCATGAAAAACATGAAACGGTCTGGTAAACTTAGAGTCTGGAAGAGTTTTAGCCCCAAAATGTCCTCTAATAGAAAGTATCAATCATTCTTTAAAATTGTCAGTAAAAGACACTGATCCCATTTTTCTTTTATATACACAATTTGGTAGAATTTTTTGTTTATCTAGTGTAATTTTTGTATGTATTTGTAATACATATGTGTTCTACCTTACTGTTCTTTAACAGGAGTACCTGAAACAGTTGCAGAAAATTCGGGAAGAATACCACAGTGATATAAAAGAATTCAGATTTAGAGCAGGGATACTCCAGGTAACAAAGCTCAAACATACAGGAACTCATATTTACTTTTTCTTTTTTATGCTAGAACACTTAATTAGAAATTGAAATGAACATTTTATAAAAATGTTCCATAGGAGAATGAAAAAATACAGGATAAAACCTATCTTGTGAGGCAAGAGAAAGCTGAGCACCAGTCTGAGAACAAGGGTACATCTGGAACAGGAGGAGAATCATTTCAGGTATCAGTACCATCTCCTTATAAAAAGAACCTTCTAAGCAAGTCCCTCATGGTCTTTGATTTATTCTCTGTGACAGCTCTGAAAAATGATAAAGCTTTAATCTCACCTAATGCTTGCACTATATGTGGAGGTGTCCCTAGGTTCCCATCATGAGTGACCTAGAAAGTTTCTTTGGCCAAGTCCTGACTTGTTTGGGTAATTCTTTTTCATCTCTAAATATAAGGATGCACTTTTAGTGAATTTCTTTTAGTGGTATGTTTCTTTTCCTTGCTTTCTGAGTGAAGTCAATAAGAAGCCACTCACAGTGCAAATGTTTATGAGAATTCTGTGCAGAAGATACAGCATTTCATGACAGCCCAGAGTAGGAAATGTGGGAAGTTAGAATCCAGTGTTATGGGAAGTCCTTACTTAGAAAAAAAAAAAAAATTGAGAGAAGTGGGAGAAAGAGGCAGAGCCAATGCTTTCCAGATACAGTACTCCTTTCTTATCAAATACTACCAAAGCAGCTACTGGAATGGAGTTTCAGAATTTCTTCCATTTCTACTTTACCATATTGGCATTGTGAATACTATAGGAGTTTTTCAGACCACATGGAGTTCTGCAGCAAAAAATCCATTTTTCTTCAAGTTCAATGAATGAAAGCCTCCAGTTATGCAAATGAATCACAGTGTGCAAATTCTCTGTCTTTTTGAAGAGAAAACAGCCTTGATCTGGCTAGGAAGGTTCTTCAGCCAGCATTGCTTCATGTGGTGTAGGAATTCCTGCACTGTTCGGTAGCAAGGGGCAGATTTCCCCATAAGCCAATGACAGACATTACTATCCTATTGCAGCTGGAACTTCAGCCAAACCTGCTGATATTGGTAGGATCCTCTTCAGTGATCCTGGATCTGACTTTTACTAAAATGAATTTACACCTTTTGATGAGATGAAGTGGGTTTTAAGCAGCTAGAGCCATGGTAGGACAGAAATCATATCCCAAGTGATTTAATGGGAAATGAATGATAATGAAAAAGAAACATTAGATTTTGGACCTGCTTGATGTCACCTTATTTCATGGACTCTCCATGTACTGGAGAAACTGCATAGATGTTTAAAAAACTAAAATCTGTGAACTGTTGTGGTTTCACTGAGATTGAAGACATGCACTAATTGCCACAGATCACTGAAGGAGCTATATACTATTATTTACTTTCCTTTTATCTGACTTGTCCTAACCGAAGACACAAGAATATGAAAACGAGTAATTAAATGTTATTTAGGTGACACTGTGAAACATGGCTATACTTTCTATAGGCATGGGTTTCCACTAAAATCTTGATTTTCATCACTTCCAAGGTTTTCTGGAATGAAATGAGTCAGATTCATCTTGCATGTTATGATAAAAAAAAAAGATATATTATTTACTTCTTGACAAAAAACCAGGGGTTTTTGAAAAAATCCGGTTTGCACATTATGCAAGATTTTCTATTTTTCTTTTTTCCAGAATTGGCAATGAATTGAATAATCTTACAGATATATGTACAAAGAAATTAGTGATTATATTTGCTACTTAAACAAGTCTCTTTCTTTACAGGTTTATACACATATTCTGGTTACTGAGAGTGTACTTTAAACTGGGTGTTTTTCTTTCCTTCCAGAACATAGAAGAAAACTTTGACCAAATCCAACTCCAGGATAGGCAAGATCAAAAACTCTTAGAAAAGAAGCATAACAGAAGGGTATCCTTCTTTATTGTTAATCTGTTTTTCCAGTTTCTTCTTTTGTCTGTACATTTCAAATCATTGTGTTATTATGGTAGCTCTGGAAATCAAGTTATTTGAGAGTCAACTGAGAGTGCTGGTCTACTGTTGATTAAAATTTATATGAGAAGATAGAATTATTAAGAAAATAAATGAGCATTTCTGATCATTTGAGAGAGACTCTCTTTAGATATTTCTACATAGTAATCAATCCCTACCTACTCCTCTTTATATGAAAGTATATTAATGCATGGGAACTCATGCTTATTCAAAGTTTAAGTGAAGTCAAGTCAGGCTGCTAATTTTTAAATATTTTGTTATAAAAGACTGTTCTCTGTAGTGCTTTCTAAATTCTAGAAGGAGATGGGAATTGAATGGAAAAGCACAAAAGATGTCAGGAAGGTTTCTGATCATAAGATCATTGTCAAGTGGACTAAAAGACTTCTGTGAAGTATTGCATAGAAGCAATAAAGTATTAAACTTCTAGCACTGGTTGAGAACCATCTGTAAGAACCACCTCTGTGTAATGCAAGGGTTTGAATGAAATTACTATCAGAGACTTTTTCTTTAAATCAAAAGTGGATGAAGTAATTTCAAAATATGACTAAAATAACATAATCTATATTTAGGCATGTCTGTTTTTGTCCAATTTGTTTAACTTTGATCTTGTTAAATAGAAGGAAAATATTGTTGAATAAAAGTTATTTCCAATAAAAAATAATTTTCAATTTTGTAGTTCTGTATAAAAGGTGTACTTTTGATTAAATCTTTTTATTTAATAAAATAAAATAATGATGTGTGTGAATTTTCTTTAGGGAGGAGTAAAGTTTGAAATTAATTTAGATGCTTGTGTTCCTGAGGAAGACAGCATTCAAGAAGCAGAGGTATAATTATCTTCAAAGTATTTATATTAGTTATCTGAAACCATGACAGCTCCATAATCTAAGATTTGTTTCCATTACTGTCATTGTCTACATTTGTTATAATGAAGCTTGCTATTCAGGTTTTGTTGACATGTTGTATATACTTGAACTTCAAGAGGATAACTGCTTGTAAGAAAATTGGGTGATATCAGGGTCAATCTTGGTAAAAGATAAAGTATTGCAGATATTTTTATTTTATAAATTGGTCTTGAGAGGAAGAACCTGCCTTAAAAATGAGTTAGTCTGCAAATGCCAAATTTTATTCGTAAATTGTTTTGGAACATTTTTCTTTCTTTTCACTGGTATTGTCTCAAAAAGCAAGAATAATATTGATACTTAGCAGCTCTTATTTATAAAAAGTAGAAGTGAAACTACAAACAACATTATGTGATTTCATTTATTAAAATTACATTTGTGGCTGATCAATGTGGAGTAGCTACCTATTAAGATTTGTATTAGTATATTAGATTTTTAAAAAATATTTCTAACAGTAACATAGAAAATATATTATGTTTCTAGTATCTATATTTTTAATTTATAAAGCACTATTTTGCCATTCTGTTTTTTCACATCCCTGCAGAGCCCCATGCAGCCCTCTGATACACAAACTACACTGTGACTTTTGAGTTCTGCTGCTTCACTTTTTGTTATACAATTTTCCTGTGCATACAGGAGATTGGCTGGCAAACACAGTAAAATGAGGAGTGATTAGTTATTTTACTGTATTTGTTTTCCATTTCCAGAGTAACTTTTTTTTTTTCCAGGTACTAGGTAAACTCAGTGAGACCTTAACTTTTGTGGATGGTGAGAATCTTAAGGAGAAATTGGTGGAAGTTTATGAAAATCATACTGACAGAGCTTTGGAAGAACTGTCTGGATACCAAACAGGTATTTCTTGGGGAAATGCAATGCTGAGTATTAATCCTGAAAATGACATAGGAGTAAGATAAATTCAGTAACTCCAGCCTATAGCAAGTTTATCTGATGAGCTCTCTCTTTATGTCATGTAATATTATAATCACATTGATATCTACTTTAAAAAAATTGAAATAACTTTGCCTCCTCTTTTCTTCCCCTTAAGAGTCTACTGACATAGATGATACAAAAAAACCCAGAAAACATTGGCAAGCTGGAGCCCCTCAGACACTGTTGAATTTTTTAACTGATGCTGATATCACATCTCTATGTCCTACTATGGATGAAAATGAACTTGGTAAGAAAGTTTTGGCTTTCAGGGAAATTAGGGAGCTGCTACAATTCAGCCAGACTACTTAGAGACTTTTGCCAAAACAATTCCGTACCTGAATGTTCATGCGGTCTGGCAGGCTTTTAATTGCAGGACTTCATAAAAACAGAGGTTATTGTACATGTTAAGCCACAGAATGCAGTCATCAGTTTCCCCTCTAACGTCGCAGTCATGTTGTGCTGCTCACACATATTAAGATTGCTGTGTTCTATGAATCACTGTGGGGCCTGGGTAACAACGGCTTAAAATGCCCATCTATGCAACTACTCAATACCATTTTCTCGGGCCTCAAGCTGATGACACACAAGAACTAGGGCAGTGAGTTGCTAAGTCACAACCCAGAGTGTCATGGAGCTTTGTCTTCCCCCTGCACACAGTGGTGGTGCTGCCCAGTCACAAGTGCAAGCTCACCCAGGGGTGGTTGTGGTGATGCTTCAATTCAGAAGAGGTTTGTTGCTAGGCTTCTTACAGTACCAGTGCATATATTCCCAGGCAGACAGGTATCTCCAGGGACTGCTTGCTGCAAGCAAGGAGCTCTTCCAGCATTTCAGCATGATCCAAACTCCTCAGATACATAAAACCTGAAGAGTTTGCATGGACAGTGAAGACAAAGCAGAATATTATTAATACACCACCTTTAGTTCATTCTGCCTTAGATGAAAGGCCATAAGGTACAAAAGAAACAGAAACCTCTTCGAAGCTTTTTCAGCTCCCAAAAGCCAAGAAGTTTCAGAGCAAGGACTGCTCATTAAAGCTGCACTTGTCTATTCCAGGCTTAATAAGCAGTTCCTTGAGCATTATAACTGGTGTTAGACATTGCCCAAACTATTTTTTATCTACAATATCAATCAGATCAAGTACTTATAAAAAATTCAGGAGTATTCCATAAAGGAAAAAAAAAATAGAGGTTCTAGAATTACACAAAAGGAAGAAATCAGTGTAAAGACTAGAAAGTTTGACAGAAGACAGTGCCGAGCTAAAGTAATGCTTTAATGACCTGAGAACCTCTCTGTTCTTCAGCTGACCATGCTATTCTGCCTCAAGACATCCCAGAAAGCAGGAAGCAATGGAAACAGACACCACCAGAGACACTTCTGAACATCTTAGCAGAAGCAGAGCTGTCTAGTGATTCCATTATCTGTCTTGAAGAAGAAAGGGGTAGGATGTTTTTTTACTGTAAATTCTGCATGTATTTCTTTAGTGTATTATTTCTTCTACCATTGGCAGGGGGTCTGTGATGAGAACCAACATCTTGAAGAAGCTGGCAAACTAGAAAAACATGGGCAGAGCCTCTGCTCTGTCCTGAGGCATTGAAAGGCCTCTTTCAGGACGTTGTCATTTCCTATAGGAGGGAAAAGGACAAGCCCTAAGTTTTCCACTGAAAATAGAGATCTCTGTATTGGGAACTTAAACCTAGTAACATCAGATTGCCTTTTTAACTTAACTTTAATAGTCTTTGCTTATGGTCTACAAACACACTAGGTTCCATGAGGGAGAAGTTGCAAACCACTGACTAAAACGTGATCAAGAATAACAGAAGCATGGTATTTACATTGGTGTGATTTGAACAACAAGGAAACAATTCAAGCATTTACTTATTTGCTATTACTTTACACATACTTTTAGAGTTTTCTATTACACAACTGAAGGAAAGTTTCTCTTCCTTTCCAGAAGGGAGATTAACTCTGTTGCCTCCAAAAGAAAACAAGAAAGATGATTCAGAAACATACTCTGCTGTTGCTGTTGACGATGGCAGACTTGAGCCAAGATCAGATGATGAAGACACGTAAGTCAAGCACATCAGAAGGAAAAGCCATACAACTGAACAGTTTTCACCAAATGACAGGTTGCATTGCCTAAAGCCTTTTTTGTGTTCTTTTAAATTCATAAATGAAAAAACTTACTCCCAAAGTCTGCTAATTTAGCTTTTAATTCTGTAATTTAATGTGTCACAGCCAATGCTGTCATTAAAATTTACATTATGCAGAAATATTAACATGGCTTTGCAGTTCCTTTCTCTTGCCTTATAAATACAGGTAAGTAATTTCACAGAGAGAGAAGAAACAGTTCGCTTTATATCTGTTGCTTGTATAAAGTGTTTAAAACAAATCTAAAACACCTTGAAAGGAGAAAGGTTTGGAACAAAGTTATACTGACTTAATATAATTATTTTGGTTTACTTCGCAGAAATTTTGAAGATTCTGAAGATGAACTCAGACATGAACTGGAGGAATCTCTGGAAAAACTGGCAACTTCTCCAGCAGAAAGAACCATGAAATCGTCCATCTTTTCAACAAATAGAGGTCAAACAGATGAAGAAAAGATGAGTTTACCTTACAAAGTACTTGGAAAATCTGATGATGATTTAGAAAATAATCATGGGTAATTTAGTGTTCACACATATCATGAAAAAGGCAGCCAGGAAGCCAGAGCTACTTAGGACATCAGCAAGGTTAATGTCACAAAATTTTAACTGGCTTGAAATTTCAGCCACATCAGTGATAAAATTTAAGGATAGCTTGGCTTAAATGCCAAATAAATCAACTACTTTTCAACAGTGCTAAACATTCAATTAAAATAGAAGGCTGTTATTATTTTGTTTTAAAGGGAAAAAAACCCACAGGCTACTTTTCAGATGTCTGAGTGTTGAAAAATCCGCATCAATACTGAAATGCACTTTCATCTGTTATTCTAAACTACCTGGACGTCTCTGACAACTCTTGCTTGGGCAAATTTCTGATTGCATACTCTGTTTAACCATTTTTGTCTCATGTAAGAATGTCTCCTAGTTTGTATATTTTATTTCCCTAGCTCAATCAACTCCTTGTTTTAAGAATCTCTTCCAGCTTCTCCGTGTACTGCTAGTACAGCTTTGCAATCCATAGCTTCATTCACACGGACTGACTCTACATAGGATCAACTGCTCAGCAGTTTTGTATAGTAGCAGTAAAAGGGCTTATTAGTAAATTGTGCTTTCCCCAATTCCTAATAAAACATGGGATGTAGGTTCTTCCAATCATATTTTTTCATATAAAAGATTTCATATAATCCAGGTGAATCTTAAATAGAGGGAAAACTACATTCCGAGATCTGATTTTAGCAGCTTTTTCAAAGGATCATTTAGGTTGGAAAAGATCATTGAGTCCAACTGTTAACCTAACACTGCCAAGTCCACCACTAAACTATGTCCTTAGGTGCCACATACACACATCTTTTAAATCCTTAAAGGGATAGTGACTCCACTACTTCCCAGGCCAGTCAGTTCCAATGCTTCACAACCCTTCCTGTGTTGAAACGTTTCCTAATGTCCAATTTAGACCTCCCCTGATACAATTAGAGGTTGTTTCCTTTTGTCCTATCACTTGTTACTTGGGAGGACGCTGACTCCCACCTGGCTACAACCTCCTATCTGGTAGTTGTAGGTCCCTGTGAGCCTCCTTTTCTCCAGGCTAAACAACCCCATATCCCTCAGCTGCTCCTCATAAGACCTGTGGTCCAGGCTCTTCACCAAGTTCCCATGCCCTTCTCTGGACTCACTGCAGCACCTTGATATCTTCCTTAAAGTGAGATGCCCAGAACTGGACACAGAATTCAAGTGTGGCTTCACAAGTGACAAATACAGAAGGACAATCATTGCCCTAGTCCTTCTGGCCACACTATTCCTGATTCAGGCTGGGTTGCCATTGGCCTCCTTGGCTACCTGGGCACACTGCTGGCTCATGTTAAGCTGGCTGTCAATCCGCACTCCCAGGTGTTTTTCTGCTGGGCAGCTTTCCAGCCACTCTTCCCGGAGCCTGTAGCCCTGCATGGGGTTGTTGTGGCCAAAGTGTAGGAGCCAGCACTTGGCCTTGTTGAACCTCACACAATTGTTCTCAGCCCATCAATCCAGCCTGTCTAGATCCCTATGTAGAGCCTTCCTGCCCTCCATCAGATCAACACTGACACCCAACTTGGTGTCCTTTGTAAACTGATTGAGGGTGCACTCGATCACCTTGTCCAAACCATCAATAAAGATATTAGACAGGACTGGCCCCAGTAGTGAGCCCCAGGGACAGCAGTGGTGACCGGATGCCAACTGGATGTAACTCCATTCGCCACCACCCTCTGGGCCCAGCCATCCAGATGGGTTTTTAGCCAGCCCTTCCAAGCCATGAGCAGCCAGATTGTCTAAAGGCATATGGTAGAAAATGGTGTCAAATGCTTCACTAAAACCCAGGTAGACAGCATCCAGAGTCTTTCCCTCGTCCACTAAGCGGGTCACCTTGTCATAGAAGGAGATCAGGTTGGTCAAACAGGACCTACCTTTCACAAACCCATGCTGCCTGGCATGATCCCCTGGTTGTCCTGTACATGATGTGTGATGGTATTCAGGGTGATCTGCTCCATGAGCTTTCCCAGTACTGAGGTCAGACTATCAGGCCTGTAGTTCCCTGGATCCTCCTTCCAGCCCTTCTCATAGATGGGTGTCACATTTGCCAACCTCCTGTCAACGGGGACCTCCCTGGTTAGCCGGGACTGCACTGAATGATGGAAAGCAGCTTGGTGAGGGCTTTCACCAGTTCCCTCAGTATCCTTGGGTTAATTCCACCTGTCCCCACAGACTTGTGCATGTCAAAGTGGTGTAGAAGGTCACTGACCATTTCTACTTGGATTATGGGAGCTTCATTCTGCTTCCTGTCCCTGTCTTCCAGCTCAAGGGGGTGCACACACAGAGAACAATTGGTCTTACACTTAAAGACTGAGGCAAAGAAGATATTAAGTGCGTCAGTCTTTTCCTTATCCTTCATTCCTATGCTTCCCTTCACATCCAATAAAGGACAGAGATTCTCCTTAGCCTTCCTTTTCTTGCTGATGTATTTAAAGAAACATTTCAATTGTCTTTTACAGCAGTGGCCAAATCAAGTTCTAGTTGGGCTTTGACCCATCTAATTTTCTCCCTGCATAACCTCACGACATGCTTGTAGTCCTCCTGAGTTGCCTGCTCCTTCTTCCAAAGGTCATAAACTCTCCTTTTTTTTTCCTGAGTTCCAGGCAGGCTGATCTTCTTCCCTGCCAGCTTATCTTTTGGCTCCTGGGGACAGCCTGCTCCTAAACCTTTAGGGTTTCCTTCCTGAAGAATGTCCAGCCTTCCTGAATTCCTCTGCCCTTCAGGACTGCCACCCAAGGGACTGTGTTAAGCAAGGTCCTGAACAGACCAAGGTCTGCCCTCAAGAAGTCCAAGGCAGCAGTTCTGCTGACCCCATTCCTTATCTCTCTGAGAATTTAAAATTGTTTCATTTTGTGATCACTGTGCCCAAACTGGCCTCCAACCATCACATCACCAAGTGTTTCTCTGTTCACAAATGGCAGGTCCAGTGGGGCACCACCCCTGGCTGGCTCACTGTCCAGCTCTGTCAGGAAATTATCTGCCACACAGCCCAGGAATATCCTAGACTATCTCCTCTCTGCTGTATTGTATCTACAGCACACATCTGCAAAGTTGAAGTTTTGCACTTCTCTTAGTTTGCTGAAGTATAAAATACTGCTTTGATGGCTCAAAAAAGGACTGTATGTTTTTTCCATTTATATACAAAAGCAGATGTCCAATGTTTGATTATATAATTTGTACTGTTCTCAGTTTTATAATAAGCCGTAATTTAGAGCTTTAACATTCATGTTTGCATAGCATGTAATTATGCTCCCTACTCTAGACCTTTCTAATCCCTAGGAACAGACAACCTTTCAATAGAATAGGGTTGCAAAAATACCATTGAACTGTTACACCATGAAAGAACAAGAGGAAATACCTAATATAAATATCATAGAAAAGTACAAATATTACACTTAAAAAAAGTACACTATCACATGATTATCCTAAAGGAATCACTGCAGGTAATGAAATCTTCAGGGCTACAATCAAAATCCTACACAACAGAATTTTGCCACACAAGAGGAAACATCAAATTGAAAATGTGCTGTAAATTCTGGGGAAAAAAAAAAGACCGGGTACAAAGGCTATAAAACAAGTTTGACTTCAAAAAGTGTGACTGTGGGTAAAGAGTAATAAAATAGGTGAAGTCTGAAAGTATTCAATAAATAAAGGAGCTTCCTGATTACCAAGGAGCTTTCTGTTGCCAAAGAAATATCAAGGTTTGTGAATCCAGAGGGTTTTGAAGTGCACCATACTGTCATATAGTAAACACAGAAGCATTTTTCTCCCAGTAAAAAAATGTCTATCACATAAAGCAGATGCCTGAAAGAAAAAAACACCTCTTTATTGAATGGGACCAAGGGATCATAGATTATATTTACAGGTGCCACATAGTCAAATATAAAAACTTAGTTTTACTCATATACATTTTTATTTATATACATTTATTTAAATAATGGTTCCACAGATAACAGGAATGTGTCTTCAAAATGCTGGTCAGAAAACCTATGCACAGAGCGACGAGCATTTTCTCTGATCTCTAATCTTTTTTCAGGAGACAAAGAGAAGATACAAGCCATCATCTCAGCATAACTGTCCTCATTTTCTGCTAGGAAGCCTGTAACACGTCCTTCATAGGGTACCACAATATCTAATTTGGGGCCTCCAGAATTGTGAGCCAGGATAACCGTGCCAGCTGCCATACATTCAACTACTCCTGTAAAAGATAAAAAACATGTTAATATTAATGTGCACATTCTATACTTTGGCTTTCTTTAAAACACTGGCAAGTTAAAACAACAGTAAAACTCACCCAGAATTTTAAGTTACTACAGAGTGCCATTCTAGCTAAGTTGGAAAAATACAGCAAAAATGGTCTCATAAACCCCACCAATTTAAGTTTTCCAGTTCTAAGGACTGAAATGATAGCTTCTCTTAAACACACGAAAATAGCATATAACTGGTTGTTGTTCTTATATCTGATTTATCTGAGACAGATTCTACCACCATTATATATGGTGAAAAAAGCTAGGTGTTGAAATAAATGTAAAGAAAAACATGGAGGGTAGCTCTGTGACAGAACACTACATAGTTCTGTCACAGAACACTGCAACACTGGTATTATGGTATGGTTACAGCTGCAAAAAATTTAAAAGTCATAGCTGAATGTGATTATTCATTTTTCAATCACACTGAAGATTTGAAACATATTGAAAGAGACTGAGAAAGAAGTTGACTATGCACATTTCAACCAGATAATATTCAGAAGTCAGTATTTTGCAGATTATCAAATCTTTGCAGCTTTTGACAATTCAGCAAGACATAGCAAAAATGATTATTGCTACATCTGTATTTCTGATGGAAGGCATTGTAATGAAATGGAAATCAGTAAGCTTTTCTCAGCCAAAAGTAGTATGGTAGGAACAGCACATAATGTATACAACAACTTAATTCTTCTCCATGGTTCCAGAACAGACCTCAGAAATCATTTTAATTGCTGATTCTTCTCAGTTCTGATGTGTTTTTTATAAGTTCACTCAGCTCAAACATTGCCTGCTATAAATAATGCTCCATGGTTTTGGAATGTTTTTTACATGTAAAAAGCCCTTGAGATGAAGGTGAAATAATGCTCAGATTCAAAAAGTGATTGTATCACTTTTTCAAAAAATCTAACTAAGCTGTTTTGTGGGAGAAAAAAAATATGAGACTGCATTATTTTGCAGTTGCTTCTGGGAAACACTCCAGTGTACATTTTTTTCTACCAAGTTCCTACAGACCATAATCTTCTACTCCTGATATTTAGCCTGTATTCTTATAGTATGAAGACATTACCTGCAGTTTAGTCACATTATAGCCAAGTATGGCATTCATCTGCTTGGCTGTTAACTTACCCTGTTGTAGATTTATGGCAGATGGGCAAGCTTGCATTCCCTTTATTTATCCCAATAAACTGAGCCCCGTACCTTTACTCTATGACAGCACATTGCAAACCACGTTCCAGCTCCTCCTCAGCATTCTGGTCAATGCTGCACTTATTGACTTAAGGATTTATTTGCCTCAGCACAGGTGCTGAGCGCTATGAGATGGCCCAGGGTACCTGGTGGCATATACATGGGGCTTATCTATAACAGACAGGAGCTGTGGGAGACTCACACCTCTGAAACAGCAGCTAGGGCCCCATGACATACACTAGACATTTAAAACAGCATTTGAGGCAGGTGAAACATGACCAGTGTGTCAAAACTCCCCCTGCAGTCCTTGGAGCCAACAGGGAACAATCTTAGGTGCTTAATCAGAAGTACTTGCTGCTTTTTGAGGCTCTGGAAGGCCTTTGTGTTAGGCTGGCAAACCTAACAGAAGGACCACAGGGTGACCCATGACCTTGCAGGGTGATAGCTGGAGGTCACCACGACATCCTGGGCAGCACAGATGGGACTAAGTGTCTGTTCAAGTGACCAGAGGATGCCCAGGATTAACAGAACTACAGCACTTCAGCCTGCACTACAGTAGCACCTAGTGGTTAAACATCTGCATTGGTCCTGTAGGCTTTACTGCAGCTACACTGCCTCCAGCAGGAATGGGAGCTGGACACCTGCTTGGCACACAGACCCCTATGCCCAGACACCTAGGGACGAATGGCTGAATTGAGGAAAGGTACTGACCGATCCCGAAGTGCTCATTCCACATCGTATGCAGGCCGATGGTGGCCTCGGCCAGGTGTCTCTTTAGCTCCTCAAAGGGAATGTTTATCCTGAACTCCACATCGTTACCAACTCCCAGCTCTTCGCAAAGACGTTTAAGGTTATTTACACGATCTTCATCTTGCTGGTTACGACAGCCTCCAATTAAGATCAGCTTCAATGTTGGCTCCTGCCCCACTCTCTTCTCTTTCAGCAATTTAGCAAAGGCTCTGATTTGCAAAGGATGATCTTTTTCAGGCCTGAACTGGCCGATAGAAACAATGGAATATTCACTGGTGCTCTTTTCCACTTCCAGTGGAATATCCAGGAAAGTCTGAACATCGCACGGTGGATACACAACACTAGTGCAAGCCCCAGCTCTCCAGAGGGAGAGGATGTGATTTAGAGTCCAAGAAGAATTAACCATAATCACATCACTGCAGGAACCAACCAACCCGTACATGAAAGCAAAGAAGTAGTAGTAGACAAGTTTAAATTTGCTGAAGAAAGGACTGTTTGTAATGAAGGCTGCATTGTTAAACCTGGTATCCTGATTCCTAACGACAGAAAGCATATCAGTGCTGATAGTGGGATAATGGACGTAGCATCCAACACGACAACCTCCTAAATATTTAAAGAGGGGAAGTGTGAAGGCATAACCCATTGAGTCAATATAAATATCAGGAACACACTTCAGAAGGGCTTCCCAGCCGAGGAACACTGATCCTAAACTTTGTCCCAGCAAAGTGAAGTGAGGATAAAGAGAAGCTTCCACAAGGTAGCGTTTTTCTAGGAATACAAACTTCACAGGATGAATTAATTTAATATTGAATCTTCTGAAAGCGCCTTCTACTATTTCTTCTCCAGTGGCATCTCTGTCACCAGTGTAAACAACACACGTTACATTTCTGTTCCTGTAAGAATAAAGAAAAGGAATTTCATATATTCTTTTCAAATTTTTTAACAAGGAACTAAAATACTATCCATTCAAAATTACTCAAGAAGAATGTGAGAACAAATGTCTGACCTAGCTGTGAAATGACTTAAATTATACTTTTCCTAATACTTCCACCGTTTTTTTCCGATCTGTGGAAAAGCCTGTGGCTGAGGACTTTGGGAATACTTTTTTGGACTAAAACATAAAAGGAGCTCAGTGTTATTCTACAGATTTAAGAACACCTTGCCCTACAGATGTCTGTCTATTGCATAGCAGGAGCAAAATACAGACAACTGTGCAAACCAGTGGATGTACTAATGTTAAATCCACTTTAGCTATTAACTTGTTTTGCCTCCTGCAACAAGAGGCAAGTATCAAGATTATCACTTATCTACTGATGAGTTATGACTATACAAAGTTCCATATCAGTAGTGGAAAACTGAAGAGGGGCTCTTCCAAGGACATAAAGAAAAAAGTGAGGGATGCCACAGCAGAAAAAAACCAAAAATCTGGGTAAAGGGATGAAGTGGAATGGTATAGTCACATGTAACTCAGATGTACAATAAAATGTAGGATGGTAGATTAATGGTACCTACTTAAATAGGTAAAATGCCAACATATGCATAAGTAATACCATCAGAAGCTAAGAATGGAATACAGCGTTTGATAAAACACAAACACTTACTTTTTCTGGAGGGCTCTTATGGCACACCACAAGACTCTCTCCCCTCCACCTCCTGCATTGCAGTATGGGTGAAAAAAGGCCACCAGCAATGGCTGTTTCCCATCTCTTCCTGCTGAGCTCCGCTGTTTTCTCCTTTGTTGCATCCAGAGCCGTATTCCCCACAGCAGCACCACCAAGCAGATGCACAAAATTCCACTTAGAAATAATGCAGGGATCAACAATGAGCACAGCAATCTGAAACAAGCCAGAAATTTTAAAATATGTAACTGCTTTGAAGAAACACTATGTATGAAACTGAGCAAGAAGGGCTCACAGGTAGAGCTGCAGAAAGCTCAACAATTTCTTGAGTTCTTCTAACCTGAGAAATCATCAGTATCTCTATAAAAAAAATCACTACATTGTTTAGCCAAGGATCACTTTTTAACCTTGCAATTATTTATTACTGTTTACTCATGCCATGTATCTGTATCTACCTCCATGTGCTCTACACACTGTGAGGTTGCAGAGCCCTCAGCAATTCTGCAATACAACCAGCAGAGTGCTTCCTAAATGGATTTATCCTAAGGGTTTTGCTCAGTCCCAGCTGTTCGGCCTGCCCTGTTGCGGACTGCTTTGGCGCCTGGGGCCTGACACTTCCCACCCCATCCTCGCGTCCCATTCCCCGGGGGTTTGAGGGGAGCTGTGCCAGCCCTCCAGAGAAAGAGGAGAGGCACTGACAGGGGACAGGGGTGTTCGCTCCCCCTGTCCCGCTGACCCGGGGAGGGGATGTGTCCCTCGGGATGTGTCCCTGGGGATGTGTCCCTCGGGATGTGCCTTCCCGGCCCCACCGGAGCACGGCCCGGCTCCTCCTCCTCCTCCTCCTCCTCTTCCTCCTCTTCCTCCCCCTGCTGCTGCCAGCGGGGCTGCCCCTCGGCCACCTCGGCCGCTGACACCGAAGGACACATCCCGGGGGTGCGGGGTGCGGGGTGCGGGATGCGGGGGCCGGGCAGGGCCGCGGGGCCGGGCAGGGCCGCCTCCCCCGTCCCTCCCTGTCCCGCTGCCCGGTACCTGAGCAGCCCACACAGGCACAGCCCTGCCGACACCATCTTGCCCGGCCTCCCTTCCCCGGCGGAAAGGGCGGGGCGGCACAGCGCGGCTCCGGCTCCGGCTCCGGCTCCGGCACGGAGGGGCGGGATCCGCGACGGGCCTGCCCCCTCTGCCTCTGCCTCCCTCTCCGCCTCCTCTGCCTCCATCTCCGCCCCCATCTCCGCTTCCGGTCCTTCCATCTCCGCCTCCGCCGCTTCTTCCATCTCCTCCTCCTGTCCTTCCATCTCCCATCCCACCGCCGCCTCCTCCTCCATCGCCGCCTGCTCTCCTTCCATCTCCTATCCTACTGCCTCCTCTACCTTCTCTCCCCTCTTCTCCTCCTGTCCTTTCATCTCCTATCCCACCCCCTCCTCCTTCTCCATCTCCTCTCCCACCTCCTCCTCTCGCTCTACCTCCTATCCCACCGCCACATCCTCTTTTCCTTCCATCTCCTATCCTACCGCCTCCTCCTCCTCCTCCATCTCCTCTCCCCCTTCCTCCTCTTTTCCTTCCATCTCCTATCCCACCGCCTCCTCCTCCTCCTCCTGTCCTTCCATCTCCTATCCCACGCCCTCCTCCTCGTCCACCTCCTCCTCTTTTCCTTCCATCTCCTCTCCCACCTCCTCCTCCTCTCGCTCCATCTCCGGCCCCCGCCGCCTCCTCCTCCTTCTCCCTCTCCGCCTCCTCTCCTTCCATCCCCCTTCGCTCTCCTCCTCCCCTCCTTTTCCCATTCCCCCGTGCCCCCCCAGCTAGCACAGAGCCCCGCAGCCCCCCGAGGGCATCGAGGCTCGGTTGGGTGTGTTTTTGGGAGCGCCGTGCTGCCGCACACACCGCCTTCCCGGGAATGCCCGGCGCGGGGAGTGGAAACCCAGCGCAGCCCTGGCACGGCTTGGGTGGGAGGTCACACCTGGCTGGGACACAGTCCTGGGGTTCTGCGGGGGCTTTGGGGTGGGGAGCAGGCAGGGGCTTCCCCGGGACAGGGGTGTTTATTCCTGCAGCCCCCCACATCCCAGTCTCGCCTGTGTAAGTCCTGGCCCCTTCTCCTCGGCCAGCAGAGGACGGTGCTGGGTTGTCCTGGCTTCCAGCCCTGCCTTAAGCTCCTCCTGCTCGTGAGTGTGTCCCTGTGCGGGGCGAGGGGCCGCTGTGTGCGGGATGTGGCTGGGAGAACGAGGGCGGGATGTCCAGCACGCCCTGCCCCTGGCACTGCCTCTGGAGGCATCCCATGGACACTCACTGGGCACGCTTCCCACTGGGGGATGATGCCCACGTTGTCTCTGGATAATATGCTTTGTCTCCTCTTTTGTCGTAAGATTGGGGAGGGAATGCACAGAGCAGAGGAGTAGTGTAGCAATAAGACTGAACAGAGCTGTTTAAAAGAAAAATATATATACTAATGATGTATTACTCTGTAGCAAGACTTCATATTCCTAGAAAGGCTTCCTTGGAAAAACGTCAGGAACTTGTCCTGCTCTCCTAGAACCTGGGAAGTGTTGAGTGAAACTACCAGACTCTGTAGGTCCAAGAACAGTCCAAAATGTTTCTGACCTCCTTTCACATGGTACATGCTTTTTTCCTCCACTGCAGTCTTCGTTTTAAAATCATAAAGTGGTTTATGTGGCAAATTTGACACAGGTAACTCATTCTCCTGTCTCTTGCAGAGCTGAGGCTGTCCAAAATTTGAGGGAGTTTCAAATTCTGTTTCTTTGAACAAGACCTTTTCAGAACCTGTGACCTTTCAGCCTCTTTGAGGTCAGCATGAACTATTTCATATCCTAGACACCTGTGCATTTTGAGGTCTTGGAGATGCCAGGGATGTCTGTGTCTTCTCAATCAGAAGGCTGGTGGAAAGTGCTGAATCATTAGTTTATGTGGCTATTGCTATATCTTGAAGCAGAGAGACAAAGTCTCTACTGTAGTGGGACTGAGAAGAGTGCAACTTAGGTAATGGTTGGTTCTGACCTGCCTGGATTGAGTTTTCCACTTAGAAGGACTCATCATGTGGGAGTGAAACTGGAAATGTGTCAAACCATGAAGAGTTTTATTCGTTATTTTACTGGTGTTTTTATTTAAATATTTTGACTGTCGCAAATACCACTGACTATAGGTTTTACCAGAGCATCTCTAGCTTTATGTAAGCAGGTAAATTGGAAGAATTCTGCTGGGAGGCCCAGCAAATATGGTCTAACATTTCATTTCTGAACTAACAGCTCTCATAAGAAGAGTGCCACAGGCATTGTTTTCTCTCTCTTAATCTTTTTTTCTCTTCCCTGACAGAACAGCTCCCTGAAAAGCCTGTAGTATGTTTGCAGAAGTGTTTTCTGCTGGATTTACATCTCTCAACTTAAAACGCCTCTCTTGTAAAGTCAGCATTTGAAGTTTGTTGCGTGGGTTCACAGAAAAGACAAGTTCTTCCAGGGATAAAGAAGTCTGTTTTAGATGATGAAATTTGTGTTTCTCTCCACCAACTTGAAAAGGAGCTCATGGTCACTCCCTTGGAAGGTATGAATTTCAAACTGAGTCTCTTTGTGAAGCTGAAGGACCACAGGTTAGTCACAGCTTAATTAAGATGAGACTTAAGTAATAATGTTAAAGAGTTCAAGGAAGCAAGAAGACTAATGAGGGAGACACCTACATGTTTGGCTTTTGAATTTCACTTGCTTGTTGTAGGGAGATATCTGCGTGATGGTGAGAGTATTGAATAGTTTTCTCAATTTAATAATTTATGGGTTGTAGATTCACAGAATGGCTGAGCTTGGGAGGAATGGATTGGATGGATGGATGGATGGATGGAGCTAGAGAGTTGTGGTCCATGGCTCAATGTCTAGGTGCTGCGCCTGGGTTGGCACAATCCCAAACGTGTACAGACTGGGAGAGCAGCCCTGCAGATTCTCGAGGATTCTCATACATGAAAAGCTGGACATGACCCAGCAACATGCACTTGCAAGCCCAGAAGGCCAATTGCGTCCTGGGCTGCATCAAAAGCAGTGTGACCAGCAGGTCGAGGGAGGTGCTTCTGCCCCTCTGCTCTGCTCTGAGACCCACCTGAAGTGCTGCATTCAGCTCTGGGGTCCTCAGCACAGGAAAGACATGGTCCAGAGGAGGACCACGAAGATGATCAGATAGCTGGAGCACTCTTACAAAGACAGGCTGAGAGAGTTGGGATTGTTCAGCCTGGAGAAGAGAAGGCCCTGGGAAGATGTAATGCAGCCTTTCAGTACTTAAAGAAGACTTATAAAAGAGAGAGAGAGCAACTTTTTACATGGACAGATAGTGATAGGACAAGAGGGAACAGTTTTAAATTAAAAGAGTAGAGGTTTAGATCAGATGTTAGGAAGAAATTCTTTACTGTGAGAGTACTGAAGTACTGGAACAGGCTGCCCAGAGAAGTTCTGAATTACCCACGCCTGGAAGTGTTCAAGACCAGGCTGAATGTGGCCCTGAGCAACCTGATCTAGTTAGTGGATGCCTTGACCTTTACCCGATGTGTTGGAATTAAATGATATTTGTCTTTTCTCAACCCAAACTTTTCTATGATTCTTTGACCTCTGGAGGCCGTTCTCTATCCTCCCTGCCCAAACTGAGTCATCTAGAGCTGGTTGCCCAGGATTGAGTCCAGATGAGTTTTGAATACCTGCAAGGATGGACACTGCACAGCCTTCCTGTGTAACCTGTGCATGGTCTCGCTCACAGTAATAAGTGTTTCCTGATGTTCAGAGGGAACCTCCTGTGTTTCAGTTTGGGCCCATTGCCCCTGGTCCTGTCACTGGGCACCAGTGATAGATCCTGGCTCCATCCTCTTTGCATCCTGCCTTCAGATATTTATACACATGGGTGAGATCCCTCTGAGCCTTCTCTCCTCCAGGCTGAACAGTCCCAGGTCTCTCAGCCTTTCCTAATAGAAGAGATGCTCTCTTAACCTTCTTCGTTATTTTATTTTTTTCTCAGTCCCTCTAGTGGTAATTAAAACCAGACATATTGATACTTTCAAAGTTCTATTGCTAACTTTTCATTAATCACAGGGTATTCAGCTTCTGACATTGCTAACAGGCTTACAGACTTGCTTCAAGGCTCACCTTTAATGTGTGAATGTCCAACACAGAGTAATTGAACCATCAACACTTAACAACTTCGCCACCTTAATGCCTATGTAGCAGGCAATACTGTATGCATGCATTTAGGGTATTGGCAGTAACTTCAGCAAGAGCAGAGCTGAGCTCTCTGTGGTGTTCCCACTCCAGCAGTGAGAACACTATTCAAAACCTTGTCTGTATAAATTCCATGAGACTGACATGCCAACGAAATTAAACTAGTCTTGTCATGAACTCGGCTTTGTTTTCGCCCTGCCAGAGATGTACCAAGTTTTTAATCTTTTGTTGCCTCTGTAAGCATTTTTGTCTTGTTTTAATTGTGTGCCTTAAAGGTCCTTACTCTGAAAGAAAGCCCATGCAAACAGGCCTTCTGAAGTGAGCAGTATTCAGAATAAATAGTAGAGTCTGCTCACTGTGTTTTCCCCAAGCCTATGAGGCATTGAAGACAGTTTTAAAGTATATTTTTGTAACTCTCAGTCTTGCTGAGTACTCCACATATGACTAATTTAGTAAGATAAAACCACTGGCAAGTAATAATAGAAAGAAACTGGATTAATATTGTCTAAGGATATTCATATGACAGTCATGTGGTCTTTTATACTTTCTTGTACAGTTGGTTACTTGCTTTCAGAAGCATTCACTGTGTAGCACCAAGTCTCTTGTTCAGGGCTGCTGTCTTAGCTACCAAAATGCCTGGGACCATTTTTGGCAGAAGGAATCTTAGGTCATTCATATACACAGTAAGTTTTTCCTTTTTGTACATGTCTTGTAATAGGCTGCTAAATGTTACAGTACATTTATTCTTCATTGCATAGTAACAGGAGGCAGAGTAAAATTCCACTAGCTCTATGCTAAATATTTGTGAAGAAAAAACCCAAGCACTGGAAATGCATTGTGGCATTGATATATCTAGGGAAAACACTATGGGGTTGTTTTTTACTGATATGTTGTAATATTAAAGGTGCTAAATATAAGCAATTGTAGTAAAAAAAAATTTGAGTTACACATTCTAGGCATGGGTGTTGCAACATGTATCTGTGAGCAAGAGCTGCCTTTTTTTCTTTTTTTTTTCTTGGCAGAAGCAATGAAAAATTAAGTAGCTTGGATTTATGTAGAATTTTTTCAGAAATACCTATAAAGCTTGTTTATTTGCATCACCAGGCAATTTAAGCAGGTTGAACCCGTAGCTTTTGGTTAACAGAAGACTATTTTCACACAAATTATCCCAGTTGGGCAAGGACCATCTAGGAAAACAAATCAGTTCCACTGTTAGGAGTTTAATCCTGTAAATTGGGTGAGTGTTTTAACCTTCCATGGACTCTAAATGTCTGCCATTTTTTAGGGTGGCTGGAGGAAATGTTTTGAAGCAACTTAGAGCACAGGCAGAAATGAGATGGCAAATGATGTATTCCTACTGATAACATCACTGAACTTGCAAAATAACATGTAGACTCACCTTAAGCCCCATCATTTTCAGGTGGAAGTTTGGGCTTCTCGAGGAGTTGGGGGTCATTTTTGAGTGTCTGTAATAGCAGACCCAAACCCTTCATGCTTTTCATTCTTCTTTCTGCAGATGGTAATATATCTGGGGCCATCTGCATCTAATTAGGACAAAGACCACCTCTTTCACAGTCATACCTTAACACCTGTTTAAATCAACTCTGAAACTGCTTAGGAAGCTGCAAATCTTCACTGTGAATTTTTTTACTGAGTGAGGTGCTTCCATCATCAAGCTTTATAAAGGGTTCACATAACTTGTTCACTGCACTGTTTGTTCAAGGTGCATTTGTGCACATGTGTTTGTGTGTGTCTCTCTGCCTGTTTCAGGAAGCAAGGGAGAGTGCTGTTTGGATGAAAATCCAAATTGTTTCACGCGAAGCCAGGACGAGGGAGGATTTGCATTCTGTGCTCATGTCTGGCTCCTTGGCACTGCTTAAGAAAGAGAAAGGAGTAAGAAACTGCCTGCAGAGCAGGACAGAAGGGAGCTAAAGTTATTGGAAGAGACTGGCTAGTCCAGACCTGAGAGATGAAGACACTGTGCCTCGTCACCTCCTCTGACTTATTTCTCTTCTGAGCATGAAGAAAACTTGAAAGGTTGATGATTTTCCCATGGGGTAGATTTGGTCAAGGATTCTCTTTTGGATGGTGAGCCACAGCTCCTTAAGTGTAGTTCCCTGCCACACTACCTTTTCTTTCAACAAGCAGAGGCAGGGATGATAAATGAACTGAGCCTGAACTTCTGTGGCTTAACATCTCTGCTTTCCAGGCGTTGAGGGCAGTAAGTAAATCTCAGAAGGTTGCTCAGCAGCTCTCAGGGTGGTCACCTTCTTTCATGCTGAGCTACAGAATGCATTGGTTTTGACTAAACATGTCCTTGGAAGAAACATTCTTTGCCTAGAGAACAGACTGAGGTGAACAGTGGAAATTAGAGTATTGCTGAGAGCTGAAAAAAACCTCAGTTTCAGAGTTAGAAGGCTTTTTTGTCTTTTCCTTTTCTCACAACTGCAGAGTTCTAGGAACTCCTTCTTTAGGAGTCAAATGTCTCCAGTTGCCTCATGCAATAAACAAACACAGTTTTTACAGTGAGTTTGAGCCATGATGAGCCAGTACCCATGTCACAGGAAACAATCTGAGAAAACTCGTCTGCATTTGAAACCAGGATTTTAACTGTGTGTTTCAATGCAGGTGTTAAATATTTCAGATAAAAATACTTTTAAACAGAAAGAGCTTTACTCTGTATTGCCATTTCCCTTAGATAGTCTTCAAAGCAGCTGTTTGTTCGGAAGAAATTGCATAAAAAAGTTTCCTATGTTGATACTTTCATCCCCAACTGCTGCTTTAGTTCTGACATTTCCATATGAATTCTTACCTGAATTGTTGTAGGCTTCTGGTGTTATTTTATTTAATAGGGAATTATTGTCAGGTATTCCAGAAGGAAAAAAAAACCAAAGCACAACAATAGCAAACAGATTTTTCATCTTTATTTTGTATTTCTCTTCTTAGTTTCTCTAAGCCACTGCAGTGAATCAGTATGGCTCTATCCAGCCAAACTTCATTTATTTTCCTGGTCACTTGGAAGTATGTTTTCTCCACTGATAAAAACTGGCACCTCCCTGCCTTTGGCTCTTGCCTGAGGGTTGACTGTAAGTTCATGCAAAGTATTATACCTGGGCAGGGCAGTGCTTTATAGTTTTTAGCCCTGAAAAGCAAATAATTGATAGGATTTTTGTAGAAACACAAGTTAGTGATTCATCACTAGTGGGCTCCACAGGGCTCCATTTTATGCCGTGTTCTCTTCAACATCTTCATAAATTACTTGGATTCAGGACTGGAGGGGATACTAAACAAGTTTGCAGATGACATAAAACTGGGAGGAGCTGTTGACTCCCTCAAAGGCAGGGAGGCCCTGCAGAGAGACCTCGACAAATCAGAGGACTGGGCAATCACCAACGGTATGGAGTTCAACAAGGGGAAGTGCTGGAACCTGCACCTAGGATGGGACAACCCTGGATGAATGTAGGGACTGGGGAATGAGAGGCAGGAAAGCAGTGTCATGGAAAAGGACCTGGGAGTCCTTGATGATGGCAAGTTGAAGGTGAGTCAGCAGTGCCCTGGCAGCCAGGAGGGCCAACCGTGTGCTGGGGGGCATCAGGCAAAGCATCGCCTGCCAGTCAAGGGAGGGGATTGTCCCGCTCTGCTCTGCACTGGGGTGGCCTCACCTTGAATATTGTGTGCAGGTTGGGGCACTGCAATATCAGAAAGATATTAAGGTTTTAGGGAGTGTCCAAAGGAGGGAAACAAAGATGGTGAAGGGCCTCGAGGGGAAGCCGTATGAGGAACAGCTGAGGGCACTTGGTGTGTTCAGCCTGGAGAAGTGGAGACCGAGGGGAGACCTTATCAAAGTCAACAACTTCCTCATGTGTGGAAGAGGAGAGGCAAGCACTGATCTCTTCTTTGGTAACCAGAGACAGGACCTGAGGGAATGGCCTGAAGTTGTGTCAGTGCAGGTTTAGGCTGGATATTAGAAAAAAGTTCTTCCTCCAGGGGGTGGTTGGGCACTGGAACAGGCCCCCCAGGGAAGTGATCAGAGCACCAAGCCTGGCAGAGCTCAAGAAGTGTTTGGATGACTCTCAGGCACATGCTGTGACTCTTGGGGATAGTCCTGTGCAGGGCTAAGGGTTGAACTTGTGGGTCCCTTCCAGCTCAGCTATTCTGTGATACATTACGTTTTGATCTCTGGCAACTGGAAGCAGCAAAGCCTGTACTCCATGTACCTGTAGTGTGCTCATCTGAGGTCTCCTTCCTCACTTCTTGCCTTCTTTTACAGGGCATGTCAGCCAAGAGCTGACAGACTTTCATCCACCTCCAAAATGGGAAGAAAAATGCACTTAAGGGCAGCACTGTATTTAGGGAGGCCCCTGCTGCTGTCCCGCCCATCCCTTCAGTCCCACCATGAGTAGGGTGATGCTGAGATTAGAGACACGTGAGCAGTGCTCTGGTTTGTTCGCTTATCGAAGTAGCTCGTGCCTTGTCTTGGGAGCATTTGGCAGAGTCCAAAAGGGCAAGAGGTGGAGGGCAGGTGAGAAGAGCTCTCGTGCTGCCCTGACTGGGCTATGCCTGAGCCCCGTGACACATGGTGACTTGAAGGTCACTCTCCAAGACTGAGGTCACAGAGGAGGTCTTAACACCCTCATGCCTTTTTCTACCCGGGAACTGCAACCACAGGGAGAGGAGGGAAAAAGGAAGTAAAAGAATCAAACAGATGATGTAAAAAGTGGAAACCCTTTTTTCCAGACAGAGCTTTGCCTGTGTTACCAAGAAAGCAAATAGGACTTTGCTCAAGGCTCTGTGTTGGAGGAACCCAGGTGCCCAGGTGCTGTGGTGAGGAGTGCTGCTTTCAAGCTTACTTTGAGATTTGGGAATTCCTGAAAACTCCTCTTTTGTATATATAGGTGGTTCCTGCCAAGATGAGATAGAAATAGCTGTTAAGATAAACTGCCTTTAATATCTAACCTGTCATAACAAAGGCAATATGTTTGTATTTTAGACATGGCATTTGTAATGCCAACACAAGGTACTGTTTTGTCTTTCTTTTTCTTGGAATGAAGGTGATTCCAGAGGCTGAGCAGTTTGACTTGGAATTAAACACTAACCATAGAGCCAGAAATACAGGCATGAGAGTGTTTTGAAACAAGTGCTGTCAAGGAACTAATAGTAAACCTAAATGGTGTGGACCTTACAGTTGGAGATGATTTAAAGGATATCTATTATATATGGAGGTCACTTAAGATACAGGCTTCCATTCCTGGTCACTGTAGGGGAAAATATTATTGCAGGTTTGTCAAGGCATCTTAGGGTCTGCTATCAGTTTGCCTGCTACAAGATGAATGGCTGCTTTCTTTGGGAAAAAAATAGTAAGAAGAAAAATCAGTCCTCTCATTTATTTAAATCACAATCCAGAGACTTATCATTTATTTTTTCCAAACAAGTATAAGAGATATTTTTTTAAATGCCACAAAAACCCCTGAGATATTTACGAAACAAAAATTGAATTAAGACATTAATTACTTTTTATTTCTAAAAATGCATAGCAAATGTTAGTTCACAAGTAATAGGTTTTTTTGGCTACTCAGATTAGCCTTTTAAAATAGTCACTTCTGTACAATTGCTCATTCTCAAGCTATATTTGAAATATTCAAGTTAAAATGGGTAAAATGTGGGTTCTTTTTCTCTGCATGGAATTCTAAAAAGCATTTGCTCAACTTCACAAGTCAAAACCAGCTCTGAGGAGAGCAAATCATGGACAACATTAGAAAATTAAGTTGCAAACACAGAAGTAAAAATACTGGTTTTGTTGTGGCACTGCCTGACAAGTTCCGTCAGCCTTCTTAACCTGCTTGGTGAATGAGCATCAGTGGAAATCTTGACTTGAATTATTTAATGCAGGTTGCAATTGTTCTTTGCACTTAAACCTTGACCCACAAGGTGTGCCTTTTTCTGTGGTAATATGATCAGTCTGGTAGTTTCCAGGCCCTTGGAAATAAATTTCTGCAGTATAAACAGACAGATAACAGAAATTATCATAATGAAACCAACACTGCTAAGAGCAGACAAAGTACCAAGTCCACACAATTTGCAGTTATACAAAAAACTGTGGAATGAAAAAAATCAGTAGGTGTTTTGGGGCTCTGTTACAAAAGAAGTGCTTCATTGAGTTTTGCTGGTTTCGAGCAAACAAACCTTTTTTAAATATTTAGAGAAGATTGAGCCTGCTTCCTGAAAGACTGAAGCCAAAGTCTGAGCTGATTTGGTTTGAAATGAGGTCATCAACTCTTAAGCAATTTTATTCATAGCAGGTAGGAATTTGATTCCTTGTATTTCAGATTTCTGTTTCTTCTCCTTTTTTCTTACCATGTAATAAATAATAATACTTATGATTATGCTTTTTCATCTATCACAAGAAATATGTATCCTATTCATGCTATAAAAACACCTGTGTACCTGGTTGCTGCCAGTTTTCTTAAAACTGCAGCCAAAGAGTTCTTTCTGATTTCATGTCTCAAAACTAGGAGCAAACGTATTTAAAGAGAGAGTTTTGTTGCCTCTCCAATGCCTAAAAGGTATGGCCTTTATTTTATGTTCAGTAATAAGTATGCCAGTCAGTTTGGCGAAGTCAAGGACAGAGTTATGTACAGTGAATATGACCAAGCTTCCACTGAAATTTCAGCAGCAACTGATTGATTTGTGGGGGAAATGTGAAGCTTGTGTTGCTTAGTTGCAAAATGGCTGCTGAGCAAGCACAGGGATTTATTTGAAGAAAAAGTGGATACCTTTAGTAATCACTTCTCTTTTGGATTAAAGAGGGCACTGACAGAGGAGAAATAGTTGTTTCACACAAGGGCTGTGTGTTTCACAGATTCCCTCTCAGGCAATGTTGTTAACAGCTTGTTGATAACTGTGAGCTACCAGCACTGTTGTTTGTGATATTACTATGAGCTTTGTGATACTTTGCTTCCCCCCCCCCCTTTTTTTCTTAATATTCCATTTCCTGCAGTTGCATCATATATAAAAAAACCAAATACAATCTAACTCTGATAAGTTAGGGGGGGAAAATTCAAACATTTTAGCTGACTGCATCCTGAAGACAAATTAAGAGTAACTCTAAATACTGTCAAATGTGAAACTGCTTATGGTTTAGCCTCATATCATTGTTTGCATGCCTCAGGATGGATCATATTTTGATAGTTTAAAATGATATCTGAGAAGGAGAGTAGAAAAATTATCAACATTTAAAGGCAGACTGGATTTCGAGAGTGATGTATTAATTCTAATACATCCTTCTTTGCATTGACATGAAGTGCACATTTCTGAACCAATTCTTCTCATCTGTCAAATTGTCACGCTAAGAGTTAGGCTAACTTTTCTGTTGCGTTGAGAGAAGGAGATTTGGCAGAAAATAACCCCCCTTGTGTTCCAGCTGGATCTCAGCTATCAGAGGGACTTGTTGCGACTGTGCTTAGTTTCTGAGTGACAGCCAATTCAGGTCTAAGCAACAGAAATGCAGAGCCAGTGCAGCACTGTAAATTACCATGGTTAGGGACGCACAAACAGTGCCATACACTGTAAGTCTGGTCACGCCCAATGAACTCTCATGGCCAGATTAGAAGTCTGGCTGCGTTCAGTAACTCTCATGGCCAGTACAAGATAGTGTTTTTTATTGAGCAATAGAAATGCAGATTATTATTGGATTGCTGGTGACAAATACATCGCCTGCAGAAGCATGCATGAGTACGAGAAGTGTGAATGATAGCTGGCAACAAATACATTTAATTGCCAGATGACTAGACAGTGCTAAAAGTACTATCACAAGCATAAGCTTGCTTTCTAAATTTCCCGAAGAAGCACTAGGTGCAGCTGAGTGTTTTAAGTTTTACCCCATAGGCATCCCTGTGGGGGAAGGAGATAGGTACATCCCATCAAACATCCCAGGATACAAAGGTGGAGACTCCTCTAGCCTCCTCTCCCACTTGAGCTATATTTATATTGTTTGAGGGAGGGAAAAAAGGAAACATTAAAGTTGATGTAATTTCATGTTTAAGTGTAGTTTGAGTGACTTTATTCATATGTAAAGCATGTACAGGTTTTAGTTCATTAGGATACGCAGAGGCATGAAAAGTAATATGTATTTCTCAGTTAACAAAGCAAAGTTCAGCTTTTGGTCACCACTTGGGTCATTCCTGTGGTTTAGTTCCTGTTAGCTGCATCGTTTTAAATATAGCATGACCACAACACTTCCATGCTGCTCCATCCCTGGTTTTGTGCCTCTCTTAGAGTGGTACACAAAACTCCTTCAGTATTTCTGCTCCTAAGGTGTGCAGACAGTTTGTTCCTGGTGAACTGTAGCCAACACATGCTCTCCTTCTTGCTGGAATTTGTTTTTCAGCTTCCTCCCCTCCCCCCTCAGATTAAAGCAATATGACCCTCTTACCTCCAGCTCCCCTTTTTTATCTTAAACAAAAGAATCTCGCCTTTCAAGTCACTGTTAACACTATTTTAAGATGCTTTCTTTGGGCAAGGAATCAGAGGGATTAGACACAGGCCAGAACACCCTATAAAGCCAAAGATGAATGCTTGATTAACCCAGAAAACTTAATTTATGTGAAAACGCATAGTTCTTGTGTGTTTATCATATAGTTTGATTGCAGTGGGTAATATGAAGCGTAAAACTCATGTGTTACTAGCTCTTGACACTTTAGGTCAAAGGGATTTAATTTTTTTGGACTGTTTTGCATTTTCTGATGTGAAAATGCAAACACATTGCCCAGCACTAGCAGAGAGCTGTGAAGGCAGAAGGCATGCTTTCTGTTTGCCATGTGAATCTCATGCTACCAAACCTGAGTGATTCTTCCTGGGGAAACTACTAAGCTATGCAAAATGTAGCCTTAAACCGGGGACTGGTACTGCTGTCAGATGAGATGGGCAACATTGCCTTTCCTTTTCAAGCCTTAACTAAAATGCTCACCCTCAATTTGCAGCTGACACAATCAGCCTAAACTCTAGAGAGGCAATTAATTAAGTGGAGAAAATTAATATGAAAACCAGTAGCAGTCTGTTGCAGTGCAGCAGCAGCAGAAAATCACAGAGGTCAACCCCAACCATCTTGCTCACTTCCCTGGCAGACATTGCCAGCCTTGAGGTTCCAGCATTGGATCTCTTCCTGAACTGCCTCCTTAACCATTAGAGAGTTGTGAAGTGGTTGAGATGGGGCAGGACTGCTGAACTTTCAGTATTATGTACTAAGGTAAATAAAAATTGTTTAGTTTCACAAGATACTCAGTGGTTTCTGCTTTTGTGAATGGTACCTTTTCTCCCGGTGCTGCTCATGACTCAATCAGCTGCACAGGTTTCATTTGCCAATACCATATAAGCTCTGATTGAGCCCTCAACTAAACTAGGTATTTTAAATAATCTGCTTAAAACGCATGGTGCGAGCAGAGCTGAGGATCCATCTTTGTGGGGAAATTATGACAGGAAGACAGGCCAGGATGCTAATGTCCTTCATGGTAGCTTACTGGACCACTGTCAATGTGGCAGGAGTGTGAGGGATGCACCTCTGCCTTTGGAAGTAAAAAGAATCTGAATTTGCCCTGCCAGACAGGTGGAGTGTCTGTCATCTATTCCTCAGGTTTTCCTGACATGAGAGTTATGCTGACCCTGTGTGCTAACCTCTTCATAAGAGTAAATCTGTGACTTTTTACAGCAAGTCAAAGAGATTCTAATTAAATTTAAACCAATTATTTTAAAGTTTGTGTGTGCACTGATGTCACTTCATAGCCAAGGATCATGTAACTTGCTAACACATCTACTATATTTTATAAATTCCCTGCATGGCCATTCTTTAGGGGTGTCTTCTTTAGGAGGGTCTTCAGGAGTGGGTTGCACTATTGTGGGCTGAGGGAACTGGAAATCCCACTTACCATGTTTGGCACAGTGCTGTGAATTTGCTGTGGGCAATCCCAGAGAAATATATTCAGGCTTGGCTCAAGGCAAGTGGTGGTACTTGTCATGTGTACGGCTGCCTAAATTACATGTTCCTGTTGTTACCCAGAGGATTTTACGGGAACTGAATTTACCAGAGGGTGTTTGTTTGGGTTTTTTTTCCTTTATTTTCTGGCACTAATTGCTCATTTAATTTTGTTTGGTTCATTGGTTTGTAGTAAAACTTGCTAATGGTGAAGGAGCACATTTTAGAAAGTCTAAATATTGTACTCATTCTTTTGTTTTCCTCTTGAAACAAAGAGTGAATGTTCTCATGCTCTAAATGAATGAAAGACCTTTGGTCTAGGAACCTTATCTAATTATGTAACCACAGGCACATTTTCAGTGTTAGAACGGACCACATTTTATCCAAGAAATCCCTGTAATTTCATAGAAGGAAATGGAGTAGCATTGCCCTCTGTAGGAACTGTGATTGTGCTCATGGCCAGAAGGAGCTAATGCCTGGCTGGCCAGGCTGATTATGCACTTGCTTTCTGCACACAGGTCATGTTTGACTAGCTTGTGAAAGCAGCCTTGGCTGAGCCTGCTGCAATGCCGTGTGCAGAGATTAGCAGTGCCGAACGCAGTTCAGAAAGCACGAGGGATGCCAATTGGTGGGAAACATTTAAACTGGCAGGGACAGCAGGTAGCTGAGTGCAGCGAGCAGTGTACACAAGGATCACAGGTTGCATCTGGGATTTTGTGGTGAATACCTAATGTGCATGTTGATTAGACGGGCAGACCTCTTCAAGCTGCTGTAAACGGAGCTGAAAGAAGTGTGTCTGATAAGACGCTGAATAACTGCTCTTGTAAAGCTTTTGTTTGGACTTGAAATATTTAAAATACAGAAAGATAATGGAGAGAAAACGGGACAGTAAAATGAAAAGGGAACTGTCCTACTTAGCTACTTTAAACGACAGAAACATAACCCTGGTTTCTATTCGTAAGCAGCAGGCAGCTCATGATGTGCCTGAACTACTGATTATTGGTGAAAAGTCCAAGACGGGATCTCCAGTAAAAGCAAGCAATAGCTTGCAGAAAGAAGACAAACTTTTGCAGAGTTACTCCATGGGAATACCAGAAGCCAATACAGTTGAAAGACAGGTCAGTGAGCTGGTGTGTGTGTGCATGTTGGGAGGGAAGTAGTGTTTCTGAATTGGAGAATTTAAAACAAAGCATTTTGGACATGAGTTGTATATTAAAGGAGGTTAAACCTTCTTTGTCTAAATTGTCTCAATTCCCAGCATGGATGCTTGGCCCCATAATAAGCAGTACACATATGCAAAGTGCTCTGGAGATCCTCCAAAAGTAATCTTTGAAAGCAGATACTAATGATGAGTTATGCGGTAGAAACTAATGAGCATTGTTTCAGCTCCACCTCTAATAATACAGAGTGGTGATTCCTAAGAAAGGAAACATAGTATTTCTTCTTTTGAACTGCAATTGCTTGAGTAGTTTGACAGAAGCTCATACCAGTTTATTCTTTGGAATAACAGAAATTGCAGAAACATTAAAAGGTCCTTGAAGGTAAGTAGTTTATTTATGTCTCCTAAGTGGGTGCTAGTGCAAGTTCTTGATAAATATATCTGTGGCAATTTTTTTTTTTTTTTAAATTCAGTGCTGCATATAATTATGGTATTTTTGTAGGTTAACTCCTGTGGAAAAGAGGCTTAGAAAGATCAGTGCTGATAAAAACATGATGAGGTTTATTATTTTAAAAAGTACTTTTGCTGTTTAAAAGGTATGTAAATTGCAGTAATGTAGTTTGGATCAGTGAAGACTGGGAATATTTAAGGAAAAGAAACTCTCAAAAAAAATTTTGTCTTCTTTGAAACTGTGTGTGCTTAAAGAATGGGTTAAATAATTAGTGTCAGACTGGACTGAAATAACAGCCAGGACAGACCGAATATACGTGAAGGCTTTTTTTTCCTCGAGTTACTTCTTGTATTATAAGCGTTTGCTAAAAAACAATCATGACATAAATGACTTTTTTCTATGGAAGGATCTCTTCTCTGTATTCAGTTCACTGGGATATATGTGTTGCTTGTACTAGAGCTGTGGAGAACATCACAGAGTTTTTTGCTTTGTGTTAATTCTAAATCAGAAAACATTACATTTACAGCAAGGCTTTCCCCTTTCCCATAAAGCACATGTAGTTTACACAGCTTCCTTTAATTCAAAAGTACCTGCTAAGGTGTCTAAGGTTTGTTAACTACAGTAGGTGTGATTTCAGTAAAACTAACTGCAGCTGCCTAAATCTTTCCCCATCATGCGTACTGTTAGAGAAACCTGATCCTAAATGGGGAATAGCAGTCCCTTGGGAGAAGCATTGGGATAATTAACTCAGTATTTTGGAAACAAAAGCCCCATAGAGGCTGCTTTGTAGTAATATTTTCAATTGATCTTGATACTGAGGTTTAGAGGGTGTTCTTTCCCTCTTTTAAGACTCAGCAACTGTTTGTAAAATAACAAATTGTGTTACAAGTAGTTACTGAAAATAGTAGCTACTGATATTTTTTAATCTTTGTTTGGGGGAAGAGGGGCCGAAGAACAACCAGTTAACATCTAATATGTTTAAAAAATACACACTAACAAAATGGATGGACAAGTTGCACTGAAGATTGTTAAGGAGGATGCAGATTGAATTTCTGCCCTCTCAGAAGTGCTGTTGTAGTAGGCACGAAATTGAAGACTCATGACCTTTGATGTTCTCTGCCCTCATTTTGTTGTTCACTGCCTACCTATAATAAACTGGGAAACATCTGAAGCGTTTAATTAATAGTATGTGGCTTTTTAGTTGTGTGTTGCTGCGTGCCTGAATCCAAAGCCATGAATCAGAGGATTGTGAAAGAAGGAAGCAGGAAAGGTAAAGCACAGATAAGATAATTCTTTGTCAGTTGTGTGCTCAAAGGTAAGAGGGTTTCAGCCCACAGAGGTACACAGAGAAGAGCAGCCCAAAACCTCTGGAGATAGTGAGTGAGAGGTTCAGTGAGCTCTGGTATTTGTGGATGAGCGGGCGTGGAGAGGCAGAGGAGGAGGTGCTTGGTGGGCTGGGCCCCATCTCCTCCCCAGCTGATTGCTAGACATCATGGTGTGCAGTCTGGTGTTCGAATTTCAGGATGCAAAAGTTGGCATCCCTGCACACCAGGTGCAGGAGGGCAGGAAAGCAGTGCCAGCCATGGAGGGGAGAGCCTTGCTGGATGAGTAGAAAGGAGCAGTGTTATGCCAGATCTTGGTGTGGGTGATGCTCAGGGAGTCGTGGGGTGCACCTGCCACAACCTCAGCCTTGTGCTGCAGAGGCCAGGAGTGTTGCATTGGCATGTTGGTGCTGCTTCACATCTGAGGAAAGGGAAATGGGTAGGGGATGACAAGCCACACCACAAGGTGACCATGGAACACAGCAGTAGAGGCAGCATGGGGACTGAGCAAAGGGTGACTGGTGGCTGGGCTGTGAAGCCAAGGAGGACACAAACTTTATTGAGTTCACAGCCATGGGGTTGCATCCATCCTCAAGACACTGGTCACCATGTGTGTGTATGTGAGGGTCTCACGTGGTCTTGTGGTTTCCTCATCTTTTTTTTTAAATAAGTTCAGTTGTTCTTCTCACATTTATTATGTATCCTTTCACTGCTCTGTTAAACTCTTAGCCTTTGCACATCTGAACGGGAATTCCAAAAGAATAGCCCAAATTTGGGATACAGTGGGGCAGCCTGATGCTAGACCTGTGAGGGCAGCCCTTAATGGGCTGGTTTTGCCTCACCAGCCACACAGACCATGGGGCAATGACTACCTTTCCCATCAGATCTGTCATGAGCTCTGGGTGCTTTGTCACCAAGATCTGCATGCCAAGCCAGGGCTCAAGACTTGTGTGTCCAATCTAGCACCATCTGCCTTGCCCCACCTCCGTGCTTTCACAAAAAGTTATTCCAGCCCCAGGGCATATTCCCTTCAGATGTTCTCCTTCTTACTGGCTGGAGACAATCAGAATGGGGAGCCTCTGCCTCTTCCAGCTGTCCCCAAGCCCTGCTTTGCTCCAGGACAGGCATGAGTGCTGCAGCTCCTCTCCAGGACATCAGGGGTTGTTCTTTGCCTTGAAATCCTCATACTGGAAGTTGGGCTTCAGATACCATGCTCCTGCACATTCACAGTTTCAATTGCTACTCAGCTTGGGTCTAGTTCAGAGCTGTCTCCTGTACATGCAAGTTGTTTTTCAACCAGCTCTGGCACTTCTTTTAAAGCAATCTCCATCTACTGCTGCTTCTGTGCCAGTGGGTTTTTAATTTTCTATATTATGGATCTGAGCTTCATAGTGCCTTGTGTTGGGATTCTTAGCTTTCAGACTAGAACCTCACTTGCTGTGCATTTTCAGTTCCACCTTTTACATGCAGAACGAGGGAGGGAAAGAATTGTCATCATTTCATGTTTCATTGTTTACATACTCTTTACATAGCTGTGTAAGATTATGCATAAGACTGGTAGAGCAAACAGACTAGGTGTACACCTCTCCTTTAAAGTAAGCAGGCCTCCTTTAGTGTGAGAGACAAAATAGTAACTGCCGCTAGTTCTTTCACATGTTCCCCTCTGGATGCAGAGACCGAAGCATTTCCATTATTATGTTGGTATTTCTCTCTAGGCAGAAACAAGCAGAAGAGGCAATGCCTAGGAATCCCAGGTATCATTTCTGACATTTTTGGTGGTGATTGCTTCTCTGATCATCTTGCAGATGGTATCTGAATCACTATACAGCCTCACAGATGCCATTTTATGTGTGGGTGGTAGCTAGCATCAGGAAACCCTCTTCTGAGACCCAGAATGTGCCTGAGGAAAACTGTGGGCACATTTCCATATGCCTTGTCTCTGTGTCCTTACATGAGTCTGCTGTTTTCCTCTGCTCTTGGAACACACTTCTTGCAAATACACACAATAGATGTATTTGTGGCCCTGCAGGTTTTTGGTTTGGGGTTTTTTTGAAGCTGTTAAATAATAGTAAGGGCTTTGTAAAGACTTTATTTGTTTCTGTGTACATTTCTTGGTTTTGGGGGGAGATTCTTCAATGATTTGGCAGTTGTGTGTTTGTTGGTGGGGTTTTTTTTAAAGAAAAAAGCCTTTTATTTTTCTTATATCTGCATCCCCTCTCTATTTTTTCCTTGTCATTTAAAATTTTGTGTGCAAGGATTTTTCTCCTACAGACCATAAACATCTTGTTTTGTCAAGTAGCAAGCAAAATATTTTTGCCAATTCTTCTGAATGTTGGTAAAGCTTTTTATTCAAAATATAAAACAGCAGCCAAGTTTTGATGTTTCTGTGGCTTACAATGCATGGAAATAGTAGAAACAGTCCTTGCTTTTATCTTTTTCAAAAGATTGGTGAACAAGAAATACCCTTTAATCTTTTTATATATTTAACTTGAAATGCTGTTACATCACTGGGTACATAGGAAAGCTGAGACAGGTGGTTAGCATGGGGGTGGAGGGAACACAGTAGAGTGCATAAGTCCTCTGATGGTTCCTGGGTTTCATCTGCAAATGTCTGCCAGAAACACAGTGAAGGGAAGCAGGAGAGCAGAGAATGTTTGTCTTGCCCATTTCTCACGCTCTGTTTTGCCGAAGGATGCAGAAGGCAAATGCCTTTGTCATATGAGCTAAAATAAAATGCACAGAGTGAGCTTCTGTAGGTTTCATGTGGATTTGTGCTGCACCAGGTGTTTGCAATAAGAGAGGCCACAGTGAACAAAGTGTCCTTGAGGGACCAGGGAGAGGGGAGAGGAGATGAGGTACAATATTCAAATAAATTTCTTGAGGCAGAGTTTACAATAAATGAAAGTCTGAGTTTAAGGAGCATTTGAAATATGGTGGGTGAGAGACTGTTTTCAGATGGGCTTCTTTTCCTTATACAAGACCAGGTTATTATTTCAAATTGTGTGAAGTCACAGATAGGAGGAAATAAGAATGAGCCTCTTGGTCATCTTTGTCTGTACTTAAACAGGGAACCATCTTTTCAGGGAAGTCTGGTTAACTGTTAATGTTTTGTTTTGAAAGAAGGGGCTGGTTGCACAATTCCACATATTGTTGGGAATTTCAGTAACTTCTGGGAAGTGCAAGGAGAGGGGTATGTGTTCTGGGTGCTGCCAGGCCTGTGGGAGGAGGAGACAAAAGGGAATGTCAGGGCTGACCTCTGAGTCTCCTTCCCCAGCTTGCTGTTGGGGTAGTGAAAGTCTGCACCATAATGCTGAAGAGTTGAAGTTGCTTATTCCTCCTTCTGTTATAACAAATACAATATAGAAAAGGCTGAAAGAAAATTTCTCATGTTAAATTTTTGCTGTTTTGGTTGTGACCTTAGACCTCATTATTCCCAAGCTGTCTAAGCATGAAACAAAATCAAGTTAATGAATTTTGAATACTGAATCCAATGAACTGGATGCATTCTAGTGTTAATAAGCAGCGTAAATGCTTCTCATCCATGCTGTGGTATCGAGGAGGGAGTTTTCTTGCGGGTCGTAGAAACAATATTTGTGGTGCTGAGCCTGATCCAGTGGCCCCTTTTCCAGGCCCTCTCTGCAGTAATGCCCAGCAGCAGGTGTTTTATTGAGTGCTGGAGAGCCCACAGTTTTGCAGGCAAGAGAACAGATTTATCGTAGTAGCTTTCATCTAGATCTTTAGTATTTAAAGGTTCCTGAAATCATGGACATGAATTTTTATGTTCTTGCCATGAAATCTGACAATCTGAGGCTTGTCCTTCCTCTTCTCAATCTTCCTCATCACATGGCACCAGCAACTGGAGACAGTCTGTGCTCTGGATACCTGTTCTGTGAAAAGCATTGCTGTTATTTTTTAGTCTTTTGTAGGTTTTTTAATTTTATTTCATTTTCAATTGAATTGAGTGCATTCAGCTGTAGAGTTCCCATACTGCCGAGCCCATGATGTGACTGAGAGATAGTTCACTTTAGTACTGGCCATCCTGAAAATCACTGTTGTCTTAGATTCTTTACAAGTAGGTAAATGAAACTAAACAATAGTGGAAATATCTGGATATAGTTCTGTGTCTTTTAAGATCTTGGTCAGATATAGATTTTCACTTAAAAGATCTATATGCAGAAACCTCAGGCCTTTGTGTGCATGCATATACCTCTGCAAATATCATGCAGCTGGTCCTTCCTGCACCAGCTTGTTTCAGGCTTGTGGGAAATTCATGATTCTGTTTTCTTTGGTTCTTTGGTTTGGTTTGGTTTGAACTCCTGATGAGCAGTAACAGGTTGGCCAAACTGAGCCAGTTCAGGACATTGGTGGAGAGGCAGTCGGTACACTTTCTACTGTGACCCATTGTGCCAGTGTTCTCTGAAGAGCAGGGCTCAGACTGTGTGATGGAAGTGCCCTGTGGCTGCAGAGAGCTCAAGTTATAAATTATTTGGTTGGAGTAGGAAAATTGAGTCCATTCTGCTTTTACATCCCCAGTGAATATTTTTTAAATTGCTGCTCAAGAGACATGTCAGAGGCCTGATTCATCGTTGTGAATTAACATTGTGAAGCATTTCAGCAGTATAGACTGACTTGAGAGTACTTCTAGCATGTGCTTCAGAGCATATGCTGACTATTGCTGCCTTTATAGGGCTGAAGATACATGCTTCTATTTTTACTCTTCCTCTTTCTCCTTAGGCTTCGTCCAACATTGATTCTCCTCCTGGTTGTGAGCTGGAACCTACAATGAAACATAATTTTGCTTTTGACAACATGGGCTATGAGGAGAGCTTTGAAACCTTGCCGTCTTCATCTTCCCAAGAACATACTGTGGCAGTCAACATTGTGGGAATGACTTGCCAATCATGTGTGCAGTCTGTAGAAGGCCGAATTTCCAAGGTGAAGGGCATTGTGAGTATTAAAGTCTCCCATGAACAGAACAACGCTGTTATCAAGTATCTGCAATCGGAAATAAGTCCTGAGCAGATTTGCCAGGAAATTCAGGATATGGGCTTTGATGCCAGCGTAGCAGAAGAGAAGTTGACAACAGCGACCATAAATTTGTCGAGTTTGAAAGAAGCAGTAGTTAAGCTTCGGGTAGAAGGCATGACATGCCAGTCCTGTGTCACCAACATTGAAGGAAAGATTAGGAAACTGCATGGTGTATCAAAAATCAAAGTGTCACTTGGTAACCAGGAGGCAATTATTGCTTACTATCCTTACATCGTTCAGCCTGATGACCTCAAGAGACACATCAGTGACCTAGGGTATGACTGCACCATTAAAAGTAAATCAGCCCCTTTGAAACTGGGTGTCCTTGATCTCCAGCGCTTGCAGAATGCAAACCCCAAGGAGACACCAACAAGTCTTGAGACTGATGGGTTGGGTTCACTGGTTGCAGAGATGAGTAGCACAGCTACGGTGACTGTATGGATAGAAGGCATGCACTGCAAGTCCTGTGTCAGAAACATTGAAGGAAATATATCAGATCTTCCTGGCATAAAAAGTATTAAAGTGTCTTTGGAGCATAAATGTGCTGTGGTACAGTATAGCCCAAATTTAATTACCCTGCCAGCTTTGCAGCAAGCTATTGAATCCCTTCCACCTGGAAACTTTAAAGTACACCTCAATGGTTCAGAAGCAAATAAAGGAGCATCTCCATCACCTGCACTCATGGGTGATCTCATCAAACAGCAGCCACAAGACCTGACATGCATGGCTGTTATTAAGATTGATGGCATGACCTGCAATTCTTGCGCACAGTCCATAGAAAGGACCATATCACAGAGACAAGGAGTGCAACATGTAGCAGTTTCTCTAGCTGGCAGTACTGGCACCGTACATTATGATCCAGCTGTCACTAACAGCGAGGAGTTAAGAGCTGCCATAGAAGACATGGGATTTGATGCTTCCATGCTGACAGGTAACAGTGTTTTTGCTTCTGTGGGTAGCATGCCAAGTTGGGTCATGTGACACCTGCATTGAGAGTCTCTTCTGGAGAGAAACTCTTAAAGCATCACATTGGCGTTGTGTTTTCTGAATGACTGGCCTGATGTGACCTCACTCAGCAAGGCAGAGAGGTTTCAGGTGTAAAGCACCTTGTTTCAGCCCTTAATCACTGTACTAGTGGGTGTAAGAGTTGACTTACATTATAAAGCCAAGAGGTTTGAAAATTGGTACAAGGTCTTTCAAACAGCTCATCCCCTCACCCACTGAAGTAGGTTTCCTGCTGTGTCTACAGGCTGCTGTAAGTAGATCTGTCAAACCAAATGTTTTCATTTATGTTTCAGAATATTAAAACCTACAAACTTAATGATATCTCTTTCATTTAAAACCACTTTTCACCTAGCTAAAACCTCTTTTTAGTGTCCTAATCCTTCAACTTTTATTTCTTGAATATTTTTATCTGCCTTACTTCACTAAACCTTGCTGTAAGTGAGGTAAGTGGCAAGATGCCGATACTCTTTGGTGGGAACAGCTGCTTTTACATGTCAGCTGCAGCAGCATGTGCCTTTTGTGCACGTGCTCAATGTTTAAGAAGTTCCTTTGATGCACAATCTTCTCTCTAGTGAATTTCAAATGTGCCAATTTTTACCTGCTTCAGCTAAATAGATTTGCTTTGAAATAGTGATTGCAACAGACCATGTCTTATTCACTTCTTTCTTGTGTGCAAACCCTCTGAATCTGTGGTACTACTATAAATGAGGCAGGGCCTGTATGCGGACTGTATTTAATTTGTTTGGTTTATAATTTGTTAGTAGGAGACCTCCCAATCCAGCTGTGGAAACGGAGGGGACCCACTGTGTTTAACATGTTCTGAAGCAACTCTTGCTCCTTTACACAAAGGCCTGCCCAGTGGAGGCAGTTGGTGAACACAGCTGGAGCTGTTGTGTGGCTGTTCAATATCTGGTAAAGAATAAAAATGCAACAGGCCTGTTTGTGTTGAGGTCTCCACTACTCCACCACTAAGTGGGTGTTTCCACTACTCCTTGTGCAGTACTTGCAGTGGAAATACTGTGCCATAAAGAGAAACCTGTTGAGAAACTTGTCCTTTTCCTTGTTTGAGATGAAGTGCCGAGTCCTGCAGAGATGACAACAACAACAGAATGGATATGACCGGACTTTATTCTCTGTGCTGGTTAGGGGCCCTCTAGATACCTTTATCAAGGGGAGGTAGCTGTCAGGTCTAGGCATTGAAGTTGGAGGGAATCATTTGTCATCTGAAAAACTGGTTTTGTAGAGTAAATGGTCACGTAAGTGGTACTGGTGAGTATGTAGTTTTATAAGCATAGAAACAATCTGTATTATATCCATGGAGAGACTAAGGTTATTGCGTCATCTTTCAAACTACTGTGAGGGTTTGTGTGATTGATACGTGTGATTTATTTGAACTTTTGCATCATCCAATCACACTGTAAATACTGTTTGTTCAGTGTATTTGTGCATTTATTCAAGATACTACCACTGCAGAACATGGGCACCAGCCTGATGCCAGCAAAGCTGCCATGCAGCCTCCAGTTCCAGAGCCTCCTCACCAAGGCTGTGCCTTGGATGCTCTTCCAGACAGTCCTCACCTTGATGGGTCAAACCAGCTCAGTGGAGCAACAGCTGAAAAGTGTTTTTTACAAATCACCGGCATGACCTGTGCATCGTGTGTGTCTACCATTGAAAGAAATTTGCAGAAAGAAGATGGTAATAAATTTAAGATTCCTATAATGGGTCTATAAGGGAGTATGGGGTGGAAAAAGTATACTGTGTGATTCTGTGGCAGAGGCTGTGGTACAACATTTGAAGGATAAATAATGCTCTTTCTTAGTTCTTATATAACTGTGTCACCATTTAACTATCCTACTGCACTGGTGGACAAACATAGTGGACATACTTGTATTGTAACAGTAAGTTGTTGCAATGCAATAAAAATTTCAAATAAATCTCAAGACAAGAACAGAGAGATGGTTCTCATTTAGTTTTCAGTGCCTTGTTGCTTTACAAAGCAATCCATCTCCTCCAGAGCTGCTAAGAGCTGTGGCAGGTTTGTGATGTGATGCTTTCCCTTCAGGGCAGATTTGCACAAGCAGGTACAAACAAATGCATTGTTCCAGTGCCCGAGTAAGTTTAGGCAGAGCAGTGTTTACTAGTCTAGAAGTTTGCAGGCTGGAGTTGCCTTTCTTCTGGCCATATAGAAGATGAATAGATGAGCCTTAGCAATGTCTGATTTCAGTTGTGTCAGCTTGCCTAGAAGGTTTTGCTTATTGATTATTGTGTCCCCTGTCTTTCAGTGCTGGTCTCACTGCCTTGATTCAAAAATCCAATAAACCATTAGCTCTTCAAAACAATTTTTTAACCTATTATTTTTGCGTTTTGCTTTTCAATTCTAAATTGAAGATTTCTGTGGGGGTTTTATTTTTTAAAAACAAAAGTGGGGGCAGGAAACAAGAAACTTAAAGGGTCTAGCATTGTGCTGTGGGCTTTGTTTGGCTCTTTTCAGACTAAGAGAGTCGAGGATAGAGCATTCAGCAATAAGTGCAAAGTTTGGTTCTGAACATCCTTGTTGTCTCATTTGATCATAGTAAAACTCACCTCCTTCTATGTATAAATCTTGCAGTTCCTCTCATTGCTAAAGGGAACCACAGTATGGCTAGATCTCAGTAAAAACTTTGCTGTTGTGACTAGGGAACAACACTAGAAGGAGGCAGAGAGAAATCATTAGGCTGATAACATCTCAGAGGTGTTACAGTACTCATTGTAATAATTTATTTTTCTTTCCCTCAAAGGGGCTACATTATCTAATATTTTTATTATTGCTACTGCAGGAATTGTTTCAGTGTTGGTAGCACTGATGGCAGGTAAAGCAGAGATAAAATACAAACCAGAATTCATACAGCCTCTTGAAATAGCACAGCTGATCCAGAATTTGGGTTTTGAAGCTTCCGTCATAGAAGATCATGAAGAAACAGAAGGGCATGTGGAACTTCTTGTAAGTCATGTGTGTTTGGTTTAGGAATAGTCAAGTCTGGAAGACTCATTTTCTTGAAAATACCTTTGTTTAAACACTTGTGGCTTCAGCAGCTCAATTCTGGCTGGTAACACTATTGTTTCTTAGTTGCCGAAAAGACAAGATCTATTTGTCTTAGAAGAACCTATCCAAATTCATTGAAATAAAAGGTGATAGTTCTATGTACAGATTAGACTTTTCTTAGCAAGCAGAAAAGAAACAGAAGTTCTCTGTCAACAGTACTGATTCTGAGTAACGGAGAATGTGTCACCAAATATTATGTACTGCTAATGCTGGGGGATTTTTATGGAGGTCTAAGAACTTTGGATAAAATTAGTAAATTGTCTATATGAAGGACGGAGTCTTCAAATGTCAGTTTCTATTCTCTGACAGATTACTGCAAGACAGATAACAGTCTGCGGTTGTGTTAATAGATCAGAAGTAATCAGAATAATGCCTTGTTAAAGATCCAGGGAAATTTAAGCAAGGAAGGTGAAGTTGCATGTGCAGAATTTGGCTCTGGTGATGCTAACATAGCTGTTGATAGAACTTTATTAGTTCTGCTATTACAGTTAGTACAATATCTCAGTGCTGCGATATAAATACATAGCTGTGACTATAACTGCTGGTTGCAGAATTTTATAATAAAAGTGGATAGTTATAGTCTCAGCTTTACATCATTTAAGACAACTCTATAAAATCTTTATGCTGAGGCCTTGGGTCAGTGCCAGCAGAGCTTGAACAGTCATATAGAATTAGTACCTCTGTGAGATCAGGAAGCCTTTTTTCAAGTTCATCTACAAGTGCTGGGTGAATAGGTGGGATTGCTAACTACCTAACTTTGTCTTTTCTTTAGATTACAGGGATGACTTGTGCTTCTTGTGTTCACAATATTGAATCCAAACTCATGAGAACAAATGGTATATTTTATGCCTCAGTTGCACTTGCAACTTGCAAAGCTCACATCCAGTTTGATCCTGAAATTATTGGACCTCGAGATATTATAAACATAATCAAGGTAAGCCTTGAAAATTTTTTAGGTCTGGGCAATTACAAGGAAAAATTTAAATGGAAATAGAGCAGATGATATTTGAGAGATTTCACTGACTTTTGCAGATGACAAAGTTATTGTCATATGTTTTTATCCTCTTGTGGTGAAGCTGCTGTACTCCACAGTAGTGTGCAGTATTACATGTTGTTTCTCTAAAAACTACAAAAAGAAACCTTTTTTATCTATATCTGGTAATAGTGCGATGTATTTATTCCTTGCAATTTTGTGTGCAGAATCATGTGTCTCTCATTTCCAGTCATTTTAGCAGAGTTGATACTTCAGAAAAAAAATACTACTTTCTTTTGATAGTGAAAAGCTCTAAAAGTTTTGCCACAGCTCATACTGCAAGTATTGCATGTCTCTCTATACACTTGCATTTATTCCCACATCTATTCAGAGGGGAATTTTTTAAACTGGAAAAGCTTGTGATACAGCCACTAAATGAAAAAAAAAAAAATAAAAATCCTGGCTTACCAGCAATCACATAGATCATGAAATCTGCCATTATCATGGCCCAGATGTGGACAAAACTTCTTCCTTTTTTGCCCACCAGGAGGGAGGAGAGTGTACTGTATGAGGTGCATGCAGTGAGTAGTCAGGAGGACAGCAGAGACTGTTTGCCATCTGTGCTCTGGAGTATTTACTCAGAAAAAAATTCCTAGAGCACAGAATTGATGCAGTAGCAGTTATTAACATGTTAACTAGTAGACTATTCAGGATGTGAGAGTAGTTCTGTAAAGTACATCTTGCCACAGATGCAGTTCATGATACAGCTGGGAAGTTTTGATATGTTGTTTTTGCTAGTGTGCTTTGGGTTCTTAGGGTATTTGGGGGAGAAACATAGTTCTAGCACTAACAATATGATTGCAATCACAGCCCAATGCCCTGGTCAAAACACAGGGAGATTTAGGTTGGACATCAGGAAGAATTTCTTCACAGAAAGGGTGATTAGATATTGGAATGGGTTATTGAAGTCACCGTCCCTGGAAGTTTTTAAGGAAAGACTGGCTGTACCATGGTCTAGTTTGCATGGTGATGTTTGGTCATCGGTTGGACTCAATGATCTCAGAGGTCTTGTCCAACCTAATTGATTCTGTGAGTCTACTCCAGTAACTCACTGAAGTGTCAGTCAAAGATGACTTTTTGCTTATATTTGTTTCTGGAATGCTTTGCCCTGTGGTTTGTTGTTGTACATGTTTAAATGGATTTTGAACGCTTTCATTTTTAACTTCAGGTGTATCTACTAAACTGTAATGTTAGGGACTTGCTCACAAGGTTGTCTAGCCCAGTGACTTTTGCATTTTACTTCCTTTGTGATATGTCTCATGTCTCATAATTATTCCAGTGGAGGTGAAAGGGCATACATTTTCCTTGAGGAGGCATGCAGCAGAATTCCACCTGTCGGTGGAAACTTATTGTGCCTAAGAAAACTGGGACACTTACTGCATCTATATGCTATGTTCATGTATAGGTACCAGAAATCCTTTGCAGTTCAAATTTTGATTACTGACTAAAATATTCTCTCTTTTTGGTAGGATCTAAAAATTAATAAGAAGTTGGCATTTATTAAAAATGGAAGTGTCCTTTTCTTACATTTCTTCTAAAAGTAGTGTCATTTAAGTATAAGTAATATGGTTAGCTTAATCAAAACTAACTGATCTTTCCTCCTCTTTTAATAAAAAGGAAATTGGCTTTCATGCTTCTGTGGCTAGAAGAGATCCAAATGCACATAACCTGGATCATAAAAAGGAAATACAGCAGTAAGCATTTCTTTATTCTCTCACTAATGAACATGTCTAGATCATATCTTGTAGCTCACCTCCCTCCAGCACTCTTCACAGTTAATTAGCTCATTCTTGTGTAAAGCATATTTGATTTTAGTATTCACCATTTGATTCAAGTACTTTTATTATTTTCAGTAGTTTTAGTTTTTAGCTGCTAGAAGTCTATACAGTTAAACATGTAGGAGACACTGAAACTCTTACTAAATGTTGGATCTTTGCAAATATCCCAAAGCTGTGGATTAGTACATTACTCCAGCTCTGCATCGTGAGCACACTGTTTTGCCTGAGTACTGCAGGGTGTACAACAACCAAGGATTTACAGTTTCTCCTTTTCAGGTGGAAGAAATCTTTCTTGTGCAGCCTACTGTTTGGTATCCCTGTCTTAATCCTAATGATTTATATGCAAATACCCAATGGTGAGCACCATGGGTCTATGGTGCTGGAACAGAACCTCATTCCTGGATTATCTATTTTGAATCTTCTCTTCTTTATCCTGTGCACTTTTGTTCAGGTATGTCCACAGCACTTGCTAGAGGTTTCCTTTCTATTCATCTCCTGTTTATGTAATCTGATGTGTCAAAGACAGGACTCTAGAAAGGTTTAGTGGATTAAGCCTGCCCCTTTATCTGTACCACCTATGCAGAACAAAGTGACAATTTTCTGCAAATTATCCATTCTGTATTTATTCACAGCACTTACTGCTGCCAAAGTTGCAGATAGTCAGATAGTTTTCTGCGTGGGGAAGGTAATGTCAAAATGGAGAAAGACCTGATCATCTACAAACTAATTGGGTAGCTATAGGTAAATCCTTTCATCTTCTATGCCTTGTTTACTTTGCATTACTGAGGAAAAGGGTGATATTTAGATGGTTTTGAGAATAAGGAAGGAGAGAATGTCAATGAAGTCAGTCTTCCAGTAGACCTGAAGTTACATCAGTACAAAATTTGCTTGGGACAGCAATGCTTTCCCTTACCTACTAAGTTTTTTTTAAAATTCTACTATGGGCATTATTATGTACTCTCTCTGCATTCACTGCTGTGGTTATTACTGCTGTGGTCTTAATATGAGTCTCTTCATGCTTACACCAACAGTTTCTTGGTGGATGGTATTTTTACGTACAAGCTTACAAGTCACTGAAGCACAAGATGGCCAATATGGATGTGCTCATCGTACTGGCCACAACGATTGCTTATGTGTATTCTTGTGTGATCCTGATAGTAGCAATAATTGAAAAGGCAGAGGAAAGCCCTGTTACATTCTTTGACACTCCTCCGATGTTGTTTGTGTTCATTGCACTTGGCAGATGGCTGGAACACATAGCAAAGGTAACTCATCTTCATACTAGTTATTGTGTGTTTATGATAGGACTAGAATAAAACTATTCTGAGAAATTTGGGGTCAGATGTTTCTGATGTAGCCTATACTATACAAGGTCATTTAGAGTTCATTGTGTTAAGTAGACATCAGCATTTATATATCTCAATGTATCTTAAACATTAATCTCTGTTTCTTAGAGTAAGACCTCAGAAGCTCTTGCTAAACTTATGTCTCTTCAAGCCACAGAAGCCACTGTGGTGACTCTTGGACCTGACCACTCTATTGTCAGGTATATATTTATGAACCAAAATCACTTCAGCCTGCCTGGGTCACAGACTAGGCTTGATCCAGTTAATGTGAAAGCTGAGGGCATAAATAATCTGTCTTTTCTACTTGTGTCTTTTGTAGGGAGGAACAGGTAGCTGTTGAACTGGTTCAAAGGGGTGATATCATAAAGGTTGTTCCTGGTGGAAAGTTCCCAGTGGATGGAAAGGTCATTGAAGGCAATTCAATGGCAGATGAGTCTCTCATTACTGGTAACTCCCCTTACCTTATGCAAAGAAGTGAAATCTTCTAGAACTCTTTATTACAGGAAAAGAGTAGACCTAACCCAAACACTGCTGTCTCAATAACCTCCTACCTTAATGGATGCTGTGGCTTGCCTTCGTGAGCTTGAATTCAAATCCTGTGTCTGTGCACACCCTAAAAAGCTGAAGAATTTCCACTCAGTTTGGTCACTTACTAACATACTGATTGGATGGGTAGACCCTGAACACTGTTGTCATTATTCCAGGGATCTAGTGAGAGCTTCCTGGGGAAAGTATTTGTAGAGATGATACCTTCTCAGAAAAAACTTATGAGGGGTAGTGGGGAAATATTGATGAGATGCTGGGGTATGTATGACAGGGCTTTCCCAGTGAGCAAGTAGAGGGAAAGAAAGACTCACAACCTGGTGCTTACTAAGGGTCATGGGACTTTTTCACAGCTTCTGACATTTTCATTTCACTTTGTAAATAAATCAAAGATTTAATGCATTGTGCAATTCTTATAAATAAGGTATAGAAAAAGTTTACATTGACATTGGCTTACTTGCTTCAGTTATGTATATACTTTACTTGGGAACAGGGACACTCTTAGTTAAGAGAACCAGTTGTTATCCCTAACCCTAAAAATAGAGAAAATAAAGATTTTGTAGAGCTAATATTCTTGAAGTGAAAGCATGAGTAGAGGATCTTTTCCACAGAGAAAACTTTTCCTGTCTTTGAAAACTGAGGGTTGTAGAAATAAAGACAGATTGCTGAAACTCCCATTGCTATGCAAAGTGTTAATGGAGAGATTCCTACAAGTTCTTTTTCCAACCAGTTTGCTCCTTGCCCTTTTGAGGGTTGGTATATTGCAAAGTTAAGACCAAAGAAACAGCATTTCCTTGTAAATTAAGCTTAGATAAAGGTTTATGGAAGTATGATGCCATGTCTTTTACATGTCTTCACCAGACAGAGATACACAATATGTGATTTCTGGTCATTATTGCTTAGCATACTGATTTTGCTAAGATACAATGAGCTGTGTGCTATTGGACTATGTTATTAGGGGTATTACTTCATTTATTCTTACCTTTTCTTTCTAGGGGAACCTATGCCAGTCACTAAAAAGCCTGGGAGCACAGTGATTGCTGGTTCCATAAATGCGCATGGCTCAGTTCTTGTTAATGCAACTCATGTTGGTAGTGATACCACTCTGGCACAGATTGTGAAATTGGTGGAAGAAGCTCAAATGTCAAAGGTAAAAATAGTAGAGAAGAAAACCTATTCGCAGATTTTCAGATAAAGACTATTGCATATTTTCATGAACTCTGCACATTTATTTTGACAATAAACATGCAAATAACTGGTTTTCTTTTTTACAGGCACCCATCCAGCAACTGGCAGATAAGTTTAGTGGATACTTTGTTCCCTTTATCATCATCATTTCCACAGTGACATTGATAGTATGGATCACAATTGGTTTTATCAATGTTGATATTATTAAAAAATATTTTCCTGTAAGTAATTTTATTAAGAGCTGATTTTTTTTTTCTTAGAATACCCTACAACATAGTTAACATGCTTTCTGTGTGTAGAGTTCGATGTTACAACCTGGCAAATATTTTTGTGAAATGTGGTGTCTTCCACACAGAACAGATAATTACACTAATTAAAATCTCTCTGCAGGTATAAGAATACCTATGCATTGCCCCCTTATTTATGCATGGGGTTCTTACAAATGAAAATTACTGGCAGTTTTTCTGGGCTAAACATGATCTGTAGCCACATTGCAAGAAGCTGAGCCATTCCTGTCGTGTCTGAAATATTTGTGAACATTCCTGTTCCTGATGGCAGATAGTGGTTTTGGCAGATAGTGGTTTTGGCTTTAGAAAGAAGATGAGCTTCTGCTATCTTTATGATGTGTATTTGCTGTGCTCAGCAACTATGGGGATCTGTGTACCTGAAATAGGACTCTTTTCCTAAGCTATAAAGGAAATGCCAAAAAGTTATATTGTCATCTGGGAGCCTGCAGGCAGAGTCAAGCATATGTGTGCTTAAGCAGCAAAAAATCCAGAAAACACTGTCATAAACAATTCATAACATTGGCCTTTCTTTAGCACTCCAGTAAACAATTTGCTCTCCTATACTGGAGATTTACAGATAAATGTGTTTTTTGAAATTGCTATGATTGATTGTACATCAATGTTATCTTCTGTCAGCAGTCTTACATATCTTTATTTTTTCCCTTTTTCTTCTCTCTTCTTGCAGAATCAGAGCAAACAAGTTTCAAAAACTGAACTAATACTGAGGTTTGCATTTCAAACCTCGATCACTGTTCTGAGCATTGCATGCCCTTGCTCTTTAGGCCTGGCTACCCCCACAGCTGTAATGGTGGGCACAGGAGTGGCTGCACAGAATGGTATTCTCATCAAAGGCGGAAAACCCCTGGAAATGGCACACAAGGTCAGTAGTTCATTCTGGACTTTTGTAGCTCACCCAGCTACTGCTACATGAAACATAATTTTCCAGGAAATCCTGCAGGTCCAGAGAAAGATTGCAGAAAGTTTTGTTTTGTTTTGGTTTAATTCATTGCTACTTATTAAGGTAAAAAATTAAAATCTGACCTTTTTCAAAGTAGTCAGTGCCTACTTTGGTTAGATTTTTGGTTCTTGTGTTTCTCTTTGCTGTGTTTGTTTTCAGCATTAGAATTGACTTTAGCTTTGGATTTCAGTATATGTGGAGCTGTGTTTTTTGGTTCATTCATGATTCCTCAAGACCTATTGGGCTGGCTAACAAGTGACTGCTGGGTTTGGTGAATAGCATGACACTGATTTTGCTTATATTGTTGTTTCTTGAACTTGTTGCAGCTTCTTGCATTCTTTGCACCTTCTCTATCACCAAACCACTTCCTGAGTCCTCTCAGTGCTATTGTTAATTGTTCAGAATAGCATTCATAGAAGCCCTCTTTGCATCACATACCTTGTGGTAAAAGTGATTAAGGTACTATTCCATGAATTTTGCATGTGAATGCATTTATTCTTCCTTGTGCATGCACCTAGGTCCTGCAATGATGCTGTTGTCTGAGATCCTGATGTAGGTACAGGATGGTGTAGTATCTTCGGTAAAATCACTGTATGGGAAATGAATAAGAAAGTATAAGGAGACCTACTGTGCAAAAAGTTCAAGGTACCTGCAGGAATCCCTACTTTTGTAGGTTTATTCTGTCTTGTGGACATAGGCAGCTGCTTCTTAAGGTGTTGACTGCATTTATGTGCTCAAAACTTATGAGCATCCCTATTCTCACAGGGCATAGTGAGTGACTGTGGTTTATTTCTTACAGATCAAGACTGTGATGTTTGATAAAACTGGGACCATCACCTACGGAGTTCCTAAAGTCATGAGGGTGCTTTTGTTGGGAGACACAGCTGTGCTCTCCCTGAAGAAGGTACTGGCGGTTGTTGGCACTGCAGAAGCCAGCAGTGAGCATCCTTTAGGAGTGGCAGTCACTAAATATTGCAAAGAGGTACTTAGCCTTCCTATTGCATCCAAGACCTGAATGCATGTGTGCGAATGCAGCAATGTTGTATAAAATGACAAAGTTCCAGAGGGACAAGCCTGCCAGAAAAGTAATGGGCTGGAAAATTGAGACTGACTCCCCCAGAGGCAGGGAGGCCCTGCAGAGAAACCTCAGCAAATTAGAGGACTGGGCAATCACCAACCATATGAAGTTCAATAAGGAAAAATGCCGGATTCTGCAAGTGGGATGTGGCAACTCTGGTTATACGTACAGACTGGGGAATGAGATGAAGGAAAGCAGTGTCATGGAAAGGGACCTGGAGGTCCTGGTCGATGGAAAGTTGAATGTGAGTCAGCAGCGCCCTGGCAGCCAGGAGGGCCAACCCTGTCCTGGGGGGCATCAGGAAAAGCATCTCCAGCTGGTTGAGGGAGGGGATTGTCCCCCTCTGCTCTGCACTGGGGTGGCCTCACCTGGAATATTGTGTGCAGTTTTTGGCACCACGATATAGGAAAGATATTAAGCTCTTAGGGAGTGTCCAAAGGAGGGCAACCAAGATTGTGAAGGGCCTGGAGGGGAAGCCGTATGAGGAGTGGCTGAGGTCTGTTCAGCCTGGAGGAGACTGAGGGGAGACCTCATTGCAGTTCCAACTTCCTCATGAGGGGAAGAGGAGGGGCAGGCACTGATCTCCTCTCTGTGGTAACCAGTGACAGGACCCGAGGGAACGGCCTGAAGTTGTGTCAGGGAGGTTTAGGTTGGATATTAGGAAAAGGTTCTTCCCCCAGAGGGTGGTTGGGCACTGGAACAGGCTTCTGAGGGAAATGGTCACAGCACCAAGCCTGGCAGAGTTCAGTGTCTGGATGACACTCTGAGGCACATGGTGTGACTCTTGGGGATGGTCCTGTGCAAGGCTAAGGGTTGAACTCTATGATCCCTCTGGGTCTCTTCCAACTCCGCATGTTCTGTGATTCTGTGATTTTACGATTGTGCATCTTAGTCTGGGCATTACCAGAAGGCATATTCTAAGCTGTGCTTTTCTGGTAACACCGTGAAGTTCTCAAGCACGACCTTACAAAATTTTTCTTGAACTAATAGGAAAATAATGTGCAGGAGGAATAGTTGTACTTAAAATAGCATCGTGAAGCAAATGTAGTGACATTGCGTGTGTTACCTGATTGTAGTCACTTCTGTTAGTCATTTGCTCATTTGAATAAATTAGGCAAAGAGCTTTAAAACTCAGATATTAAACTGTAATATTTGTGAGTTTCACAAATTATTTAATGGATTACTCAAGTCTTCGCAAATTTTACAAATCCCCAAAGGTCATTTATATATTACATGTGTTCCTCAAATGTTTCAGGAACATTGAAAGCACAAATATTAATGAAAATAGGAAGCCAGTTTAAACAATTTATTTGTGCTAAGAAAAGCCATTAATTAGTTTAGGGAAAAATACTTGGGAAGAATATATCAAACTTTCTTTCACTGATCTTTCACTTGTAAGATTTAAAAGTGAACAGATAAATTTAGAAGAAAAAAGAGAGTAGGAATAATGAACCAGTTGTTTTTCTTGTATTTTGTATTTTCTATTTAAAAGTTCTCTTAGTATACTGTTACTTCTGTAGTCATCCCATTCACCAGTTATTACTGAATCATGGCTTATATGAATTGTAATGCTATACTGTTTGATAATATTCTTACCACCTGCCTTATCATCTGTGTGTTTTAAGGTCACTGAAAGGTACATATAGTTCCAGTTTCCAGAAACAACCAGAATAACATGTTTATAAATGAATATTTTCTCCATTCTTTTTGAAACTTAAAGGGTGCTGGTAATCCCTTTTCTCATCTTGACGGTGCTCACTGGCTTCTCTCTCTAACTCAACAGGAAAACGCAGTTCCTTATCACCCAACCAGATCACTCCAGGAATTAGAGGCAGGTTTTCACTATACTTTTACATATATATATATATGTATGTAAAAGGTCTGATCCACCACAGCCACTTGTCTGTGCAGTTAATTAGAAGTTGCATCTTTTCAAAAGCTGTATGGCTTAATATTACAATATTTCTCTTTAATTCCTAGTCTTGGCTGAAGTAATGAACAACCAGTCTAATTTTTTCATCATTAAACTACCAGGAAAAGCTGTTCCTTATAGTTTGCTGGTGCTAGGGCTGAGACCTGGATGTGATCTGTATGGCTGCCTCTTCCTAGTCCCAGGACATCCAAAACATTGCTATTTTTTTTTCTGTGCTACTAATACTCCATGCCACTTTTCAGTTGGTCAGTTATTACCAAGAGAGACCTCTTTTTGGCAGGAGTTACCTAATATTTGTACCCCGTGTGGGCAGGATAGAGTGATGATGGCCTCTGGTTATGTCTGCAGGAGCTTGGCACTCAGAGCCTGGGATACTGCACCGACTTCCAGGCAGTCCCAGGCTGTGGTATCAGCTGCAAAGTTGGAGGAGTTGAGGCCATTCTTGGCACAGCCAATGAGGGTCTCAATATGCTGGATGCTAACAGAACTGGGGACAGCAGTGCTTCTCTGGGAGATAACGCAGTCATCACGCTCTCGGAATCACATGGTAGGTCTGCTCCGAAGGGACCACCAGTGGCAGTGTGAGAGGTAATGAATCAACAGTGCTGACCACTGCAAACCAATCCTACTGGACTAGGAATAACAGAAAACTGGATTTGTGGCAGAAGGGGGCAAAAAATGAGAGGGACAAAAATGTGACTTAACAAAAATTGAAGCTCTCTCCACAACTCTTGACATCTCTGCAATTCAGAAATGTAAGTGAGAATGTAGATGCTACAGTGATGGGTACTTGAAAATTCCATACTATACATAGGCAGTAAGGCATACTCAGCAATGTTTCTTTTGGGTAGAACAATGGTCCAGTGGACAGCAAAGTTTGCCAGTTAGCAATATCTTCCCAATTAAAGCAGTTACCTTTAACATATATTATCTTATTGCAGCCTTTTATACCCTACCCTTTAGTTCCTTATTAACTTGAACTTTTTGTTTTCTGTTCATATACGTCTCAAGGCACTTAATTAAAAAAAAATCTATTCAGCAGATGCACAGTAAAGCATGTTATAGCTGAAAACAGAGTTTCAGTGCTTGATATTTTTGATTAGGCCAATACACTTGGGTTTGTTTCAGACTCTCTGGAAGCCACTTTGCTCTTTTGTAGTGTAGGAGAGAAAGAAAAGGTATTTAAAGTCTTCCTTAAGAAGTTCTCTTCAGAAGGCTGTGTTGCTCCTGACCTTTTTGAGAAAGCTATTAGAAGAATTAAACAGAATAGGAACTTTAATCATTGGAAGTCTGCCATTTGTAAATGGTGTTAATGTAATATTTTCTCACCTGCTCATACAGCTCTTGTGAAGTTGGATTGAATTCATAATGAGGTTAATTGTTTGTTAGAACAAAACTACCTTTTTATTGTCAGAAATAGCCTTTATGTTTGAAAGAAGTCATTAGTTGTGAGAACAAAGCAGGATGGCATTTGCTAAATGTGCATACTGCACTTACTCAGAAAAACAATGCCAACTGGTGAAGGCAAACACCAGCAAATACCTCCATTAAATTCATGACACAGTTCTGTGCGTAAACAGGCACAGATTGAGTCTTGAAGGAGAAAAGTTTTATGAGGCTGTTTACAGGCACTGCCTATGCCTAACTTGTCATCCTCAAACACCTCTGCTTGTGTACACTGTCTTTGAGTTGCTAATTTTTCTTTTTGTCTGTACACAAAGGTCCATCATCTTCTCATACGTACTCGGTGTTGATCGGAAATCGCGAGTGGATGCGACGCAATGGCTTGAATATTGCCAATGATGTGAATGATGCAATGACAGACCATGAAATGAAAGGACAGACTGCCATACTAGTGGCTATAAATGGTAACTGCTGTTCCTTGGAGTGACTGAGTATCAATTGATCCTACTGTGGAATGATAAAAACAGACTCTGGAGCAGTTGATCACTGGCTTGGTGGCAAGAAACTACTAAGCTTTTGGTGCAGAATTGCTTGTGAACTGTGAAGTATCAAGGTTTTCTTAAAAGAAACTTTCACCACAGAACAGTGTTTATAAGATTTTGTTGTGTATTTTTTAATATAATTAATAATTTTGGAACCCCCTGTTGTCTAGGACTATTGTTCCAAAAAGCAGTACCAGTGCAGTACCACATCCAATCCTGACTTTACATCACCTAGGGATCACAGACCACCCTATCACATCACTGATTTCAAAACATGTAATAAATAAACGTAATGACTTATTAGATCAATCAAGTATAGATTAGACTAAATGAGTTTTGCAAGTGGGGTTCTGTTCTGTGCTATGCAGAAAGAGATCCCAGTCAATACTTTGATATGAGAAATTACTGTAGCAGTGATGGATTGCCATTGTGTCTGTGATCTTGAGATGAGGCCTATGGTTCATTTACTGAGCAATTATTCTTGGCACTCCTAGAGAGCAATTTTGAGAGGAATTTGCACGTGAAGGAAATATGGATACACCTTTCAGCTGATGTGTCATAAGGCAGATACAACACTTCTCTGTGAAAGTAATCAATTCCAACAGAGATCCAACCCTGAAAGACTAGGTGACATAAAACCAGACACTCTGTGTGCTTCTTCTTGAAGGAGTGGCTTCACCATCTCTCCTGAGCACAAATTCCCAAACTTTCTCTGTCACACTTACATTTGTCCATACTATAAAACATAGGAGTCAGGCATGTTTAAAAGCTATCCTCCTCTTCTCCCCTTCCTCCTGGTCCTTAAATGTCAGAGGTGTTTATTGTTTGATCTAAAAGAGATAAATGAGGAAAAAAAAAAAGAGACCATAAATGAGAAAACTGCTGACAGTTATTTAGGCTTGTGAGTGTCAATATTGCCCAGAATGTATTGGAGTGATGGAGAGGAAGCCCTTTCTCTTGCTGCCACTTTGCCTCCCACAGCTCTGTCTAACAGAGGATGTTTCTTTGTGCAGGTGGGTTGTGTGGAATGATCGCAATAGCAGACACTGTCAAGCAGGAGGCAGCCCTTGCTGTGCACACGCTGAAAAGCATGGGAATAGATGTGGTGCTGATAACGGGGGACAACAGAAAAACTGCAAAAGCCATTGCTACTCAGGTACCTGCTTCTTTGTGTTTCAAAAAAAACCCCAAAAAATAACACAATGAGGTTTTAAAACTCTGGTTTGCCCTAGTGCATTTGAAGCAGGACTTCAGTTTCCCTGGAATTCCAGTTTCCCTGGGTATGTTAAATGAAGACTGACTTTTCTTGAACTAGACTGAGACTCAGGTGAGGTCCTATGGCATAACAAAGGCCAGTGGCTGCATTAAGATCCCTCTGAAGACATGCAGTCAGTACTTCTCCAGAGGTATAGAGTTTCTTGCAGTAATTAGTCAGTTGCTAAACTGAAGACTCTGGTTTCGCTTCACTGAAGGGCAGTCCTATTTGGTTAGTGATAAAGGAAAGGTCCAGTCCTGTTCACAACAAGGAAAGTAGGCTTTTGTCAATATCTTTAGAGGTAACATAGTAGTAACAATATGAATTATTGTTAAGAAGCGTAGCAGTCTAAAGGATGCTGGGTTTATATGAGATTCTCCTGATTTCAAGCTGTAAATGCAAAGTCAAATTCTCACTCTACCTTCCTGTATTTCCACCCTCTCCATCTTCATTTTCCTCTTTCCCTTTGGTCTACTTCTAATCTTACTGTGTGCCACTTTGCTTTCCTCAGGTATCCCACCACACAGCTAACTCAACCAGCACTGTGGTATGCACGTTCTTCTGTGCTGTGAGGTGCGTTTTGTTTCTCAGTGTGATGCTTTAGTTTTTCTCCTATTTGGTTTCATGCTTTTGGTTTTGGCTTCAGTTATGGTAAAGTGCTTTCCCATCCAACTTTGTCAGGGGAAAAAGTCTCTCAGAAACTTCAATTTATGGCTCCAGGAATGCATGTGAATTTTTCAAACAAACTTAGTCTGTGCCAACCTACATTTTCATTGAATTTTTGGCATTTACTTCCTTTCTAATGGAAAAATTATAAGGAGTCCTATAAACTTTATTAAATGTTCATTTTTAAAAGGTTAAAAGAGAGCTTCTATCTTATGTAGTGAAAAGCTGATCTTTGCCTGGTGAGGCAGGCACATAAGGGGCATTATCCCACCACTCTTTAGTACACATCTGTTTTTCAGCTATAACACTAAAGCTCTTGGTAGCAACCCCATCTTAGTTGAGGTGTGGATGGGTAGAAGTGTTTAGTCACACACTTACTTTATTTTTACAACCTCCATGAGACTTCCATGTACTTGGTGTCTTTGTCTTTCCCCTAGTCTAACTGCTTGATCATACATAGTTCCTGCATTGCATTATTTGCTGGAGGGTAGGAAGGCCCTGCAAAGGGATCTGGACAGGCTGGATTGATGGGCTGAGGCCAGTTATGTGATGTTCAACAAGGCCAAGTACTGGGATCTCCACCTGGGTTGCAGCAACTCCATCCAGTGCTACAGACTGAGGGCAGATTGGCTGGAAAGCAGCCCAGCAGAAAAGGATCTGAGAATGCTGGTCAATAGCTGCTGTACATGAGCCAGCAGAGTGCCTGGGTAGCCAAGAAGGCCAATGGCATCCTGGACTGTATCAGCAATAGTGTGGCCAACAGGACCAGGGCAGTGATGGTCCCCCTGTACTCGGCACTGGTGAGGCTGCACCTTGGATCCTGTCTTCAGTTTTGGGCCCCTCACTTCAAAAAGCACATTATGGTGCTGGAGCATGTCCATAGAAGGGCAATGGAACCAGTCAAGGATCTGGAGCACAAGTCCTCTGAGGAATGGTTGAGGAATCCGGGGTTGTTTAGGCTGTAAAAGAGGAAGCTTCTGGGGGAAGTTATTGCTCTCTACAACTGCCTGAAAGGAGGTTTTAGCCGGGTGGGCGTTGGTCTCTTCTGCGAAGTAACAAATAATAGGACAAGAGAAAATATCTGCCCAGGGACGTAGTGGAGTCACCATCCCTGGAGGTATTAAAAGACATGCAGATGTGGTGCTTATGGACATGGTTTAATCATGGCCTTGGCAGTGCTGGGTTAACAGTTGGACTCGATGATCTTACTCCTTTTCCAACCTAATCTATTTTATGATTCTGTGATTTTACTGAAGCTTTTATTGGTGCATCACACAGCCTGATTAGCTGAAAACTGCCTCTTTTAACAATCAAACCTTTATTGCTAAGGCAGTGGAGTTTCAGAAGCCCTGCAAGGCATGATGCTTAGGGCAGAGCATGATTTGCCAGTATCTCTGCAGTAAAGAGGGAAGAGGCTCTCATCAGTCCTTTTCTTATGCCAAAGGCACGTTGCTCTTCAGTTTTCTGTGTAGCTTGCAAGTGCTGCCTTTATGGGAATCAGTTTTGTTGATGTTCCTGTTTCCCCTTCACCCAGAACAGCAAATGGCTCTTCCTTTCAGCATGAAGCTTATCACCAAGTGGGTGTCTTTCTTTCCTTGTACATAGGTTGGGATCAAAAAAGTCTTTGCGGAGGTTCTTCCTTCTCACAAGGTTGCAAAGGTCCAGGAACTCCAAAATGGAAGTAGGAAGGTTGCGATGGTTGGTGATGGAGTCAATGATTCCCCTGCACTAGCCAGGGCTGACGTTGGAATTGCCATTGGAACGGGCACTGACGTTGCCATTGAAGCAGCAGATGTTGTTCTTATCCGAGTGAGCACTACAGCTTTAAGCTGTCCTCTTTTATCACTGACACTCCTTTTTTTGGATTAGTATTCTGAAGATTGCATGTGGAAAACTTTCAATGCTCTTCTGTCTTGCAGAATGACTTGCTGGATGTAGTTGCCAGTATTCACTTATCAAAGAGAACAGTTCGAAGAATACGGATAAATCTGATTCTTGCCTTAATTTATAATCTACTTGGAATACCTATAGCAGCAGGTATGTGACTGCCAGAACTCAGCTTGTTGAAGACAGCAGCACAGCTGAGCTATGTGGTGCCTCTTGTAGGATTCCCTGCTCAAGGAACCAAAGAAAGGTTCCCAGATTACTTAAAACTTAGTAAAACAAATACATCCTTTTTTGTATACAGACAAAAATATTTGTTCACCAAATTTTAAACTCAGGAATAAATACTTCTGGGTGAAATTAAAGCCATGCTCTTACTTCATGTAGCAGTACTTGGAGATTAGTTTCTGTATATTCAAATCCAGGTCTAATCAGATATACCATCCCATTTCTGAGTGCTCCCTGATTTATTTACCCTGAATCATGCATTTTCTCTCCTACTCCTTGCATTGTCTATGCCTCATAGTCCAGATTCCTACTTAAAACTTACTTCAAGCATTCCTCTTTATGAGTAACTTCTCCTTCTTTTGCCTGTACTATTGTCTTGTCTTTCTGTTGCCTTTGCTCTGTTTCATATATGCAGAATAGCTGGAAGGGAAAAATATTCTTACCTTGTGGCCACAGTCTTGTAGCTGTATTGGTGCAAAGGTCATCCCTTGCAATGAAAGGCACATATTTAGAAATAAGTGAGTAAATATATATTGTTCTTGTTGTTTATGGAGGTCTCAGAAAGTCATGTTGTACAACTACTGATCTTTTCTATGATATGCAGGGATGGAAATGCTTGTGTTGGGACGGGCAGCTTTGGCTCATATCCATATTTTTTTCCTAGGTGTGTTCATGCCTGTTGGCCTCGTGCTTCAGCCTTGGATGGGATCAGCTGCAATGGCAGCTTCTTCTGTGTCTGTCCTGCTGTCTTCCCTGCAGCTGAAATGGCAAGTTGTCTTCCACTTATCAGATGGGGAACTGTGGCGACACTGATGCTGGGATGCAAGTGAGACAGTACTTTGGGCTTTCTATACCTAGAAGGACCTGACAGTCCTTTAGCTTGGGGTCATTCTGTCTTATCCTTGGCTCCAAAAGAGACAGGTGTCGCTACTATGAACTGACCTGGACTAAGACAGTTGTGAGCTTTCTTTAACTAGCAGCTAAAATTGTGACTGCATCTCACCTGGGCCTATGTGTTGCAGATCTAGTTCAATATCAAGTAAGGTAATGATGAGCAGGTTTTGCTATGAATATCAGGTGAACAAACCATTTAAAAGATAAATCTCCACAATGTAGCAGTAGATTTAAAAAATATTTGTACCTGTTTGGTTTTTATTTTTGTGTATTTGAATTAGCCAGAGAGAAACAGAGAAGCAGTGTACTTATTCTTTTGCACCTTGCTACAGATAAAGTATCTTTCTCTATTTTTTCTGAACTATAACAAGATTTTCCAAATTCTGTTAATCTTTTTAATGCTACCTTTTGGGGTGCTCTTTTTGGCAGTTACATTGGGCCTGTCCTTAATAGGATAGAAAGCAAACCTCTTTGCTTGGTGTCTGAAATGGGTCCAAACCTTCACATATTTTTACTGTAGCAGTGGTCTTCTGTATATTACAGTATAGTATAAGCCAGTATAGGAAATCTGTTACTGCATCGTGTTTCTGATTCTGCAAATGCTCAATAAGACCACAATCTAGAATTAAAACTACATACATACTCATGTCTGTTTCTAGAATCAGCCCTACCACTGCAGGATCTTCATCCTAAAATCTTTCTGTGCATAGTTATCCAAAGGAGGAGAAATCACTATAAAGGGATTCCTTTATTCTCCATTTCTTTTGATCTTGTGCAGATTCCACCATTGTGAGAAGATATTGAGAACCTCCCAAAAAATATTTGGCTTCAGACTTATGGAAGATGCATTACAGTATACTCTCTAGAATAATAATCTTTATTGGGGCTTCAGGTCAGCTGAACAGAACTTCAGATTCAAAAGAACACAGTAATACATACATACATGAAGAAGACCATGCATACTTGCAATTGCTTTGATTTAGCATACATTGAATCAGAAAGTGATTTTTGGGTCAATATAGTCCATTCACCTGCAATTGTCTACTACGAACCTTCTCATAATTCAGCAAACTTGTAATTTTTCTTAAAGAACCTCGCTTTGAGAGGTCCTCTCTTTCACTGTTGAAGTGTTTTAATACCGTGTAACAAGTACTCTTAGTCATTAACATTGTGTCTGAAGTGCATAGAATCATAGGATCATTTGGGTTGAAAAAGGCCTTTAAGATCATTGAGTCCAACCACTAACCTGACACTGCCAAATCCACCACTACCCATGTCCCTAAATGCAGCAAGAGAGTGCTCAACCATTGGTATGTGGCCCTGAATGTTTGAAAACTCAGATCAAAGGCATCTCAAGTGGTATTCTGCCATTTCTCCATCGTCCTCTCTATCCTGTACCTGTCTTGGCTTGAGAGAATTGGCAGGCTAAAAATTCAAGTGGTAATAAAAATTGTTATTCTGTAACTGATTTTTGAGACCATTAGATTCTCAACACCACACATTTTAATTATTTGTGAGTTATTACATAGGAAGCTGTTTATTTAAACATATATAATTAATCTATAAATTTATTTTTTCTATATAGGTACTTTCAATACATTTAGGTTATCAGAAATTTCAGATTTGTTCTAATGCAGAAGATGCTTCTACATATTGACCTCTTGGTATTAAAGGTCTTTTCTCTTCCTCTTCTTAGTTACAAGAAGCCAGACACAGAAAGTTATGAAGCCCGAGCTCAAGGCCGCATGAAGCCACTCACTCCTTCTCAAGTCAGTGTTCATATTGGAATGGATGACAGAAGGAGGGATTCTTCCAGAACAGCTCCCTGGGATCAGATTAGCCAAGTGTCTCTCTCTTCCTTCGCTTCAGGCAAGCTGCCGAGACGCAATGGTTTTGTTGAGGAGGAAAGGGGCAAGTGGTCATTGCTCATAAATGGAGGAGATGAAGAACAGTACATCTGAAGCACTGTATTCTTAGTACAGAGGGAAATGTTTCTCTTCACCAGTGACAGGAGGGACTGACTTGTTTTGTCAAGAGCTTCAGGGTTGTAAGTGAAGTTATTCCTTCACCTCATAAGGCAATTGCAACTCAGGTCACTGTTGGGTTGTAGGGATTGTGGATTTTTTTCAGGTCACCAGTTATTTCTAGTTATGGAAATAATCTGTGACTGTAAAATGAACTGGCTTCTTTGCACACAGCAGTTAGTGAAGTAATGTAAAACTGTAATTTTCAGAGTCTAAAAGAGTTTCTTTCTCTGTGACTCTTTGCTAGCCACCAAATTTCATACTTTCCACTCTATCTTTATTCTTTCAAGAGCACACAAAACAAAAGTATTTTCAGAGCTGCCAAATGTTAATTTGTCTCTAAGTGAAATTAACAATGCCTTGAGGAGCTCTGTGGTCAGAAGTTGAATTTTTACATAGGATCTCAACTGGTCATATCACCCTGAGAACACTTTGTATTTAGAATTCATGTGTGTCTTCCTGGACCCAAAATGCTTTGTTATTTCACTGGCTATAACTCTCTGAAAGGTCTGTTTCAAAGATTTTCACTTACTTTCAGATTTTGTATCCTTTTGATGCCTGTTTCCATTGCTAAACTTGTCTGTGATTCCCACTGCTCTCCTAGTTTTCTCTTTTGCGCTACATGAGCCCTTTTTTCTCCTTTCCTTGCACAAGATATCTTCTATCTGTTATTATGTTTGGAGATATTCCTGTTTGGGACAAACTCGCTTAAATCACCAGGAACTTTTCCATTCCTATTGAAGTCCACAAAGGCAGAAAAATTCCTGGTCCAGGTTATCCAAGATACTTGCAGGATGCCAGGAATCTCCTGACAGTTGGGCAGTTATCTGTCTCTTTCCTCTGACAGAGCAAAGAATTTATGCCAGTATGAGCAAAGGTGCTATTTACCATAGTGTGACTGAGAGCAGAACTAGCATTAGTGGGACTCCACCATAGCAGAACGGAGTGGGGTTATTACATAAGTTAATCCCAGCTTTCTGATTGCTTAAAATGGAGTCAAAAGCTTCAGTGATAAAAGTGGAAAAGTGCCCTTAAAATGTGGGGCATCTATTTGCTATCATATGTAAATAAATGACAGGAGGACTTGAACTAAGAAGATTTGTAATACCTTGAATTTTAATGTAAATTTGTGTTCATGTTTTGAATTGGTTTTAGTTTCCCTCTTTGCCCTGTTTTATTGAGAGATCAAGGTGCTGAAAAACCTTTTTTTGCCTTAACATCTTTACCAAAGCTTGCAGTGATTTTATCCCAGTGAGTGTCCAATTCATCCCTTAGGACTTTTTAGAGGCAAGACAGTAGGTTTCAATGGCTTTGATGCATACAATCCAGTCCTGGAGTGCTGTGCTGTCCAGCTGTGGGACTCTGACAGAAGCAAACCAGAGTTTTATAGTCTAATTTAAAAACTGAAAGAAGAGGAAATACTGTGCTAAACAATGTAAAATAACCACTTACTTTCGTTGACCTAAATATAAAGCTGTTTCCAACATGGCTTCAAATCCTGCTTCTTCTAAGGTAAAAATGAAAAACTAGCCAGAGAAGAAAGGAATTATGTTTAAAACATTGGTCAGGTCTTCCTATTCTCTCTTCCTCTTAATATGGTATTTGAACTCTTCTAGCAAACTTTTGCAGCACTGTCACATATGATTATATATTGGTTTTAAAACTCTATATAAATAGAGTTTACTTTCACAGCATACACACTTTTCAAACACGCCATAGATGCCTATACATCTATGTCCCTGTGGGAAAGATGGTCTGGTGTTTCACTGGTCTGTGCTTTCTTACCAGTCCTTACAGTAAAAATGTGGTTTGGGTTTTTTTAAACAAACAAACAAATAAATAACTTTGTATCTTTGTTTGTCTTTTCGCTTTGTTTTTTTTGTTTTGCCTTGCTTTTTTCTTTGGGGGTACAGAATAAAAAAAGAGCATAAGCAGTTGGATTAGAGGATACATATGCACAAGGTTTTGTGACTGTTTTGTGATCTATGTCAGGCAGGACGTATAGGAGTGAAATATGTTGAGACAGCTGAGGTTGCAAGCACGTTGAAGGGTGGAAATAGGATTTACAATCACCTTGGGAAATTTGAGTGAACTGGCAAACTTTGCAAGCAAGAAAGAAAGGAATTAAAGGTCAGGTCAGCAGAAAAAGGTCAGGTAGTTGTCTGGCATTCTTTTTGTGACCTATTCTAACAACATAGTGATGCTGCAAAATGAACAGAAACATGGAGATGTTTATAAGACTAAATCATCCACATGACATAGACTACCTTGTTCTGTTCTGGTCTGCAGAAACCAGCTGAAATATCAGGTCTGGTTTTATATGTCATGCTAGTTAGGAAAGATAGAGGCATTTCAGAGAAAAGCAATGAGATTTAACAAAAATCTAGAAAACATGAGAACATAAGTATATGAGAGTGAGAATTACAAGGAGATCAAAGGAGTTTGAATAGGTTTGCCTACAGAATACTCAAAGAAATGTTTATGGTGGCTAGAATAAGAAATAATAGGGTTATTGAATCCAAAAAGATTTGGGTTAGTCCCTAGAGTGGAGCTATGTAACAGGCAAAATTGTGGAACACTGGAAGAGGTTGCGGGGTTGGGGGGGCTCTTTGGATGCTTATGGCAATCAGGCAGATATCTGATGACAATGTGAACCCTGCCTTGGGGCAGGCAGCTGCCCTGGACAAGCTCCTAACCTTGTCCCCAGCTGGGCTTTCTCTTTATTTCTGTGAATGTTTTGTGAACTGGAAAATTGTTCGAGTGGAGGACTGATCACACTGTCCTGCTCTCAAGAAGGACCAAAGAACTGGAAAAAAGATTGACTTATTTAATAACTTGAAATGAATTGGAAGTATGTTAAGGTTTGGTAATTATATTTGCATAATGTATTAGACTACAAACTGCTGTGAAATTTACATAAATCATAGAATCATAGAGTGGTTTGGAAGGATCCTTAGAGTTCATCTAGTTCCAACCCCTCTCCCATGAGCAGGAACACCTTCCACTAGAGTGGGTTGCTCAGGGTCCCATCCAGCCTGGCCTTGAACACTTCCAGGTATAGGTCAGCCACAGCTTCTCTGTACAACCTCACCACCCTTAAAATGGAGAATTTCTTCCTAATATCTAATCCAAACCTACCCTCTTTCAGTTTAAAGCCATTCCCCTTTGTCTTATCACTACATGCCCATGTCAAATGTCCCATCCAACTCTTTTGTAGCCCGCTTTAGGTACTGGAGGGACACTATAAGGTCTCCCTAGAGCCTTTTTTTTTTTTCACGCTCTCAGCCTGTCTACATAGGAAAGGTGTTCCAGCCCTCTGATCATTTTTGTGGTCCTCCTCTGGACTTGTTCCAACAGATCTACATCCTTCCTGTGTTGGGAGCCCCAGATGTGGATGCAGTACTCCAGGTAGGGTCTCACAAGAGCGGAACACAGGAGCAGAATCACCTCCCACAACCTGCTGGCCACCCTGCTTTTGATGCAGCCAGGGTGTGGCTGGTTTTCTGGGCTGCAAGTGCATGTTGCTGGGTCATGTTGAACTTCTTGTCCACCAACACCTCCAAGGCATAAATGCCTATGAGGAAGTTAGAATAATTATACATAGTGAAAAAAAATAATATTGGTGATATTCCTGACACTTGTGGTCATGTGCATTTGTAAAATTTGGACTGACTGGAGGGATGTACGAGATGGAGCTCAGCATCTGCATTTCTGCATAACGTAATTATGAGCTTTCCTTGTCTCCACCAGGACCACCTGCCTGCAGCCCTCTGGCAGAGCAAGGTGCTGGCCTGTGACTGCTGCTCCTCTGCCCGGTGACCCAGGTCCTGTAAAAGAGCTGGAGGAAGGTGCCTGAGATGACAGACTTTTGGGACAATCCCTAAGCTCAGTGCCCCAGCTACTTGCCAGCGTGCCACACTTCTCTTCTTTCCCATGACTGAGTATTTTGATGGATTAGACTGTGTAAGGAACTTTTCAAATCTTAGTTTTGATCTTAGGTGTCTACATTCTGCATGTTCTCCCAGCATGATTCAGTTGCTGCATATCTGACCCTAAATGTTTATACACCTAATGATTTACATGGGACATCTAGTTATTTTGCTCCGGGAAAAGTTCATGATTTTTTTGCTGTAACTTTTTAAGGGTTTTTTTTTTGTTGTTGTTTTTTTTGGGTTTTTTAATGAACACAGAAGACATCTGAAGAATCAGATCTTTGACTTTCATGTTATTTTTAGTGCAATAGCTCAGGAGCACTGTTGCCTGGGAAGTTTTTCAACTGTTTTTCTTCTCATGCTGTAGTTTTGTGATACAATTTTTTGGTGCCCTAAGTTCACAGGAAAGAAAATATTCCATTTAATTTCCTCCTCCTTTTCCCCCTTTTTCAAGCAAATAAATGGTCTGATTTAATTCCAAGCTGATTACAGCCTTTCTCTGACTAAGTATTTGTTCAAGGATTGTATTTTCTCTAAATGCATTTGTGTGTCAAGGAAAAAAATGAGTAGGTGGCAAAATTATACAATGGTATACAGGGACGTGAAATCAGATAACACTGAAATGTCAGATTTCATTTCCTCCACTAAGGCGCCAACAACAAGCAAGTTGGTTTTCAGTGGGAAATCATTTGAGAGTCACAACAAAAGAAGTGGTGAAGCGCAAAACATCCTGCTCACACGTGAGTCTCAGACATAAGCACAGGAGGAGACAGATTAATTCCTTTCCTTGTCTCGAGTTAAAAACACCCAGGCTTTGGAGGCAAGCACAGCCCATCCACGGGCTCTCCATGCAATGATCTCATTTTCGTGATTGGCTTATCTTCACGTTTGAAAGGATGACTTCTGAAGTTTCCCCTGGTGCTGCAGGTGACGGGATGTGGCAGGAGGAGGTGTGTGTTTGTTTCCCCGCTTGGGCGTTCAGCCTCCTGAGGTGGAGATATGTCCCCTGGGAGGCGTGTGCTGGCCGGCGCTGAGCAGTGCTGTGCTCCAGGGACATCAGGGCATCAGGGTGAGGTCTGGGTCGGGGGGATGTGCTGCCTGGCAGCCAGCACCTCACCTCAGAAGGGACCACGAGATGTCACTGCAGGTCCAGCCCAAGCCAGAGAAACCCCTTAATCTGTAAAGCATCTGAAGATCCAGTACATTCACTGCTAGCTAGCAGCAGGAGGAAAAAATGTAAAGGGGACAGTTTAAGTCATGAATAAAATTTTGGGCTGACTTTATGTAGCCCAGAAACAGATTTTAGGCTAGTGTGTGTTTGCCTTGAACTCTGACTTGGTTCTTGGTTTGTTGCTTCAGTAATTCCTGAGCTACACAGATGGTATCTGCTGAAAATTCTATTTCTTTCGACAAGATGAAATTCAAGAAGAAAAGCAGCACTGCAGGAAGGCAAAGTAAAGTGCCTGCATCCTCAGGACAAACCTGCACCTTGTGATGTGAGTTTAAACACTCCATGCAGCTGAGGGTGCAAGACTGCTTGTTTGGTGACATTCTGTTTTAAGCAGACTCTTACCTGAGGGGAAGTCACAGTGTAGACCTACTCCAGGAATGTGTTTCTGTTCAGGGGAACCAAGGCGCAAGTGTGAATCCTTTTGGAGTCAATGGAGATAAGGCACGTGCTCAGCAATCCTCTAAACTGCAGCTGCATGTGTCTCATTACAGATATCAGAAAATAAATTAGGCAAAAATCTGAATATTTGAGGCTTCTAAACAAATAGGGAGCTACCCAAAATCCATACAACTATATTTAAAATTAATAAGTAGATTGGATTTGAAAGAAGTTTGCTAAACTGTTTTTCCTCCACTGCCACCTCCTATTAAGATTGACACAGTGCGCTGTTTTTGTAAAAAGCATCAGTGCTTGAGCCTGTGGATTTCATGAGGCCCCTTGGAGGTCCCAGCAGGGTGTGAACCAGAGCTGGTTCTGGGAAGGCCAGCAGGGGCAGACTCACTGGACACCACTGGCTGTGGTCATTTTGGATACGCTCCTTTTCTGTTCTCAGAGCTGTCAAATTCCCTGTGCATCACTGGGCCAGTTTATGGGGATGAAGCAAAGGACACAGGTAAAGGTCTCATCCAGTGAGATGATGGGGTCTCATCATTTGCAGGGAAGGTGTTTTAGTGCACAGGTTCACGCCAGCTTTCCTGCCAGCTGGTGCATACAGTGACAGGCATGATTAGCTGTCTTTTTTTCCTGAAGTGAAAATGTAACAGGATTTCTGCAGAGGAGTGCTGGATTTTAGATGGCCCATGTGTGGCATGTCCCCAGAGCAACCCGTGTTACTTCCCCATTGACTGGGATGCATGGGATGTGCCCAGCAGATCAGAGCAGCTGCATACTTTTGTGTAAGGAGAGCACTGGCACCACCTCACACGTCCTGCTGTGCCTCCAGCAGTGCCTCTGCATGGACACAGCTGATGGACTACATCTGGTTGCTGTGAAAAGACAAGAAAACCCTTGGCTTTTCTACAGGACATGGCGTTTGAGTGTGCGACATAAACCACTGTGGGCTCAGCCACTTGTGACCTGCATGCAGATTGCAAGCAGGTTACATCCTGACACATCTGGCTCACACAGGCAGAGCTGGAAAAGTTTTATTCAAGGCAAATCAGACCTATGCAGGGGGCCTGCTCCAAAGCCTGCTCATGTGGTCCAGTGGTGCAGGAAATGGTGTGCAGTGTCAGGCCCTGCTCCAAGAAACTTGCCTGCATCCCTGCAGAGAGGGGCGTCGCTTCCAAGGGTTAATGTTTTTTAAGGTACCTCTGCATTGCAGTTGCAAATCAGAGCAGCTGGGAGCAACCTGCTGAACAGGAAAGAGCTCATTAAATATATACTGTCACTGATTTATAAGAGAGTGCAGAGACAATATAATTACTGTAATTATGTCAGAATCTTGCTGCAGAGTTGCCATTTGTGTTGGGAATTTTATACTCTCGCTATGGCAGGAGGATTTAAAAACCACATACACCTGCCAATATATTTGTGCCACAACTAAGTTACTCAGAAGATTTTGTTCGATCATTGTCCTTACATATCATGGAGATTGTTAAGTCTATCGTCATCTTAGGGATGAACAAGAGGTAGGCAAGGCTTTTGAGTAGCATGCTGCTTACTTCATATCCATGGGGGAGGCAAATTTTGACTGTAAAGTTGACCTGGCCAAGGCCATGTTGCAGTGAGAAAGTTTATACCAGTAGCTCACAAGAAGCAGCTGAAAGGGTGGTTTTTGTGGAAAATACCTGCATTCACCTGCCTCTGCTGGTGCAGGTACGCACACCTGAGAAAGTCAGTGGTGAGTGTGAGGTGTAATTTCTTCTCTGGACACACTCCAGTGCCTCCATATCTTTCTTTTAGTGAGCAGCCCAAAACTGAACACAGGATTTGAGGTGCAGTCTCGCCAGTGCTGAGTACAGGGAGACAATCACTGCCCTCGTTCTGCTGGCCACACTGTTGCTGATACAGGCCGGGATGTCATTGGCCTTCTTGGCCACCTGGGCACACTGCTGGCTCATGTTCATCCAGCTGTTGATGAGCATCCCCAGCTCCTTTCCTGCTGGGCCACTTTTCAGCCACTCATCCCCCAGCCTATAGTGTTGCAGGGGACTGTTCTGACCCAAGTGCAGGGTGGAGAGAAACTAGGGCATGAAGGTTGCTTTTATAAGAAGGGAGCACCAGGAGTTTGAGGCCATCAGGGCACTTTGCGGAAGGATCCCAGAGGGTGAAAAGCCTCAGCTGTTCAGAGGGGTGCCGAGGTCTGAGCAGCACACACCACAGCCTACAGCTGGAGCCAGGGGTACCCCAAAACCTGCAAGTCCAAGACAGGTTTCATACAGCACCTGTGCACTGAAAGAGGTGTCAGGTCAAGACTCCTTTTCCCAAGGATGCCATTAACCAGTTATTAATGGTTGCAGCGACAGCTCCTCAAGCTTAAATAGAAGGTGGGAAATGGAAATTTGACAGAGTTCTCCCTTCTGAACACACTAACTGTAGGAAAGGGTCCTCTTGCTTAAATAATAAGCATGTTGAAAAAATATAAGTCAGCAGAAAAATAGGCTTGCTCTCAAGATGTCTTTAAAGTAATAAAAGCACCTTTGCTTGGACAATTTGATCTCAGGATCTTGAGCCAGAGAGGGCAGGATACAGGGGAGAAACAAGGCTGAGCCCAGAGCAGCCTCACTATTTTACTCCTTTGAATAGTGTTGAATTATATGGAAAAGCACATCACTGATTTGAGGACACTGTCATTGCTGTTGTTAATGTTGTTAAATAACTCCCCGTGTGTTTATTAAATACAATCGCTGAGATAAAGTTTTACAGCAATAAAAAGTCAAGTCACTTCCATGAGGAACGTGTTCATTGCATCTTTCACAAAGCTGAGCTAAGGCATGGGTGAAGTGACCTGAGTGGTGTCTGAACCCAGCAGGGACAAGGATGTTTTTCATTTCAGCTCTCTCTTCCTCACTGTCATGCCTTGTTCTCCCAGTTGTTTGACTTGTTTGTAAAAAATCCCACTAAAACCAAATGACATAAAAATTGAATTTAAAAGAACTACCTTCTAGCTTTGCAATAACAAATGAACAAAAATACAACTTTCCAGCAGGCAAGTTACTGGTCTCTGATTCAGACACATATGACTGTTTTCCGAACATCATCTTCACCCTCCCTATTCTCATCAGCTCTTCCATCATTTTCAACATCTTGTATGAGTAAGTCAGAAAATAAATATGTTGGAAACCCCCGTAATGAGAGACCTGAAGAGAACAAAACGAGCAGATTTAAAGTTCTGCCAAGGTGTGTGTATTTGTGCATCACATTTACGCATCTGCACTGATGTACTTTCTCTGCATGCTCTCCTTCCACTTACTTCTTCATCAATTAAAATACATGTTTAGACATGGCAGAAGGTGTAATGAGAATGACTGCACCTATACCAGTATTAACACACTCCCATTTATTTTACAATGCTGTACATATGTATATCTGGTGCTGTGAACGGCCACAACACTTTTGCAAGACAGGCATTGGCTTCAGCAAAGAAGTGCTTTTAACACACAAGAGACAAAAAAGCCAGAAAGAGAATTGGCAAACCACAGCAGGTGAGGTATTTTCCTTAATCTGTTGAGGTGTTCAGACAGATGCTGGGGCACAGAGCAATTCCAGATCGTGACACTGTCACTTGCATACAGTGCAGTACCAGAGCAACACCTAGAAAGTTCTAGCACATTTCACCAGAGGGCTGCCTTTCCTGCATCACCTGCTATTTTATCCTATGATATTTTGGTTTCTTCTCTGTTGAGGGTCTACTATTGTCTCAGAAAGAAATCATTTTTCATTTTACTTAATAGGGCCACTCCAAGCTTGTCATTGGCCTGGCAAGAGGATTTTATAGGTCAATTTAATTTGTCACTTTTGACAATACTGTCCTTCTCTGTTTCTCACCTTCCCCTTCAGGTTTAGCTGCTGCACCATATGTAACATGCTTTGGAATTTGCATGTGGAAATGCAACAGAAGCTGCACACACTGTAGCTCAAGGGCAGTCTGGAGAGGCCAAGCCTAGGTTACCAGAGTCTTATGCTATCTTTCCTCTTTCACTAACTGAGAGAAAAAGCCTCCCTGATGCCTCTGAAGGTGGATTCCACCATCATCAGTGGGTGATGTGCAGTTTTAGCACTTTTTTTCCAAATTGTTTCCCCCATCCCACTGGGGAAGGGGGAAAGAGCAAGTGGCTGTATGGTGTTTAGCTACCAGCCAGGTTAAATCACGGTGATAATTCTGGCTCATAGCAGACCAGTGTCAAGGGGCATGAAGGCAAGCAGTTATTTCTCAATAACGTAGTACAGATTGTAAGCATGCTCTTTTAATTTCCCTTTTCCGGTCTTAAAGCTTTAGATCTGTTTGATTCCAGCAAGCTTGTCTGTCTTACCCTCTCCTGAACTCTGACACCCAGCAATGTTTCTAATAGAGACTGGATGATTTGGAAAAGAGGAGAATGACTGAGCTTTCTTGAAATATGGAGGAGACATTGGCAAGTCCTGTGTGTTGTTTGTCTGTATATGAATGGAAATGTTTAAGGGACAGTGTTATTAATGTCTAACAGAAGGTGCATATAGTCATTTGGATTATAAAGTGCGTGTATTCCTATACAGCAAAAGCTCAAGAACCTGGTCTGACAGATAACCATGTGCTGGATGAGCCACACATTTTGGTTGCTAATCCAAAATAGGATTAAAAATCCTGGGGGGAAAAAAAAAAAAACAACAATCCACATGGTCTCATGTTAAATATGCAGAGTGCTAATCATCCTGGTCACTAGCAGCATGTCAGCATGGGGATTTTGTCTACCACTCATCCTTCCATCCATTCCCCAGTAGCTCCACGTGATCAAGCAGTTCTCACAGCCTTGGCTCATTGCTGCCCTTGCAACTGGGTCAAACCCATTAGGCCCTCTCATTTATTTACCCTAAGACCAATCATGACAGCACAACTTACAGTCCTGCATAACCCTGTGTACCTGCATCTCTTTTTCTACATGGGCTTAGAAAATATTAGTCAGTCCCTCTTGCAGGGGTATCTTTCAATTTTACCTTTTGCCCATCCTATTTTCCACACTAAGCAGGTTATTTCAGACTAAAAAGACTATTTGTCATTCACTTATTAATATTTTCAAGTTCTGGTTCAGACTTTCCCACTGTATGGCAAGCCTTATATTAGTTTCTCTTTTAAAATACCAGTGCAGGATTTAAGTGATATTGTTCACAGAAGGAATGGAAAACTCAAGTAAGAAAAGTGACTGCAAAGGGCTTCAGAAAGATGTGTCTGTCTGGTTTTGTGAAGAAAATGATTCAGCTCTTAAACTGCTGGTAAAGCTTTTTCATTGCTTCAGGAATGGTCTAGCTCCAATTTCCCTCTGACTTCATTAGCATTTGGCTGAATCTCAGCTCCTTTTGAAAATAATTAATTGCAGAAAACCTATCCTTCCTAGTGTTATTCAGCTCCAACTGTATTTACCACGACAGCAATTACCAGGAAGCAGGGAGATGGCTTTCCTACTCAGAAAGACTGGTTTGACTACAAGAAGAGCCAGGAATCAGCATTTCCCATGGCCTCAGAAAGCTGGGGAATGCATTTCAGCCACAAAAGCCCATGTGGACATCCTGTTTTTCTGTCCACAGCAGAGATGCTGTTCCCATCATTGCTGGTCCTCTGCCAAGGATCATGTGGCATTGTGTTGGGAACACGCATTTCCCAGAGCCACTTGTGTTGCACTATGGGAATGTGCTGCTTGTCCCTGCCTCCAGAAACTGACAATTGGAAAGAGGTCACCTCTCCTTCATCTCCATTTTTAAGAATGTTTTAATGTGAAAGAGTGATGTGTTAAGAGCACACACTTGTGGGAGCAGTTAGGTTCACAGAATCACAGCCTGGTTGAGATTAAGAGGGACCTCTGTATGCCATCTGGGCCAGCCTCCCGTGTCGAGTGGGGCTACCTAGACCCAGTTGCCCAAGACCATGTCCAGACAGCTTTTGAATACTGGCAACCTATCCCAGTGCTCGGTGACCTCCACAGTGGCAGTTTCCTGATGTTCAGAGGTAACCTTCTGTGTTGCAGTCTGTGCCCGTTGCCTCTGGTCCTGTCACTGGGCACGAATGGAAAGAGCCTGGCTGTGTCCTTTTTGCATGCCACCTTCAGGTATTTGTACACATTGATGAGGTCCACTGTGAGCCTTCTCTACTCTGGGCTGAACAGTCCCAACTCTCTGGGCATTTCCTCCTAGGAGAGATACTCCAGTACCTTCCCTTTCTTCATGGCCCTTTGTTCAAGTCTCTCCAATATGTACCTGTCTCTCTTGCACAGGGGAGTCCAGGACTTGACCCAGCACTCCATGAGTGGTTTCACTGTTGCTGAGCAGAGAGGAAGGATCACCTCCCTCAGCCTGCTGGCAACAGCTTTCCTAATGCAGCCCAGGACACCGCTCACCTTCTTTGCCTTAAGGGCAAATTGTTGGCTCATGGTCAACTTGCTGTCCACCAGGGACCCCAGGTCCTTTTCTCCCAAGCTGCTTCCCAGATGGATAGCCCCCAGCATGTTCTGGGGCCTCAGACTGTTCTTCCCCAAGTGCAGAACTTCACACTTCTTCTTGCTGAACTTTATGAAGTGCCTTTCAGCCCATTTCTCCAGCCTGTTTTTGTGCATTTGGATTGTAGCACAATAATCTGGCATATCAGCCACTTCTGCCAGCTTGGTGTCATGAGCAAACTTGCTGAGGGTGCACTCTGCCCCATCATCCAGATTCACCCTTTGCAGTGGCAACTCAGTGATACAGAGTTGATGGTCTCAGGTCTTTCCAGCACACTTGGAGGACTCCATCTTCTAGGAGAGATACCAGTTTCCTGAAACCTTGGGGATCCTGGACCTTGGCTGTGCTTCTTCCATCAGGAGGAGTGTGCAGCCCCTCAGTCTTTATTTGAATTCCCAGGCTTTACTCAATTTGGGAAGTGGCTGAATCTACTGGTTTGCCTTTGAACAGTGAAGTTCAGCCCATTCTCTGCCACATCACTTGGTTGCATCCATGTTTCAGAGCCCAGCTGCAACACAGAAGGATTTAGGGTTTGCTCACTGCAATGTGAAGGGGCATGAGGTGACACTGCCATAATGAGCACTGCAGGTTTTCTCTATTCCCTTCCTGAATGATCTGCTCCCCTGGTTTTCCCCTCTGGCACAATTCTGGGATGGCATGGCCAGATCTGGAGGATGCCTGCCAGAGATGGTGCCAGCACTGAAAACACTAAGTGTTCTTGAGATCACTTCAAAGTCCTTCTTAAGAATGCAAATAATAATTGGGGGAAGGGGTGGGGAGGGAGGGAAGTGGTTTAAGACCATGTATAAAGCCTGCTAGAATTTTTATTTTCTGTACCCATGGTTACTATTCTCAGGTATTTGAGAAAACCTAGAAAATACAATCAGATCCCACATCCATTATATTTTTAACTATGTTAAGGGACAGCTGTGTTGCAAGTGGACTACTGGTGTGGCTTTATTGTTAATCTACTGTTCTGCCATCTGGACCTTCCCTTACAATAAGTACTTGTATTTTCCTTCTTCCCCAACTTCAAGCAAAACATCTATGAGTTCTTTAACTACCTCAGAAGCTACCTGTAATAGTTAGGGTACATAGACAGCTTCCAGCCTGGCCCCTTTGAGTGTTTCTGGGTAGGGAAGGGAACCTATCTTTGCAGCTCTCCCTTAACATAGAAAGACTAGTGGGCACAACTGGTTGGACATACTTCTCTTTTTCTGGAGAGTTTAACTGATACTAGAGTCAGGATCCAGATATTTTGACAAACTGGGCTAAAAAAAAGGAGGAAAAAAGAAAATGCAGTACTAATATAGTACATCCAACATATTTCTTTAGACATAGCATCAGTAATTTACAGTTTAATAAGAGGTCCTTTTCTCCAGCTCTTTGGAGGCTGTGATTGATGTTTAAAAGCAGCAAGAGGGTCATTTTGTCTCTCACTGCTGATTTCCTCTGGCTATCTCTGGAAAATGAAAGGAAAACCATACCATGGATGATCTCTACCACTGATTGCAGTTGCAGTGCTGGTCATTTAGATGCCATGATGACAACCGCAGCAGAGTTGCTCAGTGAGATAAAGCAGCCAGGTACATTTTCATTATGGACACTAATTGATGAATCAGGACCATCTAACTCATAGCAACTCACACAAGAAATACTGACACCAAAGAGGTTGTTTAGGACATATAATAATCCAAGTGATGAGAATTTACTGGTGTCAGGGTCTGTTTCTTCCACAGGAACCCATAAAACTTTCCTGGTATTGCTGAGAATGGGAATGCTTTTGCTGAGACAATAATAAAAATAATAAATGGGTTTACCTAAGCTCCTACAAGGCTATAATAAAAGGTTTTCTAGCAGTGTAGCAGTGAGAAACTGGGATTGCTGTGTGCTCAGGCTGCCAGAAAAGCTGTGAGGCAGCCACCAGCTGGCTGCTGCCAAAAGTTTCTTATATTTCTTGTGTTTGCTGTCCTTGTGCAGCCGTGCTTCATGCCAGCCCTGGCAATGATGTGGCAAGGTTAGAAAGAGCCCTTTGGAGCAGGGACATGGCAGTGCACAGCAGCAACATGAGGTTGCATGGATGGTCCCTTCCTCACCTGCTTTGCACTGGCTTTTGTTTTTGTGGACAAACAATGCTGTTGGAGTCCCTTTCAGTTACAGAACTTATCCTTTGTCAAGGGAGGATTTTCACAGTGCGGTGACTTAAAAATCACACAGGACCTCTCAGATGGATTTGCAGGTGCTAACATACTTCTAGTCCCTTGGAAATGGCTGGTTGACTGGCTCTCAGCACAAAACCCTGCAGCAGATCCTAGTTAAAGCAGAGTTAAGGTTGGCTCTGCTACATTATGTTTGAGGTAACATACTTCAAACCTCTGAAGACTTGGAAAGGATTAGTGTTTAAAGGGAAATTTCTGGAAACCAGGAAATGTTGAATGCTTAAAACAGGGAATACTGTTCATGCAAACACAGCTAGCTTCTTTCAATGCCTCCTGAATTTCAGTGCTAGCTTCTTTCAGTGCCTCCTGAGACTAGCAGCTTCATCTGTGCACCTCAGGACTTTACAGACCTTTTCCACTTCTGTCTCCACTCCCCTCTTTTTCAGACTGAACTGTACAGGACCTGTACCACATTTTCTGCTTCCGGACTGGTTGGTCTGAGCACTCCTGCTCAGTCCAATCCTGACTCTACCATTTCCCTGCCTGGGGCTTTCCCACCCCTTCCTGGCCCCACCTTCCACCCCAGCCCCTCCCCCTGTCCCAGCTGACCCCAGCATTTATTGCCCACTGCCCTTACTGTCCTCTTGCAGTGATGTTCTCAAAAAAAGGAGATAGACATCTAAAAATGTGAAGAACACCATAAGCTCACACACATTCATTGTTCCTTGAGTGCAATTATATGACTCTTACATTCTCTTTCCTCATTGCTAAATCACAGCAAACTGATTATAAATGCATCTGAATGATCATTATGACTCTCAAATGGAAACCCATCAATGTTACCTGGAACTTATCCAACAGGGACAACGTGCAATTTTCAAGAGAACATTTCAAGCTCTTTCCAAACATCACAGGGCACATTTCCCTCATATCAGTAAAGCCTGCTTGGCAGAAGGGAGCAGAACCATACTGCTGGCAGCCATCTCTCCCAAGACAGCCAAGGATGAAACGAACTGACAGACTTGGGGGTGATGGTTTGATTTTAATGACCCCACCAAACCTTTTGGGCCCATCTAGTTGCAATGCAGTGGAAATGCAGTGCTCGTAATCCTGTCCATGTTTCCATCTTGGTGGTACCAGCTGCTCTGTACCACTTTAGAGACCTGAAATCTTGCTGTACTGTCTTCCAACACCACTTCCCTAAAGTCCAGGGCTCACTATACACTACACAATAGAAAATGTGGACAATATGAAAGGAGAGTTGAGTCCTGCAATTTGCATGCACACCCAGGCATGCATGACTGTTTTAAGAATCGGTTGACTTTATTAAAAAACTGTTTGTTTTTCCCCCTCTGTATCTCTTGAATCCCCCTGCCAAGGAAGCCCAGATTCAGACAGTATCCAAATACTGCAGGAAGAGATGCCAGAAATTTTATCTGCCTGTTAGAGTCCTTGGAGTAAATCTTTGAGCAAAAAGCACTTTTTAAAATGTATGTGGCCTCAGGCAGGTCTGAATCTGTCTGTGGCTGTGATCATACACTCAGAGACACCTATGGGCACATATATATTTGCAGAGATCAGTGCACAGACCCACATATATTTATAGATATTAAAATCCATCAACATATAATCACTACATTGACATGCTTACTTCTTAATTTAGAGATGAAGATTTTTGGTGGAAGCTGCTGAAAAGCTTCTCCACGTTGCCAAATACCCTTTGTTCTCACTGCCTTGCTCTCCCAGGAAACCCTCATTTGATCAGAGATGAACCATAATCTTTGTATCATTTTAGAATCGTATCTCCAGCCTCAAGGAAGCTGTTGGATGTGAGCATCCTTGCAATGGGTGAGTTGCAAGGAGCCAAGTACTGCCCTCCAGCTCCCCCTTGGCTCATTGGTCCCAGCTCCCTGCCGGGCTCAGCTCAACCCTGCCAGAGTCTTGTGGAAAAATGACGTTGTTTCTTAAACCACTCAGCACTGATCTCACAGTAATTGTGAGCCTGCTCCCCCCTGAAATCCAATTTTCATAGGTTTTCTTTTATAATGAAATTAAGGCAAATTGGTGCAAGTGGCATTGTCTCAAGGACAGCGTGTCTTCAGGGAGTGCAAGGGAAAAAACCAGCCCCTGCCTGTGAGTGAGATTGTCCTGCAGCCCCTGAGCAGCATGTCCCTGCTTGAGAGTAAGGTAAAATGGGAAGAGTCACGAAAAATGCTTCTGTCTGATACTGCAAAATATTTCAAAATGAAAGCAGAAGGGTTGTTTGTGCAGCCTCAGAATTGCTCTTGTTGCCCCCAAATTTACCCTAACCTGAAGTGAAAACATTCAGTCATTTGTTTGTTTGTTTGTTTTTTGTTTGTTTGGAGTTTTTTAGCACTGGTCATTATATCCCAGCTCAGGAAACCATCTTCATTCCTGATAGAAAAACATGTGAAAAAATCATCAAGGCACTTTGAAATGACTACAAACGCCTACAAGAGTCTAAAAATACACAGCACTGACAATGTGTGCAGCACCAGTTATTGTCTCTGTGCTTGAGGCTGCAAACTGATAATTTCATATGCCAGCATTAAAATAAGGAGTCCAGCATTTCTACGCCAAATACAAATCATTTTAGCAGTGAAACATTACATGTATTTGTCACAGTTACTTGCTATTCCGTGGGAAATCGGCACATCATGAAGAGGGTTATCCTGGGCAGAGCTACCACACACCTGGATTTTCCTGGCCATGCCCTCTCTTTCCAGCCAGCACTCCTGCCTGCTTTATTTTGGTTGATTTTCTCTTTCCTCAAAGTGTCTAGCTGTGGATCATAATGTATATCATGATCTGCTACTTGCCTCCATGGTAGCCTGCCATGCATCAGGAAATGCTGTGTGGAGAAGGAAGGGCTGGGCTTGAGCAGGGCTGGGCTGCTCCAGCGGCGGATTGAGATGGCACAGAAGCATGAGACAAAGCATATCAGGAGGTGTGGGAGGGTGAGGCTGGTGGTTCCTGCTGACAAGGTGGGTCTAGGAGGGGTGAGGGTGGCATAGCCTGCCACTATGAGCACTGTTCTCTGATGACTGAGCTGTTCATTAGGAAATCTAACCCGCAGGTTTCCTGTAATATCTGTGATGTGCTATCAGTAATTGGGTTAAAAATAACATTCCTCTTGTTACAGTTGTCATGAGAGACACTGGTCCCATGGCTGGCAGTAAGACTTCCAGCATGTAACCTGTGAACAAGCTGCAGAGGTGTTAAGTGTTAAGGTGGTTAAACGCTATATGTGTGTCTGAAGTCAGGGGTTATCTTATCACTTGGTCAAACATGAGCCTGGAAATCACCATGCCACATTTAGGAGTTCTGGACACCAACATCTTGTTCTTGCTGCTGTTTCTGGGGCCTCTACTGTGGCTGCAGCCAAGGAGCAGAGAAGGCAGCTGTGATATGTGAAATGCCTTAGTAAAAAAACAGAGGGTCAGTCCTCTGAGAGCCATCTTTCTGCTGTCAGACAGGCCACCTCAGCCCAGACCCCAAGACTTTCATGCACAGTGACATTAATCATATTTGATTCCTGAATATCAACATTTAAAGCTCTGGATCTTAGTCCAGCCCTAAGGTTTATAGTATGATTGCAGTCCTACCTCTGACATCCAGACCCATCTGTATCTCTCATGTCTGCTTCTGTTTCCTTCCCATGCAAATCAAGGCACTGGGCAAGGACACAGGCTTCCAGTATGGCATCAGGTTGCACCCAGGCCATGCAATCTGGTAGCACAGACCCTGTGCCTGCATTTCCAATCTGTTACACTGGCATGGTATTTGTTCTGACCACAGAGAAGAGCTGTAGGATAAAACCACAGGAAGATGTCACATGTTTGCTAGTAGAAAGTTCTTGTGATGGGAGATGAATCACATTTTTTTTGGAGAGGCAATACAAGGAGAGCAGCTTATGGGAATATGCATCAGAGGTGTTGCAGGTACCCCCTTGCTTGCAGTCTCACAGCCAAATCTGCTTGCCTTTCAGCAAGGTAGCTTCTCTTTGGAGTAGACTGTAACTGCTGTTCTATATGATTCTTGAGCTGAATGTTAAAAACACCAGGGGAACATAAAGACTTATTTCTGGCATTAAAAACGGGGATTGGTCCATCCCATCTGCTCATACAAAATCATGGTCATGCCCTGACTTCTGGATAAGGTTGGTACAGCTTGTGTCTTCCCTTGCAAGATCCCTGCCAGTGGCAGCATGATGCTGCCTGTGGATGGGGTCCTCCACCATCCCTGAAAAGTGCACCAGGGCTGTGGACCTGTGTCTGCCAGAGGTGCTGACTTCCCATGCACGGTGACATGTATTGCATCCAATATCGGGCTTCACACAGGGGTGGTAAAACTCAGTTAATCATGGGATTGGAAGGTGATGGTTGTGTAGAGACTTGTGTTAAAGTACCCAGCATGGGCAAAGGTAGGACGACACATTCAATGTATGGGCTGAGGTCTTGAAATTACAATTAAGATCATATGGAAGACAACCCAAAAGGGGGGTAGTAAATTCCTTGCAAGTTCTGTAGGGCCAGTTGTGCATGGGGACCTGAGACAGAGCACACAAGTTGCTCCTTGCCAGCCCCAACCCACAAAGCCAAGGATGCACACAAACCCCATGGTACTCTCCAGAGCTGGGGCTGCAGGAGGGAAGTGTCTCTACTCACTTGGAAGCAAGAGCGCCATGCTCTGGAAAGCAGAGGTGTCCAAAGGACTCCTCTGGGAAAGCCATGGACCATGACTCCAGTGCAGGCTGCAGTCAGCTGTCACCCTTGGACTGGCAAAAGAAAATTTCAGGTGTTAAAAAGTGAGTCATTCTTATGAAAAGGCTATATTTTTAAAAGGTGGTAGAAACTGGCCTGTTTAAATGGAAAATAAGGATATACCATAACTAATGATCTAAACATGAGACTAAGGAGGTGGAACATGCTCACCTGTGATATACTGTAAGCTGACAATTGATAAATATCTGGTAATAGGATGGATCAAAAGTAAAAAGCATCACATTTTTGTCTATCACAGAGATACATATGCCAGGAACCATAAGAGACGGTGGTGTGGATTAGGATGCTGAGATGCCACCACACTTTTTGAAAGTCTGTGAGTATTTTAAGTGCTGCTGTCAGGCTGGTGCTATGGATGGGGTGGAGATCTGGAAGGAGGAAGTTATATTTCCTGGATTTGCCAAAACATCATTTTTCATCCTTAACCTCTCAGCCTCTCTTTGTGTTGTATTCCTTAAAATAGCAGTAAAATCCTCTGAACAGCTCTCGAGAGGTCTGTGAGGTAAGTGCACTAATGGCATGGCACCCTCTGAGACCTCCGAATGGGAAATACCATGTGCTGTATCAGTATACTATACTTGGGGACATGGTTTAGTGGTGCAAATGGCAGTGCTGGGTTAATGGTTGGACTCAATGATCTTAGAGGTCTATTTCAACGTTAACAATTCTATGGTTCTATTGATTTTATGTAAGTGTACTCTATAAGTGCTGTACTGCTGCTGCTGCTTTTCAGCAGGCTGATGCAGGGCTGATGGTTCCCTGTGGAGGGAGCCTTGCAGGCTTTGTTATTTATGCCTTCATTAGAAAGAATATCACTTGACACAAATTCCCTCTCCCCATCCTTGGAAAGTGTGGATGCTTCAAGTGATATCTGCCCTGTTAATCAGTTCCGCCTCTCATCAGCCCTCGATTGCATCTCTGCTCTTCAGATGATCAGTGCAGAAGATCAGGTCACAGAATTGTTTCTTCCTCTCTCGATTTCACCATATTAATGACTTTCCATCAGGCTGCTGCTTGGGCTGGCTTTTTTAGTTAAACATAGCTGTTAATTACATAGATGCAAATGTGAGTGCCGCTGAGAAAAAGAAAACATTGTGTATCTTGATACGCTGTAAAGCCAGTGTAGGCCACTTTATAAGTATATTAAGTATATATATGACAGGTATGAAGTAAATGGGGCATGTATAGCTTTCTCTTCAGTAGGATTTGATGTGTTTGGGCTGCAGCTTGAAATTGCAATGGAGTATCCAGGGAAAGCTTTTTTTTTTTTTTTTGACAGGTCAGCAGAGAGACAGCATGTTCACAAAAGAGGCACCCACTGTGCTCCCAGCGAGGCTTGACTTTAGTTCACACTTCTTTCCTCCCTCCTGTAGTACAGCAGTCAAGCCACAAATCTTGAAGAACAGGAAAGGAAATCCATACATGAATTGGAAATCTACTGACAGGGTGAGCAGCCAAATAACAGCTTTTCAACCCAATTTCCATTTAGGTATTCTCAGGCTAGCTTAGCAGAGCTCTGGAAATGCAGCATTCACATGAAGAAGAAGAAGAATAACAGTAATTCTGCTTGAAAAGCTCCCACGCCAAAACACTCAGAAAGCTGTGCAGCAGGATAACAAAATCATGATGCTATAACTCACATTAAAAATGTGGGGCGTCGATGGTCATGATTCCATTTGGATCAAAGAAATAACATCCTTAATTAATTTTTTCATACTGTTCTTGAGCAGTTCTTGCTCATGAAGGTGATGATGGCATGAAAGGTATGTCATCATGGCCCTGCACTGAGGTCACCTGTTTCCACAGCCTTAAAGTTGAGCTCTGCTAAGTCTGTAGCTGCACAGCTCCTGCTCTTAGTCATTAACACAACACTTGTAATAGCAGGGGCAGTGCAGGGAGGTGACAGGGCAGGGGCACAGTGTTGTGCCTGTTCTGCACACACTGACTGGTTCCTGGACACTTTTTCTTCCTTGGCATGCGTGTATGTACACACACACATGCACTGGCGCACACACACACCAGCACACACACAATAATCATGAATACAAAGAGGACAATTTGCAGCCCAGGGAAACTGGATGTTTGTTCTATGGTTCTGTGTAATGTACTGTGAACCTGAAGATCCAAGTTACAGCCTATGCTTATCTTTGTAACTCCAGGGCCACCACAGTGATTTTTGAAGATCCTGGGTATAAATCCATATTGTCTTTTATTTTTATAAAAGCCCACGTCATCAAGGATGTGTGCTTGTGCTCAAATTCACCACCTCCTGAATGCTCCCCTTGCCTGCTTCTCATACCACCTGTGAACCAGTAATAGCAGAATCCCATTTTCAATTGTGAATACAGATTTATATGGCACATTGGAATGTCTCAGATACTCTGAGAGACTGCGTAGATTGAGTGAATTGCTGGATCATGACCGAAACCTTCCCAAAAATCCCCAAATGTCAAGAATCTGGAATTACCTCTCTCCCAGCAGATCATACTCCTAGTTCAATCCATAAATAAAATATTTTGAAAAGAAAAGAAGGGAGAAACAGACAGAGGAAAGGAGAAACAGGGACATTTTCAGCATTATAGAATTGTTTTTAAAATACAGGTTCTTTGTGGTTCCTCTTTTTTAACCCACATTAGGTGTTAATTTCTGGAGGACACAAGTGTGTTTATCTTTTCTCATCTGGTATTTTCAGTCACAGTATTCTATTTCTGCCTTCAATTTCTGTGGAAACCCTCTGCACTGACTTTTCTACAATTCAGGCAAATTTCCTAGCAGAACAGCAGCAGAATTTATATATGTGCCTAGATGGTCTCTGTACCTCCAGTTTCTCATGATTCATTGTCTTGCCTCCCAGCTTTTTTACATTCCTCCTATGCAATGACTGACACACAGAGTTGAAAATTAGAGCTATATATACACACGTATATATACTGAATAAACTTAATTTTCTTCTGTTACTCTTACAGTTCTGGGTTATGACACATCTAGACATGTTGGTTGACTTAAATGACTACCATTTTTCATGTTCTGCCTCTCCCACGAGTTAGATCCACAGCTGTGTCAGAAATACTTTCTGATGACAGTGCTGCATTTCAAGATTGTGCAGGTGAGCTCAGGAGCTATTTCTTTCTCTTATTCAAATATTTAAGCTGATTTGGCACTACTGACTCAATCTCTTTATTGCTTTGTGTGGGAGTTGTTGCCATCCCTCTCTAAGACACTTTGGGTTCTGTGGTTTTAGAGGTACAAAGCTGCAGTCCATAATTTCCACCTTTGTCATGGCCTTGAACAGCAAATAGCTTGCTGTGAATTGCTTGAGCAGAAATTTTGAAAGAAAAGACTCTTGAGTATCACCTTGAAATATGAGTATCTGATTTATCAGCATCTTCACTGCCTTGTGACTGAGGCCAGGGCTGCTTTTCGGTGTGGATAAAGTGGGACCTTCCTGTCCCAACATGTATTTTCCGTAATATTTTCTATAGTATTTCTGTATTTTTGTCCAGGAAAGGAAAGCAAGAAGTGCATCGCCTGCACTAGAAAGCAGGTGATCTCTGGGCATGCAGCCCAGCCAGTGCATCAAATTTCTGTGTTGCATTGTCAGATCACTCTGTGCAGATTTGCTATGACTTCAAGCATTTCCTGATTGCACACAGCTCATTGCCTTTAAATTAATTGCACTGTCAACATATATTGGTCATTTGGGTTCATCGTGTTTCCCTGTATTTGGTTTTTATCTCTTGGTTTACTTTAAAATTACAGTAATTGTTCCATTTTTAGCTTTAATAGCTTTTTATTTCAACAGCAATCACAGGAAGATTGGTTATGGTCTAAAGTTCCATCAGTTCTTGTTCTGCCTGACTCTATGCTGCTGAGTAAGGCCCAGGTTTGCTCACATGGGGCTGAGACACCCCAGGGCACAGGACAGGGCTCAATGCAGTGGCATCGGTCTGCAGAAGGACCCTTCAGCTGCAGTCAGCTTGGCACTGATGTTTGAGGTCTGAAGGTCTCAGCTGCATCTCTCCTGGCTGAATCCCTTCTGAAAAACATGCATTGTAACCTGGAGTTTTGGGACCTTCAGGGATTGTATCTGAATGCTACAAATTATCTTGATTTTTCAGTCTTTTGGAGGAGGGACTGGGGGAAGAAGGCAGGACAGCAGCCTTCCATATACTTAAAGCACTTGGTCAGAAAAGGAGGCCAGAAGGAGATGGAGTGGGTTAAACTACAGAGACTTGGATAGGAAAGACAATACTGGGCTTCAGATAAAGAATAGAACTACAGGTAAGAAGTCAAAACTGCAATTGGGGAGATTCACCTCAATTAGAGAGATTCACCTCAGATACCATGAAAAAATTAATGTAAGTAAAGTCCTGGAGAGAAAGTGATGGTTGTGCAACACTAGTGCTGGGAATTAAACAGAAAACAGCTTAGAGAAGTGTTGCACAGAGCACTACAGGTATGGCTGCTTTTGAGGAACAGGTGGGTTTGGCAGCTTTAGGTGCTTCCACTCTAGCTGAGTTCATTCTTCAAACATCTCCAGTTCTTCGACATGTACGATTCTTTCCTGGTCCCTTCAGCTAACCTGTGCTAAATCAGCAGACTTACTCTTCCAAGGGAGGCGTATTTTTTCACTCCGAATGTAACTGTGCTTTTTGTTAGAGAAATTATTTTAATTGTCCCCCTCACTACTTTACTACTCCAGAGAGTTAACAGAGGTCTCCATGACTGAAATTCAGCCTCAGTGCAGAGCTGCTAGACACAGAGCAGATGCCCTCTAACTTCTCACTTCAAATACCCAGCCCCCAAATGCATGTGGTCTCTCTCCAGCATTGCCATCCAGTCAAAGGCCACTCTGAAGCTACCAGGCAGGATGTAATATTTTTGGGGGGCTACCAGCAGTCTAAAACCATATTGGTATATGCTTTTCTCTGGCTAAACTTCTGGCTCCTCTGTGCTGTGTTGTGTAATGCCTTAAACTTCACAACAGTTGTATTGTCACTGACAGCGCTCTCTCCAGAGAAACACTGCTCTGCTCTACCGTGAAAGAAGAAGTGACTAGGAGCTCTCCTAATGGCACTTCATGGGCTTCAAGTTCTTTGCAAGAGAGAGCATACCTAATTTTAGTTTAAATGAATGTTAATTTGACGTGTGGATTTGAATAACTGAGATAATTCTCGGCTTTTTGACATTAAAATATATTAAGTGACAAGGGCTTTTTGAATGCTGTTATTTTCTGAAAGGTTCTTTCTCTCTATAGCATCTAATGATAAAGCTCTAATGCGTAAGAGTCCTTAATTTGCAGGAAGTTGCACTGAATGGTCTAATAGGTCATTTTCATCTCTGCCTTACATGGCAATAATAGAATAATAATGACAAAGGTTGCAAAACATTCTTACCCTAGCTGAATCAGCTGGCTTTTTTTTTATGGGCTGGTTATTCATTGAAAAATAAATATTCATGGATTTGTCAGGAAAGATACAGTGCATAATTTAACCTGAAGAAAATTAAACAGGACAGGCAGCCTTATCCTTCAGCAGATCACAAAGGACTGAACTTGAGTGACGGGCTTGAGCGACAGCCTAAGAATGCCTGACAGTTGCAGAAGTCATCAGATTCTTCAGCAGCAATTGTGAAGGCTTCTTACATTGTTTCCTTGAGTCTATTCAGTGCTAAAGTCCTGTATAGAAGGAGAATGAGTTATTAATGCTACCACTTCAGAGAAAAATTCAATGTCTGGTACTTTTCACTGTAGTTCTTTCTCCTATGTTCTTGGATGTACAGACGCTCAAATGTAGATTTCTCTCAAGAACAGCCTTTACAGCTCAGGCTTTGAAAACATAAAGCACCCGAGTTCAGTTACTCAAGAGGAAATAAAAGCTGCAGTTCCTGTGCCACAGCTTGGCAGAAGACACTGGTTCTGTGCTTACATCACACAAAATCAGAGTGGTATTGATCGAAGCACTGGAACAGATTGCCCAGAGGGTGGTAGATGCCCCATCCCTGGAAAAAATCGAGGTCAGGTTGGATGGAGCCCTGAGCAACCTGATCTGCATGAAGATGTACCTGCTGATTGGAAGGGGGTTGGACTAGGTGACCTTTGAAGGTCCCTTCCAGCCCAAACTATTCTATAATTTTATGCAATATTGCTAAATATTGACTACATGTTGCACTGCAGTTGTTGAGGATTTTCTGTTAGAGGATCCTGTAACTGCACTGGCAATTGGAGCTCAGGAGGGGAATAATAATTCCTGTCCCTGTGGGCACCCTCTGCTGTTCTCACACACACACACACACACACACATGCACACTGATAAATTTATTTCCCTCTTGCTGAAGGACCTGCTGCCAACTTTCTCTGCAGCTTGCCTCTTTTCCCACATACTGCTGACTTGTGTAATCCTTCCCTCTTCTTCCCTGCCCTCTGTCCATGTCAGCAAGGCTGATGCCAAAGCTGCTGTCAGACACACAGTGGATGCAGAAGGGCTCACCCAAGCAGGTAAATGTTCCCATCATGCTCCCAAGAGCAGCAGGAAGCAAAATGTTTCACCTAACCTGGTGGAACAAAATAAGTCGTCTCATTAAGACTCAAGTGTTGTTACTCTCAAATATGGGAGATCTGATGGCTACCATGTATCAGTGTCTTATTTAGGTGATATATACTGTACTGAGTTAGGTGAGCTGTTGTGAGCTCCAGAAGATAATCTCAGCCATTAAGACCCCACCTTCTTGTGGCTTCACCCTCCCAAATGTGTCCTGGGGAAAAGCTAGGAGACCAGAGGTGTACCCCATTCCTCAGGCTACAGAACCTCAAAAGAATAAACAATGTCCTGAAAACACAAATGCAATGGCTTTAAAGCAAATCACATTAAAATCCTCCTCTAATTTACACCAAGGATAATAGATATTGTTTCAGAGAACTGGTTGAAATGCAGCACTACTTAAATAAAGAATCCAGTTCAGTATGTGTTTCTGAGCCTAGCAGAAAAATTCATACTTTTCCCCTGTGAGCAGTAGTATCCCTGGAGAAATCCTCTCCCAGGTCCAAAGGCCTCCCCACAGAACAATATTTTATACTCCTAAAGGCTTTTTCATTTTCCTGGAGGGCTTCCTTTTCTCCTTCATGTGAGCTGTTTCATCTTCCCACAGAGTTTCTTCTTCCCATAGTATGCTTTCTTTCTCCCAGATGAGCTGATCTTCTTTCCCCAAATCCTTAACCCTCTTCCAGAAAGCATTATGGTTCTTCCAGAAGTCATGATGCACCCTCCAGAAGGCTTCTGCGTCCTCCTGAATAGCCTTTTCATCCTACCACAAGGCAGCTCTCCTCTCTCAGACAGACTTTTTCTCTCCCTAGAAGGTTTGAATTGCCATTTGAAGACTTTCATTTTTTTTTTTCCAGAAGCCCTGAATCTTCTCCCAAAAGCTCTTTACAGTGTCCTGACAAACTGAATCTCCTGAGAGGCTGTTTCAGTCTGCAGCTTCTTGATGAGCTCCTGCTGGTGGCAGGTGGAGTTGGGAGTGCAGGACACTGACTGGCAATGGGAGCTCTTGTTCGCTGCTCATCACTGAAGGATTGGGCAGAGACCAGCCCGGCCCCCTATGGATACCTGAGGCCTGACAGAGAGGGGAGTGATGGATGTCAGGGATAATATCACACAAACCATGACTGAAAAAGCAATCCCTGCTCATGACTCAGCCAGCACAAACTGCAGGAGCACCTGAAAGTCAACCTGCAAGGCAAATGCCGGAGTTTCTCCAAGTCATTTCCCACCATGATTCCAGGTGCTGCTGATTTGGAGAGAGTGAGGGTCTGTGCCAGGACCAGCTTTTGGCACTGCACTGCTCACCCCATCTCAGATGAGCGGGTCCCCATCTGAAGGACAGACACCTCATGAAGACATGGCAAAGGAGCAGCAACCCAAGGCAGAGAGAATCAAATCAAGGAGCTATTTCTTCTTCCCTCCCGCCCTTCCAAGGTTCAGCTGGAAAATTTCTTAGGAAAACTAATTTGACTCTGGCATGAAGGAAGTGGCCCAGGTACCTGAATAGAAGAATCCAGTGCCATTTTACACATTGAACCCATCTGCAGATGGTCTGTTAGAAGATAACATGTAGGAGGCCTGCGTCCTTTGGGAGCTGCAGGTGGAAGCTGAGGGAGTTATCCCAACACATACCAGGGCACAGGGCACACAGGTGTATGCATGACTCCCACCTCAAAGCCTGTCTCTAATTTACGTGGCTGAAGTTTGCTTCAGCTCAGATCAAAGCAGGACATTATTTCGCTTTTATGAGGCTTCCATCTCCTGAACATGCAACAAATGATACAAATAAAGGTTTGAGAGCCTTTTCTCACAAGGTACAGTAAAAATACTGCCATTTGTTCTTTTACTGTGCTCCTGAGGCAGGCTTATAAATATGCAGGGTAATTATATCAGAGTACATTTTTCAATTAGGACATCATTATTATCTCACAGAAAATGACTAAATTATATCATTTTGTTCCACAAGTCTGCAAACAGTCTCTCCATTGTCATAAAAATAGTTTTCTGCAGACAACTCTAAGAGTGCAGAACTAATGGCTAACAAGTCTGAAGCTAATGCAGATCTGTTCTCTTACAAGAGTGAAGCCTTATGGGAATAGATGTAAAATGAATTTGGACAAAATTATGCCTTTACTTGTTCAGATGCTTGTTACTCTTCTCTGTTACCATCTTGTTTCATAAAAAAAAACCAAACCAAAACTAAACCTCCAAAGATATCCAGTAATTCTGGTCATGCTACTAGAAAACAACACTTTTAAAACTCTGTAACAGACATGCAACACTTAGAGAAGTGCAGTCCTTATTGTAGCTGGGTCTCTGATGCACACTGGTGACTGTGATCCACTGTTCACCTACAGCAACAGAATTTCACGAAGTTTGGAACCATTTGTGGAAAGTCCAGTGATGCTGGTGGAGCTGGGAGGAGTCACTGGGCTCCTGGCAAATTATGAGCCACAACAGGTACTTTCCTTCATTTTCATGCTGGTTGCTTCTGAAGAATAATAAAACCCACCTATGGGTTTTATTATCCTTGCTAACTCCCCTTCTGTCTTAGGGAAACTGTTTGGAAGACATGAAGAGCACTTACACTAAATATTAGACACGTTCTCAGATTATATCGTTACAGTTGTATGACTAAATTTGGCAGTCAATGGAAATGCTACTGTATGTTATTTGAACAAAAACAAGTGAGGGAGCTAAAGCTGAGGACGGATACAGCCAAGACCAGATAGTTTTCAAAAGAAAATCTGTGATCCTAAACCAAAAGCTTGCTCTAGAAGAGTAGCACAACTTTTAAATGTGTTGGTCCCACTAAAGTCATTGGGGAAAAGCGGTGGATGAGTGGATCAGAAAATCAGGTCTGTCTTTAGAGTAGGTATTTTAACCTGAATTTACATTCCTATTCTTTGAAATTTTGTTTCATTGAACACATTCTCGGTATAAGTGTGCAATATTTTAATTATATACATTGAAAATACATTTAGTGCAACTCAATCCCTGTTTTTCAGGATGTGAACGAGGCACCTCACTGAGGGAAGTTGTCTCTATTCTTCTATTGGAATTGTATTAAAAATAAGAAATGGTTCTTTTGTTTCTGTTTGGTTGTAGAAGGTTTCACTGAGTCACAGAAACCTCTCTGTTTGTGAGACCTTGCGTCAAATTCATCTCCATGACCCAGCTTCTTCGATGACGAAATCAATCAGCCAGCCAGCAACTGAAGACAGGAAGAAAGAATAAGATGTTTCAAAAGGACTGTTGGAGAAACCAAGATTAAAAAGCATCACAATTTCTAGAAGATAACCCCTGGAAATCTGTTCCAGCATCTTCTATTTCATGGCTTTTTCAGACCTTCAAATGCCCCACTACTTCAGCTAGAAGCAGCTTCTACCAAAATACTTTTTCTTGTGGGATGCCTCTGATGTTTCCCTTCTCTGAAGTTCAGAAAACACCGTTTTTACATGGGAATAGTTCAGATAGATACAATCCTGTTCATTAAAAAAGTCTTGCTGTCTGGGCCAGCCTCTTGTTATTCTTCCCAGGTGAGATATTTCCCTCTTGGCAAATGAATTGCCTTTCGTTGTGGAAAGGTTTTTCCTTCTTTCAGTTTGCTTTATTCCTTCCTCCAGGAGCTGTTTCTTCTTTCCAGAATGATTTCATGTTCCCACTATAGCTTCCTCTTAATACTATGGCTGGAAGACACTGATGATGGAAAGAATACTGTTTAGACAAATACTTTCTGAATTTTTATCAAAATGTTGTATTTCTAGACGATTTTGGTGATGCAAGTGCAGCAAACAGCACAATAAACACTGAGTGCAGCAGTGACTTGGTAAAACCTTTGGGTATAAATATTTTACATTTGAGCCCCTAGCATTAATTTGTAAATTTGCAGCAGCAGAATATATTATTTCTTTCTCTTCTGGTTTTCTTCAATAATATCTTTCTTCCTCACAAAGTAAATTCTGTTACCAAAGAGGACAAAGAGGCTCTTTCAGTTTGCAGCTCTTCATCCTTTGCCATTTCAACACAAATTTCGTGGTAATATGTGGAGATGAATTTCACTCAAAAGTGCTTTTAACATCCCTTCTACCAGTAACAACCTTCCTGGGAAGGACTGGATGTATAAAACTTTGATCTCTGGCACATTAGTAAAAACACTTTTTTCTTTCAAGGACGAGGAGTGGGAAGCTATCAAATGCCTTTCTTGGGAGGAAATTATAACAGCAACTTGGATCTTTTGGTGGATTTCATGTATGGATGAGCATTTCTAGGACCCTTTTCACCTCTTGAATCCCACCACAGACCCCACTGGCTGCAAAGAGCATCTCTCCACTGGCCATAATTACAGCCAGGACATCGCAACAGCAACTTTTCAGTGCCTGCAATTTGGTCCTGTTTCCCAGACAGGAGTCCAGCAGAAGTGGACTTGAATGCATGCCATACCTAGATCATAAGATGCCGCCCATGACATGGCAACAGGTAAATATTTATGTGTGCACATGTGTGTATGTCTTCACTTGCTGCTGTCCCAGAGAGGACTGTGCAGAGAGGGAAAGCTTTGCTCTTTGGTGACTCTGCCACTTCCACTATATATCAATGGGCAGGAACTTCAAAGCGTGTGGGTAACTGCTCTGCCTCAGTGGTCCTTCATCTATCACTAAAATAGCAGCAGTCACTTTCTGGCCAATGTGTGTAGCTGTCTGGAAAGATTTCCTCACTGTCCAAAGGCTTTAATTTCTTCCCACAAGGAGCTAAATCGTTCAAGGGAGCATCTGTATTCCTGGAAAAGTTACTGTGCACAGGAGGGACCATCTGTTGTCGCTGCAAGTGCTCAGGTATCTTTGGACCTGGGAAGAAGGTATTTTTAGAGAGAAAATGAGATAGCAGGAGATATAAAATCCCAAAATATCTTCAATGACTTTAGGCAAAACCCTGTATATGCCATATATGCCATATGTTTTGTGGAAGGCACTTCGGGCACCTTCCAGCAGTGAAACAAGCCAACTTTTAGTTACAACTCTATTTTGTAAGACTTGGCTTTAGCAAAAGAAGACCTCCGGAGTTATCATGCTCAGTGTTCTTCTCTCACAGATGCTTCATCACACCATCATCACCATACGAAAGCAGTAATATGATGGAGAGAGGCCTTTCTCTGGCAGCCTTCTGATCACTGCATGTGACCCTCCGCACACTGTACAGCCGGAAATGAGAAATTGTCTAAGCACACAAACACGCAAACTACCCCAAACACATCAATGCCAAAAAACCAACCAAACACCAAGCCCCAAAATAAGACCTTCAGGTGGTTAATTTAATGAATTTAAACTCCAAGCAACTGTACATGATCTGAAGTTTCAGACCAGTTTGTTTCAGACCCAGATGAAGAGCTTGTGCATCTGGTAGTCCTCTCACCCTAGTAAAAGACATTTTCTATAGGCAGTGAGAAGCCATTTCTGACCCTTGCTGCTCTGCTGATTTGAAGTCAGCTTCTGTTTAATGGCCCGCTTACACTCACTTGTTCTAAATATTTTTTATTATTATTCGCATAAGCAATCTTTTATCCTTGGCATAGTTACAGAGATCAAGTCTATGCCCTCAGCCTTTGTCTTAATAGGCTAAGCTAGCAGAACCCTGTAGATTCATCTGAAAAAACCAGATTCCTAACACATGTCTTTTTAAATGGCTTTTCTCTTCTTCATTTAAAAAAAGTTATTTATTTCCTTTTTTAATTATTTTTTGTTTGTTTTTAATGTCTTCTTCTCTATTGTTGCTATAATTTTTAGCAAAATAAGTTATGATTTTTGGCAAATACGAATATTGGCATTTTCCTAACTGAATAAGTTGAAGTTGGCAGTGTCAATTAAAAGTACTCACCATATGATTATTAGTAGTAGTAGCGTAGTAGTAATGAATGAATCCACAGGGGTTCCACCAGCCTTGGCATTCAGACTGCATGGTACTTGTACAAAATGGGACAGTGACCACCCTGGAGAATTTAGCCAAAACAGACTAAGCAGACATTAAATAGAGGGGAAAAAGGTGCTGCATCACCTCTATTTTATGGCTCAAAACCAAACATTAGTTAAGTGCCTTAACAGCTATCAAATGACTGATATGTGCCCACACAAAACAGACCAGAAAAACATTAAGGAAAAAATGAATTATATAAATGTGGATCTGACGTTCTTCAGTAGTAGATTTGCCAGGTAAAGCATGGGCAAAATTTCGTCGAAATAAGGTATTAAATGTTAGGCTGTAAGTAACCTGAAGTTATCAGGGAACTAAGGGAAGAGATCACTAAAATGACCTCAGGCTGCAGACAGTACCTCACAGAAGGGACTGTCCTTGTGAATGTCTTCCAAAGCCGTTGTTTGACTCTAACATCTCACAGGGGAACATAGAGATAAGACTAAAAACAAACGAACAAACAAACAAACCAACCCTCAAACAAAACAAAAAAAAAACCACAAAACCCAAAAACCAAACAAAAATCCCCCACAATAAACCGAAAACAAATATGTCTTTTTTCCCATGTTTTAGGCTGAGGTACCTACATGCCTGAGGTACCTGTTACACAGAGGCAGGGCTTGAGCCAACCAGACTCCAAGGAGAATACAGAGCACCCCATGGGACATGGCCCTGTGGAGAGCTCTGTGACAAGCTCTGCTGATTTCAGTGCAGAGGACTTGTGGAAGTGCTGCCCCAATGAGGGCACAAAACACCCTGTGCACGGTGTTGCTGTCCAGTGTGCTCAATGCACGGGACATTGTGCTTTCCCCAAGGGCTGTGCTGGACACACTCAGAGCCGACCCAATGTGCAAGGGTCATCACTTATTTTCAACATCATTTCAACCACTTTTGAGTGGAGTCTCATTTGGGACACGCTAACCCTGTGCACCAGGGGCAGCAGCTCACCAGCCAGGTCCTGGGAACTTGCTAATGTATCTACATTTCATGTACCTCCACACCTCCTGCTTGGGCACCTTGTCCTCCCCCGGTTCTGTCCGGAGTCAGACTATGAGCACAGTGCCATCTGCTGAGACACCCGTGCAGCCCAAGCAAATAACCACACCTCTCACTCACAAACCCTTCGGACAGTGGAATCTAACACTGAGCTTAAATCCCAGCACACCTCTGAAACATAATTTCATCAGGAGAAGCAACGACAGGCCTGTAATTTTACCAAAAATGGGTCATTTGCATGAGTGAGTTTGCTTGCTCAGGTATTGGCCAGAGGCTGGATTTTCTGTATCTCTGAGCTGAGTTGGATTCTAACCTAGCCTTCATCCACTGCAACTAAGTCTAAAATTGAATCCTTTGAAACCTGAAGCCTGGGATATGGTGAGTTCGTGAACAGACCCAAATGGACCCCAAAACATTAGATTTGTCATGCCATGACAGTGCTGTATCAGCTGCTGGGAGAGTTGCTCCCACAAAACTCCCCTTTGTGGAGGAAGATTTTGGGGTCCCCAGGGAATCCCCTTTGGCTCTTGATCAGATAGAAACTGCCTGGAAGGAAATGTCACTGTTGAAGAAGGTGATTTCTTTACAAAGCTCCTAGGGTCTGGTTTAGGTGCCTTCTTCTCTAGCCATGAGAAGATGCTCTGTGCACAGAAACACGTGGCTGTGAGAAATCATGGAGCTGGCTGCGACTGAAAGACCTTTCTCACAAGCATTCCATGAGCATGAACTCCCATCTTTGACCTCTCAGCTGCAGCCTGAGACCAAGTCTTGTGGGCAGAAAATGATTGTCAGGAGTCCATGGGGTGATTCCTAGTTTATGGGACTTGTAGAGGCTTCATAAGGCAAGATTTTATCTCCTGAAGTAGACATTTTAATGCATTACCTAAATATACACATGTCCAGATACATAGCAGGGAGGGCTATTTCCCCCTTGTGTAGGGAGCTCCAGCATACCCCACGCTCCCCCCCACTCCCAACACAGCCCCACAGAATTAAAAACCACAAACTTATCCAAGTCGTGTCTTTTCTGCCTGCACAGACCACAGGGTTGACTTTGGGATCCGTGCTGCAGATAACTAAACGAGGCTGTCAGCAATACAGGAATCTACACACAATGCTGATGCCCAGCCCCACGACAGTGCAGATGGAGCCAATGCAGGAACTGTAGAAAAATACAGGCTTCTGCAACTGTTTGAGGTGCCCTCAATTATTCATCCATCCAGTGCTGACAGATATGAGACAGCGTGGGATACCTAGAGCAGTTCAGCGAACTACATCAAGCCATCACTCTCCGCAGAGCCTAATGGAAGTTCCTGGGCAGACACCTTTGTTTGACTGTCAGTTGATCCATTAGTGAGAGTGAACAAAGTCCTGTTTCTCAGTTCAGCTGCAAATCAATCTCTTTTTTTCTTTGTTTTGTTTTGTTTTCTTTCACAAATGGCAGAATCAGACAATTCCAATGAAGACTCCTCACTCCGCACACATTGATACTGCATTGAACTCTGTCCTAACTCATTTGTGGCCACCTAATTGCTCTGCAGTATTCCCATTTTTTCTCATTATTGTTCACAATAATTACTCTACAGTAAACATATGGTTCTCTTTTCCATGAGTTAAGGCTGCAAGTAGGGATCGTAGTCCTCCCTTTTGGAGGGTTAGAATTTTCAGTTTTGTTGAATAGATATCATGACAAGTGTGGTTTACTATCCAAGGATGACAAATGCACTGACAGGTGGCAAAAGGTATATTTTATGAGTGAGAAAAGGAAATTAAAAAAAAAAGAAAATGCACAATGTTATCTTCTGTTGTCAATGAAACAGCATTTTTTATTATGGCATTTTTATTATTTTTTATTATTATGCATGCAATGGGAATATTAACTCTGATATGCAGAAGTGCAAATTAAACTACTGATTTAGATTATCATATTTCATGCATAGTAACTTTACAGGCTTTTTTTTTTCATTGTATGTAAAACCTTTGTGAGTTATTAGCCTTTTTTTGTCAACTATATTTTATAAGTGAGAGGTTTACTCCTGTTGTTATATTAGAGGAGGCATTTTGCTGCTAGGAGAGTTTAGCATTTTATTTGGCTGAGGTAACTTTCCCTTATACTCTAGCATAAAGCACAATTAGGACAGAAATGTTCAGTAGCTTTATTATGCCCTTGTGTGAGGAGCTAATCTTTTTTCCCCCCACTTCATTTTTCAGGGATTCCCAAAAGATTTTGCAAACTCTACACATTTATTTAGCATGCTCTGTAGTGGCATAAACAGAGATTACATGGACCTCAATGGGGGCTTTGAGTTTTATATTTTTAGTAATTCCACTTTCTCTTATTGCAAGTTTCAAGAGCATTGGAATTTCCTAGTTAATATTCTGGGCATATGGGTAAATTTTGTTCACATTAATTTGGACAATTTGTTACTTTGGTGGGCAAGCAGGGGAACAGAGAACTGGATATTTTAAGGAAATGCATTTACTATTTCAAGGAAAATTTTCTTTACACAGAACAACACACAGGTCAATCTCCTGAATTACCAGTGGGAGACAATCTCTGATGAATTTTCAATGAAAATGAAATAAAGCTTTTTTTTTTTTTTTCTCCTAGGGGAAACCAGCAAACATTCCTAAAGAAGTAATTTCATTAGTAACTTTTCAAACACTGTTGTTTTTCTTTAGCCTGACTTTCTATGGAAACACACCATGTACATCCATTGCCTTTGGTTCTGCTGTCTGGCTGTTACCTCTAATAACTTGTGTATCTGTTTATTGATTGTGATTGAATTTGATAGACACAGAGACACAAGCAAATGAGGTGAGGACATCTGGCCCATTACCCTGCCTTGGATGGACAATGGTTATGGACCCAGGGAACATCTCCAGTTGTTTTCCCAGGATTATCCTCCAGAATCTGGGTCTGGAGGCTCACAGACGTCCAAAGCCACAGCTGATACCTTTGTGTCTTGTAATCTTTCCTAAAGAAATAAGGCAAATCTCATCCTATTTTGCTTGTGTGATGCATATTTAAAGTAGAAGAAGAGACCCTAGTTAAGCATAAGTGCTAATGGTGCAGTTTTCACTCAAACATCAGAATCAAGCAGTTTAGTGGTACCCCAAAGTGTCACTGTCAACACCGGTTGCACTTGCTACAGGAACTCTTGATTCCTTTTCTTTTTTGCCATGATCTTCTTGTGATGAATGAATGTTATAATTTCCAGGATCCCTTCTGGCACTCATTAAAATGCTGGTAAATTGGTATTGATGATTGGTTTCTGCTGCACAAGCAGAGTATTTCTCAGCAGATTTTTTGCCTTTGATGCCTAAGGATTTTATGTATTTTTGGTGTGTATTTTATGGATTTTTAGAACTGTAAAAGTAAGGGATTTCTTGCTCACATATTAACTGTTGTTTAGAGTTAGTAAGGCGAGTTTCTCACATAGTGTC
>JAWWEW010000001.1:52917848-52994386 GCA_035583185.1 Anabacerthia variegaticeps
CCACATTAAAGGTATTTTCTATCTTATCTCCATTAACCTTGTGCAGAGTGTCTGTTTTGCAGGATTTCAGGCATCACCTTGAACAATGGAAGAAATTAAATATACGTTGAATTCCTTTCCCACGTGCTATTTATATTTCAATACACAAGGATAATTTATACATGAAAATATAACATACCTGATTACATATAGCATATAAGAAAACTGCTGTGTCTCTTCCAGCACCAGTGAAAAACACTAGTCTTCCAGAAGCGTCTCCTTGCTCTCTTCATTGACTGTACAGAGGAGCTGGATTCCCTATTTAAGTGCTCAAATAAACCCCTGCTTCAGGGCAATGGAAAAAAAGCCATAGTCTCACCTTTTGCTTCACTGCCAAACTTCCCCAACCAAAATTTTCCACGTTTTCAGCCTTGGACCTGAAAACACACCAGCAAAATTCCTCTTTTTCTCTCTGAAATTGTCTTGCTTTATAGCTGCAGAATCAATTCTAGTTGGGATTTTACCTCATTCTGCTTTTGCTGCCATCCCACATTCTGCTTATAACACTCTTTCTAGGAGTTACTCCTACCCCTTCACATGGAGCTGACAGTTCATGGAAGTGCCAGCTGTAGGTGTGGGAGACTGGACCTCTTTTTTTCAGTGCTGATATTTCTCACCATTTTATTAAAAAGGTCTAACAGTATTTCGTGGTCTTTGCCCACTGCCATGACCTGCAGTGGGTCTCCTTGAGCCACAGAGCCCCCTCTGAGGGGGCCACATACACAATGTGTGTGAAAGATCTGACCTAAAGAGTCAAACCAGAAAAACAAAAGTTTCATTTGCACTACATTTTATGTGTTAACACCACAATTTGGGCTGAGCAGGCATGGGGCAGGCAATGCTGCAGGCATGGTACGAGCTTCTCTGCCTCCCAGTCTTACCTGTGCTCAGAGTAGGAGCATCCAGGGGATGAAGCAGTGGAGAAGAGCTCAGTATTTCACCTGTCACTCTGCAAGTCCATGACAATCAGGCAATCACATCACCATGTGGTCAGTGGTTTTTCCAGCACATGTGACCATGCAGCAGGAATAAACACAGAGAGTATCAGAACCAGCATGTGCTTGTGTTTGTGCACGTGCTGACCCAGCAGCATGCCAAGTTAGCTCTCAAACACTATCATTTTCCTTCCCTTGGCTGATGCCAGTGTGGATGCCCTTTTCTTAATGCAAAACCTTTAGCAGTGGGAGTTATACTGTTGATGAACTGTGTAAACCTGACAGCTGAAGGCAGAGTGGTTTCTCCTGAGCCAGAGCAGGCACTTTGTCAGCTCCTTGCTGATAACTAACGCAGCAGGTAATCTTTTCTTTCTTGTGAGGACTTTCCAAAAGGATTCAAAATACACATCAATGCTTATTAATGCTGTCACTCCTCCCACCAAGGTGTGCTCTCCCTCAAACCCACTTTTTCTTGTACAGGAACGAGGGCTTCCCAGAAAATTATCCATACCTATAACTAGACCTCAGATACCAAATTGTCACCTGCTGATGGGAAGGTGACCAAACAAGTAATCACCTAAGAAATAGGCCCCTGCTAGGGTGACACAAGACATAGAAATGAGCCACCAGTTAAGGTGATATATGTGGCAGTTTGCAAAGAGCTCTATCAGCCGCATCAGTAGGGAAGTGAGGGAATTGCACAAAGAATGAACTAAGTACTTACTGATCACTACTGACTTGTGAATAAATTAATGGTTTTTTTTCCTGAAAATAAAATAAAAGGCTTAATGAAAGAAATTTTTTTTTTTCTTTTTTTTTTTTTTTTTAATCTCTGGTACAGTCACACTTGTGTGGGGTCCTTTGCTTCCCCCTGCTGTCATCCTGAAAAGGCACAGGGTGGGCTGTGGCTCCAGCCAGCTGTGGGAGTGGGAAAACTGATGAGGATGGGCTCTGCCAGCAGACGTTCCTGCATCCCACAGCTCCCACGGTGCTGCTGTGGAGAACTGTGAGAGCGGGCAGCCAGGAGGAATAAAAGCCATAAAGACCTCCTGTGCCTCCACGGCCAGGGTCCCAGGAGCAGAGCACAGCTCTGGGGTCCCACCAGAGAGGATTCTCCCAGCAAGCTTTCACTAAAGGATTTTGCTGTTCCTCATGCGCAGGTGAACGGATTTGGCACCCACAGCATTCTCAGGTAAGAGGGATTTACTGGGAAGTGAACAATGTGCTGGCATAAAAGCCAGCGTGGGGCTTTGTAGTTTATAAGGAAACAGTCTCTGGAAGAGGATTTTGCTCTAAATATTTTAGAAAAACAAAAAGAAACAATTCCTTCTATCAGTATGTAGAGAAGACACCTTGTTGTGGAGGGGTTTGCTGGCCCATGCACACCTCCTGTGTCCCAGCAGGAACCCTGTGACAGTCAGGAGCTTTGAGTGGCAAACAGGGTGTTAGGAAGCCCCAGAAACCCTAGTTGCTGTGTCCATCACCACGGAGTGAGGCATCTGAAGATACAAGAGGGCAGGGCTCAGCTTGACAAGTCTGAACAGCACAGAACAAACACGGAGGTGGCTCTTGATTGGGCTGACATATGGTGGGACCAGCATGAAGTTGTCCTTTGGCTTTGCTATGGGTCAGGGATGTACCAGTCAGTGCTCATCTTCTTTCTTTTGACTTGTATTACCTAAACATTTAGGATAAGAATAATGATCAGAAAAAGAGGGTAAAGCTAAAACTGTCTGAAATAACAAAGGAAACAGAATGAGTGGTCTGTGCAACAGAGATTTATCACCATTGCTTCTCAGGGACAGGAAACAGAGTTACAACAGGAGGCATCAGTGTGAGACACAGCCTGTGTGCCAGGTGGGCAAACCTGGCCACTGACTACCAGCAGGGAGGGCACTCAGTACGGAGGTACTGGACAGCCTGGAGGAGGCACAGGGACATTGTGGCTCTGCTGTGGCTCGGTTGTAACCTGTCACCTCGAAAACCAACTGTAGGAAAGGCTCCAGCATCCTGCAAGGGGCTCAGAAGCTTGCCCCCACCACTTGCTGGCCCTTCTAACACAAGAGCAGGTCCCTTTACCTTGGGTAAAGGAACCCAGGGAAGGACTGATGGGAGGAGTTCCAGAAGCTGGCTTTTGTCTTTATTTCCTAGTTGTGGCTGAGTTTTCTGGTTTGCATGTGACTTTCCCAGCTCACTCGCAAACTGAGAGTAGGCACAGTGGGGCAAGACACCCCTCTGCCTTTGCATGCCACTAGTCTTCATGCTGTACCACTTGAAGTTTCCTGTGAGTTTCAGTGATGGTTTCCCTGTTTTAGCTGTGAAACAAAACTGTTCTGCAGCTGCCTGGTTGCTGAATTGTACTTTAGCACCCTCATGCATTGGCATGCAGGAAAATATTAATCTTTAACACCCACAGCAGCTTCTGCAGAATCACCAAAGGTCTGAGGTAGAGGGGCAACATCTATTTATCCAGCAAATAGAATTACTTCTCAGAGGGATTTGTCAGTCCTGTAGGAGTTAAAGCCAATGCTTGAGGAAGGGCTGAAACCATCACCAGGTAGTGTCCTTGTGTGAACACGTTTTGAGTGCAGCCATTATGAACTTGTTTTCTTTACCTCACCTGTTAAAACTGCACACAGAGAGCTCTGATTCACAGTCACTTCTGGGATCCATCACTAGATGGTGACATGCATCCAGATACCGAGTCCTCCTTCAGCCTGTCTATTTTCTTTCACTGTAAAATAGCAGTAAATAACGATGAAACATATGTTTTAGCTTCTGCTTATGGAAATACAGTATTCCCAGCCACACACAATTCTGTTCAAGATAATTTTGTAATCACCTGATTTTTAATATGTAATCGGTTTGATTAACATGGTTTCTGTAAGAATTACTGCAATAAAACTAATTCTAATAATGAACATTTATATAAAGTCTAATAACCCCGATCTCTGCATAATTTAGAACATCTTTGTTGGCAGCCATTGGCATACTCAAAATAAATGCCCATTTTATGCACTTTCTAGGAAAAAAAATCTGCCCCCAAAATTTTGAAGCTTAAAATTAACTTGCCATTGTTAACTTGCCATAGTTGTGGAAACTACCAGTTTCCGTTCCTCCTTCCTACTTTCCCTGAGTATGCAACAGTGCTTATTTCTCTCCTTGAAATGCTAATCAATAGTTGTAGTCCAAAGGCACAGTATTTGCTCTGCTGAAGAAGGTTTGGTGGCCAGTACGAGAAGTATGTACTCCCCACAGGTCAGGCACTCATATGTAATTTCCATTCCAGTCCTCTGTTCATACTGACGAAGATGTCCTCTGGAATTTTCAAGGCTTATTACAGCAGTAACACCCATCAAATGAAGCTTGTGGCATAGTATGAAGATGAGGGCTGGAGAAGGAGAGCTAAAATTCACCTGATGAGATAATGCATACTAGAAACCTGGAGAGATATACGTTGATGGCTGGCTGCTATGTTGCAAGGGTTATTGACCCAGTGGGTCAATTTAGGGTTAGGGTTACAGTGGGGTATCTGTGAAAGCCTCAGTCCCTGCTACTTGCTTGGTCACCAACAGGTAAAGCCAGACCTGCCTCTCTTACTGCCAGGAAACAGAAACTGCAATGCCACTGTGCAAGGAGCAAACCCCGTGCCATTCCCCATGGCAGCAGAGGGTCCTATGCTGCTCTCTGGGCTTCCAGGAGAAAACACACCCCCAGGAGACAGGCAGTTCTGCTCAGTCATGACTAGTAGGGTTTGGACAGACTTTGGAGAGGGGTATGACCACATATTAGCTGGTGGTACAAATTTGTCTTTATTTTCAACACGTGCCTGGGACCCTGTGGTCCCTCTGGTCCAGGCTGGGCCTGGCATTACATGAGAAACCCCAGGGGTGGGTTTCATGTCAGCTTAATACAGAATGATGCTAAGCTTAAAATATTGTTCTTTAACCATTAGGAGATCTGAAGAGGCTATTTTGAGGTGCATGCAGAAATGCAGCTTCCACCTCCCAGCGTCCTCCACACATACCTTCTTCTATCACACAGCTGCCATTGGTGGCAGACTTGTGGTGACTCTGGCCAGAGGCTGAGGCTTGGACCATGTAAATGTGTGTGTGTGTATGAGTATGTGTGTGTGTGTGTGTGTGTGTGTGTGAGCTTTCCACACCCCCATTGGCACTGGATGCCGCTTAACTGGTGCTGTCTGACCACAGGCCTCAGATGCCTAGCTGCTTGCTCATCCCTCACCCCACCTCTTAAAAATTCTTTACAAGGAGCTACTTTCTAAACTGGCGACTTTTCTATCAAAGGCGTCTTGTTCTGGGCTCCCTGTGGTTTGGAGTTTTTATTCTATGTTCCTCTTCAGAATCCTTCTCCATCTTAAAACTATTTTCATCCTCCCTTCTCCTTTTCTTTATTTTTTGCTCACTAATTAATTTTTGCTGAGGTTTGTTTAGTGAACCATACCCGTATACTGCACTGATGGCTGCTCTCTGGGTTTGTGGATGCTTTGAGTTTTTGAGGGTAGTGAAAGCCTGTCAAAGCGTGTGAGTACTCTGAGTCAAGATTCTCAGTAAGGTAAAGACACTTCTCGTAACCATATGAATTTCTCTGTCTCCACAGACACCTGGAAAGGTTCTCCACAATGACTGCCGGCCTGGAAAAAGCCTGCCACCGGTGCATATCTAAAATTGCCAGCAATGGTAAGGCAGTTCTGGTAGCGAGTGCCTTCTGTATTTAAGCAACCCTGTTGCTAAGCCAGGCATATAAAGGAAATTTATATGGTACTAAGTCCCACCTGGATCTTCCACTGAAGTTCCCTTTCCTTTTCTCCTTTCTGAGATATTTCCTTTCCTAGGCAATTTTGGGTGCTGATGGAGTGTGCAATAGTAACTCTGTCCCAAAGGAAGCTGCCTGCTGAAGTATTTGAAGTACAGCAGACCAGCATAAAATTTTAAACAAAAACAAATACCACCATGTACCTAAATATGGGCTGCATCAGACAACCTAAGCAATATAATGTGTTTGCTTTCTGCTTCAAGTGTTACCTTGCACTTAGCCCAGCAGAAGTTTCTACAGGGAAAATCATCTGGTAAAGAACAGAACAGCCAGCCTGGGGACAAACTCTCCCAGCAGCAACTCCTGCAAAGCAAAACTGCTGCCAGTAGTGCTGACACAGGGACACGAGTCTGGAGACAGAGTATGGTCAGGAATACTCCCCCCTTTCACCCAGTGACATCTGGGACAGGGTCGTCTTCCCTCTGCTTGACTGGTCCCTGGCACAATGGCAAGGATATCCCCACAAGCAGCCACATGTTGAGTGCAGGTTGGAAGCATCAGGTATCTGTACAAGGGTCTTTCACATGATAGGCTGGGCTCACTCAGGTTTTAAAGCAACTGATTCTTCACACCCAGGCTGGAGGACATAGAGAGCTGTAATGACACCCCAGCTCTCAGGCTGGGTGAACAGACTGGTGCTTGCTCTCCAAGGAGAAACACAGCAGAAAGTTGACCCTGGCTGGGGCTGTGCAAACTGCAGAGTCACAGGAGGAATTTGCTTCAGGGGTGGGTATTTGTGAGACCAGGGAAGGAGTGTTGTTGGCAGAAGGTTAAAATTCTTAGGTTTTAAAGCAGCTTACTCCTGCTGCCTGCATGTCCTTTTCACTATGATTTGCAAGGACCTTTTGCTTTCACTTCTAGGCAATAGCAATTTCTAATTCCACTCAAATATGAGAAGAAGCAAACCTCTTGCCCACTCATGATAATCGATACTTTATCTACACTAATTGCTGCATTTGTCAGTCTAGGTGTTACCTTGAGGTCTTCTATATTCCTGCTTTTTGCTTTGCTTGAAAGGCTCTCAAAGTTCAGAATGAGCTTTTATTAATGATTAGGCCCCTTAACTCCTTGCTGCCTTACAACTCAGCAGAGAAAATCAGGTCAGGTGGACAGAGAGCTCAAACCAGGCTCCCCTGCAGAAACCTAGCATGGGTAGGGAAGGAGATGACATTATCTGCCCCCCTTGTTCATGCTGATCATTGCCCCAGGGGAAAGGAGCACTGGGCTATAAAAAACAATAAAGCGTGTGGAGCACATGGCATCCTCATTGCACCCCAACAAGCCCCTGGGAGCAGAAGAGGAACCCAGCTGGTGTGAGATCCCTTGCACCCCGCAGAAAGGACAAGCAGGAGGGATCTGGACCCATTGGTGAATATCACAGTCGAAAAAGTCAAAAGTGGTATTTTCTCTCATTTTTTTTCCTAACCATTACAAGCAAAATGTCACTGTTCCCTGTGAGTACTAAATTACCACTGGAACTAAAATGATGACAGAGAAAATAATTAATTCTTCTGATTTTTTTGAAAGATAGAGATTAAACCTGATCTCACCTATGCTCATCTACACCAGAGGAACCCTCTTGGGTACCCAAAAAGTAACCCATGAGTATGGCAACTCAGAAATACCATTCCAGAAAACTACCTTCAGTCTTTCATCACATTTAAGTTCAAAATCAGTTCAGCTATAGCTATGGATCAGCTAGTGCATCCACAATTGATTTTCTATTCATTAAAATGCAAACCCTCATAAAGTGCAATCGCAGTTTCACTTTTTCTCATCATTCTGTGTATGTTTTTCAAAGAGCATTTCAGCACAACCCCATATTTGTACCTATGATCTCCTTCTGTGGAGATTATTTTCATTCTTGGTGTAGCACTTTAAGTTAAGAACAACAGGGCAGTCTTTAATTAACAGATAAAAAGAAAGAAGACTAATCCACTACCCTGGGTCTACTGCAAAGCAAACTGGTGGCTCTATATGTAAAGCCAAAATCTTGGTTTATCCTGTACATCTGGAAATTAATCACAAGGGGCCAAATCCAGAACCTACACTATGGCATAACTGTAGTTTAGTAGCTAGAGACATAATATAAAAATCAGAGGAGACACTCTGCAATACTGTCCAACCCCCAAAGCACCTACGCCTACATCTAGACATACATCTACACCTACATCTACATTTACATCTGCATTTACATTTACATCCTCCCCCTCTTGAAGGTTCCCAGATTAGTGGCATCTTGTTATTCCATTTCTGATGGAAGCAGCATTGCTGTTGTCAGTGCTGGAACCTAGAACATAAATTTTACATGATGTGATGGTGGCACAGATTATCTGGGTAACAAAGTACTATTTCACAGTAAGACAACCTTGTCTAACTAAACAGTGATGGGACACAGCAAACAGCAAGTGGCCCTGAGCTTGGTTTTGGTCTGCAAGCCAGTTTTTCACACTTCCCCTACCTCAACAGTGGCTGTGCACTGGGACTAGAGACCTTCATGGGAATGCCTTACACTGAATCCTCCAGCTGCTGAGATATCTAGTTTGGTCAAGGGATGAAATTACCCCAGGGATGGGACTCCTGCCATTCATTCCAAGAGACTATACCATCAGTATATCACCTTGCTATGGCATTTAGCCTCTTGAGCAAAGCAGTCTTTCATCTCATGCCTCTACACTTTGGATCACTTACAGGTCTGGCTTTGAGTGCTCAAACCTTGCTGTTATTTTCTCTCATTTGGCTGTTGGCTGGCCAGGCTGATCAGATTTAATTCTTTTACTTTGCATTATTTTGTTCAAGTCTCTTCTGCATATTCCATCTGAGATAGTGATTTTTTCCTGTCAGTCAAAAGCACAGAAAGACAGCCAGTAACCAAAACTATGGGCAGACTCATTCCTGTTTTGTGAAACATATGACCTTGCTGGAGCTGGTTCCCCAGAAAATCCATCAAGACTTTCATTGCCACCACAGCACCCCAACACGCTGCATCCTTTCTTTTCTCCAAGTCCTTATCAATAGTGCAGGGGATGATGCAGATACTGTGAAGGAATAAAACACGGATGAAAATACCTGCTACCCATCTGCACTCCAGCCTGTTAAACCATCCATGCTGCAGTACAGCACACTGTGACACTGCTTGCTAAGCTAGTGCACTACCATCTGCATCTGCCTCGGGGCATCATCAGGCCAGAGGCCTTGGCAACTGACCCGAATTTGCTAACATCCAGACTGCTGAGAGTCAGACCCTTTCAGAGCAGTGTTCCCACAGTGTGTCCGAAGGGCATACTGTGAGTGTACACCCAGAGTTCTGCTCCTCAGCTTGTTCATGCAGATAAATCTTGGGGTAACTGCAGAATCTGTTTGGAAGCTGGTAGCACATCATTTTAAAAAAATAAATATCCTTTTTTATCGGGAAGCTGACAGTCTATGGAACAAATGCCACTTGGGAGTGATGATAATGTAACCAACACTTCATTTATTGCTGTATTTTTTATCAGAGAGCTTGTCACACACTCTACTGAGCAGCTTGCACTACAGCTGTATTAGCATACTACCTCAGAAGAGTAGGTAGATTGAGATTTATAATCATAAATCACTTCTGAAAATCCTGTGAAGACTATTCTTACCTGAATAAAAGAAACTGAAAAGAAAGAAACTTTTCTCTCTATTGTCAAAGTAAACAGGGACAGCCTGAGCTAACCTGCAACTTTCAAGTGCTTGGAAAACTCATGGCAGCAAAATAAAGTCTGAGTAGTCCACAGGTGAATAGGTGTCACACCTAATACTGCCCCCAGATCCAAACCACTTGCCAGAGGACAACATTCTGTGTGCCCTGAGGCCAGGCATGTAAGCGAGGATGGACAACAAGGGAGTAGCAGAGTAGGGGCAGGAGGGGAGCTGCAGTGCAGGGGCATGGCTATGGAGGATGCAAAGGCTCAGGCATCAGACAGAAGAGACACCACGAACTACAGCCATAATGTTAACAATGATTTCCAGTGCATTTGCTTCTGTGGGAAGACCCTGCCAGGACAAGCTCATCTATACAGCAGATTTTTATCAGCTGACAGTCCTAGTGGGCAGGAGACAAAAAATCTGCACCCACTGATCTAATTTTTGTGACCACAGATTTCAAGAAAAGTGCAAGACACGTAGCCACTTGCTCTCCTCTTCCTCTGTTGTGGTCCCAGACACAAGCTCTTCCTTTCACCCGTTTCCCAGCAGGTTAGGACTCGCTCACTAATGGCTCCCACTGCAGGACTTCACCAGAGCCCCAGCATGTGCTGCCCTGGTGGCACAGAGCACTGTGCCTCCTGCCTGATGCCCTGACACGAGCTTCACAGAGCAGATATTCTTCTGAGCCATGTCTGGAAATGCTCCCCTCACCCTTTTGTGTTCTTAGAGACTACCGGCCCTTTTTTGCTACTTTTTCCAGGAATGGGTCCAGGGGTTTCTCTGACCAGCCTGTGAGGTGATATCACCAACGTAAAAATATCACAAGCCCCTCATGTGGAACTGCCTAGACAGCAGCATGGTCTCTGCTGAGCTATGCTACCCTGCAGCAAGTACCATTTTCTTGAGCAATTTGTCTTCGAACCAGAATGGGGCAGCACAGCCCAGACAAATCCAGGCAGAGAGTGCGCGTCCCAGATGAGCAGCATTTCTGTGAAAATCCCACACGCTTAGGGGAAAACAGTCCTTAGTACTGCTAGCGGCACTGAGAGGGGCTGCGGAGCCCTGCCAGTTGTGTAGGCAATTGTTGAAGAGTCTCACTTTGTTAAACATGGATCTGGAAGCCTTCCCAGACTACGCATCTGCCCCTCCAATTCGAGACCTAAAAGGCTGTAGCTGAATGGGTAGATAATGAGTAAATACATTCCCAGTGACTGCTTTGGGAGGGGAATTAATGAACCATTATCTTTTTCTCTTGAGCTCTGAGTGGTCCCTACCTCCCATTTCTCCCCTCCAAAACCAAGCTACCGGATAGATGCTAGACACAAGCAAACCCTGACACCTGTGTGCCAGATGCGCAGCCTCACATATACATGGGCCCCCTGAGCCCTTTACAGAGCTTTGCTGCAGCATCCCTCCCCGGAGGTCCGGCAGACCACGTGCTGCACAATTAAGAAATTACATGATGCCTCCTTCTCCCAGGCTCCTGCCTGTGCAGCAAGGGCAGAAACAGGAGGCAGCTAAGAATCCACATGCAGAGGAGTGACGTCGCCCCAAAGCTGTGCTGCAATGCCAGGACTTCTGGCAACATCAGGCAGTCGATGCAGTGCCTGCAGACCTGAACTGCACTCCTTTGGGTACTGGATAAGTGAGTTGCCCAGGCTGTGGGCACTAATTGTAGGTGTTGTTGGAAGCACAACTCATCTCTTCTGAATATGAAAGAATAGTGCAGATAATGTAACAGTGAGAGGAGCTAGCACAAAATGTGACATGTGGTGAAAAGGGAGGCTCTAGGCTGAGTTGTTCTAATGAGAGGCTGTCAGTGGTTGAAAGAGCTTAGTCAAGTGTAGGACACCATTCAAGCAGAGGAAGAATTTCTGTACTGTGCAGTATTCAAGAGATAGGAGAGCCTGAGCAAAAATGTGTGTGAGAGAGAGACCAGCCGACAGGGAAAGGAGGAGGGGGTTGCACAAAGGAACAAAGTGCTTTCTTCAGCTCAAAATACCTTCAGTCCCTGCCAATTCATAGAGATAACAAACGTGCTACTTCTCAGAAAGATGTCTCTCAAGCTCTAAAGTGTAAGATCCTCATTCTCTGCAGAGAAAACATGAGCAGTGTGTGGGGGATGGTTTGTTCCCATGAAAAGTGACTGCAAGTCAGAAAGCGTGGTGGATCTGCCCTGAATTTTGATGCGGCTCCTATGTCCTCTGTCTCAGTTTCTCCTTCTGTAAAATGGAGGCTATGATGCTTCTCTTTTTCTCTAAGGCAGCCTGAGGGTGATGTTTTGGCAGTGCTGCAGTTTCCCAGAGTGGCACTGTCCGCAGGGTGCTGGCAGTGTCCCCACTCCTGCACGGTGAGGAGGATGCCATTCGCGTTGCAGAGGTTGCAGTTCTCTGGCATGGGGAACTGCATGACACAGTTTGCCCGGGGAAGGGTTGGTCCCAAACCAACCCTGAGTGCTTGATTCAAGATTTTTTCTCACAAGCCTCTGAGGAGACATCGTACTCCTTTTCTTGTCCATGCTCCTCTCAGGCCCCCTGCAATCTATGCCCACCTGCCCTTTTGCATCCTTAGGCATCCACTTGCAGACTGAGCCATTTGTAGAAGCACTCTGCAGGGACATTTGCCACAGAATGTCCTCATTATGTTTTCCTCTCATTTTGCAGGGCAGTGATTCACTTTAATATTGCCAAGTGTTCATGATTAGGCACAAAGGTGGCAGCTCTTGTAAGGTAGGCTGTGTGCAAGTGCTCACACTGTTCTTGGCACTACTGTCTTTCACTTTCTGCAAAGGTGAGCATTCATCCTCTGCAGCATCAGGCTGTGCTGGGAAAACATCAGGACTCAGATACACCAGAAGCTCTCTGGGGAGTAACTAAGCACCTCAGATCCATTCATCTGCAGGAATAGTCTATGTGCATCCCTAGGCGCATCCTTCCATGCAGCTAAAGCTGATCTATCCCAATGACAAATCCCACTCCTTGCAGCATGGCTGCTGCCTTTGCATTCATGAGCCAAGCTGGGTCAGGGAGTTAGACCAGCCAGAAACTATTCACATCTGCAATAAAGACAGTTTATTTAGCTATCAGTGAAAACTGAGTGGAATGGCATTAAAGCTGCTATTTGCTTAGCAAACAGATTCAGCTCATCAGTTTCCATGGATTAGCTGATGCAGTCACTTGTTACCACACAGTCACCTGGCAGTGCCTCTGAAGCGGGTGCAGGCTGAGGCAGCAGTGGTTGTGCCCTTGCCCTTGCAATAAGAGGGCTGCAAGTAGTTAGCTGCAAAAGCAGTTTATGTCTCTCAATGGACTCAGGGAGTGACGAACCACATGCTGGTCCCATCATTACAATCTCTGCACCACAGAGATGATATTTCCACCCCATCATGTGCACTGCATTTCTTGCTACACAACTGTATGGATAAAGAGCATCTGTAAAGACCTAGATGGAAATGCTGGTCTCTAAGTTTGAACTAGCCCAAATAACACTGTCTTTCTTTTTTCATTCACAGCATTCTTTATATTTGGGCTCCTCGCTTTCCTTGCCTTACCACTGTCCATGACTTTTATAGGTAAGTTGACTACTAAAGCAATTTGAAAATAGAAACTTCCTGGCACTGCATGGCAGTTTAACACATCTGGTGGAAGAAAGGAGTTGGGAAATGTAGAGTTTCCAGCTGTTAAACCTGTGTGCTGGTACTTTAGCTTCAGACAGAATCCCAGCCCACACTGCATGTCAGGGAGGGAGCAGTACTTGAATTCTGTCCCTGTTTATCTTAAATACCCATCCAGTGTGTCTTACCTCAAAACAGGGCTCTGTCTGTAGGAGGAAGTTCAGAATCTGACACATGAGGAGATTAACTCTACTGCAAAAATCTTAGAAGCGTAATGTTGGAAGGAAAAAAGAGATGCTCTAGGCTGCTATTTCTCCACCTTTTTGAAAGTAAGACTTGGTTTTTGGCTGATCTGTCTCTGTATAACCCCTCAAAGGCTGGATTTATGGGTAGCATTTCAAGATCAAATATTTAAGAAAGGAAAATCCTTTGAGCTGCAGAATTTTATACATTTTTAAACTGCATAAGGCCCTTCTTTTCTCAAGCATCACCTTTTCCTTACCATTAACACAGATTTTTAGGTTTTTTAAACTATTTTCTAACACTTCATTGCGCCCTTTCACATCCCCCATGTGGGTTGTGAAACCCACTTGAGAAACATCAGTAGAGACACCAGTCCACCTCCACTTTCAGACAGGCTTGCATGCTCATGGCATCCCTGACAGATGTCTGATTTGCCCTTGCTCAAGGAAATTCCATGGCTTCCCAAGGAGCCTATTTCAACATTTTATTGCTCTCTCACACAAAATATTTTCCCCCATATCCAACCTAAATCTTGCCTATGGCAAATTAAACAGACGACAGCCTGTCCTTCCCACTGAGGTCACAAAGACAGATTGGCCACTGTCCTACACAAGAGAACGTTCTAACTGCTAGAAGGCTGCTATTATAACCCTGCTTCATCTTCTCCTTTTCCCAGAGATCTCAAAAGCCTGTTTCTTTCATCCTGACCTCACAGGTCACTGTTTCTCCAGTTTTTTGGTGTCTTTTTTAGTGGGTTTTTTTTGGTGTTTGTTTTTTTTTTTATTATTTTATTTTATTTTATTTTTGCCTCCTTCCTTTGGCCTCTGGTCAATGTAACTATTCTTTTTCCTAAAAATTCCCCCCCAAAAAGAAGGAACACAGGACTCCAGCTGAGACCTGAGGAATGCGCAGTGCAGAATAGTTATCTCCTCTATTTAACATGCAGGCTTTCTGTAAACACACCTCAAAATGAAAGATGCTCTGCCTGCACCAACTCATTGGCTCCAATTTAGTTTATGGTGCATTGTAAGCCCAGATGGTTTTTGGCAGTGCTGCTCTCCATCAGAAATTTCTCGTTTTTTATTTACATTAGTTTTCTGTTCTGTAAGCAGTGCTCAGCTTTATCGACTGTCATCTTCTAGATTTTGAATGTCTATTTCCAGTGTATCCAGATCACTTTGAATTCTATCTTCTGTCCTCAAGAGCCCTTACAGTCCTTCCAGATGGGTGTCCTTGAGTTGTTCACCTTCTGCCTCATTATTCATAAAGGATGGTGCAAATGAACTCTAAATGCAGATTCTACAGGCAAGATGCATCCCACCTGGTTTGGGACTGTATGCATCTGTAACCAAGCTGAGTGCCATGTGCTGTCCTTGTAGGCCATTAGGAGAAAGGGGCAATCCTGACAGTGAGAGTACCATACCCCCTTTGAAGTGGCTGCATAGAGATGAGGTGACTTTCAAGGTAATCAGGACCTCTAAACTGTTGGCATGTATAGTTGGCCAAACTCACAAAAGAGGTGTTCAGCTATAGATTGGTGCTGTTCCTTTTATCTTCAGCCTTCCAAGTACCTGTGATGACTATGGTGGGATTCTGATAAAGATGTCCTAATTAGGAATTAGGGAGTTCTAATGAGGGATTAAGGAGCAATTAGGAAGTAGGGAAATGGACTGAACTGTTACATCTCAACACTTTGGCTCTTATGCTTATCCATGACTTAAGATTGCTATTTATCCCTTAAGAGGATTTTAGCTTTAGCTTTTCCCCAGGCTGAGCTGCGAAATAGGGGTGGGAAGGTATAATTCAAAATGTGGCACAGCTTCCATGCATATTGACATCCAGCCTTCTGGAAATGAATCCAGGCCTGGAATCTGACCACTTATAAATATAATTTCTCAAGAACATTTCATAATATCTTTAAGATCAGTAAAAAGTGGAAAGTGTATGGTAAGATATTAGTCTGCAGCTCTGGGTATCTCCTGCATCAGATGCAGAGCCCTTTTTTTTTTTTTCCACAACTTCCTGAAATTGAGATAATGTGACTGTAATAGTGTTGTCAGAGGATATTGATGTCCTGCAGCTACATATTTGCAAAAGCATTTTTAAGAAAATGAAATGTCAAGGAAAATGCAGATATATATTATCTAAGCAAAATCATCTGATTTTCTGATAATATTCTGTTACTATGATCTCAGAGAATAACTTGTTGAGCTGCCTCCACTCATCTTGGCTCTTGCTTTCTGCAGAGGAACACTCTGAGATATAATATTTGTTAAAACTCAGAGAGGAATGACTGGCAGCCCTGGTAATAATTACGCACTAACATTATACACTCTTAAAATTTGATAATACTGTAAATCACAGTATAGGTCAAGATACATGAAAAGGACTCAACAAATTTTTCAAGCTTCAGACTTGTGACATCTTTTAAGCCACAGACTGTTTAGCAGCTTTCTAACTCATACTGGTAGAGATGATCCCTTTTTTCACTAAACTCTCAAAAACTGCAGAGTGGTTTTTGGGTTTTGATATTTTTTTTATTTTTTTTTTTAGTTTCTGGGACAGTGAAGGATTGCTTCCAATAACAACACATTTTAATACGGTGTCCGGAATACCTTTATACACAGTATTCCCCAATGGTAGCCAAATCACATTTGAAAGCTGATGACATCGTTTTCTCAATAAGCAGTCTAAATTTACCTCTGTACAATTTTAACCCAGTAATACTCCTCACTCTCATATCTACACTGAATAATTCCTCAATTCTCAAATGCTCCCAATAGTTTTCTAAAGCCTATTCTCATACTCTATTCCTTTACGTGGGAACCAGTCTTGTGCTTTAGCAGTTGTTAACACAGTCTTTCTTAGCATTTCAATCCTTCAGCTGCTCACCATTTCTGTGAGTTTCCTCTGATTTGCTGATATGCTTTCTGATAAAACAGTGCCCAAAAGCAATTACTTTGAGATAAATCCTGTGCAGCACCTAGATCCAAGTGTAAAGCCCACAGTCAGGGCTTGACTGAGGTCTGTGCTAAGCGATGACAGCTGCAGTCATCCACTAGGAACAACTGAAAATGGCCTGGCATGTTGTGTCCACATCCTTCTACTGGAAGGAAAGATGGGGAGCCAACACCAAACACCAGATTAGCCTTGCCATACAACAGCCCTCCTTTACTATGGAGGGCACTTCAGCCATTTTCAGCTAAGAAGACCACAGCAGCTAAAATGAGGCCAATGCTGCATTGACTTTCATTCATCCTGACCTCTCATCTCATGGAGAATTGTGAGTCACAAGGACACTTGGTCAGTAGTGACCCATTGTGAGCCATGCCACAACACTGCCCAAAATAGTGTCCTTAGAAACATCATATTCTCTTTGCTCAAAAGTGCTCTTTCCACTTGCTGGACTTTGTGTCCTGGATCCCACTGCAGTGTTGTTCCATGGTAGCCAAGAGGTAAAATGTTCAAGTAGCTGTGCTTTCCAAAGCCTCCCATTTCTTTTTTTCCCCTTTGGACACTGTTCAAGCAGTTGGACATCCTTGTTGCGTCTGATCTTGCAAAGGTTTTTGGTTTGTTCATTTGAACTTGTGCTGGTGTGTGTTGTGGTCCCATTTGATTGCTTTTCACTCTAAACCACAGATTGCTGGGGCTTGCAGGAAGCATTGCCCTAGAAGCAGAGCTTTGATCTTGCCTGGTCCATATATCCCATCACCAGCAGTCAAAGGAAAACATATTTGGTACTCATGGGAAACTAGAGCTAGCACTGATGCTTTCCTACCAGTTTTGGTGTTCCCAGATAAATCAAACACATGCTGTGTGAGAACTGATTGGCACATTCACTGATTTCACTGTAACAAATACCATTGCCCATCTGTCAACGGTAGGTCCATATTTCCTATTCACACCTTGGGGTGTATTTTTGAAGTTACTACTGTATTACCCGCTTTGACCTAGTCTTTTGCTGTCATATCTGCCTGCAGTATTCTCCTAAAACCTACAGTGTGCCACTGCCTGTCATTCAAATCCTGCCCAAGACTGACTGCTGCCTCATTACATATATGAAAGAAGTCCATAACAGATTTGTCTGGGAAAGAGAATTATAGCTCCATGAGAAAAAAATAAAAAAGGCATTTTTTCTTTTTTTGCCTCCAATCAAAATCTCAGTGACACACTAGAAATAGAAATTGCATAGGCTCCTAGACTGAAATATATTCCCAGTGCTCCCTGGCCAGCTGCTTTTGTGGCAGGCTATTACAGGGCCAAGGACTCTGGAAACCCTGGCAGCAGGTTTCTGAAAATGATATAATTTGTGACAATTTCCCTGCCGCCTGCCCCTGTAAAGTTGGGAGTCTGAGCAGGTTTTAGCATTACATAGTGGCAAAATGGACAAAAAGGGAAAGAGTCCAAATCCATCTAAGTCCAGCCGTTTTCAATTATGAGAAGGCTGGTAATAAATACTAAGTATAGAAGAGTCCACTGGACTCCACAGCCCTTACACACAACAGATCACAAAACACTGTGTCCTATGACTAATATAAGATCTACAGCGAGCAACCAAACCCAGAACACTCCTATTATGCTATGCAAAGAGCACGAGAGGTTCAGGCCATCAGCAATGTTCTGGACCAGCAATAGCAGTGGATTTGGTGGGCAAATTGAAAAGCAGAAGAGAATTACAGCTATAGAAAGGGGTGGGGAAAAACAAAACAAAACAAAACAAAAAAACAAACAAAAAAACCCAAAAACAATACCCCAAATCTCAAACCCACTGGTACTTCTTCCCTGATTTCTCCTATTCATTGTAGATCTGAAAATGGAGACAAGATCTTCTGTGTGAGAGACATTTTGCACTAACACCAGCACACTGCTTTCAGTATCCTGCATTAGATTATCCCAATTATTCAGAGAAAAGTCAAAATATCTCCTTGAAAATGACTTATACAGCAAGAAGAAAACAGAAAATCCTTTCTGCCCTCTGCAACTGATCAAAGTCCTGAAACATGGGATCAATAACAATAAAATTATTGTGTAATGGACAGTTTAAATTTTTTAAAGATGCCACTGGGTAAGAGACTTAGTCAAGGGATTCATCCCAGCTGACTTTAGATATCTACACCTGGCTGTCTAGATTCCTTGTACAGCCATAGAGAGACAGAGGCACTTTCAGGGCCCAACTCACCTGATCCATTTCAAATGCCTATCTCAGGATAAATAAATTGAATTTTACAAGTGTCTGTTTCTCCCTATTGACTACCGAGTCTAGGAAACTAGTTCACATATGGATGCCTGCATTGCAGGCATCTATATTTGGACAGATGAGTTTCCCTGCCACAGACCTGTATCACAAGCTTCAGTCTCTACTGCCAGCAACATCCTTATACAGCCGTACACTCCCTCCCCTAAAACTTATCCAGCTTTCTCTTTCTAGCAGTATCTTTGAGGGTTGCCAGGATCCCCAGCTCCATAACAACCAAAGCTTTTATCCTGCAGCAACCAAAACAGCCTGATAACTTCAGCTTCTGAAGTTGCCTATCAGCTGCCTGGGAAGCTAAAATGATTCCAGGTGCTCCCAGGGGCACTGGCTTCTAAGCTCTGAGGCATCTGACTCTGTAAACATGCCACACTCATGGGAGCTAATGATCAGGAAAATCTGGGCAGAAGCTTACCAGAATTCCTTCTTTTCACAGTTTTGATTTTCAGTGAATTTTCTACTGCTGATGAAAATTTCCTGTCCAGCTCAGTCAATGGCTCATTTAACAAATAGCAGAGGCTAAATGACCTCTATACATGGTTTCAATCAGTAATGCCAGAACAACAGTAATGCTGTTGTTACCTTTGCTCTCTCTCTTCCTTCTCCTGCCTTTTGCTTTTTCATGGTCCTCACTACTGTAGTGGGAGATGCAAACCCCCTTTAATTCAGACCCCATTTCAACAGACGCTGGATACGAATCCTGAGTGTAAGCACTACACTTCACTAACAGCATCTATAGTTTTAACTGTACAGCCTGTTGCACTATTTGATCACTTGAGATAACAAACATTCATTTTTGCTGTTCAGGAATGAAGTTTTTGGAAGATTGCCCAGTTCAGCCATTAATTCCATTATATCTGTTGGTGGGTGGCGTGATTGGCAGCTTAAAGGTAATGTGCCTTCTGTGTGTGAAAAATATTTTGTGTGACTAGACTTTGACTTGCTAGTTAAGACATAATGAAGGCTCCAGACAGCCACATGCATGCAGTAGTGAAGAGAGCTATCAGGATTGAATTGTGCTTGTTTCAGCACCCAAAGCACCCCTCAGTCAAGAGAGATACTAATGAGTTCAACATTCAGCATTGTTCTACACATTGTGGTGTGACTTTCTCCTTCATCACAGTACCTGTGCTACCATCCCTACTGAGGCAAATGACTCCTTAACATGGATAACTGTGGTAAATGGGGTCCTTTATCAACAAGCAGTCCTCCAAGCATGCCAAACCTTTCTCCTTCATTGTCACACACAGAGACTGGACAAAAAGATAAATTACTCTCCTAGCTTTGGGAATACTATAAAACTACACGTGTTTGTACATAGTCCTCCACAAGTTCAATTTATTCCCACTCTGACCTGCCCAGAAGTAATGACTATGCAGCAGAATCACTTCTTTCCAGAGTAAATATATCTCTGCATCACAGCAGGGCTTATTAATCTTGAGGCAGCATTTTCTAACCACAACTACCTGTCTTCTAGTGGACTGTGCTCACTTACATCTTTGCTGAGCCAGAGCCTGGCTGCTTGACAAGTAAAGACACCCTCATATCTGTGTTACACCTCAGTCACTACAAAGCTGTCAGTCTGCATTGACTCTAGGGTAAAGGATCACCCTGCTCTCACAGTCCCTTTGCAGGCGATGTTAACAGGCTGCTAGGGAGCACAAAGGGCTTTGTCACAACAGGTGCAGCTTCTTTAAAGCTTCTCAACAGGATTAAGCAAAACTGTTTTTTGCTGTCCCAATGATGTTCCTGTGAAAGGAAGGAAGAGGGCTGGAGCTGAAAGAAAAGCTTTGGAACTGCAACACTTGGGCATGAAGGGCCAAGAGCAGCGAGCAGCACTGCTGGAGGAATGTCTGTACTGGTGGCATTGGCTGTCCTGCAGAGCTAAACAGGGCAGCAGCAACCTGGTACCCAGCCTCCTTCCCAGGAACCTGTCATGGACAGAGCAGACAGGGTGGACCTGATGGATCATGGCCTGGTGTTTCAGTACACACAGCCTGTCCCTTGTAAGGGAACCTGCTAGTCTTTCACTTGACATCTTGCTGACTGCATCTTGCAGCCAGCAAACACTGCAGACAGGAGCTATCTACATCCCCCTTTGATAACATTCCTAGCCTCTTTTCTTTGCCAGGATTGAAAGAAAGGGGAAAAAATATTCCCCTGCAGGTCTCTGCATCCCCTACACTCTTTCACAGTGGTAACCAAACCACAGTACATCACTGGGATATTAATCATCCCCACAAGGACCTTTGGTCAGTAAATAAGTAAATGCAGAAAAAATGAAAGTGCTTAGTCTTGTTACAAGGAATGTTACAAGTGACTTCTGCTGACAAATGCTTAGTCATTCAATCACACCAGTGGCCTTATTTGTATAATCAAAGGTTCATTTAATAATAATTTAGAAAAGGTTAGAGTAGAACTGAAGAGAAATTTTGATGCTAATGGATTGAGACCTGCATAAAAAACTGCTTCTTAGCTATTTCTGGTTTAAAGACAGTTTTTGTCATTCTAGGTAAGGTGATAAATGGGCCATTTAATATTCATGATGATGTCAAGTAATGGCTTGAATTTTGCTTCAGCTGACAGTAGGACTGCTTATTTTGCAGCCTGGCAATATATTTGGTCAGAACTTGATTGGCCTAACTCATGTCATCTCATAGTGCTTGGTCTGCAGCCAAATTTCCCCCGTCTCAACTGTGCTCTCTACTATGTTCATTTGGCTTCACTGACTTCACCAAGCAGTACGTTCACTTGACCTCTGAAAGTTAAAAGGTCAGAGAATGGGTGTAGGATGAAGTCTGAAAGAATGCTGTCTTGTGTTGGACATCATTTAATGGCAAGTCATTCTGGCCCAGATCTGTGTAGGTCTGTAGGCTCCTCATCTATTTCTTTACTGTCTCCAGTCTTTTAAAATACAATAGTAACCTACAACTGTTCACCAAGGCAACTGAACCATTCTACAGCATCCACAGATGCCTGTTGAATTCATGTCATGCTGCTCCATAAATGTATATTCAACAGTCAGTAACAATGTGAGGAACTTCCAGAAATTGCCTCGATCACAGCTTGGCAAGGCAATATCCGTAAGAATTAAATGCACTTTCTGTGAACTGGTTAGATGCAGCTGAGATCCGTAAACCTACCTGGGTCGTTTCTCTGACTTTCTCAGAACAAATACTCATCTGCCATTTAATCCCATTCCCGTTGCTGAGCTTGATGACATTTGAGTACAGACAGCTGCCTATCTGCTGAGCTCACCTCAATGCTAAGGAGCTGCATGGGACTTCAGGTTGATCCACAGGTCACCCCACACAGAAAACTCAGACCTACTGGCCAAGTAGGTTTATCCCTCCTGTGTCAAAAATAAATGTTTCCCTGAGAAGAAGATGCTCTGCTGGTTTGAACAGACCTATCAGTTTGAGTGCTCCAGTGGAAACACAATTTTTTTCTGCATGTGTTGCTGCTGGGACTTTAGGAATCTGAGTACCTAAAAAAGGGAGTTGCAATTACAACAGCTCCTGCCTTGAGGACTGGGCCAAGTGTTTCAGGTGTAGCATGACAACAAAAGTTTCATAATGTTTGGCCCAGATTCTTGTTGGGCTCTGTATATACATTTCCTATAAATCTACCAAAATTAAGAAAGTCATTGAGTGGACAGAAAATTGAAAGCTTCTCCATGCTGCAGTCAACCTACCTACTTTTCTTTGTATGGCCAAGACTAAACTAGAAATTTAAGCATCTCTGTTGAGTGCTATTGCATGTCCCTGTATGCCAGACTTTTCTAACCACACGGCATTGTGGTATTCCACCTATTTCTCTGCTAGTTCTGACTGAAGGCAGAAATAGAGTAATCTGAGAAAATGACACTTAATTGAAGAAAACTTGACAACGGTACATTGCAAGTATCAGAAGCAATTTATTCGGGGCTTAGGTCGCAGTCTAGATGCTTCATAATTTTATTTAAGCTGATTCACCTCTATAGCCATGGAAAACAAAGTTGGGAGAGACAAATCCACCTACTTCAAGGCAGGAACTACACTACTTAAGTCATTTAGCAGTTACTCTAATCTGTTCTCAAAAGTCTCCAGCGTGGGAGCTGCTGCCATCTCCCTACACAATCTGTTCTCATGCCTTTCCACCATTACCATTGGCAAGTTTTTTCCAATGTCTGGCCCAAATCTCACTGGTGAATAAACTGTAGGGAAAAAATGCATTATTGTTCAGCAGGATCTGCCTCATTTGTGGCTCCTTAGCTTTTTCTTACATGATTTTCCCACATCCAATTTTATTTGGCCCAAGGACTGCCAGTGGCCAGAAGGCATCCAGACTTTCTGCAGTCAATTAACTTATTCCCTTTTCTTCCCCAATGCCTCCAGGTGACTCTCCTGCTGTACGACTCAACCAGGATGAGGCAGCTTCTTTCCAAGTCTGTTGTGATTGACGATGATGATGATGACGAATATCCCTGGAGGCAGAATGCTCACAAGTACTACATCCATCTAACCCTCAGCCTTTTCCTCTTTCTCTGGTTCATTCTTGGGAACTACTGGGTTTTTAGTGTGTACCTGCCAAATTTCATCCCGCCTTTTCATCAGCCTCAGGATTACTGTGACAAAACCCTGTATATTTTTGCTGTTGGTGTTCTCATTATCAGCCACACTGTTCTGTTTCTCCTTATCTTTTGTAGCTGCTGCATATACTGTTTTTCCAGGCAAAGATTCTCTTCTGAGGAAGACTAAATGCCACATAAATTAAGCCCCAAATATTTGGAAAAGACCGTACAACAAAGAACAGGCAATAATTCACCCTTGTGTACATCTTTGTTGTACCACATATATGTATGATAGCAGTCAACTGCAAGAGGAAATTGTAAAATACAGCACCATCTGGAAATAGCTATGCTGGAATAGAGCATAGTCTATGTAAAATTGCTGCTACAGATGCCAGGGTGCACTCTTGCTAACTTTTACATCCCTTTTTTAACTCTTGGATGTTCTATCTGGAGGAAGCTCCTACAGACAGCAAACTCCTCTAAAACCAGCTCCCCTTATGTTGTATATAGTACAGTACAGCTTAGTACATCTTTGCGTATAAAAGTAGTCATGTTGTCTTCTTCACTGGGATCTGAACATCTCCATAACCTTGCCGAAGTTTATTACTGTCTCTGCATTACAGATGAGGGAGTGAGACAAGAAGACAAAGGGGTGTATTCAGGCCACTTTTCATGGTGCACGGACTTTGACAGTAAGTTAGCTGCTCACTCACCAGAGAGCTATTTAGGCCACTGTCAGACCAGCCAGTAAATAGCTATGGTAGCAGTACAAACATGTATAAATGGCAGTCTGAATAGGGCCCTTGGGTCTCTTCTGAACTTGGAAAAGAAAGCATCTATATCTAACTTTGTGGCTAAAAGAGACAGTATGAGTATATCCATATACATCCAATATATCCAAACTGAGCCAAGGCTGCTTTGCAAGTCTTTGGTAGAACAAGGAACTGAGCAATTGGCTCTCAGATCAGTGCTTCAACCAGGGCTCAGCATTCCCCAGTATGGGGAGACTCTTCCTCCTACTTTTTCTATGGCAGTAATTTGTCAGTACCACACTAACAAAAAGATGGCTGTCAAAGCATTGTGACCAATAGACCATAGAAAAACTGATGATGTTATGCTGGTATTTTAGACATAAAACACAACAGTAAGCAGGGATGTGAGAATTTCAGGCCAATGTGTTCACCACAGCAGTTCTCTGATTGTGCTATGAGTGTACATTTGTTTTGTTCACCTTGGTGCTGTACATATGGAAATCTATACTTCAACAGAGAGATGTAATGCAAGTAGCTTTTCAGTCAACAGCAGCATCAGCTTCAAAAACATCAGCATGCACAGACACAGTTGTTTTGTGACAGACAATGGAACAAGCCCAGAATTGGTCCTGGTAGGTTGTTTTTTCATGTGTTGATGAATGCAGTGTAAAAGTGCTCTTTCTGCTTTTGCTTTTGTGCATTTCTGTTAATATGATCAAAATGGAGTGGCTCCCCTCTATATGAGCAAGAGGGTGGCCCCAGGCACAGGGAGAGGATATTGTGTATTTTTTCTGTTAAAACCCACACAGCTGAAATCTATGTTTTAGAGAAATCTAAAAGGATTGTACAATGCCTGTGGAAGGATGAGATCTGTAAAAGAGCTCAACAATATGCCACAGCTGAACAGAGGCTGCTCAACCATCCTTCTTGGGACTGAGGCTGAATGCATTGTAACATCTGCGAGAACCACCTGTCTTCAACCATAAGCATTTATCTCACAGGCTATTGTATAGGTAACTAATGCTGCTGTTTGGTCCATAAGGATTTTAATTCAGGCCCTGTATTTAAGAATTGCTTATGTCAAGAAAAATAATCTTAGAAAGAAGGTAGAAATAAATGGTGGAATAATCTGACATGAGGGCAGCATCAATGTAGCATTCCCCTGTTCTGCAGCATCCGCTCGGAAGTCAAAGTCAGGTTGCCCCTGTTCAGAAACCCATGGGACAGGAATTACTAGCACTGCTGGCTGACTTAGGCCATGCACAGTTTTATGTAGGGCGATATGACAAATGCAAATCTTTCCTTTCATTTGTGGGCCTCAGATTGGATCTGGGAGAAATCACTGCCTCTGTTTCCCAAAGAACTGCTCCACCACACTTTCTCCACTGCCTCTCTAATGGTACCTTACTTTTCTGAAACATAACTGCTGTGAATGGTAAAATGTTAGAATTCTCCTCTTTCCCACCCTAAACACTTCACTGGCTCAGCACTGAGCTCCTGGATTTCAGCCTTCAGTTCTGAACTGATCTAAGGAATTTTACCTTCAGTTGAGAGCATCTTTCATTCATTATGAACCCAAAGTGTTTAAGGAATTGCCTATCAGCAGTCATAACTCCATCCATCACTCAAATGCAGCAAAGCAGATGTTCATCATTACACATAAACTTTATCCAGAAGCTTGGAACAGGCATAAAACCAGAAAATTATACTCAGTTGATACTGCAACAGAAATTTAAAAAGAAAGTAGCTCCACCCACAGGACTCTAGTGTATACTTCCTTGTTCTTGCAAAATGCTGCTAGAATCATTCTTAATCACAAAGAGCTAATACTCGTGATTTAAGAGTCAATACTCCTGATCTAAGGCTGAATTGATTCCCATGCCACTGTGCATCCACTGACCTCACAGCAAGTGATGATATGCTCCTATCTGAGCAAACATGAGGTCATTTTACTTCAGCCCAGAGGAAAAGATATGTAAGCTATGTCACTTTGCCTTGTGTTTGCTGTGTGCTTGCATTAGCATAGTTACAGCAGCTCAGCACATGTGAGATGATTTACCAAACTTCAGCCACACAATGATAAGCCTAAGGCCTATGCCTCATCCATGGGAGGCTGAGATTGACTGATTCTTCACAGTCTGACATGAAGGATTAATTTTTTAGATATGAGAACCTGGTGCATCCACTGACATCTTGAAAAAGTGCTGCCAAATCCCAGTGCAAGTGCTCAGTACCTGGTTGGTAAAAATACACAGTTATAGAGGAGGTATTAGTGAGGCAAAAGGAATTTGTAAAATACTTAGAAGTTATACAAAGGAAACAAAAATCTTTGCTAGGACCAAGACAAAAAAGATCTGCACTGATAGTATTTACATTTACCTTGTGTACATCAATAAGCTATGGCACATGCAAGTGTGAACATCAACACCTCCAAACTGTCAGAGCTTTCAGTTCTGTACCCAGGGGATATAAGCATTCCTTCTGCACTTCCACTGCTGATGCCTCCTTCAGCAGATTGGAATCGTGCAGGTGTGGAGCAGGGACATCTGGCTTGGACATGTGATTAAATGCAACTGAGTTACAGTGAATTACCAAGTTAGCACACTCCTGACCCACCATCAGCAGCACAGTTTCTCTTGAGTTGCCATAATGGCTAAATAAAGCACTCAAACCTAAACCAAAGTAGTTTAACTGCAGGCACTTGATCTCACTTTGGGGTAAGCCAGGAACATGTGCATGGGCCACAACAGCACCTTAGCTTGCAAACAGCAACTTTTTAAATTGCCACAAACTGATGGTGTCACAGACATATGCTCTGTCCCTGAAGAAGTAGACACGGCCCCTCAGCAAACAGCTGTGGGGGAATTAAGTCATTACAGCCCAAAGGTCAAGAGGCTGAAAATACAGTCTACACCTTAAAGTGTTTAGTATTTTGCCACTAGACTAAAATTACAAATTAAATTTTTTTCCCACAGTGATAGAAATTTATTCTGAAAATTAAACAAAATACAACTTTAAGCTAATTATTATGAACTCAGAATGTTGACTACAATGGAGAAAACCAGCTGTAACTGTTTCAGTTACATCATCTCCCCTTCTTGAGAAAGTCTACTTCCAGCATTTAAAGGAAAAAAAAAATGCATTATTTCAATGGATTGGATAGCCTGCTCACTGCTAATTGTGAGTACTACAGAAGTCTAATGATATAAAGATGCAAAGAGAATTCTGTATGCAAACACTGACTTTATACATACCGTAAATGCAACGATAGCAGCCATGAAATAAGTCGCACTTATTACAGTTTATTGCCCACAGTATTTGTCCTCCCACTACCGTCTTTAGCAATGGGTATAATATTCCAAAGCTCTAAGAGAGCAGCTTCCCACAGCTATTTTAGAAGCTTCAGACAGACAGGCAATGTTTTGTTCGTTCGCTCCAAATGTTGAACACAGACAGCTCCTACCTGCTGACCCGAAGATGAGAGAAAAGCATCAGACATATCAAGACCTCATCTCCTCAAGAGTGGAAACAGGAATGTTGTGCTGTCAGAGAAGATGATCTCTCTCATGCAACACTTGCTCTGAGCTTTATGAGGTCCCAAGACATTAGACTTTAAAACTACAAGGTAACTGGAGAAAAAAAAGTAAAGAAGCAGAAGCTATTCTGGCTCATGCCAAGAACTGTTTGGAATGTCTCAGATCCCGAAATGTGAACAATTGGTGTAAAGGAGCCTAAATGCTTTTGACTTTACAGGCAAAGGGCTACAAAGATTAAACTGGTGATAACTGGCATATATTATACAACATTCTAAACCAGATCAGTTTCTGTAAGTTATCTTGAATCTTATCTCTGATTATTCACCTTCTCCAAATTCTAGATGATGGGGACTTTGCACCACAGCGAGGAGCCATGTATGTTCTATATATAATATAGAAAGAATTGTTATATCAGGACTGCAATTTGAAACTGTTGCTTCTTGGCTTAGGTTTCTTCAGGTTCCTGTTCACTACTGGAGTAGACGAAAGTCCAACAGACGTTAGGCATAGAAGGAAAGAGAAAACATTTTTGGAAAATATGATATTTGAGGGAAAATAGAAAAGGCTGACAAGTGCCATCTGATATTGCATAGTACCAGAAAACAAAGTAGAAGGAAACTGCTAAAAAGAACAATGTCATATTGCAAGGTTTATGAACAAATCGTATGAAACTCTGAGAAATAATGTATATGTGTTTGTAGCACTGAATTTCTACCAAATGTCTCATTTGAATAAAAATAAATGTGAGTGCATGAGTCTATGTCACTGCGGTCTAAAAATTAAGGTACTTTACATTTACCAGTCATGCTAATTATAATCAACCCTGCTGCAATTTCACTGAGATGAATAGTTACATCAGAGACTGATTTCGCCCACAGATTTGAATCTAAGCCATACTGACTCTTCTGTATGATTACTAATACTGAAGCAAAGGAAGAACCTGTGATATCTTTCTGCATGCTGCAGTACAACAACTCAAATGTGACAGATCCTCTGCGATGCAGACTGTGGGCCTGTAGGTCAACATGCATGAAAGCTTCCTTTTAACAGGGTCCTCTTGATGTCCAGAGGAGTCAGGTACCTCGCCATGTATTGGAGGGGGCATACAAGAGATATGGAGAGGGATTTCTTACAAGAGCATGTAGTGACAGGACAAGTGGGAATGGATTCAAACTGACAGAGTAAGTTTAGATGAGATATTGGGAAGAAATTCTTTATTGTGAGGGTGGTCAGGCACTGGAACATGTTGCCCAGAGAAGTTGTGGATGCCCTATCGCTGGAAGTGTTTAAGGGCATGTTGGATGGAGCTCTGAGCAGTCTGGTCTGGTGAAATGTGTCCCTGCCCACAACAGGGGGGGTTTGAACTACATGGTCTTTAAAATCCCTTCCAACCCAGGGAATTCTATGATTATGTGATATCTTATGGACTTGATTCTCAGTCCTTTGGAAAAAATAATTTAGCCTTTCAGTACCAATACAAAATGAAAATACAGGGTGCAAACAGTGGAGAAAATTTATCCACTATGCATACTTATTCACAGGTTTTACAGGCAACATTTTTTTATTATCATTACTTACTTTTGTATTGCTATTCTACTTTTACACGGATTTCACAATTCTGGTTCATAAATACCTCTTATTTTCAGAATATATCAGAAAAAGAGTTGCTGGACTTAAAAAAAAGTTGCCCAACAGGTGAAATAAGACCTTTACTAAACAGGTCTGGTGCTTATTTACGTGGGAGAGTTTGTCTCCACAGCTTTGCATGGATAAATTCCACACATCATTGTGAGTTCAGTACAACAGCATGTGGACTGCTCAGAGACACAAAACTTCAGTCTATTCCTTTGACATTTTAACACAGCATACAACAATCATGTAAGCCAAGGTGTGTCTGTTCCCCTCCTTGTAGATATCTCTTGGAGGATACACACTGCTATATAATATCTACAACGTGGTAACAGTAGTTCTATGAAAATCACCATTAATAAGAGGTAAGGTTTGCAGAAGAATAAGAAAAATCAGATAAAAGAATGTAGCAAAACTCACCTGAGTCAATAAGCCCATGAACATCCCTGTCCAACAGCTCATAGTAGGAACAGTAAGATCCAGTAGAGGAGCAGTAAGAAAAAAACCCAGGTAGCTGAAGAAAATTACTATCACAGCCTGTCAATAAACACAAATGCATTGAAGTATGTTGCCCACTGTAAAGACAAAGAATTTTCAGTCATAAAATTATCTTTCACTGACTAAAAAAAAAATATTTTCTAGAATGCATATCAACTATAAAGCTCCTTTTAGTTTGAGAAAAATTATATACTTAAGCATGCATAAACATGTTACATAGGAGATTAATTAGGTTAGCAGGCTGCTTCTGCCAGCAAACTCTTCACTTTGGGAGGACACTGAGCAAGCAGTTCCTCTCCTTGCCAGGACATGCCTGACCCTGGCAAACCCTGCAGGCTCTCAGAGACCAGAGCCCTGAGCAGCTGATAGAGCAAACCTATACTTCTGATAAAGCAGAGTATGAGATTCCCCTTACTGGCCCCTGAACCAAAAGGAGTGGTTGAGCTGATGACAAACTGCCACATTTGTTTCTCGATAACAAAAGGCTATTTGGTCTGGGGAAAGCCAGATTCTTCACTGGAAACAAGACTGCTGATGACAGCAGCTGGCAAACTTGGTGATGACTTGGGTACACAACAAAGAAAAAACCCTACTGTTCACAAAAACACCACATTGGCCAGAACTTCAACTATTCCCTGCACTCAGGATGAGCAGCTTTTGCTTCTCTCACCCTGCTGCTACCATAAGCAGTTCAGACATGTCCCTGAGACCTCAGGGCCTGAGTGTTCCTCTTCAACCACTTACCAAGGTCCCTGTGCCATCCAAGCAACAGGACAAGTGTCAACTCTCTCTCCCCAGGCTGCTGACAGCTCTTGGGCAGTGCTAGTTTCTAAAGCAGGAGTTTTCAATGTTCTGCCTCCAGAGCAGAAGCCAGCATGGCAAAAGCAGGGTTGGGAGCTTCTCCCACGGCATCAATGGCTTGCATACAGTTGCCACTTCCTTTGGAAACCTGGCCCCAATTATAGATGCTGAGCTTTTCTGCAAATCTGGCCCTTAAAGCCGGCGCCTGTTCCCATTGCAATCAGTGGCGACTGAATCTGTTCTGATTGATTTAATGGGGGCAGGCACAGAGACTTAATTAGAAAATTAGTAACTGCAATAACAGGAGAGAACGCACAACAGCCTGACAGATCTCTGGTAGGAAGCAAACGAAGGAGCCAGTTGTCCTGCAGACTGGGATTTCAGCCTCTCAACAAACCACCCCCTGTCCCCACCAAAAAAAAAAAAAAAAAAAGAGGGTAATAAAAGATTGGCAAAATGTTCTTGAAGCTACTTTAAACATCTTGTATAATATATAATTGTTTTTCAGCTCTTGAGTACTCTATCTACCTTTTAGATCTGTCCCCTGGGAAGAAAATATGAAACATTTTGAAACGCACAGCCCTTGAAAACAATCAGCATTTTCAACTTTCCTTTCGTGTTGGAGGTAACTAAAACTTTGCTTAAAACTCCTTGCTCTTTGACAGGCACAAAGATGGATCAAGTCTAAGGTGTTTTTCATATTAGGCCAGCTGGATGCCAGGGAGGTATTTTTCACTAGCTCTTGTGTTTTAAGAAAATACTGAGATTCTCAATTCATTATTGCATGAAAAGTCCTAATACCTGGAAGCTCACAGCCACAATATTCCAGAATTTTTATTTGCTTTGAGGATTACCTGCATTCATGGAGAGCCTGTGTAACAGGCTTGGGGGCTGTTTCTGCACTGGTAAATGCATCTACCAGAATGTAAGATCACCAGTGCCAAACTGTGCAGCGTTAATCCTGATGCAGCCTGATCCATAGAGCTTGGGAACAAATTATCCTTTGAGCAAACTATTCCCCTGATGATATCTGAGCATGTTTTAGACAGAAAGTATTTGCTTAATACCTACTGGGAGCCTTGGAACCAACAATAATTTGCCTAATATGGGCAATAAGAGGATCAGGATCTGGGAATATGCTATAGAGCATTTCATAGTGCAGACATACCTGAAGTGTTGCGGTCCTTAAGCAGAACACTTAACTTGGGTATGTTTTATCAAGGCTAACACACTGAGTTGTGTTTATTATCCAGGGTGAACCCACTTTGTTCTGTGCTCAGATGAGGGAAAAGTCAGGAGCTCAAGAGACTTGTGGCTCTCATGATCCCCACACTTCTAGTGGGAGAGCCAGACTACACATATATATCAGTTGCTGGCTGTGACAGCTTTCTGAGGTGTTGTCTGCCAGTCCATGATAAGAACTTTTTGTCTAAAAAAACTCCTCATGTTCAGAGCAGTGTTCTGTTGGAATTTACTGCTAAGTTAGTAGCAATCAAGAAAACAGAAGATGTAACTTTCCAAGTTTCCAAAGCTCCGGGATGGATTCTAATTAAGCTAACTAGATGCATCAACCTAGAACTCAATACCAAAGGCAACACATGCAGCCAAAACTTTTGATGTGGGCAGAAATTTTACCTGTGAGAATACAGCAGCGCAGACCATTCATTAGCACCATCCAACTCTTGGCAAAAGTATATCTTGCCTTTCTCCTGCACACAACCCCTATTGCCTCATCATCATGATGGCTGGGTTAGCAGAGAGCACTGACACAATTTCTACAAGTCTCAGCCTCTGGAAAAACAATACAAAACCAAAACACCACAGGGGGTGAAATGAGGTAGCAGAAACATCTAGATGTTAGGACAGTGTGCAACAGCTCCCTTCTGATGTGAAGGCTGGACTTGATCACAGAGGTCTTTTCCAACCTTAGTGGCTGATTCTATGAATTCTATGAATTCTGCTCAGACAGAGTGCTGTGACAGTTCCTTCCTGGGTGCAAGCTTAGGTTCTCAATACAGAAAAAGCAAGTGTTTCTAAGCAGAAATCTCTCAGCTGAATGTGCTCAGGGATTGCCGCACTCTGGCAAGGGCATAGTTTCTAAGCATTTACAAAATCTCCTTAAAAATGGCATTTGTTAGAAGGGTAAGGTTAGCATTGCAGTATTTATAGAATATCCTCTGAGAAAATAGTGTGTGTACCAGGATGACACTGGTACTCAATCCTATATTCAGACATCTTCTCTAATGTTAATACAAGTAATATGCTGTAATTTCCCACTACTTCTAAACTCCCAAAATATTATGAGCTGCTGCCATTGTCTGGCTGCCATAATCTGTTTTTGAGTTTGACTCATGGACATCTTCTGTCATGCATACTCACATTAGTTAGTACCTCAGGGCTGCACTATCCAGCATCTTGCTGTTTACAGTCCAAATGGCTTAGCCTACAAGCAATTCAGAGTATCTGCATGCACCTCATTTACTTTCAGAGGTCAGCGGACTGCAGGGATGCACTCCCCAGTTTATGAGAACATAGGCTGAAACTACAAACAAAACACATTAAAGCCATCATCCTATTTTGCTTGTACTAAGCCACAGTTTCAGTGCTTAAGAAATAAGTAGGGAAACACAGAATATGGGAATATGGGAATAAAGCACAACCTGGCTTTATTGAGTTTACTCACAGGAACTTTCATTGTTTTGTTTGGGCTTTGCTAATGTTTTTCAAACCAAAACCGTATTTTCTGTAAAGAATGCAGCTAATTTTGGGGCAAAAGCATCTCACAAGCATCTGTGGAACATTATTGTTCTCCTAACAGCATCCTGAGATGCACAAAGGGTTATGAAGCCCAAGGTAAGACAGTCTCTAACTAGCATGAAAATGTGGGGCAGCACTGCAGTTTTCTGCCTGGATATTTGTAACAGCAGGCATGCCCACATTAATTTTCTGTTTTTCCCCTGCTGAGCCAGGGTTCGAGGAAAGTAACCAAGCAGACTTGTCTGGACTGTGAGGAAAAGGGAGAAGCTGAAGGGCTTGCTGGGCATGGGACAGAAAGGAGGAAGAGTGGACATTACCTCAGCCTGTATGCAGGACTTGCACAAGCCTAACATCTGCCCTGTTCACAGCAAGTGTGATATCAGACATCCTTATAGCAGTCTAAGCTGTAGAGTTTTGGTTGTTAATTGAATGCTGTAGGTAATGATCACAAAACTATTTCCATATACTCACAGACATCACAGTAGTCTGTAGTTTAGGCTGACATTCATTTTTCATTATATGAAATAATGCTCTGCCACTCACACTATTGCTAAGCTGGTCCCTTCTGATCCCGAAGTCTCCATTTCAAGCAACAGGATCAGAATGAATTGTTTAGGAATATTTTAGTGACAAACTCCTGGGCATTTCCAAGAACAAGACCGGTTAAAACTGACTCAGGCTATTGTTTTTTTAATAGGGTCTTTCAACTGTTTTAGTAAGAACAAGCATTTTTAGATTTCATGCAAAGGTACAACACATAGCTGGATGGTCTCTGCATGGAAGAAAATGCAGAGACCATCTGCATACTGTGACATACTGTGACAATGGGTCTCTGCCCTCTGAATACTCTTCCTTCACACACAATATACAGTACAAGTGGGCAGTGCTGAGTTCAGAGAGTTCAAAGGTTATAACTTGATAGTGGGAAGTGCCTTTTGTATGAGCTTAACACTCAAAACATTCTGAGAAAGTGGAAGACTTTAGTATGAGGTCTTTGCCAGAGTGAGGAGATTTAGAAAAAGAAGTATCAGTCTATCATACAGGATCAAAAAAGACAGAAAATATTCCCATCTCTTCCCGATCCCTGCTATTGAAACCAGGTAACTTAAGCTCTTGAAAACTTAGCTAGGGTTCTCAAAGCAGCTTCTCTGCATGTGGCCCTGCATACCACATAAAATACATGAATTTATCTAACTTGCACACTGAACTTTCTAAATGCATAGTCCTTTCACGTACTTAAAAGCATAATTATACATCTAATGACTATTTCCTTATGGCTAAGGTGGACTGTCCAGATGTTCAATTCCAAGTGATTCTCGGGCTTTGTAGCTCCAAAGTACATAACAAAGGAACTGAAAATATATTTTGAATTTCACTCCCCCTACTGCAAGAGCCCCTCGTGTACGCTTTCATTACTGGTATACTTTACTCCATTAGTAGGAGCTGGGTATTTAATGGATTTATTTGTTATGCAAAACGCTACTTGCTGTGACACAACACGGTCGTTTGCGTTTCTTCGAGAGCATCCCCTTGACAGCTTTCCAGGGCAGAGGATGCAGGCACAGATTCTTTAACTCCAGTACCCATTCCCAAAACACAACACCCCCTTTGCAGTGCTGTATCAGCTTTGCAGCAGCATGTGTCCCGAGCAGGTGCCCTGGGAAACTCCCCATCCTTCCCTTGGCAGCATCTCCACCAGGCACGGCGGGGGCTCGCTGCAGCCGTATTGACGGCTAATGAGGAAGGAGAGAAAACAGAGAAGAACAAGCCACAAGCGGCTGCTGAGGCTGAAGGAGGCACAGCTCCCGGCTCCTGACACACTTGTTGCCCTCCTCCGCATCCTGGCTCCGTGCGGCCGGGCCGTCGCGGGGGCGGCGGCCGGGCGGGGCCGCCCCACGGCCCTTACCTAATGCGGGACTGCCCTTATGTAAGGGCAGAGGCGGGGCTGGAGGCGGCAGCGCCATGTCCTGGTACCGCAACACGGTGTGGTTCGTGAAGGGGCTGCGGGAGTACACGAGGTACGGCCGGGGCGCGGCGCTCCCGGGCGGGGAGCCCCTTCGGGACGGGGCTCGTTCGGTGTTTTCCATGTGCGGCTCCCCCACCGCCGCCAAACCGGGCGGGTCCAGCCCCTCTCTTGTGAGAACCTCCCGGTGTCACCCACCCCGGGTGTCCCCGAGTCGGGGATGGGCGAACACCACGAGCTGCTGGTTTCGTGGGCAGGGCTGTTTGTAAAGCACTGCAGCAGGATGCTCAGGGGAGCGGCGATGGCACCGTCCCTGGAAGTGTTCAAAAAACACACGTGGCTGTGGCACTTGAGGGCATGGCTTGGTGGTGAACTCGGTGGTGGTGCTGGATGATGGTTGGGCTTGATGAGTTTTCATAAACTTTAGTCTTTAGGTAAGTCTTTTCCAGCCGTAGTGATTCTGTGGTACATCACTTGTTTGCAGTGCCACTGGTGCTGTTTGTGGTCTGTCCCACGAGTACAGCGAGTAACGGGGCAAGGAAGGGCATTTATGGTATGCTGAGCTGTGAGGGCAAAGTGCTTTGTCACCCTCCCTCCCCCGTGGTGTTTTTTTTGGAAGGGCTCTCTTCTAGTTTCTCACAGGTGCATCTTGATTTATTCAGGTGCGGCTATGAGTCTGCTTCCAAGCACTTCAATGCAGCTGATGTGGAGGTGGATGTGAGTGGGAGATCCTTCCTGGTCACTGGGGCAAACAGTGGCATTGGCAAGGCCACAGCCAAGGAGATTGCAAGGAGAGGTGAGCTGGGATGCCCTGGAGCTATGAGGAGTTGATACAGAGAACGTGGAAGGAAGCAGGTTTGGCCTTCTAGCACAAACGCACACAAATCTCTGGGGTGAGGGGTCATTTTACAGGGCTCTTAGTGTGGGTTAGAGGTTTAAACACAATATGTGCTTTGAAAACTGGTATAATGAAACTAAATGAGAGATTCTGCAAAGTGTTTTTCAAATGCATGTTTACCAAAACTATCTGTGTTATAGTGGCATCTAGGGATGCTGGTGGTGGATCAAGGCCTTTTTTGGCTGATTCAATACAAGTAGGAATCTGTCTGAATTTGGACTGTTTCAAAGAATTTGCAGATGTATCATATGATGAAAGAAAACAATTGGCTTTGTGAAGTTGAGGTGGGAGAGTATAAAAGAAGCAAGGTAGTTGTGCTTGATCTTAATACCGTGGAGTTTGTGCCCTTTGACTGATTACATGCAATTATTTTTTTATATTGCTCTCTGTAGGCAAGGAGAGCAATATAAAAATTGATCTTCCAGCAATATAAAAAAGATCTTCCAGTTCATACCATATGAACTGGCCCTAGCTACTGTTGAAGGATAAACCTAATCCCTTACAGAGTTGACAAAATAATTCCTGTTGTGCAAGAGTAATAGGAGTTTTGGCACGTGAAATAAAAGGGAGGAGCTTGTGGCTCTTTGCTCTCTCTTTGCATGCTTAGGTTTCGTAACTATCTTATGAAGGAAAGTGCAAGTCAGTTAAATTAAACTAATTCAGAACTATTAGCATCAAAAAGATTCCCATTAACGCTAGCATGTGATTGATTTCAAGTTCCCACTACTGCTATTATACATAATAGCTATAAGTATTGCTTTGTCTGGTGGCTCTTTTGCTCACAAATGGATATGCCTGCCAGGTTTTGCAAGCTGGAAAGCTGACTGGATCTCCATGGGATTTGGTCACTGTTTAGCAGAACAACCTTGGGCTCAGATTACGTGTCTGATGAGTTCTGTGGGTGTTGCTGTTCATAAGAAGTGAAAATTACTTTCTGATTCTATCCTCAAACATGTCACCTTGAAACCCAATGTCAGCTCTTGGGCCTCTGGTTTCTAGTTGAGTCTCGTCAATTAGACCATGACAAGAAAACAGGGATTTCAGACTCAGCAAAAGAATAATCAACCTATGTTGGCTTTACCTTCAAGCACTCAGATCTTTCTAACTAATGACAATCTTGATGACAATTTCTGTGCTCGGAGTTCAGCTTTTCTCTGAATTGGTGTCTTATGGGTATACAGATTTTGGCTTTTCTCCATGTCTTGTGAACTGCACTTCCAGCTTGATACAGTCTTCTCCCAGTTATTCTGACATTACCAATGTGTCCTGTTCAAACAATTTCAGTCTTTACTGTGGAAAATATATTCAAATTCCTTTCCTAGTCCATAGGCCACACCAAAACTTCTCTGTCCTTAAAGGCAACAAAAAAAGTTCATATTCAAAAGCCTTAGAACCCACCTCTTTGCTGGAATGTTTTCCACTGTAGACTATGAAAATGTTTTTGGTTGGATTAAAGGCCAACTGCTTCTTCCATGTGTTTAATTTGTACCTGCACACATTCCTTGTGCTGTCCTTTGTGTTTTGGGAAGATCTTCTTAGACATCTGCAAATGCACATCCTTAACTGCTTTAAGGTCTGTAATTGAAGCCCTCCTGTGCAGTGAAGTCTGCAGTCACTATGAGAATGGCCAAGCAAATGAGCTTTGGACACTGCCCCTTCTGATTGCCTTTTCCCTCACTCATGAAATATGTTCTCCTTGGGGCAGAGACTGTCTTTCATTCTGATCTGTTCATATTCAGTGCCTGTGGATGGTCTTTTCCATGAATGGCATTTGTGTTACACAAACTGAAGATGAACTGTATTAAGCATCAGCTAGTGTCATTTGTATTGTTTTCCCAAATTCGGGAGTTTTCTACTACTGCCTGGAGTTGTGCATTTTGTAAGAGTAACCCAGCCAGCTCTGGAAGTGCTGTGGAGGAATCAGACTCTGTTAAGAAACTTGAGAACCTTGAGGCTTGTTGGCCACATCAGCTGCATGCCGAGGATAGTTGCTGTTGTGGTGCTCAGTGGAAAAGCCTCTCTCATAGACAGAAATTTCATTATCAGCCCCCAGACTGAGCTGTGCAGTGTGTGACTGCACTATCCCTGCATTAGCCTTGGTGTTTTCCATTTGGGTTCTGGGCACTAGAAGAGTGATCTGGCACTGTTTGTATTAATCGTTTGGGATTACATTCCTTGAGCTTTCTAGTGGTGATCTGCTAGCAATTCCTCAAACACCTTTGAAAATAGGTAAAAGTAAACAGTACAGGTATTCCTTTGACTGAGAGTAATACATGATTTGTAATGATCAGAGAAAGCAAATCATAAAAAAGAAATATACCTACTTTAGTCCTCTTTTTGAAGGATTTCTTTAGTGTGGCTAATGTGGCTAAATTCATGGTAAGTATCCAGGTCTCTGAGAAGAGTCTTGCCCTGGGTATTCCTTTCATGGAAAAATTGGTTGGAAGAGACTTCTAGAGGTCACCTTGTCCAGCATCTCACTTGAAGCAAGACTGTTGGCACCACTAGATCAATCCAGTCATTGCTTTGTCTCGCTGCCTGAAACCTGCAAGGATGCAAATTATGCATCCCCTTGGGACAGCCCGATCTATTTAGAAGAAAACTAGTGAAAATTATTTTCCTTAATAGATTACCTCAGCCTCCTAAACTGCAGTTTGAGGCCGTTGTCATATCTCCACTGCTGAGAAGAATCCTGATACCTGGTGTTTTTATTTCCTTTTTGCAGAGCAGTTCTAGTCACTTGCATTGTTCAAGCCCTTTGCTGAACTTTCAGGCATGTATCAGGAGAAACATTTATAATACAGATGCCTTAGATTCAATTTCTACTGTAGCTCTGGTATTTCGTCCACTAAACATGATATTCATACTTGACAGAAGGAGGTTTGAGCAGACAGTAGCCTTGTGTGAGGACCCTCTTAAACTATGATATATTCTCTCTCCTGCCTGCCTTTGTGGGGACCAGAGCCAACCAAAGATCTTCCAGCTCTCTTCTTACATCCAAATTCCCCCTCAGTTAAAACACTGATGTCTCCCCCAAAAGCAGTTAGAAATTAATTATCAAATGTATTTCTTGTCGCAATCCACCAGGTGGCACAGTTCATCTGGTTTGCCGAAACAAGGAACGGGCTGAGGTCGCCAAAGAAGAAATAGTGACAGAAACGGGCAATCAGGTGAGTTGCTTTTCAGCGTCTTGTTTCCTCTTAGAAAGATTAATATTAAAGACCTTGGAGGCCTTGAGATATTGTTTTGACATTTTGCTGTTGTGTTTTTAATAGTGTTTTCATAGGGACAGGGAAACATCCAGTAGTCTATCATTCATATGGTTTGAAGTGATTTAATTTTATTAGGTGATGTGTTCTGTGATAAGTAACATAACTGGCAGCATGCTCTTTTATTTAATGTTTGTTGTTGATGTTTTGTGATGTCCTACTTACTATTCCTAACTGTGTTGCTGAGGGTTTCAAAAGTTAACGCATTGCAACACTCTTGCAACAACATTTATGAGTCTACAGCATTGGAGCTGAAGGTTTTATGTGTCTGAATAATATGCCCTTGATTTGCTAAGGTTGGCTGCTCTGTGAAGTCCTGTGTGTGGTCCTAGTTCCATGCTCTACATCCCTTTTTGTCTCTCTTTCTTCTAATACTTCTTCCTTCCTGTCTTCTATTACATATTCTTCTTTTCTGTATATCATTCTATAGTACACCCCTGTAGCTGTCACTGTTGTTTTTGCTAAATATTCAGGAGTGCGTGCTTATGGAGAAGTGTATTAGTCATTGCTTTTGATTTTGACTGGGATAGAGTTAATTTTCTTTATAGCAGCTCCTGTGGTGCTGTGTTTTGGATTTGTGACCAAACCAGCATTGACAGTATTTTAGTTATTGTTGAGTGCTCACATAACATCAAAACTCTTTCTGGTTCTCACACTGCCCCACCATGAGCAGGCTGGGGTGCACAAGAGGTTGGGGGGGGGACACTGGGACAGCTGACTCCAACTGACCAAAGGGATGCCTCAGACTCTTGTGGTTGGCAGTAAAAGCTGGGGAAAAGAAGAAGTAAAGGAGGGCATTCAGTTATGGTGTTTGGCTTTCCAAGTCATCGTTGCATGGGAAGAAGTCCTGCTTTCCTGGGGATTGCTAAATACCTGCTGACAATGGGAAGAAGTGAATGAATTCCGTATTTTGCCTTGTTTGCACACATAGTTCTGCTTCACTTATTAATCTGTCTTTATCTCAGCCTACAAATTTTGTCTGTTTTGCCTTTGTGATTGTCTCCCCCCCCTTTCCCACTGGGAGGGGTCTGAGTGAGAAAGTGGTTGTATGGAGCTGAACTACCTACCGGGGTTAGTCCACAGCACTTGGATGGAGATGTATCTTCATTTTAAATAATGACTTGGATCTTCTACACAGTATTTTGATTCCAGTAGTAGTTTTTAGTGTAGATCAAAAATTCTGAAGACTTTTTATGGTTAGAGATGTCATAATGACCAAAATTCTGCTCTTTGGTTTCAGCTCGCTAGTGTGACACAACCAGCATTACACTTCAGTTCTTTGACGGAGGTGAATTAGATCAGTCTTTATGTAGAAATAAATACTTTCCAGCTGTCTATAGCTCTGTAATCCCATGGCTATAGTAAGACTAGTGATTATCTGTGTTACCTCCTTTGCTAACTGCAGTCAGACAGCCTGGAAAAATAGGTGTTTGACCTCTGAAGGTTCCTTCATGTTCATTCATGTTTTTTGTCATCTGGTGAAAAAAAACTTTAGGGAAATAATGTTCTTCTTCTAAAGGTGCCATAATGACTACATTCCCACTCTTTGGTAGGCTGCAAATCTGTAGTTTCTGTAGTCATGAATGAGTACTAGGGCACTGCAGAACATGTTTGTGCCCCTGGGGACGGGGTGCTTTTATAGAGAGCAGCTTTCAGTGGAGTGTTAGATGAGCTGTACAAGACACCCTGTGGGACACATGACTGCACTGGGAAGAGCATTTTAGTAAGGAGTCCACAAGAACGTCCTTCTTTATAAGTACTCATTCAGAAGCAATCCAGTGAGATAATAAAATGCTTTATCTGCAACTTGACAAGCTGTATCCAGACTGAACTTGCTCTTCTTGATAATCTGTATGGAGATCCTGCTATAGTATCCACCAAAGATTTTTTTTCCATCTTCTGCAACACATGCCAGAGTTCAGTGCTGAAATGGAGTTATTTGGCAGGCACCTGAACCTAGACCTGGGAACTGGAAAGTTCTCCTAATCTGTAAAAGTAGATCTAGTCACGGAGATTAGGTTTCACTTTGAAAATGGCATTTCTACCACTGATGACTTCTACCGGGAACAGGCCTGTGTGTCCTTTTCCTGAGTCAGTGTGACAGTCTTCAGCAGATAAGTGTTGATTTAGATCTTTTTCAGTTTTAAATCCCTTGTACTATTGAACATCTGCCCCAAAACTTTTTAGCTCTTCTCTACAAGTAGATAACAGTAGTAGCTTTGAAAGTAGAAAGCTTTTAGAGAGGTATCCAGCTTGAAACTGGAGAGCAGTGTCAAGTTTCTGGTCAGAAACAAATCACAGAACGAGTAAGATTGGAAGGGACCACAGTGGGTCATGTGGTTGAATCTCCCTAGTCATGTGGGATCATCCTAAGGCACATTATTACAAAGAGAAGATTCTGACCCTAACTCTAATTAGCTGGAATCCAATGGCTAGAGAGAGAATTATAGGCAGGGAATAATGCCATATAATTTTTTCAGCTTCTTCACTTATCTCATTTGCTTGTATAATGAGTATTTAAAGAAACAACTTGGAAAGAAAAGTGGCCCTTTAATGATTATTTGTTGTTTTGCATGAGAACACATCCTCTGCATAATTATTTTAAAAGTGCCTTTTCCTGGGATACATCATGAGACTATCTGTGGTGTGTCTTTGAGACTAAGTGCTGTTTAGGAGAAGAGTAGGAGTTGACATGCCATTGTGTGCAGATAAATACCACTGTGCTTGTACTATGTAGAACAAACTACGTAAAAAGGAAAAGGAACTGCCTGTAGCAAACAGCAAAAGCTTTTTGATGTTTTGGAGAGGGGAATTATTTCTAGCTGTAGTGGTTTAGAAAATTATAATTTTGCTCTATATCAATGTGTCAAGGTGGTTTTTTTGTTTGTTTGTTTTTTTGCTAGCTCTCTTGTATATTGCGTCCACGTTCCTGTTTTTTTTGCTAATTCTCTTGTATATTGCATCCACGTTCCTGGCCATAGTATGGCAAAGCATTGCAAGAGTGTTGTGATGTGGGGTGACTAACAAGGACTTAGCAGTTAGTATGGAAGGGGATGCAGAAGGCACCTGACACTCTGAGACAGCTGGAGGGGGTGCAATGACACACCTGAAAGCGTGTTCTCCTTCTGTGGTTGGAGCAACTGTCCCTGGCACATGAGAGACTGGCCAAGCCAGAGTTCCAGAGGAATAATCTTGCAGGTGTTGGGCTACAGGGACTGTCCGCTGAGCCTGGGGCAGTGCATGATGGTGGCCTCATCTGGTGGGTTCTGCTCTCCTCAGGGTGCTGGGCTGCCAGGTGAAGCGACAGCAGGAGATGAGCAGGGTGCTTATCTGTAGGGAATAGAAACAGGAGATTGACAGAGTCTTTGCAGAGAGTAGAAGAGAACGTGGCATGGAAGGAAGGATGGCTAGAAGCTGTGCTTGAATAAGTGGTGGATAGAGACTCCTAAGATGGGGAGGAATGGAAGCTTGTGAGTGCTGGCAACAGAAGGCAGGCTTGTTCTCTGCCTGCAGATGTGCATTTGTAGGATAGGTATAGTGCCATGGTAACAGATGAGGAAGAGCAAGCTCTGTCAGGGGAGGTGTTGGAGACACATGATCCTGAACAGTTGTTGACAGTGGGAGGAAGTGGTGGGTGATAATGGCTGAAGGCTTCTTCCTCTGGGGGATGAAGATACCCATCTGCAGTCTTGGCTTGATGTCTTGAGAGGTTTGTCACTTGCTGGGGACTCAGATCTAAGATACTGTGGAGAGTCTGTTGAGGCTGGTCTGGACCTTGGACTGATACTTCTTGTTGCCCAGCCATGTGAGCACCTGTGATATTGTGAGGGCTGACCTAGAGTTCAAGAGAGTTCACAGAGAGTCAAGGGCATGGGGGCCCAAGCAGTGGTCTCCTAAATCCTTACCGAAAAAGGAAAGGGCTTGAGTAGGACCATATACACCCTGCAGGTCAACACCTGAATGTGCATCTCTGATGTCACTTTGTCTTTGTGACCTCTTTGTCCTTCTCTGAAAAATTAGCATTGCTGAAGAGCAATGACAAATTGGACCAAGAGTGTCTTTGCCTGCAGGTTTGCTAAACTAGTGAGGAGGGCTTTCATTAGGTTATAATGATCAAACTGAGAGGAGTAATAGTCACAGGGGCAGTGACTAAATGTCTAAGGGACAGAAAAATGGAGGATGCTTTGTTTTCGTGTGAAAACAGCATGACTGGGAGCCCCTTCCAGATGCCTATACATGAATACACATAGCTTAGGAAGCGCAGGATTGCATGCATGATTGCAGAGCTGTCATCTCACTGAGATTAGACAGGAAGGCTGGCAGTACTGGAGTGCTGGAGTGGATGTATTCCCTTGCCCTTTGTGCTGGTTTTGGCTGGGATAGAGATAATTTTCTTCACAGTGGCTGGTATGGGGCTGTGTTTTAGATTTGTGCTGAACACAGGGTTGGTAATAGAGAGATGTTTTTGTTATTGGTGAGCAGGGCTTGCACAGAGCCAAGGCCTTTTCTGTTTTTTGTACTGCCATCCTGGCAAGGAAGTTGGGGGTGCATGGGAGGTTGGCACAGATTGACAAACTGACCAAAGGGATATTCCAGACCATACAATATCATGCTCACTATATGAAGTGTGGGGAAGAAGGAGGAAGGGAGGGATGTTTGGAGTGATGGTTTATGTCTTCCGAACTAAACCATGGAGCCCTGCTCTCCTGGGGATGGCTGAACATCCACCTGCCCATGGGAAGCAGTGAATTAGTTCCTTTTAAAAAGCCTACAGCACCTGGTATTCCCAGGCAGTCTCCCATCCAAGTACTAACCAGGCCCAACCCTGCTTAGCTTCCGAGATCAGACGAGATCGGGCGTTCTCAGGGTGGAATGGCCGTAGGCTTGTTTTCGCTTTGCTTGCCTGTGTTTCTTTTGCTTTCCGTGTTAAATTCTCACCTCAACCCATGAGTTTTCTAGCTTTTGCCCTTCTGATTCTCTCCCCAGTCCTGCTGGTTAGAAAGGGGAGTATCTGTGTGGTACTTGGCTGCTGGCTGGGGTTAAACCACGACACCCTTTTAGGAACATAATCTGGGAAGTCAAGGAAGAGGAGTGCTCTCTGCAAAGTAGTGGCTTGAATTCATGGACCTTTGCTCTGAAATGGGTAATGAGCCAGTTGAGAGCTTTTGGGTAAGGCACAGAGGTCATACCGATATGGGTGGCATCATGGTGGGTGTCTGCTACAGACTGTCTGAAGTAGAGGAGGCAGATGGAGTGTTTTTGGAGGTCTAAGGAAGCCCCATGGTCATAGATCCTAGTACTCATAGAGCACTTGAAGCACCCTGACACCTGCTGGGAGCATCTCTGGACATAAACAATCCAGGAAATTTCTGGAGAACATCAAGGATGATTTTTTTGATATGAGTGTATGAACGTGAGTCTAGCTATGAGACAGAGAGAAGTGCATCTTCCTCTCTATTAAGCCTTTGTGAGACCACAACAGGAGTCTTGTGCCCAGTTTTAGATTCCCCAGAATGAGGAAGTCCTCAATGTCTTGCAAATTCAGTGGAGGGCTGCCCAAGTGCCAGGGTTGATGGGACATATGAGGTGCAGGGTGAGTCTAGGGGGGCTTATTTTTCTCAGCATTGAGAAAGCTGAGATAGGTCTTACTGTAGTCTACAGCCATGTGATGGGAATCTGTAGGGAAGGCAATACTGTGCTTCTCTTGGAGGTCTGCAGTGAAAGGGCCAGAGGCAGCCAACGCAGGTTGGAACAGAGAAAAAATTCTGAGTAGATGGTAGGAAAATTTTTTCACTGTGGGAGTGATCAAACTCTGGAGCAGGGGGCTCAGACAGGCTGTTGCATCTCGATATTTGCCAAGCAGCCTCCAGAGGTCCCTTCCAGGATAAATTATTCTCTAATGCACTGACCTTGAACACTTCTTTGGAAAGCTCCTTTCATCCAAAGAGGAAGCTGCTGCATGAATTGGTTAAACCAGAGTTTTACAGGCTTTGCAATATTTTTCTAGTTCTCTGCTATGCCTGACTGTCTGTCACATTTATCTAAGTAGTCCTCTCTCTTAATAACTTCAGCATTAAAAACCTGTGTCTCAGAAGCAGCTGAATCAAGTGACTAAGCATGTTTTAAGGACTGGAATTAAATTTCCCAGTTGGGCATTTTAACCTGTTTTAGTTGTGTTCTGGAAACAATATTTTTTTCATACTGTTTCAACAGCTTTTCACCTAGACAGTCCTAAACAGTGAGCAGGGTCTTTTCACTGTCCCTGTTGATTGTAACTGTTTCTTTTCCTTTAGAATATCTTCTTGCATATTGTGGACATATCTAATCCCAAGGAAGTATGGAAATTTGCTGAAAAATTCAGAAATGAACATAAATTAAATGTGTTGGTAAGTTTACATACTTAAATCTCGTGTCTGTCTTTGGAATGCATAGCCTATGAATTTGTCCAACAGGTCATGTAGATATCACAATTCGTCTCCTGATTTTCTGCTTAATTTTCTCTGAATGTTTTTGCAGGAGTCTCCATGGTCTGTTTGCTCTTGTCCATTCTCAGTTCACAGAGATATGCTACAAAAAGAAAGAAGAGCAGTAATTTTTTAGCTGCATCTTTTGAGACTCTAATCACACATTTTCTGTTTGGCTTTTGTTATGAGTAACTTTGTCCTGCTTGAAGCTAGACCTTCTTAAAGATTAAACTTTTATGAAAACTCTAAATATTAATCTAAAACAGAGCCAGGGAGAGAGCAAATAGTTAAAAATCATGGTTGGTAAGGGGATCAGTACACTTTCCCCTTTATTTAGCAGTGAAAATTTGCTCAGGGGGCTGTACTAAAGCTGAGGCATCTGGAGCAGTTCCTTTTGTGATTAGCAGATGAGGAACACTGATAAAAATGGGAAAACAGCTCTTTAGGAGTGGCAGTGAATGAGCAGGAAGGTGTATGGGGCAGATCTTTTTTTTGAGGCGGGAAAGAAAAGCTCAAGCTCCCTCTGGAAGGTAAGGCAGAGAAGGAAGTGTGTCTGAGACTGTGCTATCTGCGCACAGCTTGCAAGCTTCTGGCTGTTCATGAGGATGTGCCTTACAGTGCATCCCAGCTGTGGTGCAGCGCTGTTTGGGCAATGTGTGAGTCAGGTGAGGCATCTGTGCAGGATTGCCAGGTAGGCAGAAGAGCTGGGATCTTACAACCAGGACACCAAGTCACTATGAAGCACCTGTGCCAGTTATCTCTGCTCTTCTCAAGGCTAACTAGGATGCAATAACCTTCTGACCTGAATAATCTGCCAAACGTGGAGCTAATTTGTTTTATTTGCTGAGGGTGGGAGTTCCTGTGAATCATTCTACTGCATGTTGCACAGTTTATTTATGCATATTTATGTTCCAATATTTGATCTACAAAATAAATTAAAAAAAACAAACTTGCATTTGACTTTGTGTGAGAAAAGAGTTTAAAGACATGGAGTAAGGCACTGAGGACTGGGCTCTTAGTGTAAGACATCTGTGGTGAGCCATTTCTCTGTGGTTCCCTTTTGTGAGGAACCTCTATCATCAGCCACAGAGTGACTTGGAATGGCATGGTTTATTTAAACAGTTTGTAGCTTTGTGTTGCAGTGTCAAAACCCAGCAAACTAACATGGCCTGCTTCTGCATGTGGATTTCCTTGTAGATATTTGTGTAGGTTATTTTTGTTTAAAGGACTTGTTTTACAGGTCAACAATGCAGGATGTATGGTGAATAACAGAGAGTTAACTGAAGATGGATTTGAAAAAAACTTTGCAACAAACACTTTGGGTGAGTATTGAATGTCTAGTTCTATAACATACTTATTTTTGTTACAGAAGTGTGTTTTTATAGCTGGATTCATGAGGAATGTATGCCTGCTTAAAGAGGGATCATACCATTGCTATGCCCGGGAAGGAGCAGGGAAGGAAAAGAAGTATTACAGCTTGTTTGCAGTGTCATTTTTTACTTTCTTCATTTTCGGTTATTCTGCTATCAGCACCTTTATTTATGATACTTTATTTATGATAGCAGCAGTGGACAACTGCAGATAAGATTTAATTAAATTAATTCTGAAATTTGCTAGGAAACTTTGCTCCAAGCAGTGCTGCTAATGGTGGTCTTTGTACTAAGTGTGCTTCTGCGGCTTGGAGATTGTTCAGGTATTTAAAGAGACATTCCAATGTTTCAGGAAACTTACACAGCCCTGTTTAATGCAGCAGAGGCACTCTGTAGGAAGACTGTGCTGTATACAGTGCCCTGGACACTCTCCAACAGATGTAATCTCTAGTCAGGTGTTAAGCAGTAGTGGGCAGGTCCTGAGCACTCCACATGTAAGGGACCTAACCTATGAACTGTGTGGTGGTGGTGGTATATAAGGGACAAGTGAAGGGAAGCAAGTCAGGGGGGAAAGGGGAGATGCGAATGAGCAGGGAGGATGGCAAGCAAAGTGGAAGGTTTCCCATAAAGGCCATGGAAAAGATGTGAGCAAACAGCCAGCCAGCACACAGAAGAGATGTCTGCTTCTGCTGGGACCTGTAGGGCTGAAAGCTGCACCTCTTTCAAAGAGAGATGTGGTGCTGACATCTGACACTCTGCCTCTGTACAGTGCAGGTGGCTCTCTCAAGAGATTCTTTAATATATTAAAAAATTATGCATGAAGGAGGAACTGTGGCGCTTGGTTTCTGTTTTCCTCCTGTTCGTCAGCATCTGGAATGAGGAAGGGTAAAGCTTAGGCTGTAAAGATAAGGCACTGAGAGAACTGGCATAACCTGGAAACCACTGTTTGTTTTTATTCTTAGCCTTTTTCTTGTGTTGCTTCCTTAAATCCTATTTATGTTTGAAAACTAACATTTGAGGTATAAATGTCCTGTGCTTTGCTGATATGGTGCATGCAGTTAATTTTTTCTGCAAATCTGACTACATTAAACTGACAATTAAATCAAGTGTAAAGGCACAGAGTCATTTTCTTCAAACCAATCTGCTAACATTCTTCTGTTTCTCATGGTAAAAATTTCAAAATTAGTTTTATTTTGCCATCAGCTTTCCCATGGCTGCAGAAGTACAACAAATTCTACCTTGAGAAATTTTTTCACCTTAAATTAGTTTAGTTGTCTTGTGCTCTTTCAAACAAAAATCCAGCAATGTGCAAAACTACAGTTCTTCCAGAGAGAAGCAGAGTGAAACAAATATGACAGTCTGAATGTGAAAGCATGTTTTGGTTTAGTTTTAGACATTGAGGAAATTAACTGCTGAGGAACTGTACTAGTGCATCACTTGAATTATATTTTATCGCACAAGTGGAAGCAGCAAGTTCTGCTTTTCCTGCTGTAAATCAGCCTCACTAGTGATTTACAGCTGCACAAAGAAAGCTGAGTTATGTTTGTAGCAAACTAGGAAAGTGCCTGTATTATCTTTTGTGAATATTATTTACAGATCTCCTTTATTCATTTGTGTATCATTTGTTATGTGATGGTATAAGAAGTTTAAGGAGGTAAGTCATCCTCTGTTGCCCAGCTTCTTCAGAGGTCAGACAAGGACTGGGTTGATTGCTTAGACTAGTTCTTTCCACAAAACAGTAAGGATTAATTTTGAATCTTTTAGAACAGAGTGGAACTTGGTTGAGCTGGAAGAGGCTGACTACAAGAGGCAGCTTCTGTGCTTGCAGGTCAGACACACATGAAGGACCAATGCTACAGACTGCAGGCTTTTTTCTTCAAAATCAGAGATAGGGTAATAAATCATAACTTCTGGAGTCAGTAGGAGAAGGCTGTATGGAGAAAGACCTGTCAGAGTAGACGCTTTGTTATTTCCCCAAGCACTAGATGCCTCTGGGTGTTCTTTTGGACAAGTTATTGCTGTATCAGTAACAATCTGTGGTTATAGGTTCCCAGAGAAAAACTTGGCTAAATTAGATATGGCTGATATATAGGTTGGCTGTAAACTAGAATGTGGTCTAAGAGAACAAATTAAATTCCCCTCTCTGTCCCAGTAACACTAAAGTCTAAAGGGTGACATGGGCTCAAGAGCCCTGCTTGGAAAATCTTCAGTCGTTCCCCTTGGTAACATCTTGAATGACCTCTCAGAAACAAGATAGAATAATGTCAGTATCTCTTGCAGATCTTCACATGCAGGGTGTGCCTTCCTGTTTCTTTCACTGTTTACTTCTATCCCAGATCTTAGCTCTGGTCTAGTAAACGAGAGCATATATTGTAACTATCTAATAATGCCAGACTCAAACATAACATGCTTTAAATGCAGAGCAAGTCTTTGAATTCTGTATCTGATATCTGATTAACACTTACATACACTGTCCATTTGCTCATTTAGGTGTCTGAAATGCTGTGGAGCTTTTAAATACATTCTAGGATTATTTTCCTCTTAACTGATCTCTTAGTCCATTTTTGAGTGTAATGGATGTTCAGTTCTAATTGATCATCTAACTAAATAAAATATGTGGAACGTATTTTATATCTGGATCTTTTCTTGGATATATATGGGACAAAAATGACTACATAAGTCCTCTTGTATGAATATGTGCAAAAATAACACTGGTTAGAATAGAAAGTAAATTTCCCTTAATGTAAAACACTGGCTAATTGGGGGCAGCAGCTGAAATGTGAGGTGCTCTCTGGTGTTGTCAGAATATGCATGTGGGTGAAGGTCAGGAAATTGCAAAATAAAGGTTGATAGTTCAGTCTTTGTATGGTTTGTCTGATATTCAAGTTCAAACTGTAAACTGCTTTGAGCAGGCAGTGGCAGCTGCATCTGTGCTGGTGCCTGTAGCATCCTTAAAATGGGGCTCAGGCACAAACATGATGTGGCTTGTTGTGGTTCTGTTGCTGCTGTCAAATGAAATACAGTTCCTTTTTTCCCTGCTAGAGCTTTAAGAATTGTTGACTGATTGCTGAGCTCTGTGAAGGTGTAGAGAGCAGAATAGCTGTGGAGCACTTAGACTAATGTGGGAGCACTAGCCAGACATGAGTCTGAAATAGCACTTTGCTGGTTGAAACACAATTTCAGGATGAAATTGAGTGACTGGCTTGGGGTAATTTTCTTCTTTTCTTTCTTACCCCAATTTTCTTGGGGTAAAAAGCTTCCTGAGGAGCTGCCAATCCTGTTTTTTATTTTTGTATCCTTTAGTTTGTGTGGTGTTGCCCTTACATTTTTTCCTGTGGGCTAACCACGTACTCAGGGTTGTATCCAGCAGTTGGGCAGCAACAAGCAGTCATTTCTTCTGATGAGGTTTTCAGACTTCTGAGTCAATAATTTCTCTCTATTTAATTTTATTTTACTTGTTTTAATAGAACTCCAAACAGACTATTAAAGCTGGCAGTATTCAGTCATTTTGGAAAAAAATGTCTGCATTGATAAGCAAGTGGAGGCAAAGCAGCATGTCCTTATTGGAGCACTAGACATTTAGCTGAAACAGTCTTTGTTCCTCTATTTTACAGCCTGCATTACTTTATTTTTACTCGACACATCTTCCTGCTTGACATGAAAAAATGGCTTATATGTTACGTTTTTATTGCTACTTACCAGCCAAGGGGATACTCACTAAGAGATAAATAAATGATGCTTCCAGTATGCATCTTTTCTTCAATCTAATGTGCTCTCATGTTTTAATAATATATAGACATACACATTTACTCTCTGTGCAAGAAGAGGGAGAGCCAGAGGAAATAAGATGTTTATCTATCACAGTAGCAGTACAGCCCATCTGTGGCAAACTGCCCAACCTGTGTGGATATTTGTCAATCTCTTCCCTGCACATAACTGTATCTAACTGGTGTTTCACATAAGCCAGTACAGCCTGGTGGACTGTGTCCTGAACTACTTGGAAGTCAAACAACTTGGATATCAGTTGCTAGTCTGCCAGAAGTTCAGTGCCTGATCTTTGGCAAGGCAGCCTCACTTGTGAAAAGGAAACTGTGATACTAGTTTTCTTTCTAAGGACTTTTTGAGACTTATGGATGAGAGATGCCACATGAAAGGATAAGTTTTAATATAATTGCATATCCAGTAGCTGTACTGAAGCTAGGTTCTCAGGACACAGAAGAACCCTTATTGAGCTGAGCTTTTTATTTTGAGGGAAAAGTAAACCTTTGTTTTGTCTTTGATGTTTATTATCTCTTCTCATACGCTCTCAGTTATTGCTAGTGTGGTGGAATTGGCCCTCAGAGACCAGCACACTAAAATCTTCATTCCTGAGCTTGTACTCAGGAAAGAGACTCAAGGATGTCTCTTACTAGGAACTGCATTAATTGTAGGCTTGAAAAGATAACCAGGTCAAGGAAGAATGTCAGCTTGTTTGTTTATTGGGGGGTTTTGTTTGTTTTTGCTTGGACTGAAGCAAGCCAGTTTAACTGATTTTTACCAGATGAATGGGCCATTGAAATCTGTACAATAAAGTTTTTTGGGTTTTGTGGGGTATTTTTGTTGGTGGGTTTTTTTTGTTCCCATTTTTTTCACAGTTGAAATAGCAGTGTTCCTAATAATACTGCAAAGCTCAAGCAGATGAAAAACTTCACTGAGTATGGTGCTGGCTGCCTGCCCTTCTCTGAATGTTAGGCAGGGTAAAAACCTCTCCAGCAATTTGCCACTAATTGCCAGATAGAACATCAAGCGAAAAACATTCTAGAATCCACCAAGACACTTGAGTCTACAATAGTTGCATCATCAATTAGTTTGATGTTATAAACAGGTAGTGGCTTTACAATATGACTTCTGATGAAACAAAGTTTTCTTTAAAATTGATTTACACAATACAGGCTTTAGGGTCACATTAAATTTGTAAAGCAGATTGGACTGCGTGTTCATGTACTATTATTATGTGATATCCTGTTGATTTTTAAGTCTGAAATATGTGAATCATAAGGAGTCTTCCAGGTTTTAGGAGACTAAAGCTCATTTACAACACCAACCATTTAGAAATCTCCATTCACAGTGTTTATTTATGTTTTCTGTTAGGGCTTTTCTTTGTTTGCTTAGTTTCATGTTCTAGATTTGTAGCCTTCTGCGGGAAGGATCAGTGTCTAATACACTGTGGAATGCTGTCCCTTGTACCAGGATAATTTTCACTTTGATAATGTTGTGAGACCCACAGTGAAAGGACTGGTGCAAGAACATGCAGAGCTACCTTTTCACAAGACCTAAAAATAGTGTTTTCCATAGAGTCCCCCAGTTTCTGCATCAGGTAATGGAAAAGGTAGCATAATTCTGTTTAGGAGTTTATGAAGCAGAGAGACTGATTTTTGTAGGTTTTGGGGCTTTTTTAAAAAAACCTTATGCTATGAATTGAATGTTTATCTCCATATCTGTGCCTCATTTTCTACACTTATGTCATTAATGTTTCACTCCGTGATTGTGAAACCACTGAATTAGTGTTTATCCAGGTTGATAGAGGAGTTTACTGCATAGAGTCAAAAATAGGAGTTGTTAATTAGGGCACAATATCGTATTACTAAATTGGTAAGATCTCAGAGCAAGTGGAGCAATTACAAAAACAGGCCACAAGGGAATGCATGGTGATTCAATGTTTGTGGTGAGTTTTTTGGTGTGGTTTTTTTTTTTTTATTTAAGCAAGTAAACATGAAACTTAAATAAACATTAATGTTATCAACACTTGGGAGGGAGTGTGTATGAGCAAAGTGTGTTCCCATTAAATGCCATGCTTATTGCTCTTACTGGAATGACAACCCCCACTGTCTACTTTACCATATGATACAGTTGGTTTAATGGTGTGTAATGATGGGGTTGCTCTATAGGAAAGTTTTAGTTTCACTGTATTATACTTGATTTCCTAACATGTGAGCTCAGCTTCAAGACAGGGCTTACAGGAATTTTTCCAAAGAAAAGCTGATGTTGAGAGGCTGTTTATCTTTAAAAGGATTTGTACATCAATCCCAGGAGCCTTTTTAACTGGAGGGAACATGGCCAGCAGGTACTGTGTCAAACCTCATTACACAGAACAGGGCTGTAGCTTGTCCAGTAGGTTTTGCTGGCTAGCTCCTCACCTTGGCAGAGTTCATTGAGGGCAAGATGAAATCCTATATGTGAGTGTGATAGACTGGACTCACCTTCTGCATTCCTGCTGCTTCTGAGCAAACTCCCAGATTCATCTTGCTGACTCCTTTGTGTTATAGCAAGTATTTCTTTTCAAAGGGAGATGTTACATGCCATTTCACTGATAATGTTATTCCCCCCCTCCTGTTACACCAGTGGGTGACAAGCTTTTGGTCCATGTTGACAATATACCTTCCAATGACAGGAAACAGTGATGTACAAGTCTGGCCTCTGTCACACAGTCCTAGACGCAGGTAGTACAGCCACATGTCCAGCACTGCCTGTGGGTGCACTTGTAGCTCCCTGCCTGCTGCTGGCTCAGAATGGTGTGTGAGCAAGAGGCTGCTGCTCAATTTTTCTGCTGTAATTCAAAGTAGCCTGCCCTTTTCCACAGGCTCTCAGAGCTGTGCAAGAAGTTGAAGGGTTGAAGTCCAGTTCAGACAGAAACATCCTGCTCTCAGGTGCCATGTGTCCCAGAGGGTTCTCGATTCCTCCTCTGTCATGGATACAAATGCTATGGGAAATGCACTGGGAAATGTTTGCCTTTGAGGCTGAGCATCTCCATTCACACAGTGTCTGCTTGAGACAAGGACGTGCGTTCCCCAGAATCCCCCAGAAGCAGTGGTAGTTCTGTTTTTTTGGGAAAAATAAAGGTATTCCTCCGTTTCTGGCAGAATCACGAAGGTCCTCGCAGGGAAGGAATAAGATGACCAAGATACCCAATGCTTAATGCTTTCAGTGAAAGGCACATTATTGTTGGTCATCACCTTTCCTTCCATGTACTTTTGTGCCAAACTATTAAATAAAAAAGGAAACCTCAAAAGCTCTGTGCAGTTTGAACACAGCAATAATTAAGCATTAGTCACATTTGATATGCTTTACCTTTTTTAACTAAGTTCTGTGGGAGGAGGTTTCTTGAACAGACAAAGGAAAAGGAAATGTATTAGATTGCTCAAGTGTTTATTTTGGAAAGGCTGATATCTAGTATGTTGGTATTAATAATCAAGTTCTTGCAAAAGGATATACAGTTTGGATGTTGCCTTGATTTCCTTAAGTAAGGGCAGAGATGAATATATTTTCAATCTTGATTTTCCGTGCATTGTTAGTTGGGATTTTTTGTTTGTTTTGTTTTGTGGTTTTTGTTTGTTTTTGTTTTTTGCCTATACTGTTAATGCAGTCCATGTTTTTGTAAGGACTGTGGCAGGCAATGCATTCATTTGCAGTTTTCCCTTTTACTTGGAAATTAATTTCTGTGTTGCTGCATGCTGCGATACAGCTGTGCTTGACAAAATACCTGCTGTGAGGTACACGCTGTGCCAGGCCTCTACACAGGCTCTACTGAGCATCCTGCCTATCTGCTTGAATGTAACTATCAAACTACGTGCCAGCTTTTGCCTGAATAAAAATGTGGAGCTTTCAATCGATCATGATGTATTCCAACCCACAATAAACCCTGTTACAAAGTGTATCTATTCTACTATTGCTGTTCTAAATTTCTTGTCCAGCCTGTTTTGCCTGACAGACCAGCCCAGGTAAATACAAAAGTATAATATCCAAGTATATTTGTTAAAGCAGTAAGGAGTTTGTGTTCAAACACTTAAAAAGGGGACAGTAGTTGGTGAAATCTTTAGTAGTGAGAGAACTTAAATACTTCAGCCTTAATGCCTGATGCATTGCGTCTGTGTGTGTTTTGAGATACTGTTGCTTACCCTAGGAAGCTGGGATCAAAACTGCTCTGTTTGTGCTCTGTTTCAAAGCAAACAAGTAAGTGGTTTTGTGGGGCAAAAAGATGGAATGCTCTGGCTTTGTGGGATTTACTGAATTCTTAATATACTTGAGGAAGAGAGGAGACATTGGCTTTGCAGTTAGTTTGTGGTTTTAAATAAGCACTTAAACTTCTGACAAGCTGTAGTTGCTCTAAGCAGGATTTCTGGCATTGAACATTTCTCTCTTCTAGCTGGAAAACAAAACAAAACTCAGTTGTTAATGACGCAATGTTAATGCATTCATCTTTGCAGCTCTTTAGACTTAACAAATGAACACGAAGCCCCTTAAAAGTGTGCATTAATCTGCAGGACAGTAAAATCGAGCATCGTCATAGCTGGTGCATTGCAGCTCTGTTTTAGGAGATGCAGCTTATTTAACCAAGACGCGATGTTGCTTTGCATTTTGAAGAACCCATAGCAGAATAACATTTAGTCCAGGCTCTCGGCTTGTACTAAAGTGAATTCTTTTCTTTTTTCTTTTTCTTTTTTTTTCTCTTTTTCCCCCGTCTCGGCAGTCTCCCATGACAATCAGTGGTAGTTCTTGTCCTAATGATGTCATCGCTCAGTCTCCCCGCCACCGCCAGGGGAGACGTCTGGGCTCTCGTTACTCACTGGCAACTGTCTTTGCTTGCATTTTCTGCTGAAAACAGGCTGCGTTTACTCATTTGCTGTGCATTTGCTTTGTTTGATTTGCCAGGGTTTTAAATACATTGTGTGCCTATGGATGTCTCTCTGATTATACAGAGAAAATGAAGGTGCTGTGACTGACGGGGGAACTTAACAGTTTGTTCACCAAGCAACATGCTTGATTTTGGTGGTATGTTTATAAACTGCCGTATTTTAACTTGGAGTGAGGAAGAGAGGTTATAAAGACATATGCTGAAGTCTTCATATATAGGGAAAAACATGGCCTTGGTAGCTCATGGAAAAAAAAAAAAAGCATTTATTGCTAACATAGAATTATTGAACTAGAGCCATTTGTGAAGACAGGAGACGGAAGTAGATGCAGAAACACCAGACTAAATGGGGCTAGATTAATTTTGAATTAAACAGAATTTTTAAAAATAGATTTTTAAAGGAAAAAGAATTCTGAAGAGAGAAAACCAAGTGAAAATCTGTCTTGCATTCGAGTGGGTGAAACATCACTAGGTGTGTCTGTGTGTCTGAATCACAGACACTAACAGATGAACAGTGTTTGGAATAACAAACTCTGTTGGTCATGGTAACAGCTGTAATGGAATATATTTGTGTGGTATGTACAAATCTGTGCTAAATGAACACAATTAAAGCAGGGAAGGACACGGTTAAGCAATCTTAGCTTAGCCTTGGGCAAGCAACATTAACATTTTTCCCTCCCAAGGATTCCTTATCTCCTGTAGTGGTCATGCTGGAGATTTAAGGAGTGTTTTTTTGTGCAACACAAATCAAAAGTGTCAGTGTACTCTAAGTGATTTCACAGTGAGAGGGCAAAAATGGACAAGTCTTAAGTGCATATAAGTGCATATGCAGTGCCCTAAGACACGCAAGTGTGAAGCAGTTTCCTCCTGTCATTTGTGACCTGGCTTAGATCTGGGTATATATGCCACACTTGGAGGGGAAATGCGTTCCCCATTTCTTCACTGGCATCACCTCCCCCCTATCGAAGGAATTCTATATCTGGGCTTTTGCCTTCAGATTCATGGCTGAATGAAGTGAGCAGTTTGCTCTATAGGTACAATAAACATAAAAGTCTGTAAGATAATGGATATGCCTTTTGCTAAGTAAACAGCAAGTTGAGTTGGTAAAGCGGCAAAAAAAAAAAAATTGTCAAATTCAGATCAGGTTTCAGAGACTTTGGATTTTGGGTTTCTATAGAGGGTGGGGGAAGAAGAAAGCTTTTTTTAAAGACAGAAGTTCATGTTGATGCCTGTCTTTTAGGTACATACATCCTGACAACTGCCCTGCTTCCCCTCCTGGAAAAAGAAGCTGATGCCAGAGTGGTGAGTCTGTGATGCTGTTTAAAAGGGGCATTTTACTATTTTTATCTTCTGGTTTGTGACATCAGTTCTTTGACTGTGCTAGCAATGCAGGATTACTTATAATGCTGTAAGCATCTCTAGAATCCTCTTGGATTTTGCTAAGAATCACCTCCTTCTCCAAGGCAAAGCTCCTGCCTACTACTCTCTACCCTTTATTGGAAATCAGAGTAAAACACTTTATTTGGAAACTTAGCCTTTGATTTCCCCTAGGGCAAGTTACCTCCTGCCGCAGAGTGCAAAATACCTGCAACAGGAGTATAGGCTTGACAGAACTTTACAGATCTTGGTGTAATATAAGCCAGCAGGTGCATTTTTTTAAATGAAATTTGCCAAGTTTTCTATGGCCTCTTGTTTTCTAATTAGCTTCTGTAAATGCTAAACATACAAACTACAAATAGTGCTATTCTGTTTTTTTTCTCCCCATTACTTTTCAAAGGAAGAAGCACAACATTCCCCAAATGAATCAATACCACTTCAAGTGAAAATCACTTCCTAAAAAAACCTGTATTTGTTCCACCTCATCTCCAGGTATGCTCTACATATGAGCACAAGCATAATGCAAAGAGTATGCAGAGGAATCCTTCTCTCTAGGGACTTCCAAATATGGCCTGAAGACCACATTTCATGCATGAGTGCAGTTGTGGGGAGTTACTGGTTTTGCTTTTCATTCATTTGCTTTTCATTCATTTCATTACAGATAACTGTCTCTTCTGGGGGCATGCTAGTTCAAAAATTAAATATATCTGACTTGCAGTCGGAAAATGGGACATTTGATGGGACTATGGTATATGCACAGAACAAGGTACAGTCCATGGTATTGAAAGCAAAGCCCAGCACTTATTTGCTAGGCAGCTCATACCACCTGCTTTGCAAAAAGCCTGTTGTTCACTGTTGCTTTCCTGTTGCATCCAACCCATACAGAGGCACACAGGCAATAATCTTCAGGAGTATGCTGGCATGCCCTTGTGAGTGCATACATCTTGCATGGAATGTGTGGCTAGATTTTCATTTGATGTGATAGAAGTCTCAAGGGGGAAAACTGTTTTTAGCTGATGAAGCCTGTCTGCCTGCTTGGTGCTTGTCTACAGTCTGCAGCAAGTAGATACGGTCAATAAAAAGCAGTGCTTACCATTTTAAAATTAAGCTTGTGGCTTAAGATGGCAATGACCGTGGTGGTCTCTGATGAAATTATCCAGTAAATCCAGTCAGGATGAGCAAGGGTGTATTTCTGCTATACATAAATGCTCTGGTATTTACAGCACATTTGATGTAGTTTATTTCCCTTGGAAGTAATTTGGTGGACAAGCTGTTGAACTCCATGCTAGTCTGGCTCTTATTGCTCTCTCCTAGAGACAGCAAGTTGTCTTGACAGAACAGTGGGCAAAAGCTCACAGAAACATCCATTTCTCCGTAATGCACCCTGGCTGGGCAGACACTCCAGGTAACATCTGCCTCACGCTCTGACTATATTTTTTTCTTTTCAGGATTAGCAAAGAGAAATGAAACTTCCTGGTAGATTTTTTCCAACAGGTGCAGTAATTTCTTTTCTCCAAACTGGTGCCTGAAGAAGTTTTGTATCCCCTAGGGAGCTCTATTCTGCACAGTGTCTGCTATCTGTGTATATCCAGAGAATAATAATGGGCAATGAATGTTTCCAGCCCTGCACAATTGCACAGCAGAGCCATAGTTCTTTAAGGTAACCTTTAAGTTACATTTGTAGTGGAACGGTTAAACACACAAATAGAGCTTCTGCCTCTCTAACTACCAACATGCAGACCTTGGGATTTTGTGGAGCATATAGAAAAATGGAGAATGTACCACTGTGCAAGCCCTATTCCTCTTCTCTTCCTCTAAACATTTACTGCTGTCAAGAAACAGTTTGGCAGGCAGCCCTTTGTTTGAGCTGCAGCTGTTCTTCAATGACTGTGCCTCAGCAGGTGGGCCAGCATCAGTTATCCAGTATAGATGTTGCATTCCCAAATGTGTTACCAGCCCCCAATGGCCAAGCTTGGGATGCAGAATAGCAGTCCCATCTCTAAGTCTTTTATGGAGATTAAGTTTCCCAAAGTTGTTTCTGATGACAGAAACATTTACCCTGTCTACTTTATGCTTTAAAATTGTCCTTTCCAACTAAATATCCTCATTTTTCTTTTTCTTTAAAATACATTTATTTTTGCACTTCCTTTGTGGATTTCAAACCTATTGAGCCATAAAGTCATCCCACCTTAAAGTTCAAAGACTCTCCAAACTCCAAAAATAAACACCTGCAGGACCATCTCCTGTTGGACAAAATAAAATGAAACCAGAGTTTAGATAGGAATTACACAGTTGGTTTAGGTACTGTTCACCTCACAGTTTTTAAATACAATGCTGCAACTGATTTCTTGGAACTGGTGAGAATATAAGAGCTAAAAATCCCATTAGAATAGTTATTTTTTGGAATTTCTGTTTCCGTTGTGTTTGTAGTCTTTACAGTTTAGAATGGAATTGGCACAGGAACCTCCCACTGCTCCTGTTCTCAGCTCCTACTAGTTTTGTCCCTGCAATTTAGCCCAAACAAACAACTCATGGGTCACATGGAAGCTTAGCACTACTCTCCCTTGAGCCATCGTACACCTGCCTATGGGGACATACTCATTTTCTTCCAAAAAATTGCAGGGTGCCTTCTCTTCTTCCCACACTCAAAATGGCAGTTTTCAACTGTTCTTACTCCTTTAATCAAAGAAGCCTTGGATGGCAGACCACCATTCCGTTGTTATTCTTCCTAGCTGTGAGGTCGTCCATGCCAGACTTCTATGAGAAGATGAAGAACTACCTGCGCACAGAGGCTGAGGGAGCTGACACCGTTGTGTGGCTGGCAGTATCAGCTGAAGCAACCCAGTTACCCAGCGGCTTGTTCTTCCAAGGTGAGGAGGCACTGTCTTACACTGCATAGCAGTGGAGATCCCTAAGCTGCCAGAACTGTAGGATCCCTGTCTGGCCTGGGAGGGGATGAAGGCTGGACCAGGTAACTTGTTCAAAGGATAAAGCATTTTTCAAAATTGTTTCAAGACTAAAGGTTCAAGTGAACATTTTGTTATGTTCCTGCTTTTGTCCTCTAAAGTAGGCGACAGAGACTTCAAACTGTTTCTGTAGGGAGGGTTGGGAATTTTTTAAATTAAAATGGCTGTACGTAGTACTGTGCCAAGGGAAGGTGAATCACAGCAGTCAAACAGTATCTTTTCTGATGCTAGGAAATGAACATCCATCTCACAAAATGTTGGCTTTGCTTTGACATGTTCTTCCTACTATTCCATGCTAGCTAAAACTGCCAATTCCCCCTTTCTCTGATGCTGGGTAGAGACTTGAGCACAGTGGCATTTTTGGCACTGTGAGCACAGGGAATGGAAAAGTAGGGTAGAGCCTTTCTTTTCTCCCAGGCAAATGACAAGCATCTTTGTAGGAGCAGCTGGAAGTATGGATGCCTCAGTGGTGAAGCAGGTCAGTCCAGAAAGAGAAAGCTCAGGATAATTGCTTACAGAAGCTCAGTATTTTGTTGGATGTGACACTCAAATACTGATTCACTTAATTTCTACACAGAGCATGCAGGAAGCTCAGACTTTTCCAGAGTTAGGTTGGCTTTGTCCCTTTTGTCCCACAGACACTCACACAGGGTTGGCTGACAGAAATTTAACCAGACCTTTTTCACGTCAGCATGTGGTGCATGTGGAAACCACACATCCCAGCTGGTCAGTGTTCTTTGTAGAACCAGGCTTTGCCTTTTTCTTACTCCGATCACCTGATCCTAATGCTTCTTTCTGCTCAGTAGTTGCTTCTGTAGATCATAATTCCACCAGGCTCTTGCCTTTGGCCTTTGTCTACCCCCAGCTACAGCAAACAGGGAACACACCTTGGCTCTTTAGCTATAGCTGTTGACTTTTGAAAGCTTTGGTCCTGGCATGACTACTCTTAAGGCTGCAAAAGAAGTCCTGTGTCTGTCCTGTGCTTATCAAATAGTGGTGAAGTCATTTATTTCTCTCTTCTGCTGCCCTTTGGAAGCCACAGCTTAGTCTGGGAGCTCCTCAGACCTTTCAGTAAAGGGTTTGGTGTGCAAGAGCACTTTACCACAAACCCTGTGCTTCTGGTCTGAGGCAGCCATTTTCAGAATCAGTCAAAGCTTCTCTCCATTTCCTCCATTCTCTTTTATTCTGTTCCCTCTGAGACCAAACCAACAGCCAGCAATTTTTCTTTTTCCTGAGGAAAAAAATAAAGAGAAGTGAGAACATGAGAAGTACTACCAAATTCAGTGCATCTGCCAAAATAAATAAAAAATGTCTGACAGAGGCTTGCTTTACAAAGACTAGAAACATCTTCTGAACTTGGCTTTTACACATTGTTCCCAAACTTTAGCACAGTCTACTGGAAGCACTGTGGTTTGGTAGGAAGCAGTTCATATTCAGTGGAGAAGGGAATGTTCCTCTGCATGTTTCTCCTCAGTTTTCCATGAGCTGAAGTTATTTGGTGTGTGCAGCCAGCTACAGCACTTGCTCTTAAGAGAGAAAACATCTCTGCTCTCCTGGGAAACCTGATGGCAGCCTGATAAGTTTGCAGAGAAATCTGCCGCCCAGGGTTGAGACAGCTTGTTCTTTTCATCTCAGCTGGCTGCTGTGGAAGTTGGACTTACTATATAGACTAACAGTGCTTCACCAGTGCTCCATAGACACCTGACATGATTGTCATAAGGTTTCTGGGCTCTACATACTGTGTTTTTTGAGGGGAAAAATCCCTTAGAATGGATGCTGATACAGCTATATTTATACAGAGTGAGAAAAACATCAAACCGAGCAAATTTGGTCAGATGTGCTGGATATACGTTACTTATGGCAATATGAGCAATAAACCCAAGTTCCATAGCATTTAGAATTTAACCATTATTTCTAAGGATGAAAGTAAGCATTTTAAGTTTGAAAATAATCCTAACTACAAAGCCCCAGCAGGAGATTTGTGTAGCACTAGAAACATTATCCAGGAGGCAAGGAAACCCCCTGTGTCATGCTGAAAAGTATCCACTGCCTGCACCAAAAATCTCCACATAAAATCTCTTTACCTACAGGTGTTACTCTAGTGACAGGGAGCAGGGATAACCCCACTGTAAAGCTTTCTTTTTCCTGTACTGTCTCTAGCTGCAAATAGGGTCTCGACCCATGGTCTAAGTCACATTGTCTTAAAGGAAAATAACTCAGGTTCCAGAATACAAATTGAATTAGTTTAAGTTCTGGCTTAGGAGATATGCTTAACATTATTGTCAGGTTCCTGGAAGGTATGTTTCCTGGCTTCAAAACCACAAGGGATGTGTGAGGAATACAGAGCCTAGCAGAAAAATCCCCTTTCTTGCTAGAAGAGAAAGTTAAATGTACCCATCTGTTTTTTGGTCTTTTTTTCCTTCCAGATAGACAGCCAGTCGCCACACACTTACCCCTGGCAAGCACCCACAGTCCACCAGAGGATGAGGAGAAGCTAATGGAGGTGCTGGAAGAGTTCTCCCAGAAGTTTAGATCCACTTCTCCAGGAACTTAGGGTCACTGATGACAGTGTAACCTCAAAGCTTTTAACTCCACAGTAACACACCTGCTGTAGTACCCCTACTGTTGAAGGGAAATAGGATGCCATAGGCCTGTAAAAAATGAATTGCATTCAGGTATTCTCATAATGGGAGAGAGTGGTTCCTGTGTCATTCTTTTTCTGCTGCAGAATGTCTCCCATTTTGAATATGCACCTGCTCTCTCAAGACACACTAAGGTTGTATTCTTTGAAGAAAAATTGGGAGGCATTAAAATAAAAGCCAACACTTTGCAAAGTTACCCAGAATAATTTAAAACACTCAGCACAGAGAAATGCAGAGCAGTGTACCTTCAGTAGCCTTCACGAAGGACTTGAGGAAAGAACTGAGAAATGTTTTAAACAACTTTAAACTACTGTTTTTGACAGGTTGGTGGCTTCCTTCACTGCATGAGGATGACTGGGCTCAAACCTGTAACTGGGAATGCAGAAACTCTTTTGCAGTACTGCTTAGTTTAAGTGGAAAAATTCCTCAAGGCCTTCAGTTTCTATAAATCAGTGCTGGTATGCAGAACTGATCTGCTTCCTCATGTTTAAACAGCAAGAATTTAGGAACGTTGCCAAATGCCTTCCACATTACTTTATGGAGCCAGGGCTGAATATTATCCAGTTTATGTCAAGATACCATGAAGTAGATTTCAACAAATAACACACCCAGACAGGGCTAGATTCAACAGAGAAATGGCTGTATGACTGTAGGCATGCTAAGCTGTATATGCATGCCATTTCTGTGAAAGATAAAAGGGAATTGCTGTATTGTTATGGATGGATTAAGAGGGGAAAGGGAACACTGGGGGGCACAGGTTTTAGAGTTGAAGTCCACCTTCTGATGAGAGGGTTGTGTTTTGGCTAGATCTGTTTACTTCCAGAGGATGGGATTTGTCTTACCTGATCTGAGACATTCGAACTATTCACTGGGATTCTCACTGTAAATCGGTAAAGAGAAAACAGGTTTTTTCAGAGGGATTTACTGAATCTAGTTTAAGAAACATCACCTGCAGTCCTGCAACTTTCTACTAATGGTGAAGACAATCAGCTCAGATTAAGACACTCAGGTGGGATTCGTTTTGTCTTATTTCAAATTTACTGCAAAGCAGTGGTAGCACATTTTCTCATAAACGGAGTGTGTTTGTTAGCCAGCTGCCTCGGGAAGCCAGCCAAGTGGCTGCCCTCTTTCACATGTGGCTCAGGCCAGTGTGGTAGAACAACCAACCTAGACACAAATGTAACACAAGTGTTCTTGAGCTCTCTGCAGTGACTGGTAGCTAAAGCCTATTATCAGTCTCCTTGGAAGTTAAGACTTTACTGACAGAGAGGCCTTGAAATAAGTTTTCCCATGATAAGCAGTGCTGAGACAAAGGTGCTGTCACAGTTCTTCCTGAAGAGGCTGGGTCAACATTCAAACTATTTCTAACTTTACTTATAAACTGAACTCCTTCTTATACTACAGTGAAAGAAAACAACAGCAAGGCTTGTACAGAGGTTTATTTCCTACAAGTCTGGTATTAACATTTTCTATGATTCCAACTGTTAAATACAATTACCCAAAACAAGAATATGGCTGGAAGTATATATAGTAACTGCATTTCTTAATCCAGTAGTTGCAAGGCTAATAAAAACATTTGCATTATTGAGTAGTTAAGTTTCTTCTCAGCTCTGTAGTACAGAAGAAAAGATTGGTATTTAAATAGTTCATAAAAATAAAAAAGTGCACTATATGTATATATAACATATTTTAGTTCTTCACTGATGTATTTGAATGGCCTATATTTTTCATTTTAGTCACAGCTTAAAAATGAAGCCAGAGTTCATAAAACTCCTTTAACCAAAGTTTGGTCACAGTGTAAAAGAGCAACATGCTATGGTTTAAGAGCACTTGTGATTTAAAAAGAACTAGAACACAGGAAGAGCAATTAGAAACAAAATCCAGAGTCAAACACTTTGGTATAATGGTCCTGATGATGCTTTATTTCAGTCCAATTCCACAAGAGCAAACAGGGCATGTGGCAGTAAGCCAGCAAGAGGCTTTGTGTTAATGCAATTCAGAATGACTTGAACCTTCATGAAAGTAAATAACATTTAATGCCACTTATAAAACTTTATGGGCAAAAGAAAAACAGCACCCCATGACAGATGACCAGAAAGACAAGGTGGCACAAATCCTTGCTAAGCAGTGCACGCTGGGGACTTCTGCACACGCCTGGTTTATAGGAGCAGAACAAGCACAGCAGCTGCTCTTGCTGCCCTTCCCTGTCCACACTCAACCCAACACTTCTTGTGGCACCTTTGAGGCTTATATGACTCTGACCTCAGTTGTTAATTATTCACATTCTGAAGGCTTTCACATTTTTCTTAATTTGCAAAGTCATGTAGTTGGAAAGTTTTTGCTCAGGGATTTTGCACAGAGGAGTGTAGGGCTACAGACCACATGTGGAGCCAGTTGTTTCCCCATGTGCTAATGGAAAGGCATGGCCCAGCGACAGTGCAGCAGGACTGACTGCAGTCATGTGGGGCAACTGCAACTTCTGGTTTTTGTCTTGGATGAGAGGGCAATGTGACAGCTACCAGGCAATTTTGTAAACTGTATTTCCTCTTAAGTTTCATTTGTGGAGCCATGTTTATTCATTGTTTTAAAAAAACCCAAAGAAAACCAACCTGTGATTGATTAAAGATCTAAATAACTGTTTGCTGTTTGGCTTTGAATAGCAGGGCATTCCCACATGAACCTCACTATTTTGGAGTAAATTGCAAATACCAACCATTTACATTTGTGTCAACACATGCACCACCTTCTGTGTTCCACTCACTGGGAACAAGATGTGAGCAGGGACACCCCTTCCCATTAAACAAGACTGAGGTGAGATGTTGAACATGCACCACCTGGGCTCAAAGAAAGGAGTTCTGCTACAGACTTCAACACAGCCTGACTTAAGTCAGTGCTGCAAACATCATCTTAAGTTTATTTTGTGGGGGACAGTCCCAGCCATTGCAATTGTCAGTACAGTCACTAGTTGTATTTTTGTAAAGACAGAGCCTTTCTAAAAGCCATGGCAGTTGGAGCAGTACTAGTTTTCATTAACCAATTATTAACTTGGTGAGTGGAGAGTGAACATGGAGCTATTCTTTCAGGGAACAACTGATGATAACTGACTTCAGTGGAGGAGGGCAGCTGTAAAGCAGTTTAATCCATAAGTTCATCTGTGTGTTGCTCTCTCACCCTCCCTGCAAAAATTAAGCACCTCATCTGATGACACCGGATCCTACTCATCTAAAACTACTGCTGGTCAACATCCACCCACTGTCTTTTTAAACAGGCTATTACCATTTTGACTGGCAGAGCAAAGCTTCAGATCTCTCCTGGCTCAGCTCACAGTATCTTCTTGTTTGTCTCAGGCTTACATCTCCTGCTTTGTTTGGGAGAAGTAGTTCTGGACACATTGGAGCAGACCCAGTGACTGATTACAACTTGAAAACAAGACAACTTGAAAACTTCATATTTCTGCAGTCGTTTGAAAAGTGCTGATCTAGACAATGGGAGAAATAAAGTTGGAAAAGGCACTGAGTCTGATGGGGAGCAAGTGCAACAAAAACACTTCTGGGACTAAAAGTCACCAAATCCAAGAACTTCAGTTTGTGAAGTAGGTCAGTATCTATGTTTCCCTCTCTAGAGGGAGCCATCAGATAAACTTAAGGAAAAATGATGTATTCCTGTGAAGGCAGTTTGTTTTCTCTCAAAACAAAAGCTAATGCTCAGTTTTACAGAGAGACACAGTGTCAGCCTGGCCAAAGGTCTTCAGCAGGACAGGTTTCTACCCTGCTGCCATGAGAAACAGCTCAAACCTTTGCTGTACCAGCATTGCCAGTGCTATTTCACAGATAAAAACTTGGTCCAAACAGAGGAAGAGTGGTAAAACACGCAAGGTTCAAACTTCAGGGAGAGAGGCCCCAGGAAGTGCCATTTTCCTTGATGGTTAAAAATCTTGCGCATCTTCCCTTTACTTCCCAGTTCAGAATCCACAATCCACAGGGAGCCTTGGGGCAATGCACAAAATTGTGTTTTCCCCCACCTGCCCAAACACCCTTCTTCCTTTGGGCTGCTCACCTACTGTCAGGTGTTTGGAGCAAGAATTTGTTATGGCAAGGACATGTCCATAAAACAGTTGTCAGTTTTATGACAATTCACAGAAGAGGCAGGTGAATGAGTCCAGTCAAAACTCAATAAACCAAATTCCTCATTATACACATAGAGAAGGAAAAGTAAGAGCCAGAAGCTTATAGAAATTAGTTTAGTGGCATTAAAATACTGCAATTTATTCAGCTACAGTGGAGTCACTTATTTACATAATGGGACAGAACTGGAAAGTGTTATGATGTAATTGGTGGAAAAGGTGATCAAATTGCTGAGTGGCATTCCTACAAAACAATGACCTGAACAAAAGCCAGTAAGAATTTTTCTCATATAAAATCCCTCTAACCTGAAAGACAACAAAGTCCACAAGATATTCGTCAGTATGGTGAACTTAACTTACCAACAAGAGTCAGAAGTGATGCTTGGCCTTTGGAGAACTAAACTGCACCTAAACCTAGTGCTAATGACAAGGATGTAGCAAGTAAGTTTGTATACTTACTTGTGAAAATTTCTTAATTCCTCAGCCATGGCAACCCCACAGAATTTTCTTGGGACAAGACAAAATAGATATTGATCGTTCATATCTGAAGGAAGCCTTGACCTGTTACACAATATAAATACAAAGGTGATAAGCCCTGTAATAAATTCAGATTATTTAATGTCTAGAAACTGGAGAGAGGCAAAACTATATTCATAAGGCCCAACACCTCTTCTGCACCATCTCAGTAGTGATGAGTCTCTTCCTCATCATTTTAATGTCCAAGTGCTTATGCATTTAATGCAGTTCTCACAACCCTGCTTGAGGTAGATAAATATCATTTGGCAATTAAACCAAAGAACAAGAAATTGAAGGAAGATCTTTTTTGACTCAATCTATTAGAACAACTCTTATGTTCCTTGTGGCTTCTGGATCCCGACCAGGGCTGCTGGTCAGCTTACAGTGCTGGAATGGGGGATGGTTTGGCTTTGTACAGTTCTGATAAATGTTCATTTCTATAATGCTGGGGGGTTTTTTTTGTGTTTTTGATTTTGGGGGGGTTTTTTTGCTGCTGTTTTTTTTTTGTATACTGATAACATTCTCTCTTGGTATCTCTTGCAAAGACTTTGCCAGGAGACTGTGCTCTCTTGTTTTCATTTTGGTTTGAGTTCAATGGCCCCACTTGGCAGCAGTTTGTACTGAACTCAACCTCTTCTGCTCTGAGCAGTACAATGTGTCCTGCAGCAAACAAAATTTCAGAAATGGCCAAAGACAGGTCAAAAGGAAAAATCCCCAAACTGGGAAAAAGCAGTGAAAAGTCACATGTGACCACACAAAGTTAATCCAAAGGAGGACCACAAAGATGGTGAAGGGCCTTGAGGGGAAGCCACATGAGGAGCAGCTGAGGCCACTTGGTCTGTTCAGCCTGGAGAAGAGGAGAGTGAATGGAGACCTCATCAAAGTCAACAACTTCCTCTTGAGGGGAAGAGGAGGGGCTGGCACTGATCTCTTCTCTGTGGTGACCAGTGACAGACAGAACTTGTGGGAGTGGCCTTAAATTGTGTTGGAGAAGGTTTAGGTTGGATATTAGAAAGAGGTTCTTCATCCAGAGGGTGGTTGGGTACTGGAACAGGCTCCCCAGGGCAGTGGTCACAGCACCAAGCCTGACAGAGTTCAAGAAGAGTTTGGATGATAGTCTGAGACACATGGCGTGACTCTTGGGGATGGTCCTGTGCAGGGCTAAGAGCTGGACTTGATGATCCTTGTGTGTTCCTTCCAACTCAGCATATTCTGTGATTCTGTAATCTCAAATTCCAGAACTTGAGGTTATTATCAAATTAGGGATTACTTTTTTCTTCTGAGGAGCAAAGATTTCCTGCCAAAATTCACAGAATGCAATATTGAAGAGAAAAATTTGTGTCTTCCTCAATATGACACAAGAGGTCGCTACTGAAGGGACCGAGCACATCAATGGAAAAGGATTAAGTTTGTTGTTACTGTTTCATGCCATTGTAATACATAGAAACAAAGTCTTCTAAGTCCATGTGCTCCAGGAATGGACATGGCCTGTAAAACCACACATTGTAGGCCTATTTCCTTTTGGTCATTGTTACCCAAATCCTATTGGAAACAGTGAGGACAGACATAAGTAATATTTGCTAATTTCTCAGTAGCTTAAAGAAATATACTTCCTCCCCTCAAGCCCCCCACCCAAAGCTGTAGAGTAGACACAGATGTTAAGTGGACTTTGAATCACAGAATGGTTGAGGTGGGAAAGATCCTTCAGAGGTCATCTGGTCCTGCTCAAGCAGGGTCACCTAGAGCTAGTTGCCCAAGATCATGTCCAGTTGGCTTTTAAATATCTCCAAGGATGGAGAACCCACAAACAATATCCCTGGCTGGCCTTTGCCAGTGCTTGGTCAACCTCACAGTAATAAGTGTTTCCTGATGTTCAGAGGGAACCTCCTGTGTTTCAGTTTGGGCCCATTGCCTCTGGTCCTGTCACTGGGCACCAGTGATAGATCCTGGCTCCATCTTCTTTGCACCCTGCCTTCAGGTATTTATACACATGGATGAGATCCCTCTGAGCTTTCTCTTCTCCAGGCTGAACAGTCCCAGCTGTCCCACAGATGCTCCAGTACCTTCATCATGTTAGCGGCCCTTTGCTGGGCTCTGTCCAGTAGCTTCATCTCTCTCTTATACTGGGGAGCAGAGAAGTGAACACAGCTGAAAAAAAAGAGTTGCATTATCCTTTCTAACAATGATTTCCTCAGTAGGCATAAAGCAAACTTTTTTTCCCTACACTTGTTTTGGATCATCCCTTTTGCACATCCAGCTACCAAACCCATTCAGAGGGAACACATCCTTCCTTTTCCCAATACTGGAGATACTCATCCCACCCTCTTGGGCGAAGTGCAGTTATCATTACTGATGTACTGAGTCAACATGCTGACATTCAGGTGATGGCCTCAGGTTTGGGAGGACAAAGGACAGAGGTCCCCTGGGCTTTACTGTAAAAAGCAGCTGTAGACAAGGGTGCCAATAGCTGAGCATATGGATGTCACCATTCAGGATTATTCTCTGTTAGACTGGCTGACTTTTAGCCCTTTGCATCACCCTCTTTCAGCCACGTCTAACTATGATGTTAGTCTCCTTGTAGATGGGAGGACCATCAATACTATCATTGCAAGCAGTTGTCCACATTATTTCCTCTTCATTTATATATTTTCCGCTTAAAAAGACTGAAGCCTGGGGCTCAGGTTGTTCCACCTGGATCAAGCCACCAGCTCAAGCACTGTGTATGTGATCAGTGCCTGCCCCATCACCTGCCTAAGCAGTACAGTGAGTATTCATTGTAAAACCAAGAATAGCAAGTAGATGCTCTAAAAAACCTGTTTCTTCCCCCAAGGAAACACCAGCTAAGTTAGAAATTAATATCCATTTTTCTGATGTGAAGAGCAGAGGGAGGCCAGCACTGTTTCTATGTTCCTTGTCATAGCAGGAGGCATCACTAAAAGCTGCTGCCCTTCAGTAACCCTGGGGAAAGGGGACTTCACTTTGTTTGAGTGGATGGGGATGTGTGGATGTATGTGTGTGTACCTGTACCAAAAGATGCCCTCCTTCCAATCCTCCAATAACACAATTTAAAAAAAAAAAAGGAAAAAAAAGGAAAAGCTCATTTGTTATTCAGCAAGTAAAATGCAAAGAAAAGGACAAGGCAACAGGAATCCCTTTTTGTGTGGATCCAGTAGACAGAAGAAACTGAGTTTGTTACCTTAACAGAAGAGGAAGGCAGGTGTTTCGACTCTCCCAATGTCAAATCCTTCTTGTTTCATTTGGAAGGTAAAGGAATTGCTGAATTAGAGACATCTATTTTCCCTTCATATCTCTACATTATAGCTCATAAGGGCACAGCAAAGGGACAAAATTCCCTTCCCCCCTCAGCTTCACTTTCAGCTTATATAATTTTCTAAGCCCAGATGAGTTTGTCCTGAAACTGCAAGATAAGGAGATGGTCATCTTAAGTTCAGATAATCCTGCAGGTAATTCAGTCAGAAAGAATAGCCAGAAATTTGCAAAATGGATTTCTATGCCCAGTATCCACCCAACAGCAACACTGAAACCATGACTCCTCAGAAGACAATGGGGGAGTGGCCAAAAGTTCACTGCAGAACAGTCCAAACACGTGTAGCTCCCAAATTTAGTCTCCTTCAGAGTCAGTTCCTCACCTTTTTTTGAACATTATGTGTTCAGGACTAGGTGCTGACCCAGGGGCAGATCCTCAGCTTGCTGATTCCACCACTCCGTCAGTGTAAGCACAATTCATGGCAGAGTCCCAGACTTGTTGCAAACACTGTCTCCTCAGGAACAGAGCACTAAACAGCAATTTAAATCCGCTTTGGTGTGCCCATGTTTCTGGCACCATGAGACACACTCCCTGCACAGCAAAGCAAGTCAGGTCTTTGGCCAAAAGGCCCTGAGCCCAAGGTAACATGGAACAGCACAGACCAGCAAAGTTTTGTACATCTTCTCAAGCTGGAATGAAATATTGGCAGGTGACTTGCTCATCTTGCATATCTTCAACAGCCAAGAACACTTCAGTCATGGGAAAACATGCACAAGGTATAATGACAAGCCTTCCAAGAGGAAACAAGCTGCTAGCTTCCAGGAGAGAAAGTGGGAGGACTTAGAAAACAATTAACATTCAGGCTGGAAAAATAATATTTTAAAATATGCTTTAAAATATGCTGCCTAGAGGGGAATCATCAACAGGCTATATGACCAGGAAAGCCAAGGTGGCATTATTTCAGAGAACATGACTGCAAAATGCTTCATCACAGTTTATGGGATGCTTAAAAAGAGAATTAATGGCATGGATTGTGTTAACCTTTTTTTTTTTTCCTCAAAAGCAAATTACTGCTGGCTAAACAAAGGAGAAGCTTTATTTTCTTTTGATGTTCTCACTGAAGAAAGGACACAAGGCTTCTCTTGGTAGCAATGAGTTCTGTAGTGGTAAACATCATGGCCTCCACACTTTAGAGAGGAAAAGTGAAGTCCAAAATGGGGGAAGACTGAGCATCACCAATATGCTGTGTCACAGCAGCTACAGAACACAAGGACTGCTGAAACAGTGGGTACAGGAAAGCCCTTGGTCTGGTCTGCAGTTCTACTCTCTACACCAGTTTCTTTGAAGTGCATCAGCAATACCATGTTAAAAAGTGAAATGGATTAACGAAACAAAGAGTTGATTCTTCAGAGACGATCCCTTTGGAAAAAAATGTGGTTTTTTTCATTCATTCATCTTGACAATATCCTTCTATAGAGGTAATTTTGGTCAATCCAGGTTTTTAAATACTGTTTATTTTTAAAAGAAACCATAAAATATGACAACAGGACAATGGGTGTCATTCAGCAATATCAATTTTGGGTCTATAGAGGAAATTAATAAAAACCATCAGCATTTTAAAAAATAAATATGACTAACCATATGGAAAACAGAAAAAACAAAATTCATCTTCAACAACACAGACAGGTATAAATGCTGAAATGTTGCTGTGCAAGGTAGAGGTAGAGGTAAACCAGACTTTTCCAATCTAGACCAGTTTTAGATCTGCCCCCCTCTGTGCACGCTCCCAAAAGTTCCTGTTGCCAATAATTTCATTTGAATCAGCCTGTCAGCTTCATAAGACTCAAACAAATCTGTGAGCTCCTTGTAATGCTCTGTGCTGGAAAACTATTTCACTCTGTGCTGGAAAACTATTTCAGTTTCCTGTAGAAATTAGTTGCTGAGCAACCTGCCCCCTGGTTTTGCAACTTGTGCAGCAAAGGAAGAGGCAGGAAGATTACACAGACCAATAAAATACTCTCTGGATGATGCCCACTAGGACGGGCATGTAGTAGATGGTAAAGCCCTTTTAGGAATTGCAATAGTCCATCAGCTCCTTGGTGATGCACCCAGAGAACATGCAACACCACGCCTGTAGTTCCTCCGCTGGAGAGAGCACGGTCAGCAGAAATATCCCAAATCAACAGGTACTCGCTGTGGGGAGAGCCAATTGCCTAATACAGTCTGTTGATCCCAAAAACTCACGTGGCAAGACACAACCCAAGAACCCTCTGTACAAAGCAGCAAGTATCTTGACATAGTGAAATATAAAAACTAAAAATTGCACTGCACACAGATTTTCCAAACAAACTCAAGACAGCCAAAGTCAGATCGTACAAACCGTTAGTTAAAAAAATACCTTCTTGTATATTTTGAGAAGTGGAAAGAGTCTTCGTGCAAACGTTCAGCCTTGATCAAGCAGAGGACGTAAAATTGTAAACGCATTAGTTCCTTTCTCATCTGCCATATGCACCCAGCATTATCTATCTTCTGCAGTATGATTAGGGTTAGGAAATCAGTTTCTTCTGTAAATACCACCTTTCAAGTTCCACTGATGTAACATCAAGACACTACTGGTGTCATATCCCACAACTGTTAATACAATAAAAGACAACAACATAGTGAATAATAGTTAAAAACAATAAAATACAGTATAAATACAATTTTTAAATAATTTGCACTTTTTTTCTTTGCTCAACAGGGGCTACATGGTTAGAGGTGGATGTAACAAGTCTGAAGAAGTTTGATTTCATTTTCCAGCATTTATGCTAGTGTGGTGGAGGTTGACCAAATGACACTCTGTATGTCATTATGTTTTAGCCATATGAGTCAGGTTCATAGCTGGCCTTAAAAGAAACCAAAAACTTCCCAGTACATTGCTAACTTGAATGATCAACATTCATTGTAAGGATTGTGGTTTTTTAAATTAATCCAGTGTTATTTTCATTATTTTAGCTATTTCTTTATCTAGCCACATTGAGATTTGCCACGTTGAAAAACAATTGGCCTTTCTAGAGGAAAAAGTTCAGTGAGAACTTGTCCCAGCCCCTTCAGGCAATAACTTCATAGACCAAGACCTCCTTGGTACTTATTGGGCAGAAATCCATCAGTGAGAAGCCTCTTGGGCGGAAGAAGGCAGGTAGGACATACCTGCAGCCACATGGAAGAGCAAGGGGAATTGAAATACAGGAGCTATAGCACATTCCTTGCTCCTACCTTAATAACCTTGTCTGTCCCCGAGGTCAAAAGCCATCCCCTGGTGGCATCAAAGTGTACGTGAACGATGTTGTGCTTACTGTCGTGGAAAGTAGCTGTAGGTGCCCGCCTGAAAAAAGAAATCCAAAAATCAGCAAGAACTGTAACTGCAGGATTTTCCCCCCAAATTTCCTCTATTGAGGAAATAAGTATTTGACTTCTGCTGTAAGCCACGAATTCAGCAACCACTCTGTAAACTCTACCCTGAGACCCTTCTGGCGTGAAAGGAACAGGGGTGGGGGGCTATCTATCCTTCCTGGCTTGATAGTCACCCCAGAGGCTTATCTTGCTGAAAAAGCCCAGGGACCACCATGCCAGGCTACTCCCTCCTGGAGCCTCATATCTGCCCAGGCCTTTCTAGATGCTGGAGTTTTGTCCCATTCCAGTGCAAGCTGGCTCAGTGTGACACTTACTCTTCATCCGTTATGGACTCGTGACAGCTATCACAGACCCTCACTTCAAACTCAAACCCCATCAGTGGGATGGAGGAGCGCTTGGAGCTGCATTTGCCACACACAGCTTTCCCACACTTCCGGCAGTGATGCTGTAGGAAACAACATGTGGAAAGACATCTTAAGCCACAAACCCAGAGCAGGTTACTACCTCAGACCTCACTGGTTCTACCATCTCGTTCCAACAACATCCAGTCAAGATTGCAGCAAACAGGAAAGCTTCTCAAGCTCTAGGAGAACATGGAGCACTTTTTCACCCCTTTCCCAAATGTCTCTATCTGCAGCCCTCTCCTGCTGGGCAGGAAAACACAGCAGCATGTTTCAAGCAGACCAGTAAGCCTTTTCCAATACAGCCTGAGCAGTTACAGATGTTTACCCAACTTCACTGAAAACAGCTTTGGTTCTAGCATGATCTCTGAAAAATCAGTTCTTTTTATAACACATTTGACTGACAATAAGCAAAATCCCACATGGCTAAAGCCATGGAAAGCCCCTAAACAATCTACTCAGCCCAAGGCCTATTACATGCTTTTACTATTGGGACTGGTTGGAAAAAGAAAACTGTGTTCCTCTCAGCCACAAAACTCAGCCACATCAGAGGGAAGCCCACTGTCCCACTACTGAGCACTGAGTGGAAGAACAAAGTGCAAGTTCTCAAAGCTTTAGGGGGAAAAAGGTTACCACAATCTATTATGAGAGGAAAGCTAATTGCACCATGTTAACACACCAAAGGACACATACAAACCTGCCTGAGGCCTATTTTCTTACTGTCCCACATTTGCTTGAAGTTCCAGAAGAAAGGCTGATCACATTTTTGACAGGAATCACTATCCAGCCACTCGGGGGTCTGCAACACACACGAACAAGAAGTGAAAATGAGCAACAAACAGAAAAACTTTCAATGGAGGCAGGACAAGAAAAATGTGTTGTGGTGTGGCAATATGGCCAGCTAAACTTGATTTAAAATCTCCATCACAAGATGCCACTTTGACTGTTTCCTGTGATGTCTTTTTTGCCTTAGCTCTGCATTTTGAAGGACATGGGAGGAACACTTTGCACCCAAATCATGAAGAAGAGTTTGATAATAAGACCATAGAAATAACCCAGGAACAAACCAGTCTCTCCCATGTCTCCAATTTTGGAATTAAGCATATAAAAATACTTTGTTCTGTCCTGTCCTGTCTCAACAGCATTTACCATCTGCCATTGCCTCCAGTGGAAACGGGGTGGAGGGCAATTAGTATTTCCAATAGCCAAGCAACTCATCTGAAGGGAAAGGGGAATTATCAGAAACACTGATATGGTTGGGGTTTTTCATATTCTTTCTTTCTTTAATACCATAAGAGGCATTCCTGCTGTCAGAGGCACCTGTGCTACTAATCATACATAGGGGTGAGAAAGATGAGATTCATCTGAGCAAGCCTAAGACTCAAACCTGCTCTTTTCCCTGCTTTTACTAAAGACAAGGGAAGGAAGGTCTTCTATTTTCTAACACAGTGTGTAGCTTTGCACTCATGCTGTGGATAAAGCAGGTAAGAAGATTAAAGAAAATAAAGACAATATTAAAGGCACTTCTTTTTCCTGCAGCCAGGTTTTTCTGTGCAGAGTAGCATAGACGAGATGCACTGTAGGGAAGCAAGTCTTTCCAGATCCTGAAAGAGCTCAAGAAATGCCTGAAGTAGCAGGAGGGCACATGGAAGGGGAAGTCATTCTCCTCCGATATATTTGGGTCCCTTGACATTTGTCTTGCACTTTGCTGCTGAGGAACATGCAGTGCATCTCCCCTCAGTGTTTAAGAAACCCCCCAGGGGACATGAGAGCCTCTCCAGATGTCTGCAGTTTTCCTGTCCTAACCTGGCCTAGCAAGAACAATGCTTCTTCCCCAGCATGCCTTCTGCTCCTTTCTTCACTTCACCAGAACAAGAGCTCTTGAAAAGTTGGTCCATCCTGTGTCCCCAGTGGAGCAGCCCCAGCCAGACCACGACAGCCCTGCCAGTGCTGCCTCTGCACCACCACAATATGCTGCATGAGGTTAAATAAACACTAGCTAGTGTTTACTACTTTGTGAGTGTCCTAATTCAGTAGGTGGGACCAGTTATCACTGTGTGGGAGTGATTAAAGCTGTGTATTCTACCCCCATCTATTCATTTCCCA
>JAWWEW010000001.1:52994486-53245914 GCA_035583185.1 Anabacerthia variegaticeps
TTAAACTGTAATTCTGACTTACAATATCTCTCGTGGTAGGTCCATTTCTCCTGCTAGTTTGCTTTTAAACCAGCACAGTGAGACAGTGCTATTAGCAAACTGCAGTTGCCTTATCAGAGCCACTGGTTTCTCACATGCTGCAAATTCAAATGGCAAGAAACACAGCCAAGATTACGCACTAAAAATAATAGAAAATCCAGGCAAGGATAAATTAAGGGCAGATGGAGACCCTCAGCTTTGATGCCCAGCAATAAAGCAATCACCTGCTTCATATTCTTCTGCCAGTTATTCTTAAGGCCGTTCATTCTGCTGGGGCAAATCCTTTACTTTTCTACCTACAACAGTCTTTCTGTTTAATGCCTACAGATTTACATCTGTGTGTTTAACTTGTCATCTCTTAAGCATTTGAACACTAAAGAGGAAGAAGACATTTTACTTGTGACAAGTAACTGCTTTGCAGTCAAATAGAAACACAGATTCTACCATCTTTCAGATGCTGTCTTCTTAAAGCTTTTTTAAAACAGGTGCTCTAGGACCTCGTTTAGCACCAGGAACACTCTACTGTGCTACAGATAAAAAGAACAAGCACACATAGCCACAGGTGGAGAAAGCAGAGAACCCATTAGCACCTGCTACTAGGCCTTCATTTAGCTAATTATATTTCTCCTCTATTTTTTAAACCAGCCTTCTCATAGCATTGCTGCATGTTTTGTGACAAGCCAGCCTTAACCCTTAATGTAGCCTTCTGAAGGCAGCTAATAAGTAAAGGTTTTAATTTCTAGATATTCAAGTTGCAGCAGAAAGGAAACATCTGCTGTGAAGCAGGAAACCACTCTGCTTTCGATTCACTTTAGGAGCTGATGACATACTTGGCCACTGGATTAGCAATTAAAGACAGCCAACTGAAATGCTAATTCACATTAAAAAGGGAGCTCAGTTCCTGCCTATGCCTACTTCAGTAGGTTTTTTAAATCAAGTTTTCCATGTAGCTTTCCTCCTTCCTCAAGGGATACACACACAGTTGAGGGAGGCCAAAACCCTTACAAACTAGCAAAGATGGTGAAAGCTCATGCTTCCAAAAGCCTTGCTCAAATCTACCCACTGCAGGCACTCAGGGTGCTTTTGTACAGGACAGAGGGTTGCTGTGGCTTGTGTCACCAGGATTTGCCAGGCTGCCGAGCAGGGCTGCTGCCTGACTCACTCAGCACAGTGCTTGCTCCCCCTCTCTGAGTCAGGTCTCAGGAATTGCCAAGCGGAGGCTGCTCCTGCAGTGCTAAAGACCTGGGGTGCGTTTTTGCACCTGCTTACATGTGTTGGCTGTGAAGCACAAAAGCAATTAGGAATGAGTGGGTGAACTCTGACTGTCTGGATCAGCAAAGCCACCATTTACCCTACCTCCATGTAGTTACACCAAAGCAAGACCCAGTAGCAGGTGCAATTGAAGCTCTAGTTAAATGTCTTTTTATCAAGAACAGGAAAAAAAATGCACTGGGTTGCAGATTTCCAGAGATGACAAAGAGCTTTCTTGTTTTGTTTTCTTAAAAACAAAATTAATCCATCCATTTACATATGAATGGGTAATATTTTTCAGAATGTGCTGAAAAACAAAGCAGAGCATCTCACAATATCCTCCTTACTGGATGTCTTTTAGAGAAGTAATGTAAAGAGTAAGAGCCATTTAGCAGCCTATTTAATATGCATTTTCTACCAGACAATTTCCCCTGTATATTATCAAAGGCATGGCATAATTGCTGTATAACAACTGAAGCATGTCCAAAAACATTTTTAAAGCCTGGAATGATCTTGTTTAGGTTGAAAGTTTCACATTTTAGCAAGGCCCCCTCTTCCTAAGACTGTTTCAGACCAAACTGATGAGAACTAAGCGTCTACCTCCTGCCTCTCAACATCCATGTTCCAGACAACGATTCCTCCATCTGCTCCACAGGAGATGAGTTGCCGAGTGTGGTGAGCATAGGAGAGAGACTGAACTTTATCACTGAAAGAGAAACAAGACACTTACTAATCAACCATCTATAGCTACTGCACAAGCATAGAATATATCATAAAGCAGCACAAACCCTTTGTTTGCCTATATGTTTCCCATTCCCCCCTCACTCTACATGGCATCCATCAGATGCAGATTAGCCTTTGCTGTTCAGCTGGAACCAGAAAGAGAGCATTGCTTATCTGGGCAGCATCCAGAAAAGCAAAGACCTGTTCTGATAACTGGTTTTGCTGCTCCTGAGATGGGAGGCTCCAGCTGCACTGGGAAGTTTCAACAGAGCTGCAGCTCTGGGCTGCTTGGAAGGCACATCTGGATGCATAAAGGCAGCCCTAGTAAGGTACCTTCTGTTGGACAGTAACAGTTTCGTTTTTGCAAAGCTCCGCAAAATCTATAAATGAAGCTCTGAGGAACTACTGAAGATTTTCCTTTTAGCACTAACAAGCATAGAGAATTTTAAAAATAATATAGGAATCACTAAATTGTTCCTAAGCCTTCTCAAGGCAAGGTGGAAGATTTAGGTGCTTCTCTTTCTTCTTTTAGGGAAAAAACATGGGAAAATAATTCAGCTCAAGCCCCCAAATACGGGCTAGGACCTTCATAAAAGAAAGAAAACCAACCCTCATCTCAAGCTATTTACAATCTGGCAAACAAAGACCATAAAACACTGTTATGGAAAAAAACAAGGTTATGAAGACACAGTAACTGAGCATACTGTGACTGAAAACAATCCCCAGCATTTGGCTTTCTTTGCTACCATCACTGATCTTGCCTGCCCAAAGGACTTTCATGCTAACACATTTGCTTTTGTGTATGGCTGCACCTGCAGAGGGGAATGCACTTATGTGAGAATTTGGTACAACCCAGCCACCCTTCACAGTGCCTGCCTGCTGACACCAAAGGCATCACCAAGTTTCTTAGGACTTTTTGTTGTACAATTCCAGCCAACAGCCATGCCACTGATTAAGATCCAGAGGCTAACTTCATATTAGGAGAACTAATTTCCACTGCAATAAATCTGGCAACGCATTAGCAAGCACCACTGGTAGGGTATGAGGGTGATCTGGGAATTTCAGTAAGAGCTCTGCAGTGCTCTGAAATCCCAGAGGCATCCAAATCACTCAGCAGAGTGCAGCATCACTCAAAAGAAATGTATGAATATGTAAGAAACTGTTAGGCCAAAACCACCATGGGATTTTGCCTCTCCAGACCAAAGTCTGGCATGCAAGTCCCACATATAAGCAGTCCCAATACTGTGAAACAAACTTGTTGCATTGCTAGCATTAAAAGGTGAGGTCATTGCCACTAGAGCCATTCTGATCTGTATCAACACCCAGCGTGGGTTTACTCTTCTTCAAAGACATCTACTATGCTGCACCAATGTACATGCAAAGACGATGTTTCTTTGCATTAAGATGTGAAGGCTTCTACAGGTGAAGCACATAAATCAGAATTCAGGCTGTAGGTAAAGTGGCATGGATAAAGTTAGCATGAGGGAAAAGAGACTAATTGTCCAAGCCCGATGCTCCCTCTAGGGGAAGGAAAGACCTTGACACCTAAAACCCGAGAATTTCTCTACAGCTGTTCTCATTTGAGGACACTCCTCTTTCCAACACAGGTGCAGGCTCTGGCATAACACATTCAAGATTATAGATACTGTGCTTTCCTTCATCACCCTCTGCAGACTCTCAAAAAAACCTGTGGGCCCAACACTGAAAAACTTACTATAAGCAAATTATTCCTGTTGTATATGGACCACAGAGATTCACACATACAAGCTTGAGGTTTGTGAAGACTGTAACCTTTGGGCTGTTTGTTTCCAGATGTGGCTTCTGCCTTTAGCTTTTCTGCCACAAAAGCAGGAGGAAGGGCTTTGCACGTACTTATGTCCTTGCAGCTCGATGGCTGTTCCTTTTCTTCCTCCAATATCCCACATTATAATGGAATGATCAGAACTGCCTGAGAACAAAACTCGCTGTATTGGGTCCCAACAGAGAGCAGTGACACCACCTGCAATAGGAGCGCAAACAACAGTCATTTTATTAGCAAAAGCAGAAGACCAGTATGTGGCTAAATATAAAAGTACAACAAAAATGGTGGAGTGATTAAAATGCAGGTGTCTTCAGCAAAAGCCATGCAGCCATGGGCCTTCCAGTGGAAAACTAACAGTCTAGAAAACCTACTGACACCCCATCCTGCTCTTCTGTGGGCAGAGGGCTCCACTGCCACTTGCACAGCTGAATACACTGAACAGTAAAATGTGGTAGAAGAATGTAGTCACAGGATGACTACACAACTTTACATCTCCATAATTTCCAAGAGATTAAAAGAGAAACAAGCATGAAATATTATGGGCATCTTCTCAGTATTTTAGCACAAGGATTGTGCTACTTTGTGATTGATCTATTAGCATTTAGTCAGACAGGAGGGATATGGAGAGAGAGTATTGAGAACGACCACAATTTCTTCTGTCAGATGGCAGGATCATATCCAGGATTGCTCTTTTTAAAGGGTGATGGGACACAAGTTCCAGCAGTGAAACAAGAAATTAGTACCTCCAAGGTGTGCCTATTCCTCTTGGGAAAAAGTGTCTACCAACGTGGGTCTCTTCTCTATGAGCACCCTTTCTTCACCAAAAACTACCATAACTTGTTCCAGTCTCACTCTGGCCTAATTAGTAGCTAATGATAGTGGCATTTTCTACCACAGATGTTTTCTGCTTAGAGCTCTGGTCACTCATTTTTACACACACAGCTTCCCTGAACTGCTGTGACGGCTTAAGGTCTATGTCCCTTTCATGCTGTGCACTGACACAAGCCATCCTAGTGTTTCACAGGAGAGTCCAACCACCATAATGCTGAGCATAGACAAAGAACCAGATTGGGCCTCCTCCTGAGGCCTTACCTGTGTGTCCCTTAAATGTTGTAACAAGGCTGCAGGACTCTTGCTCTAGTTTGAGTATGGTCACTTGCCCAGAATGATCACCAACAAACACATGCCGGGTTTCCACATCAAATCTGATGGATAAATGCTGAGGAAAATATATTATTTACACAAGCTTTGCATTCCTTTCATGACTTGCTAATTTTAACACGAGCATGCTGCAACCTTGTGACTAGTGCTCCAGTCTCAAAAAGGTATTCAGAGTGTACTTTTAGGCACCTGTTCACAATAACAGTGCAGTATCCCTGAGTATACCGAACAGTGAGAAAAATTAGACTATTCCAGAGGACACAATTGATGTTTTTGTTATGAAACACCTTCACCATGAACATAGGAATCATCTCCCTGGGCTCTGTAACTTAGGTACTAGAGTTGGATTGTATCCACTCTCTCCTTCCCAAACTTGTATAAAATAACTATTACTAGTTTTCTGCTTGTATTGGGTTTGCCTGTCAAAGTTTTGATAATGGGGGGTATAAGGGGTCACTTCTGTGAGAAGCTGCCTGAAGCTTCCTCCAAGTCCAACGAAGTCACTGCCAGCTGGCTCCAAAACAGACTGACCATTGGCCAAGGCCAAACCCATCAGTGAGAGTGGTAGTACATCTGGGATAACAGGTTTAAGAAGAGAGGGAAAAACACCCCAGCAACTTCACCTGGCAAAAGGAGTAAGAATATGTGATAGAAACAGCTCTGCAGACACCAAGGTAGTGAAGAAGGAGGGGCAGGAGGTGCTCCAGGCACCAGAGTAGAGATTTCCCTGAAGACCATGGTGAGGCAGGCTGTTGCCCTGCAGCCCTTGAAGGTCCACAGTGGAACAGATATCCACTTGCAGCCCATGGAGGAGCCTTACACTGGAGCAGATGGATGCCTGAAGGAGGCTGTGACCCCATGGGAAGCCTGCACTGGGACAGGGTCCTGGCAGGACAGAGGAGCGCATGCTGAAACAGGTTTGCTGGCAGGATTTGTAACCCTGTGGGAACCCACGCTGGAGCAGTCTGTCCCTGGAGGGCTACGCCCCATGGAAGGAAACCACACTGGAGCAGGGGAAGAGTGTGAGGTGTCCTCCCTCTGAGGAAGAAGGATCAGCAGAGACAACATGCAGTGAACCAACTGCAACCCCCAAGAGGCAGAACAAATCAGGAGTGAAGCTGAGCTGAGGCAGGAAGAAGAAATGAGCGGGGGGGAAGGTGTTCTAAAGTTCTGGGATTATTTCTCATTATCCTACTCTGATATAATTGCTAATAAATTAAACTAATTTCCCCAAGTTGAGTCTGTTCTGCCTGTGATGGTAACTGGTGAGTGATCTCTCCCTGTCCTTATCTTGTCCTCTTGACATGTTTTCTTTTCCCCGCCCAGCTGAGTAGGGGAGTGACACAATGGCTTTTGTGGGCACCTGGCATCCATTCAGGGTCAACCCCCCACAATGCTTCTTCATTATAGTCAAGTTTGCAAACACAATGAAAGACTATTGCTTTATGTCGTATTTGGGGAAGTGTCAACTGCGTCAGGTGCCTCATATATTGTATTCTGAACTGAATAAAATCTGGACCCCTCAACCACCTACTGGAACCACATAACGAGAGATTTCAACCTCTTCATCCAATTCAATTTCACAGAGTCCATACTGGATATTTAAGGAGCAACTGCTTGTAGCCCTCCATAAGAGCAGTGCTGCTTAAGAAGCACTGATTTTAAAGCACACAGGACATTGGAGAAAAAAAACAAAAACAAAAACAAAACCAACAAACATATATTTCTGGTTGTGCCAAATATATTTACAATATTTGCCAATGACTCGTCCTTCCACTGCCCTTCACCATCATGATCTGATGACCCAAATTAGAGTATCCTTCAAAAGTTTTAATCACTCAAAATGGTCTGTTCCCTAGAGAGATTTAGGGAATACAGGACAAATTCTTGCATCAAACTTTCAAAAATATTTATCATTTATTTAAAAATTAAGTTCATGCTTTATGCCATTTAGATTGGCCACATGACCAGATAATATAAAGCAAGTCCATATTGGAACAGTAATTTTGAGTCAGTCTCACTTCTCATTAACTACCAAAACAGACATCATATATACCATATACGCTCCAGGGCATTTTGAGTCTGTTTATGCTAACCCCTATTTTCAGCCTAGGAGCTCATACTTTTCCACTTCCCTTTTCATTTGTGATAAAGCTGAATTAATATTTCTTTTATTGCCAGGCAGCTGGGGCAGCTCTGGGTGAATAAGCCACTTGAGTGCCATTTCTGGAGTCATTTACTTGTTAGTTAACCCAGATTCCCAATACATAGTGAGCAGTTCCAGAGTGAAGGACAAGAGCTCATTATTTTATATTAAAGTCATTTAATTTTTACCATGCATGCAACACAAGCACTCTGACCTGATCACTAACCTACTTTGCTATCATTAATTCTCTGAGGAAAGCATGCACTGCATGTTTAAATGAAGGTCCTATCCATATTTACTACAATAGCAGACCACAATAGGTTGCCGATTGCCCGTTGTGGTGCTTAAAAATGCTTAGACCTAAATATGCCACAACGCATTAAGGAAACAAAGCAAGGAGAACAGACAGTTTTTTTAACTGATCGTAAATAAGTTTCTCTCACAGAGCACTGAATCTATGCAGGACACAAAATTTTGAGGACAACTAGACAAATAAACTAAAGAGGCTGTTTGAGTGCCAAAGAGCAGAAATAAAACTGAGAGCTCAGCAAAGGATACTGCAGGCCACAGGCGCCTGCGCTGGTGCGGTACCCTCCCAGCCGCTGGCCACTTTCAGAACAGTGCCAAGTGAAGTGTTTGTCTTGTCCAGTGCTTAACACCCACTCCATCTCCAGGACAAACAGAATCATGATGACCCTGCTTTGATGAGCTGAAAATTAAGCAGACAGACACATAATCATGTTGCAGAGAAGAACATGAGGGCAGAAGGGCACTGCAACTACCAACTGCATCCAACTCCTTCACCCTTCCCTACAGAAGCAGCTGGTGTTTAATAATCCTGTTGACACCAGCTACCATGCAAGCTTGTAAGGTCCCTGCTCTGCGTGTTCAGCATTTGCAAGAGAAAGGGCACAAGCAAGACTTAATTCCTTCCATGCCTACTACAGCCATTTGTCTTCCACAGTAGCACAAGTCTTCCCTCCATCATTGTATCATCACTAACAAAACTGCCATTGTGGAATGGCCTCCATTTAAACCTCTTTTGAGCTGGTTTTATGACAGCAGTTCAGATGCCTACACTGCTATTCCTCCTGCTGTGAAGTCTGGTGGATCTGGGCTGTGGTACCCCAGCAGAATAATGAGTTATAGGCACAATGCTGCACCAAAGGGAAGTTTCAGCATTGCATGTGAATCAGATAGAAAGGTTATTGGTATAAAATAAAAGAAAAAGAAAATATCACAGCTGTGATAGATGAATAAAACAGCTGAAGGAACAAATTTCTACTGCTACCAAAATAAAGCCATCAAGAGCTTTTCATTAAAACAAAGGAATGCATGATTGTACAGACAGTTTTTTGTATGACTGACCAGTGGGCTTGGTCATGAAGTGCTGACTGAGCTGACTTTTTAATACAAAATGTGTCTGGAAAGGCATGCAGAACTATTCCCAGCTGTATCTTAGCAGCGAATGCCATAGTCCTCAACCTACTGGTTTATTACTGTTCTGAGACTTGGCAACATGTGTCCCACTAAAAAGGCTGCTTGTATTTGTTTGTGTAAAAGCTGACACACACACAAAAAAGATTAAATATGTTTGGAAGCTTAAACACCAGTCCCAAGGTTCCATTTGAAATGCAGAGAAATTCCTCAGAACAGTATGGCAAGATTGCTGTCTGCCCTATATAAATATACAGCACAGATGAGAGCTGTGTTCAAACCTTATGAGGGTAGTCGTAGCAAGGAAGAGGCAGCTTGCACAAGCCAACACCTGCTCTGATCCACACTGCTTTTTTTAGACAGATTCCCTGAGGAGAAAAGTCAATAGATGCTTTGACACGAGTTGCCATAACTATGATTGGCAGCTAGACGAGTTTACAGTGTCAGACATGAACTGTGCCCATATGCTTTCACCCTTGCTCAGGCTGAAGAGCTCAGATTTTGGATGTCATTTCCATATACTTTTACATTACAGAAAGAATGATGGGGACCACCCAGGAGTCACTCGAGCTCTTTCAAACTGATCCTATCTCCTCTCAGTTCTTCACACAGTGCAGGACAAGAAGCTGTGCTGTGGGGTTACAAGAGTAAAAAGCATCAGCAAAAGAGAGGTGGAAGTTACCAGTAAGAAAAAAAGCTTAGCATATGCAAGAAAAGTGCAAATGAGCAAGCTGTGCATAGAGGAAAGCAGAAGTAAGGGCATGACATGAGCTGACCTGAAAGCAAAGGGGCAAGGGGACACCCCCGAAACAGGCAGGCTGCACAAAGCATGGGGCAGGAGCAGGTCTACAAATCTGGCTAGGCAGAAAAAGTGTGTGTAAAATAAATAAATAAGTAAAAAATTAGAAACCAGGAGCTGTTATTCAGAGAGGGACTAGAAACGTGGCCCCTGGCAAGATGGTGCAGTTGCAAGAGGCAGGGTAGAAAATGCCATGCAGAGTGGGAAGCAGCAACAGCCTGTGGCTGGACCAGCCTCTGAGGAGTTGGAGGGGCCTGGAAGCCAACGCTGCTGAGGGGAGGGAAGGATTTCTTCAACACCCATAATTTGGCAGGAATGTGAGTGTTGCTGCCCAGCAAAAGAGCAGAGGTTGTCCATGCCTTCAGCTGGTGCTGTGGCTGAAGAGGAGAGGATGGCCATAGCCATGAGAGACCAACACAGAACAAAAAGTTAATTTCCCAGAGCATCCCAAATGGCACTGTTCAAATCCTCCACCACCCTTTCTTACTCCAGGGAAGTAGTCAGCTCCTGCAGGCCATCAGTGCCCAGAGAGCGACCCTGTAGTCCTGACTTAACACTGTCACATCTCCAATCTCTGCGTTTGGATGCCTTTCAAGAAATAAGATTTCACAACTCCAGTCACAGTGCTGAAGCCAAACCTCCACAGAGCACATCCAGCCACCTATGCTGCTGATGCCAGGCTGCCATATGTCACTGGACCTGGCTGCACACCCCTACCAACACCAAAGCACAGCCTAAACACATGCTGTCATTCTTTGTCACTAGCTGATGATTTGGCAGACATGTTCATGGTCTTTCAAAACACAATTAATGTTCTTTAATCACTACAGCAACCTCAGCTACCTTGTGGGAGGTGATCAATAGCTCACCAATCACTGGGCAAGGTGTTACTTTTAAGAGCACTGATGAACATTTACAAAGCTAGCACACACAAGGCCAGCCAGAATGTCTAAACTAAAGCCCCTTAGTTGGCTAAATAAAATTATTTACTCCCTCTAAAATAATTTTAAAGAATATAAAGGTCTTACTTGAAAACTTTCAGCAAAGTTTTCAAAACTTTTGAAAAGTAAGGCTTTTAACAAAAGAACCACTAGAAGGCCACCATACCCAAGAAAACTACCTGTTCTTTTTTAATTAGGTTTTTCCTTGCCCCAGGGTTTTACAAGCTGTTTATGCCAGTGCCTTATACCTCAGTAGATCCATATGAGGAAAGTGCACTACAGGTAGGGGATTGCAGAGTTGAGTCCTCCTGGACCATGTGTGGAAAGTCCATCTCTGCTGGATCATGATATGCCCGCCCCAAAGGACTGCCATGCCCTTCCCTGCATATTCTCCCAGAGAGCATGGTGAAAACTAGGCTCTTTCCTCCTTGCTGTGACCCAGAAGCACCACTGGACTCTGGCCCTGGTGAGGCCCCCACTAAACCCAGATCCAGTGTTCTGGATGAAGGCAAATACAGGAAGAGAAGCATCAAAGTGCCTAACGCTGTGCGGACTGATGGAACTACAGGAACCTGTGACTGACAGCAGCTCACAGAGCATCTCACTTTTGCAATGTTTCCCCAGTACCTTAGACCTCCCATATGGGTCCAGCCAAGCTCCGGGACCAGGCAGAGGGGATTCTCTACTCTCTTCCACCAACATCTGGTATGAACAGCAGAGAATCAGGGAGCACATCTCTTTGGGTGGGGGTGGTGGAAGACACTGTGCTGTGGGGTAGCAAGCAGCCTCAGGTCATTGGTGCCCTGCCAACAGTGCAGAATCCCTTAAGGTTTGGGTTTTTTTGTTTTCCTACCTTGCACTGTCAGAAAGTTGTTCACTGCAATTGTTCAGGTGTGTTTGGTGAGACACTAGAATAGGCTGCCCAGAGAAGCTGCAGATGCCGAGTTCATAGACGTCTTCAAGGCCAGGTTGGATGGGGGCTTTAAGAACCTGGTCTAATGGAATGTGCTGCCTATGACAGGGGGTTTGGACCCAAAAGATCTTTACAGTGTTTTTCAAGCCAAACCATTCTATGACTCTATGAAAAACCTTCCCATGCTCAGACAGACAGTCTAGGTAGGAGGAAGCTCTAGTTAGGACTGTTGTCAGTTGTACCACCTCTTCACTGTTGTTAATGGATGTTCATTAGAATCCTTTGCTCTGCAACAGTTGGGGAACACCATTTGAACTCTTGGGCTTCTCCTCCAGGACAACCCATGGAGGTTCTCCATAGCATCTTTGTACACAAAGGCCTCCTGCAATGCTTTGCAGCACATCTGGCACACTGCAGCAGAAGGCCATGAGAACAGTCTTAATTTTCCTTTTTCTTTTTTTTTTTTTATTTTGGACCTTCAGTGGGCTGTCACAACCAACTGGCTTTTCTGCACACTGCCAAGATATCCATTCCCCTCTTCCAAAATTTACAGCATTCTCCTTGGAGAGTTTGTCAAGAAAGTTTTTCTCATGCATATGTTGTTCTGCATATGCAATAGAAAAGACTTCAGCTCACCGTCCTCAGTACAACAACCCTTCGATATGAAACCTAGGTCTGTCAAACTTCGGTGATTGCAAAGCAATAACAAATTCTGATGCTAAAAACCTGTACAGTCAGACTGCAGCAATTTTATTTAAGATTCACATATATATTTTATCATAATTGGATAGCTTTTTTCAGTTTTTACAAGATAAGAAAAAAAGAAGGCAATTCCTGCTTAATTTTACAACACACCAGACATTCATGAAACAGCTGAAGTGAAATACTCATATGTCAGCTGTGCTCTGAAAAAAATCAAGATTCTCTTCATACCTTAAAATTTAAATGTTACAAAGTGATGCCCAGAACCTTAATTTAGAGATTTAAATAATTCTGCCAGTCTTTTAAGGTACAAAACACAAAATAGGAGCAAGTACCTATTTTTAAGTGTATATGAGAAAGAAACCTAAAGCCAACATGTCAGAGGCTTCTATACAGAAACATAATGCTTAGCATATAATATGATACCAAATACTATCATACCACCTCTTAGTCCAACAGCAAAAAAAGATAAGAGAATAAATTGTCCTCTAGAGATTTGACAAGGATAAATAGCTAGGTTTCTGAAAACATCACATTAGTGAATACCAGAATCTAATTAGAAAAGGTATGCGTTAACATTTCTTGACCTTTTACTATGAGAGGTATTAATTGATAGTCTTGAGATTATTGAAGCCAACAGTTACTGAAATATAACCAGACTAACCCCATAAACTACAGTCCTAAATGCCTAGCCCTAAAACACAGGTAAGTTTCCCAATGTTTCAGTAAACACACTGGATTACTAAAGAATTAATATTAAAACTCCTCTTCCCAAAACATGGTCTGGATTTTGGTCAGTTTGCTATCTAGAGTTATATTCCAAAGGGAAAACAAAACATGAAATAGCTAGTTTAAAAGTCTTGTAATCTCAGAGCAAGGCACTTTGATAAAACCATCATTGACATTAGTTAAAAAAAAAAAAAATCACTGTAAAGGATACTTCTCTCCATTCACACTCATTAAAAGAACATTAACAAAAATTAATGACAATACAAACCAATTAATGACAATACAAACCAATTAACACGGATCATGGTTCTTACCCTGGTAACTTTTCACTAGCGTCATCTTGTTGTAATCTTCTGATAAAATGAATTCCTGAAGGAGAGGAAAGAAAAAACAGAAGAAACAGTGCTTAGTGAGGTAAAGTGTTTGAGACTATTTTCACTTTAATTCTTTACCTAGGTAAGGTCTCCCTTCTTCACAACCATGACCCTGTCCATATTTTTGCTTATTTTGCATATCTCCATCTAAAAATTTACATTATGTTACTTTTTAAAGCTGCCTAAGAAACAACATTATGAGTTCTTCTGAAGAGAATGGTGGAGACAAAAGAAATACTATCAAAAAAGAAGTCAAAAGTGCTGACAGAAATGACTGGTTATGAGCTGAGGTGCCACAAAATGAAGGACCTGAGATCTTGCAAACACCTACTGCTCAGGATAGCCTGGGCAGAAGGCTGTGTGTACCAGTTATGTGTATATACATGTATCCATATTTATGCATACACCACATCCCATCCTGAACACTCAGGAAACTCTATATTAATATGTAAGAGACCATTGAAGTTGCTCAGTCCAGGCTAGGTACCAATAATCCACAATGGGAAACGAATACGTTTCAGGTTTGTGTTAAGCCTCTCGTCCCTGCAGCCAGGGAAGAGCACACCTATGGGGAAGGGCTCGGCTGTCCTGCTGCCTTGGTGCTGCTGTTTAATTGCCGATACAGCTTTGGTACAGGGAAATTATGAAAACAGCAGCTAAGAGTCTGCATGGCAGCCTCGGCTCCCAGAAAAACCCCAGGTGGTTAAACTGACTGAGCACTTGAGTGTTCCTGCTGATTGTTCTGCAGAGGAGAGTTGCTCAAAATTGGGGAAAGTGAATGGCGACAAAAAACCTGCAACATCTCCCTGGAGGAAATACCCAAGCAAAGGATAGGCTCTGTGGCACCACCACATGAATTAGCTTTCAGACTGTTGTCAAGCATCTACATGCATACATCATATACTCAGAGAAACACAGAGAAAAAAACCACAAGGAGTGTAAAAACACATCATATCAATAATTTATAGCAAACTACATGGAAACTCCCTGAGCTCCTAAGCTATCTAGAGGACAGAAGGAGTACAACCTAACTCATTTAACCTGAAACAGAGTGAAAAATGAAATAAGCATTAAAAACGCAAGATAAGATAAATTTTAAAACATAGTTGTGAAATGTTTATATGCACATGCCAAAAGCACTGTGCAATAGTAGAGAAGACTAGACTTCAGGATTCTACAGACTATATTTAAGGCAAACCAAATGTTTAATGCAAAAGAGCATAAGACATTCAACTATCAAAAAGCCAGTATTTACCCTGTTTCCAAACCAGAATTATTAAAAAAAAAAAAAAAAAGGTCACTCTGCATGCATTTGCATTTTCTGTGAAGTCCCTGCAGGTAATCTACATGGATTTCCAGCACCAGAATTACCCTAATACATCATATGTACTGCTTGGCACCAAGGGGGAGAGGTTACAGTACTCATCTGTGGAAGATCTACAGATCCCAGTTCCAGGAAAACAACTGTACATCACTTGAGGCAGCTACATATTCTGTTCTCTCTAGGTTTCTGTTCAAAAATTTGTTATACATGTGTTCTCTTGAATTGCTCCACTTCATCTTCCTTTTCTTAATCTGCTCCACCTCCTATTAGCTTTCCCCTTGCAGCTGGGGACTACAGTGGGGAGCATTATTTAAACAGCAGCAGCAAATCATTAAGTCAGCTGGATTTCTATACCAGGGTCACCTTAACTCTACAAACAACACGAAGTTAAAAATCAGCTAAACCTCCCCAGCTACCTACAAGGAAAGGTGTTTTCATTAACCACTGCCTGAAGAATACTAAACCACCACATGAAGTGCTTTACTACAAAGCCTGTTTGAAGGAGGACCCTTTGCTATGGATGCTAATTTTCTGATATCGTTACTTAAAGAGAAATTACTTTAATTGCTGCAACACACAGTGGGAGAAAATATCTGCCTTTCCCACCAATTTGGATGACCCCAGCTTTGACTGTGGTGGCACACAGGTGCTGGTGACTTCATGTGGGATGTAGAGCGTGGTTTGCATTCCCACTTTTCTTTGCATTTTTCCCTTAATAAATCTGGTGTGGCCATTCTGTTCTGTGATCCAAGCAGTCCCACAGTTTTGGTAGAAGATTGAAAAGGCTTTTGACTCTCTCCATTATAATACTGTGACTCAAACAAAAGTGCAGTTCATAATGCTTATCCAAGTATCGATTAGCACTGTATGCTTTAATACAAACACAGCTATGTACTATTAGTACACTGCTACATCCAAAATATAAACAAACACAAGTACAAGACAAACACAGTTTCAATTAACCTGAATACTAGATAAAACTTCTCCCCACCCCCCTCCCCGGCAAAGAATTCTTGCTTATCATTTTCTTCTTTAAAAGCCTATGATAATTTTCTTATTTTGCATCTTCTAATCTTTCTGCAGGTCTTTTACATCCTGCTCCCCTTTACACTTTCATGTCTTCTTCCATTGCACTTACAGCCCTCTCCTTCTTGAAGCCAAATATTAGTTGTGTCACTAGACAGGAATTTTAGCACGGGGCACCTTGCTCAAGAAATTCATGCCCTATTGCACATACATTGTATCATCTGCACTACAAAAACACCGATTACATCTCTTTAACACAATACCAGCAGAAACTGGTTTTTTATCATTGCATACGTAGGTGTTTTGCTCCTCTCAGTGCTGCTGACGCTCAGTTCTCATTAGGAAGCTTTTTGGCTCTTCTTAATGAGCTAGAGAAGCTGGGGTCACCCACATAGCTCAGTTGGTGCTTGTTAGCAGAACAAAGAAAGATTTCTGAGGCCTCTTTATTCCAGGACGGGCTGGGGCATATCAGAGCACTCAGGATCACAAAACCGAATGCCCTCCTTTCAGGGATTAAAAACAACTTTTCTGGCAAGATTGCTCTTTGCCCTTAAGAGGTGGCTTTGGAGCTACTTTAATGCCTTCTTTCCCATACTTTAAATGTTAGTGCTCAGTCTTACCTGTTAAAAGTAAACTTACTATTACAACAGTGTCTTGGTACCATGAAAGCCTTCACAAAGCACAAAGAAGTCTCAAAAAGACTGTCAAAATCTAGTCCTCCACTGATGTACAAAGACAATCAATTATTCCCTCATGCTGCACACCTCCCTCACACTGAAACACATACACCCTTCACAAATTTCTCTTGAGCATAAGACCTCTGAAAATCCTCACCCTGAAAATAGTATCAGCATTTAGTTTCAAATGATTCAGAATCCCTGACCAGAGAGTCTAAGGAAGACCCCATGCCTTTCCAGAGTGTCAGGTGGATGCCAACTGACGTATCCCAAAAGAGAGACTTCTTCTTAAGCAACTGAACCATTTTCTGAGAGTTAATAATCTTTATGAATTAGTTACGTGTTACCCATTCACAACCTAGTTTCCACTCTGAGGAATTTAGAGTCTGTTCTCTGACAGATGATGTCATTGTGACAGCACACTATGGTTCTCTTTAAACACCTGACTTTATCCTGTTCAAACAAGTGACTGACTGCACACTCATGTCTTCCAGAGAACAACAGGCCTGCTTCAGAAATGGCCAGGAATGAAGACTCTTAAATCTACTGTCAGACCCTACATATATATCTATTGAAAAAAAATCTCAAAAACTCTACAAAATAATGACAGTATTTTCATTTTATAAAGTACAAAAATTGGGAAAGAACAGAAACTATCATGTTGTTTTCTTGAGGAAAAAAATAGTAAACTTCCCACAATGGCAGAGGGAAAAGGTGTACATCAGCAGGTAGAGCCTGACTCAGTCTCAGGAATCAAAGTGCTGTTTATGGCCAAACCTGTAGACAGCTGCAAGATCAGATGAGACAGAAGATGAATTTATCTTACTAAGTGCCATACCTTAGGAAGAATTCTGAAGGGTTTATTCTGGTGCCTTGTCGTCCTTGTGGCTCTGCTTAAAGTATGTATCAGTTTCATATAGATAAAAGTATTGTCAGCAAAAAAGAGCAATTCAATTCAATGTCAGTTACCTAAAAACTTAATCTTATTTCAATCACCCCAGAAATGAGGAGAAAAATTTATGTCATTTTATAGCACTTTCTAGGTTAAGTAACATGGGTGTATCCAAAGGCAATTCACCTCTCCTCTACTGGCTGCACAACCTCATGATTAACTTCATCTTGGAAACTAGCTTTTAGATGGATGAAATGAGGGGAGGAATCTCATCTTGGCAGTGGAAGTCTCCTGTCTATTGCAAGAGAAAGACCTTTCCTCTGTTTCTTCTTGTGGTATCTTGAGAGTCTTACGCCCATTAAACCATGTTTTTCTCCACTTCAGAAGCTAGGAATTAATGTCCTTGTTAAAATCTTATGGCTTTCAAAAAGGACCTCAAGCAGCCCCTAGGATGCTCTTTCTTCTCAAAAAAAGATTTGCAAAGTGTAAAAAAACCAGATCAGAGAAACGTTGGTTTGTTTTTTTTTACATTAGCTACTACCACTATTTGAGCAAGATGCAAGACAATCTTTCCCTCAAGAAAATGGTGTACTATGCTGCACAAACATCTGCACAGTCTCCATGTTGAGAAGTTAAAAAAGGTTAAAGAAAATATCTTCCTCTCTGTAGAAGCAAAAGCTGTCACCTTGTTTCACAAAGAAATGGTGGCTGTGCTGGAACTTCTTTCTGTGGCAAATGCATCATACGTATCTCTGAGGTGCCACAATAACAACCAAAATCTCACACAGAATAAAAGAAGGCAGTTCCACTTTCTTATGTCCATTTACATCTGAAAGCACTTCCTTGCACTGCAAGAAAAATTCATTTGACATTATGTGGCACTGTCATGAGTATCAGCTCAGAGCCCTTTCCAGAAATCCTTTCTTCCTACCCAAAGCAAAGATGCAGAATTATTTCCAGCCCTTTTTTTTTTGCTCTGCACCCAGCATACACAAGTGTGCTGTGCACTACAGAAGTGCTAACGTGGAGCAGCTGACTAATTCCCAAATATTTCAGGCTGCTCAAGTATATTGCCTGTATTTTCCCTTTGAGGACTACATAATTAAAAGCAAGGGTACTAAGGTCACCTTGTTGTAATAACTTCTGTTATTTTGTTATCAGTGTGCCCTGCTTGTATATTCCGGGCTAAACAAATCTCATAGCTGTGTTCTTTCCTCCAGAGAGTGGTTGTGATCCACTTTCAAGTACCTGAGAATTTTCTCTACACCCCACTACTGCTGGGACTTGAAAATGAGGCTCCCCTCGCTCTTCTTTTATTCTCAGCTCTACCACTTATTGTAGCACATTATAGTTCTGCCTTCTCTTACAAGCCCTAGGTTTGCTACAGAGGGAAACATTTCATTCCTTGTGGAAGCTTGTGAAGTGCATTTTCTGCACAATCCCCTACCACACAACTGCCTGCAGCTACAGGGGACTAAATCAAGCAACACAGACAAGCCCTTCCCCCTCCCTATGTACTTGCATCCAGAAGACTCAGAAAAGCCGAGCTTAGCACCACACAGAATCTGCCTTAGACATGGCAATAGGTACCTGTAAGTACCCGAAGTCACATGTTGGTTTATCACCTGCAGATCTCATTTACCTTCTTTAGCTTCAGAATGGAAAATATTTGACCCCATTCAGACTGAAGCATTCTCTGACTCTTCAAGGCAAAATGCCCCCCAGACAAAGGACACATCTCCCATCATGCCAGAGTATTTAAATACCTTATTTACAGTTGCCCTCACATTCCTCAAAGGCCTAGTGAAAACAAATGTTCCTAGTAGGACTGGCAAACTGAGCTGTTTCAGGAAGTGGGAAGGAGAGAATTTCAGAGGTGCAGGGAATTCTCTGGCAGCTGTCCCACATCTTAGATACAAAAGGAGAAATCTCCTATAGGCACACAAAAAAATCTCTGCTACTAGCCATCAGTAGCTTTATAGGTCAAAACCTTCATATCTTTGATAGAGCTTACAGGCATCAGCTAAAAGGGTCACACACCCTTTCCCAAATGCCATACTGGCTTTAGTGCAGACAGCTGCCCTTAAGTCAATCTAAAAACATTCAGTTATAAAGCCAGTAAGGCAGAGACAACAGCAGTAAAAATTTGAAATGATGGTAAAATGATCTTAAACTGGAAGAGGAATCTATTGATGAGGCATAGGTGAAAAATACCTCTGACCCATAACTCTTCCACAAAGTGATATAGATTTTTACTCATTATCCCACAAGAAAAATCCAATTAACAAGGTCAACTGCAACCCTATGTCAGATCTAAGAGACACACTCTCCTTTGAAAACCCTACTTATTTTCACACATATATGTCTCAGATATTAACAAAACAAATCTCTCAGCAACAGCATTGTCAATTAGGAGCAACTCCTCTGAAGGGAGAGGAAAACAAAATCTGAACTCTGAAGTTTGGAAAAGCAGATAGATATGGAGCAGAAATGCACCTTCTTCTTTTCAGAAGATGATTTTTATCCTACTTAATTTCTGCTTGCAGAAAACTCTAGTATGGTGCAATTAACAAGGCACTTAAATTTAATAAAATAACAGCTGTTTTTCCATGTTAATTTTTAAGAAATATGCAAATTAAGACAGTTTGTTGAGTTGCCTAATAAATATTATAAACCCCACTCAATCTCTTTGTGGCAGCTGGAATAAAATTTTTAATAATCTGCCATTACATTACAGATTCAGTTCTATGGCAGTAAAAGTCTGTCTCCCAATCACTAGCAAAAATATCCTCACCACAACATTACATACATACTTCTCAAAAGGGAAGCATTTCAACTAGAAATCTTTGGATGTACTTACTGAGATTGTACCATTGTCTAGACCTATGGACAGCCTTCTGGTTTCCGGGTTAAAAGACATGCATGAACATGGAGCTGAAAAAAATGAACATGTTGATGAAGTTAACAAAACTGTGATTCTCATTTTCTTGAAGTTCTGGAAAGCCTAAAACTAGTTAACATGCTTTATGATGCTGTTCAGCATTTTATCCCTTCCAATAGACAAGCATTAAAATAAAAGTGTTTTTGCAATTCATTCAACCCTATCCTATTAGGACATGGAACAATAGCTATTTCTTGCTCCAGTTCCTTCATTTTTTTCTTACCAGTTATCTGAAAACAGGCATTTCATATAAAATCAGTGGTGGTGCTTTGATATAATAGGCACCTGACATATCAGTATAAATCTGAGAGATGAATTAGCTGAATAATTTAGTTTTTTACATTTGCCTGAACCTAACTGACAATAAAACCTGTATTATGTTAGAGGCCTGCATCCTACACCTGCAGTAAGAAAGTTCACCTGTAGGAGTCAACATATCACCTGATCTTAAGGAATGAGTCCAACTGTCCCCTTGTCCAGTTGCATCACAGATAGCACTGTGACAGTATCAAATACCATGGCCAAAATAAAAGTTTGTATCTACAACTAGCCATTGCTTGACTGCATTGATATTATTCACACAAACACGAGGATACACTCCTAAATTTTATACAGGTCAGTCACAGTACACTCCTTCAAGGATTGGCAGCATTTGCATCAAAAGTAAACCCAGAATTTTCTTGCAAGAATTCAAGACCTATGTTTGGTTTAATTGAGAAATTGTGAAGTCACATTCAAAAAGCAGTAACAGCTTTTACTGTTCAACATAGCAGCATGGAGCTGGGAGTCCTGCTGTCCCAAGAGAAACCTTCAGGAATTATTTTTCAGGAGCAATTGCCAACTGAAGCTAGGAACAGGCATTCTTGCTCCTTTGATACTGGTAAGAGTGTTTTTTAAACCATATTTTTGTGATAGAGTACAGACCAATGCACTTTTAGTTCTGTTTTTTTTGCCATCTCTTGGTTTCTACCCTCCATTGTGATTACTTGCGTGGTATTCTTCCTAACAAGCTTGGAGTCCTTTCTTTTGCAGTACTGTAATCTGGTATATTCTCAATTTATGTAATGTCGCACTTGGGACTAAGTCCATAGCTCTGCAAATCTTCCTTGATAGTTTACTTGGCAGCAAAGCAATATGAAGAAGAGGAGAGTCAATGTTGACTGTTCAATAAAACTTGTTCTAACTTCAGTATTGAATCCCCCTTGAAACATTTCCTGAAGGACAATTAACAGTAAACAGAAAGCCTACCAGGTCTACATCCAGGCAGCCACCTCAGCTTATTTGTTTCCTGGAAAGGTTGACAATTAAATCAAAGAAAAGGCTTCAGTCCAAGGAAACTGACATAAAGGAAACAATTTAATCAGGCCTAGTAACAGTGAGAAAATCGCTCCTTTCTGTACCGCTCCCTCAGAAAACTTGAGTCATCCATTTGGATGGTGGCACACTACTATTATATTGAAGCTTCTAGGGCTGCAGCAGAATGAGTCCGTTGTAGGAAAAATGGACAGAGAAAAAAAAAGCAATTCTAAGCAGAATAAACAACAAGTAATCTTAAGGGCACTTAAATACAGAACTGACATATTCTATATACCAGCTTTTAAATGCTAGATGCTGTGCGTACATTGAAAGAGCTACTAGTAACTCTGAAGGTACTGATTAAGAAATAATAAGAAAAAGTCTCAGGTAAATTAGCTATTTGAAATATGCTTTTCCCAAACACTTTGGATGCAAAGGTGAAAGCAATTGCTTGACACACACTGATTACAAAAGAAGTAACTTCTAAGTTTTAGACATGTGTGTACACAGTCATAGCAGTAAAGATAATTATTTTGCTATAATCGTTTCCCTAAGGGAATTCTTTAGAAACATGTGCTCTTAGAAAAATCACTATGTCAGCACTAAAATTATGTCCATACTAGCTACACTAAGGTAGTTAAGGTGATGCCAATTGTACCAACTCTGCAGCAGCTTATACTTTAGTGAAAATAAGATGACATTCAGATACTTAAGCACTTAGGCTCATTAAAAAAGGGGGAAGAAAAGAAAATAAAAGAGATGAACAAAAAAAGAGAAACAAACAAAATAATTGAAACCTTAAGCTTCTGAGATACTTAAGGCTCTTTTAAAATAATAGCCAGAAAAAAAAAAACAACACTGAAAGCTCTCTACTTCAGTATCTAGTTATGATTTGGATTTCAAAATGGAGAAATGTTGATCTGAACTATTATAGAGGACAAACAGGATATTTCCGATGCAGAAGTCTGGCTGTAGTCTTAGCTTAAATACAGGGCAAATACACACTGATTTTTGCCCTTGAAAAATAAATTATGAAGGAAAAACCCTATTATATATTCCACACTCTCAATAGTATGTCACCTCTATTAGAGGCTGACAGAAGTAAAAGAGAAACAAAACTTGTACCTGCAGTTTCAGGATCTTTAGGCACTTTTCAAGTGCCTAAAAGTGACAGTTTAAGACCAAAGGAGCATGTTTTGCTGTGTGGTTTTTTTAGCCTCCTGTTCAAAGCAAAGTATTAGCTATGAAACCTATCATAAGACAGGCAGTGTATTATCTGCCTCGAAGACTGGGTTCTCCATTGTTCCTCACTACAATAAATCCTTTACTCCATTCCACATCTGTAAAATGGTTTTTTGGTTGGGTTTGTGTCTTTTTGGAATTTTTTTATTGGCAAAGTTTACTTGACTCCTGACTACAATTCCTTTGCCTTTCATGAATTTGTGTCTGCTAGGTTGTTTTTCAATCCTGTACAGATGCTGCTCAAAAGTCACAAACCTAACCATGCATAACCAAGAGTACACATCTAACCATGAGGAGGGTTAATATGCTCATCAGAAATCTGTTGTTAATCAGCTCTTGCGACAACACTGGTGTAAAGGAGATGTGTCAGGGAGGTTTCCAGCTTACGTACTTTGCTATACTAACAATATAACCGTGTGTATGACACCCAGAGCTCTTTTCTTTCTCATGGGCTAGAGATGATGATCAAAAATTTGGCCACTGTGCTGTATAGAATCTTCTGACCATAGAAACACTCATAAGCAGGGCATAAAACTTTGCAACTGGGGAAATCCCACCTCTAAAGAGTAGCAAGTGTTCTTGCTTGAAAGAGACCTATAATCTTGATTTTTTTTTTTCCCATGTATTTAATGGTTTTCAAATTCAGAATGCACTGATCACTCTATTTGGGTGCAGAACTTGATCAAAGCACATGGCTGACTCAGCCCAACTCCTCATTTCCCAGAGGATCTAGGGCACAGGCTCAGTTATTAAGGCTGCTTGATGACAAATCATAAGATAATTTAGATCACACACCACCACAGTCAAAGACACAAGTCATGTTAATGGAGTATCTATAGGTAGGACTGCCACTCACAGCTTGCTACGCAGCACATTGTGTCTACTACATTTTTACACAGAGAACTTCTGGGCAGTCATTGTTCTTTAAACAACAAACCCAGTATGAACCCAAAGCAGACCACCATCAAAAGGGTGATCCACACAGAAACAGACAAGTCAAGTGCAGACTTGTGCAGATGCTGACTCAGAAACATTCCTATGATTTCCAAGCTTAACGTCATGGCTGATAATGTACTTGGCATTGCTCCAGTCATTAATTATACCCAATCATTCTTGAAATCAGTGAATAACACAGCAGAATTTCAACATCTTGTGCTTCAAAAGCTTACCATCCTTCAAAGTGAAGGAGCTGTGTCAACTGTTCAAATTTATGAAGGAGCTTTAAAATAATCCCCCTTCAGTGGATCTGGATCTACTGCATCATTTCCACTGAAGCTGTTATTACTGGCAATAACACAGTCTTGCTAAGACCAGAGGAGAATCTAAAGAGATTGTAAAATGCAAATGTATGAAAAAACACTGCATGGAAAAAGAGAACTATCAATACCAAACTGCTAGAATAGTCATTTCATTACAGTTTGACTGGGGAAAGCAAACCTCTCAGGACAGGTCAAGGGAACCCAGGCCACTGCTAGTGATCATGATGGAGCTCTGCAGACTGCCACATCATTAGCTAGTTTCCAGCACCACCTTCTGCAACACTTGAGCAGAAAGTACCTTTGAGGACTGACATATTCTTATGAGCTAGTCCATCACCAAAGAAAGACAAAAAAATCCTCCTCTCTATCAAATAATTGTTTTCTTAAAGCAGGCAAACAGCATGGCTGCTCTATGGTTCCAAACTGATGTTGTTGTGGTACTAAAACTTATATCTATTAAATATTTTACCTATCACAGAGACAGATGTCTCTTCTAAATCTATGTATCTTAGCTTAAAATAATTCTTTCTCCAGACAGTACGAATACCACAATGAGACTTGATACGTGCTCCCCAATCTGGATTTAAGGTCAGCTTTACAAGCTTTCCAAAGACAGGCTAACCCAGGATATCTGAAGCTGATTGAGGAGCATTAGCATATGCCTGCCTCTGGTGACCTGCAAAGTTATATTCCTGCAATCAACACCAATTTTATGGCAAACAGCAAGGGCTATGATTTCTTCCACTGTCTCTTGGAAAAGTGGACATTGATCTGCAGTTTCTCTTAAAGCATGTACACTCTCTTTGGGAGACAAGACATACAGCATACCATAATGGAGGGATCCATCAGGGAGATTTGGTTTTCCACATTTAATTGCAGAGGTAAAATCATTCTGCTTTTACACTGGAAGAGCTGCCTTCCCTGTCTAGTATCCTCTCTATCATATTAGCTGCAACAGGATATTAAGTTCTTACCAAATAAAACCATTTACCATTGCACTCTAATGGACTGAGCACATGCAGTAGGAAGGGCAGAGTGATTTATACGGGAGACTTATAAAGCTTTTTGGACTCCATTAGGGGCAGAATGAGAGACTACATTTTGAACTCCCACGTTTTAAAATCTATGTTTGCATTAAATGCTCACCCCTTAGTAACATGTCTGTGTCCTTTTGCTGCTGTAACACCTGATGCCCCTCAAAAGCATTAGCATGTAGCCTGGTAAAGCTTCACTGAAACCAAGAGGATTGTTGAAGTAACATTTAATGCAGAGAGGTAACCTTGGAAATGGTCGTAAGCATGAAGCTTAACCAGAAAAAGCATTTTGAAAATACACAGTAGATATTAAACCGCTCCTTATACTTACATGGCATTGCATGGTATATACTGGGCCAGTACTGCCCACTGTCTCTCTTCAGCCAGACACGAACTGTTCTATAAAAGACAAAACACAACAAGCATGTGAGGAGGAATGAAAAAGTAACCATGAAAGAAAACAAAGTAGTGACAATGAATGTATGTAAATGTATGTAGAAGAAAAGATCTTTCAAAAGCTAGAAGAAATAAAAATTAATTCTATTTGAAAAAATTGCAATCATTTGGATGCTTTGGGTTGATTTTGTTGTTTTTTAAACTGTACCCACTGCAGCATTACTAATTAATTTTACAATTACGTTAATGTTAAGACTTTTAGATGAATGATACCAAAACTAAAAGTATTTCTTATTCAAGCTTAAAAAAACCCAATTAAACAAACAAAAACTGGCAAAGGTTCCTAGTTAAGAGTGAAACTACTTTTACTAGTATAAGCCTCCTCTGTAGGTACACAGTATGCTCATTTCTTTATGGAGTCCAATATATTTCCATTCAATGATTAATTCATGCAAAATGAGAAATAAAGCATTCTAAGAATAAAGATACTATGAAAAGATGTCATCTAACTGTAAGGTGTGTGAAAACTCTTTCACATAACCAGCAAGTCAGTTCATGTAACTCATTATAGAAAGGCTCATCTCCCCAGTAAATAATTTTTAAAAAAGGAAAACAAAATACTGTGTAAACAATGTATTTTAAAATTAAGGACCATTACTATGCATATATCTAAACCAAACATTTAAAAGTTATGTTAAGCATTATCGTGGAATTCAAATATCTATGTATAAGATAATGTAAAAGTGTAAAGTTCTTCCTTATGTCAGGAGAAGATGACTCAATTTTCTTCTCTTAAGATCACTGGAATAAACATTTTAGTCAAAGAATTAAAACTGACTTCAGTTCATTAATCTTCTCTGCGTAACTTTTCCTCAAAGTATATTCAAGCTAAGGAACAAACTCTACCAATTACTGAATTTGGGAGATGCCAAATTTCCTTGGAAGAGCACATCTTTTTTCAGCTGCAGTTGTACACATTTTGGTATACTTCTTTAAAGGATACTACCCACTAGTTGAGAAACCCAGAGCTTTTGAAGCTTCCAAAGAATGCAAGAAAAAACAAGCATGAATGAAAATAAAGTTTTTATAATGGATATACAGCATGAAGAGTACATGTTGCTTGCATGGTTACTGAACTTAAACACAGCACCTGTCCAGGTCAGGATCCATTCTTCAACTGCACTAGAGTGCAGTCATCATCACCACAGACATGAGCTGTCCCTTCACTTTGTTGCCAGTGAATTGACTTGGAGAGATTTTTTAGAAGCTGTCAAATCGATTGATATTCCTCTAGTCTTTTCATAACAGAGATGATTTATTTTTAAATGAGACAGGCTATACAGAAATAATTCTGCCACACAAAAGACAGGCCATGTCTTCATATATTAAGGGAATGTGAAAAATGTGTATTTTAGAAGAAGAATTGTTTCTCTCTGTTACACTGAAGAGACTGTGTCTCAAGTCCAGATGGCTGCGGATATACCAGCAGGTCTCAAGCACACTGCCAGGCTGTGCAGGAGGCAGGCTCATCTGAGCACCTGCTGCTCATGGAGGTGCCTGTGTCAACAGTGGCACGTCCACCCCCGCAGGGCAGCTCTGTGCTTCATCATCTACAGAAACTTATTCAGTCACTGCTATCTCATTTCTGATAATGACATTTTGCTCATACAAACCCTAGTTTTTGCATTTAGGCTGTACTGTGCCCCATGAAAGTGCACAGTGCTGCCAGGCTGGATGCAAGATTCCCTACTCCATCCATACTCTGGCCTGAGCAATCACCTCACAGCTGGACAACTCAGTGTCACCTGGGCTGGTGGAGTTGAGTTTCCATGAGTAACTCATAGGCAGGGCTCTTGTCTTTTCTCCTTGGTGTCTCCCACGAAATTAAGGCAAAAGACAAACACTAGTGTTACATGCAGTACAGACATATTGATGTGTCTAGCGCTGCCCCAAGATGTTTGTCTGTTGCAATACTGTGAACTATGTTGCAGGGAGATCTATTACCTCACGAAACAAGTTATCCCTATGACCTTCCATTTCTCCAGAATAACCATAAACCCACCAGTTTTAGTTGAACAGTGTGAGTGAAGAAATCTGATATATCAGTTTTCCATAATAGATCTCTCCTCTCCTGTTTGTGAATTTTTTCTTTTCTTACTTCTGTCTTGTTTAAACATTTTTCTCTGCTGAAATGCTCTTCTGTAATGTAACCTTCATGACCCAGGCATACATCAGCTGTACAACAGAGCAGAGGTAACTCTAAAAACATACAATGCATTATTTTGTAGGTATTCTTGGGCTTCAGGAAGATGTTTTAAATAGCATGTTTAACATACTCCTTACTGTTTATACATTGGACCATATATTGTGGGATTATTTTACCTCACTCAGTGGCCAAGACAGGTAAGTATCAAATCCAGCACCAGATCTGAAATATGTCTTATTTCCATTTTTAGTGAGCACAGAAACTATAGATGTACAGAAATTTTCATCTGTCACTTTCTAAAGTCATATCAGGCTTGTCCAGAGATTCTGTGCACATTACTGTTCTTTTGAAAAGGGAGATATGCCAACAGTGCAAATGACATTACATGATTAAAAATAAAGACATTCCCTAATGTCCACTGTTCTAACCACAGAATTGATTTAACATAGCTTCAGAACAGTTTCAAAATAGGAAAAGGGGGGACACTAAACTATTCTGGAAAATCCTTTAAAACACTTCTTCAGCTATTTAATTGACAGAAGAAAGAAAAACATATTAGGATAATACTATATCAGGGTTAGTGCAATCTGAGGTTTCAAGGCATACCCAGTGGAGTATTAGCACATATTCGCACCATCAGTATACTGAAGGCTTCTTTAGTGTTGAAAAAGAAATTTAAAGACTCCACCTGTTCCTAAATATCCAATAACAGACAATTCAGAAGTATTCAAAAGATATGTCTCTCTAGGAACTAAATGTCTGCATTGGTAAGAGCAAAAGCTTCAGCTGATGTCATTAAATAAACACGGCAATAGTAGCATTTGCAGTCCCAGTACACCACTGACAGTTTTATTGCCTTTAGCAGAGACACATTGTCATTATAAGTAGGATAAGGAAAATTATTTAACAACTGCATTTAACTGCATTATACGGTATTATAAATCCCCCAACTTCTCCAGGGACTTTTGTGAGCAAGAGATGTGACAGGATTCTGGCTCCCAACAGTTAATGGCATGGACTGCTACTGTGATTTTCTGAAAGAATAAAAGATCTTTCATGATTAGTGGCAGCTCGTGAACCACCACCAGTGTACTGTCAGTGGTGAGGATTTCCATTTTTCCAGTAAATTTTGAAACCAAATATATGAAAACAAAAGTCAAAACCAGAACCACTTTCTGAACCAGCCTGTGTTTCAGGAAAAACAAAAAGAAATTTAATAGCAGTGCCAACCCCTCAGGCACCTAGAAGACTTAATCTAACAGTTAATCCTCATCTTATGTTCTTCTAAAAAAAAAACACAAAAGAAGACAAAACTTTCATGCCACCCCCTGCCCTAAATTCAACCCCAAAGACGTGAGAAAGTGCAAGACTGTGTCTCTCAAGCTCACCCGTACTAGTTCCCACAAAGTCCATCACACAACTATCATGAAGGGTTCTGCAGAAATCCTCCAATTTTGGGGCACATTTTAGGTGTTACCTTCTTTTCACTTGTTTTGATGAACAAATGTGTGATTTTAACTGAACTTGTCAAGGATTTACTCACCGAACTCTTTCCAAGACTGAGACAGTGTACAGCTATGCAGCCATAATACATGCAGAAAAATATTAAGCTATTTAGAGAGCATGAAAAGGAGGACCATGAAGATGGTGAAGGGTGTTGAGGAGAAGCCATATGAGGAGCAGTTGAGGTAACTGGTCTGTTCAGCCTGGAGGAGACTGAGGGGAGACTTCATTGCAGTTACAACTTCCTTGTGAGGGGAAGAAGAGAGGCGGGAACTGATCTCTTCTCTGTAGTGGCCAGTGACAGGACCCTAGGGAAGGATATGAAGCTGTGCCAGGGAAAGTTGAGGTTGGATATTAGGAAAGGTTCTTCACTGGAACAGGCTCCTCAGGAAAGTTGTTATGGCAGCAAGCCTGCTGGAGTTCAAAAGGCATTTGGACAATGCTTTCAGACACATGGTGTAATTCTTTGGGTTATCCTGTGCAGGACCAGGAGTTGGACTCAATCCTCCTTAGTCCCTTCCAACTCAGGATATTCTATGATTCTATGACCACTGTAGATCTTGTCTAGGTTCATTCATATTAAAAAAGGTCAGGTCCGGTTTCTAAAATTAAGTGGAAGAGCTACAGGTTCAAGAAAAGGGAAAATGTGTGGGAAAAGGATCAAAGAGTTCTGAAGAATGGATTTTATTTCAGGGCTGTTTTAGAGAGATTCTCTCTTGGCAGTGATTACATAAAGGAATTTCTAGAAGATACAATATCCTCATTGTAATCTTGGCCAGTAAGACTTCACTGGCCTTCCTATAAAATAAAAACCTGTTGAGCAATAATTGCATTCCTTACTCTGTATGTCTCAAGCCCCGCAACAAAGCCATAGGAACAATAAGATCTGACTTAACAGGGACACGGACCAGCAATTTGACATCCTGCTGTTGCATCCAAAATGCTGCTGTCATTTTTGCCAGTCCAGCAACCTTCATGCACAAAGCTCAGAAGAACCAGAGAAACATGATTACTGCAAGAGAGGTGAAGCAAACAAGAGCTGCACGCAGTTCTAGATGTGAACAGCACAGGGAACACACCAAAAAACCCACATGGAGGCAGCTGGATCTGGAAGCAGTAGCTCAGGCATCAGCTGTGAGTGAGGAGGGAGTCTCATGAGCACTTGAAGGTTCAAGTGCACTGTCAATCCCACTCAGTGATATAAAACACCACTGCCTCAATTTTATATATGCCCAGGCTGACAGTAAACATTTCAGATGAGGTTCATCACTATATCCATTATCTTGATGATAAGGATCTACACGGCACCTGTCAGACATGGGGCGATAAAAGTCCAGACACCTCATTTCTCCTTTTGCCACAAAACAACCAGACGCAGAATTTTACAGTGCCCACCTAATGCTGAACAGAGACCTCAGGAGCAATTCTGCAGTCTGGTGCAAAGATAAGGGTAGGCAAGAAATGCCCAAGGGGAGGTCACTCACAGACTTTTTTTGACCATCCCCTGGTGGCAACAAGGCTGATTTTTACTACCTTTAACAACTCTCCTTATTAAATATAAATAGTGTTATTTAGTCTTCTTCATAACCAGTCCCTATGTCTTTTGCATCATCCATTCTCAGAGTCACTAGGAAAGTTCACTGCCAAAGACCCCAACAAGGCCCTGCATCCTACAAATACTAAAGAATACATGCTATATAAAATTTTTGATCATGAATAATCTCATTTTGAGCTAATGTCTCCAGAGGAGACAGGGAACCAGCTACTAAAGTGTTGTGCAAACTAAGCTCAGAGGTTAATGATCTTGTAGAGCACTGTATTAGTTCTTCTCTGCTTTGTAGAAATGCAGTTGAAACATCTTAGAATGAAGCTCAATGCAAAGGTAGAATAGGGAAGAAACTGAAAGCCTGAAGTACTATACATTTATCACTTGTCTTCGTAAATAAAACATTGTACAAAACAGAATGCCCAGCACACAGGCAGATGGACTGAAAGGCAGGGTGTTTTCACACAAAGCTTACTAAACATTCTAACTCAAACCATGTTTTATAAGACATTTACCCATTTAATTCATGCTGCTTTAGCTAAATGCAAACACATATTGCACAGTAGGGAAAATGTCAAAGTTTTGGTATGTTATATGCAGCTAGAGAATTGCATGGGTTTGTCAAGGAAAAACTGTTATAACCATCAGTTGCACTTAGACCTCACAGAAAGAAACACCACTTTATTTAACACAGTTTGGATTTACATAGAAGGTTTTTGGGGTATTTCGTGGGAAGTGACTAGAAAACAAAGATTTATAAGAGACAATCTCTGGAGAAATAGATTTTTGTGACTCAAAGTAAAAAGATAGTGACATGACAGCTTCACTACTTAGCTGTGAAACTGTTTCCACCTATTTTCAACTTTCTGGACTGAAATGAATGAGCAACGTGGTTCAATGATTTTTCCAGTTACCTGAGCACACATACCTGGGAGCAGTGCAAGTTCTGCTGTTCAGCCACTGGACCAAAACCAGATTCTGACCAGTTTCCACTGCAGAGACTTTGGGCAAGAGAGAACCAAAAAATGAACCAGCAGTCACAACCACAGAAAAATATTGTGCTATCTTGAGGTTATTATACAAAGGTTCAGAGAGCTGAGCTGCCTCAGGTCTTGAGCAGCTCATCATGTATCATATGAAGCAGTGTAGTGACTACACCACATTCCAGCTAAAAATGCCGTAAGAAAGCTAATTTTTTCTGCAAATGCAGTGAAGTGCAGGGTTGGAATTCTCAGCAAGCATCAGCCTACAGCTTTGGAAAGTATTAGACAATGAGTGTTATATCACACTGGGACTTTTTTGAAGCAGTTTCAGAACTAACTCCCTCATTAAGAACTATGCACCAGTCTTCCTTACAGAGCTTTGGGGTAACAAAATGATCTTCATCTCTCTCTTACCCATAGGCCTTCTCCACCCACACCCCACCAAATTATTTCCCTACCAGAACAGATGCAGCTTCGGTGCTGCTTGTACTGATCAATTCCTGTTTGCCGCTGAGAAGCATAAACACACAACCTTTTGAAGGTAATTGCATTGGCTGATTTAATTATTGCAATCCAATTACTTTCACCTCCTTCCAACATTCAAATGTTTCAGTAATGGAAGTTATTAGGAAAATCCTCATTGGATTAAAATACAGGTCTGCTATATAATAAGTGACTCAGTAGAACCATGTTAAAAATACTTAGGAGATGCAGAATTTGCAAGAAAGCAACCCTGCTGCTCCCCTCTAAATTGTCCGTGTAGCAAAGGTGAAGAACTAGAATCTACTAGGTCACTGTATTGCTTCCAGCTGCCTGGTAGGAACATCTGTCCAGCTAAACAAAAGACTTTTTTTCCCCCAAAGCTGCTATTGGCTCTCAACCAAGTTAGTGATGTTTTTTAAGTTACGCATGCTTCACTCTGCATAATAATGAATTCATTACTCAACTGATAAAAAAGTATATTTGAGCTTTAGAATCTGTACAAGTAAAAGCTGAATATACCCATTTTCAATATACATAGCACCAGCATGGCGTTTCTAATAAATTATATTCATAAGTAGGTTAATTTACAGGAAAAGATTGATATTTGATCCCAAACACTAAATTAAGTCATACCCTTAGGCCTCAATTTATTTTTCATATAAATCTTTTTCTCGGTTAACTATTTACTAACTTATGGCTTTACAGCAGAGGAAGGAATCCACATTTCCACATCTAGAAGATGATGCCCTCTGTCAGCATTTTAATTTCTGGATGTAAGTAATTTGCATCATCCATTGCAAAAGACTAAATTAAATCATTAGCTACTTCATTTATTCTTGGAGGATATTTGGTGTATTAAACAGAGTATAACCATTCATTGAAGATATTTCAGAATCCTGGAGTAAGGAAAATAGGCCCCTAGATACAAAGACACAAGAGCATGCACAACCTCTAAAAGTGTTATTTTGCCTTGACAAAGTATTTGCCATTCACTCAGAAAGCACCCAGTATTTGATTCATACAACACGAAGTTGTAGGGAAAAACTGTGTTTCTTGGATTTTGAGAAGGACATCAATCATATATAGACCAATGCAAATGAACCAGTTTTTGAAGCAAGCAGCTGTTAAGCCCCAACATTCACACGTTTCCCATGAAGTCATTACTCCACAATGTGCACACTTATTTTTGTTGCTATATGAACTTTCCCTTTAATTAACTTTTTATGTGGTTTTGTTCTTTGTGAAAAAAACAAAACAAAAAAAAATTGTGCTTTTCTTTCTGGATAATTTTCTTCATAGTAGCTGATATGAGGCTATGATCCTGATTTGTGCTGAAAACAGTGTTGATAATTTAGAGATGTTTTAATTATTGCTGAGCAGTGCTTACACAGAGTCAAGGCCCTTTCCACCTCTCACCCCATCCCACCAGTGAGTGGGCTGTGGGTGTACAAAAAGATGGGAGGGGATGCAGACAGGACAGCTGACCCCAACCGACCAAAGGGATATTCTGAACTATATGGTGTCATGATCAGCATATAAAGTTGGGGGAAGAAGAAGGAAGGAAGGGATGTTTGGAGTGATGACATTTTGTCCTCCTAAGTAACTGTGATGGAGTCCTGCTCTCCTGGAAACAGCTGAACACTGCCTGCTGGTGGGAAGTGGTGGATTAATTCCTTGTTTTTCTTTGCTTGTGTGCGTGTCCTTAATTTTATCTATTAAACTACCTTTATCTCAATCCATGAGTTTTCTCACTTTTACTCCTCCCATCCCACTGTGGGGTGGTGGGACAGAGGGAGGAGACTGAGTGAGCAGCTGCCTGGTGCCTAGTTGATGCCTGGAGTTAAACCATGACAAAAACACAAACTGAAACCCAACACCCATACCTGCCCTGTATAGGTAAATTCCTTAGTCAATAAAGAGGACAAGCAGCTGCTCACAAGCAGCTGCAGGTACTGAAAGCTTACTGAAACGCCCTCTATTAAAAGAGATAGACTTTTGTCTTTTAAATGCTGCTGAACAATTATGGCACTGTTTTTCAGAGACAACAAATGTATCTACTTGGAATGTATTTGTGTGCTCTGTGCCACATCAAGATGCCTCTGGAAATGCTCTCCTTGAGGCACCAAGGACTTTCTGCAGAGGAGTCTGATTTCCAGTTCCTCCAGTTCAACTTTAACAATGATTCATGGGTGATAAAATATTGCCTCAGCTTCTTTGCTCATTGCTGCTTTCCTCTCAGGACAGCCTTAGAGATATCTTCACTGTCCTCACACAAACACAACTCCTACATGCTTTGTTGTTGTAGAGGAGGCAAGAAGCCACTCTGTTGCCCTGACCCAGCAGGACAACCTCAGCTGAGGAATCGAAGTACTCTCTGGGAAGGAAACCAGCAAGGCCAATAGCTTTAGTACCAGCAAAAATGGACGAGGAAAGCAGGGCAAAGCTATGCAAACTCAAACCTCTCCTGAAAGGTTTGTTCTTTAGCTGCAAAGGAACTGCAGTCCTGACGTGCCTTACTAGGGGTTCTCAGGTTTCCTCTTATCACACATACTGAGTGTTGAGAGGTGCCAGCAGAACCCAAACCCCTGACTGTAATTTAGAGGTAATCTGGCATTTCAAGGCCTTATAGTCAGTTTGTCACCTCTGCATTCCCATGGGGATTGCATGGGGAGATGGAAGTCAACACTGTTGAACAGAAACTGTCTTCAAACCTGTATTGCAAGACTGAATATCACATCCTAAACTTTAGAAGTATCTTATACACATGACTTTGATGTTTGACTAATATTCACATTTTGTAAATACTTCCTAAACAGGACCCAGTTTGATTCTGTGTGTTTGTTTATTCAAAAGCTAAGCTGCTTTGAACAGAAAAATGTTTTATTCTTGAGACCCAGTAGTAACTTGACTCAAGTTGGGAAAGAAAAGGATACATTATTTTAAAAAAACCAACATCTTAAACATGCAGTGCTTCTTCACCTAGCTACTTTTTTCATATAGCCTAGTTACAGCTTTCCCATTCTTCAGCATTCAACTTTGTACTGTGCTAATTTTATTCTATCATGTTTAAGGTAGTTAACATCAAATTTCAATGAACATCCTCTTGCTCTCCTGTTACAAGACTGAAAGTTCTGTTTTCTCTACCTTCTCCACTGGTTAGTTGCTGTGTATACTTGTATTATTACTTGTATGCTTCCTCTTTAAGGTAATCAATCTTTTCAGTCTCTTGGAAAAGTTGTACTTGTGTTCTGTTCTCCTTACTGGCCTTCTAATCCATCTAATGATGCAATATGCTGTCCGAATTGGCATCTTCTGTAGTAAATGCAAGAATCCAGACACAGACAAACCTACTGAATTATAGGAGCATTATCATTCTTTTCTTTGTCCATCTTCTTCCCATATGTACTCCAGCAATGTTTAGTTACTTGATAGCAGTTGTATATGGTTTTTATTTACACTGGCATGATTTAGAAACTTACAAACTATGGATGAGAGAAAAAAAATGTACATTTATCAATATTAGAGTCTCTCTCCAATACACTGCTATGCCCTCACTAAGTTCTCCTGCACTCCTTCATGTCTCTCTAGATCCAATCAGGTTATCTGCTAATTTGGAGTAGACAATGAGCCTAGACTGAATTGTTAGGGGAAGGAACACAGGATTCATCAGCTACAGCTCCCAGGGGCAATCCCAGAACCCCATGTTCCTGGGAAGAGAAGTGCAAAGAAAATTATAAAGGAGAGCAATGCACAGAGGCTATCAAATACCAAGGGAAAATTGACAGTACACATCAAACTTTCTCATTGTGAAGATAGGACAGGAAAACCATGTCTATTGCAGAAGCGTAGAGAGGATACAAGACCAACTCTCTCCTCAGGCACAAAAAAAAATACACTGGAATTGTATCCTGACAGGTGACCACTGCTTAAGTGACTACTACCCATCCACCAAACCAATAAAGCCTGTAACAATCTCTGTTCAATTACCCAGTCGTTGCCTTACAGGTAACTTCCTCTTTGCTATAAGGGACAGATTCTGGTTCACGGCAAAAACATCAAACATTATTTAAACCTATCTACTGGCACCTTATTACTAGCTTACTTTACTGGCATTTTTCTTTGGTAGGTTACAAAGAGTCATTTGCAATTACTGTCCAGATGCTGTCTCAGCTTGCACTCTCCAGATCTTTACTGCTGCCATTCATAGTGGAAGTATCAGTATTATCTTGGAAGAAATAGATCTAAGGTTGTGAGATAAAATTAGCTCTACAGATCTGCTTCTCTCTTTGGCAGCCTCTTACTTTTTAATCTTATTTCAAGATAATACAAAAGGCAACATTCTCAAGTTCAAAAATACTAAGTACTTACTAGGTCATGCTGCTGGACATGGTGATCTCCATAAAGGTGTCAATATTTATATATTTGCAGGACTTGGGATTTCAAGACACAGTATTTTCAAAGCAAGGATTTTCAAAGTTATTGCTGATTTAACTAGTGAGCAACTGTAAATGATCACTGGAAAAAGCTGATCAGCTTTCCCCATCCTGAATAAAAATTAAGTTCTTTGCTAAGGAACTTCCTTTCAATAAACTCCTGCACCAGCCTACCAATTCAGACAAATAAGGATTATTCAGCATGTAAAAGAATGCTGGCAGGTATGGAGATTAAAACAGACAAAATATTTTATAACATGTACAGCAGAGCTGGCCTACAACAGCAGCACAGGGCATGTGCAGCTTTGAAGAACACATCAACCTCTGTGCTACAGGATCAGAGACAGCATAAGCTGTTAGTAAACACTGGACCACCCAACCTTGTCAAGGATAGGATGGTGTTATGGCTGTTACTATAATTAATAAACCAGGGAGTACTATTTAAATAATAGCAAAGATTTGTAGAGTAAAGATACAGGGGCTAAGCTATTAACAAGAGGAGGATTTGTACTGCTTCCTGTTTGGAAAAGGTAACTTGGTGTTAGCCAAGACAACTACACATCAACGATCTTTGAGTTAAGTAATGTGGCCTGAGTTACCTGCAGAGAAGTTGCATGCACATGAACACAACTTGTTCTATACCACTTCATTCAGAGACCATAGAATCACAGAATGGTTTGGGTTGGAAGGGATCATAAAGATCATCTAGTTCTCATCCCTTTGCTACAAGCAGGGACACCCTCCACTAAACCAGGCTGCTCAGGGCTCCATCCAACCTGGTCCAGAATACTGCTAGGGATGGGGCATTCCCATCTGCAGATGTTGCCTTCCAGTAGAAGACTATTAATTAGCATAGGCATAAGGTGTCTGAAGTAATGACTTGGGACTATTCAATGGCCACTGTAAGCAGAGAATGGTAGCAGATTGAAGAAGACTAGATCTATTGCTGACCTTGGCAGGGGACACCAGATTTCAGATGGTAATACCAGGTGGAAGACAGCTAGAGACAACCCACTGGGCAAGTAAATCCTTTTGCTATTAGTTAAAGCATAAAATCTGCTCACAGCATCTGCCAGGGAAAAAAGATGAGCTGAGATGGAATAAAGGTAGTAAATAAGGGAAGGCTCCTTTTTCATCACCTTGCAACCTCAGAACTGTCTGAAAAATTAAATCAGGTTTGTAATTCTGGCTCAACTAATTAAAGGCTAGACAGGATTGCTTCTTACAGGGAGGGGAGGAACAGCTTTCCTTACAGCCTGTTAAGTTACAATGAAAAAGGCTGAGACAACATGTCCAGTTACCTCAAGCTATGAGATATGTGTCCCACAAACTAAACCCCACTCTGCTGGTTTCAAAATCCATGTGTGTTCTGCTGTGCCAAGTAGTTCCTCCTCCCACTCTCCTGTCCTGGTATCTGAGACATGCTGAAAACATCCAAGAGGAATGACCTGACAGTCCAGTAAGTCTCTTCCACATGTCCTATCTAACAGAAGCAAATTGCATCATCAAACACACAGAGTGAGCTTTGGAGGGATCTATGCAATTTGTGAGCAGTTATCAAGAAATGTAAATTATTAACAATCTGCAGCAGATTAAGCAGTTTACTTAATTCAGATACTACCCAACTACTGGGCATCTGGAGGGAGGTAGTGCACATGGAGGGCAGTATTTTAATAACTTACTAAGAGGCCAGTGTAAGGTAACAGGATTTATAACCAAATTTTATTCCAGATGGAAGGGAAGAGGCAGAATGTATTAGACAGAGCTGTCTGTGAACAGAATTGGGCCTCTAAAACAGATCAGCTGGACAGTTTGCTCTAAATAACAGAAGTTATTTCTAAGTTTACAAGAAAGAACAGTTACGATCTTGAACACTGCAGTGAACAAATAAGTTGCTTTGGAAATATGTATTTTGATCACCTGAACTGCACGGTAGAAATAAATGCAAGCTAACAAAGGCTGCTAGAAATGCAACAACCAGATCATTCCACAAATACATCTTTTCCCTGTGGCCATGTGCCTTTAAAATACTTGTTTCACTCATTTAAGTCTGAAAGAGCAAGGTTTGTCTTTGCTTTTCCTCCTCACTTTTTTTTTCCCCAGAGCATTTAATGGTTTTGTTTACTCAACTTTTGAAAGGAAAATATTTCTGTAAAAAGAAACAAAAGTTCACAGTATGGCAGCTACATGCTAATTAAGAATCCACTGAATGCTGAGGATCTATGTCCCAGTTTTTCCAGTGGTCAACCAGTAAACTCTACTTAGGACATAGTAACCAAAGAAGACAGCCCAGTAGCCTGCTTCCAAATCATGTACTTAAAAGCTTAGAGACATTTATCTGTACTCCAATCAGCTCTCCCTGTCATTCCACACTCTCTTCCTCTGGCATCCTTTATTTTTATGCACATTTCAACCACCCTATTTCTCTCCCCAGAATTTTGGCTCCAGCACTCTAGTTCAGCAAGAGCTGACAGTGATTCACAAGTCCTGCTAGACTTGGCCTTTTACAATTACTCTATTGGCAAGAATCTAAGTTTCAGATTTACATGTGTGTGGGAAAGGTGCAGATACTCCTTTTGCATTCCCGTTCTTCTGTTTTCAGGAAGATCCCTTAGCCAGTGGGTACCAGACTACCAAGGTCACCTCTCATTGGCAGCAGCAAGCCTTCTGCATTTGCATTCCCTCAGGCAACTACAGAGGTAGCCCACAAAGCTGTTCAAGCAGCTGGTGTCCCCTTCCTCACCAAGTCAATTGTGGCTTTGAAGTAGTGAGGCAAAGGCAAATATTGCCATTCCTTTCACCCCACTGCAAAGGCAAGAAACTCTTCCCACGTGATCTCCATTTCTCTACAACTTGTAGCATCCCAACTGACTCTCTGATGCCTGTGAGGCAACAGAGATTCACTGTCTCCCAATTACTCAAAATAATTCAATGAATTTTAATAATTATGAGGTCTAAAAAAATCTCATCATAAACTGGGAACTACTATGGCCTGCTGCTAGACCACAGTGGGTACTTCAGGTTTTCAGAAGGCAAATAAAAACAGTTAAATACACCAAATGCCTTTTACATGACCAACACACAAGGTATTTTTACAATTTCTAGTGTCAGTGATTTTCCTGATCCAAGCTGTCCCAATTCATAGCAGATGACTGTTGGATATTGGTATTTAAAAGCATTGAGCGTTAGACAAGGCTATGCAGCTGCTCCAAGTTCATGCAGGAAGGAGACAGCCTGCCTTTTTTAAATTCCAAATTGATAAGAGGGTCACTGAAAGAATTAATAAGCAGAAAGGTGTGGAAATGAGAGAGAAAGCTGAGAGAGTTGTTAGAGGTAAAACATGAATGGGAAGAATAAGCAGTAGGGAACAGGTTATAAAGTACAAACAATACAAAGCCTGCAGCAATGATGTCAGCAAACATGAGACAAGAAAGCTGGAACAGCACAGTGTTTTGGTAATAACAATCTATCAAAATGGAATTAATAGGCTGAAGACAAACCCTTCAAACCCCAACACTCTCCCGTCACCCTAGTTGCTGTGGGATCAGGGCAGCTTTTTGCACGTGCATGGTGCTTCACCAGAAGGAAGGGAGAAGTCCAGCGCCACATTTTGCATCTATGAAGCAGCCTGGTGATAGATGTGGCAATGAAAACCCTTACAGCTGCACTTGACAGCTGAGCACTTCCCTGAATGTAGCATGGAAAGTATTTCCCACATTAAGGCTTCTCCAGATAGTTGCACTTGCAGTTACCTTGATACCTCACAGATACAAAGTTCTTGCTCTGCTACTTGGGGTACTAAATCCATTAGTTTTCTCTTAACAGACAGGAACTGTTTTTGACATTTAAGACAAACAAAGATCCATTATCTATCTCTGTGAAATAAGCAAAGAAAAATAAATAGTTTGAAAAAGGAAGTCATGACCAATGACCTATCTGAATTCAATGTCAAGTGATCTTTTTCCCAACTGCATACTGTAAAATCTGTACATTTTTCAGGAAGAGAAAAAGCTCTACTTCAGTTGACTTCCTCTGCAGTGCTCATGGAAAGTTTCCAGTCTCAGCTCTGGCTCTTAACAAATTCCTGCTCTTTTTTTTTCCCCCCAACTTGAATCAAGTTACTACCGGGTCTCAAGAATAAAACATTTTCCTGTTCAAAGCAGCTTAGCTTTTGAATAAACAAACACACAGAATCAAACTGGGTCCTTTTTAGGAAATATTTACAAAATATGAATATTACTCAAACATAAAAGCCATGTGTTTAAGATGCTTCTAAATCAATCCTAGACACAAAGAGAAAGCAGTGCCATGATCCAGTTCCACAAGAAAACTTAAGGACAGTGATACCAAACACTAGCAGGTCTTAGGTAAGTGCGCAGGTCTGGGAGTACTGCCTGCACTATGGAGGTAGGTACTAAAAAATGTGACTCTGATTAAACACCACAGTGAAAACCAAACAACACAAAATGACAAAAAGGTGTGTGAAATCCCAGACCCTCCTCAGTCCCCAACACACTCTTGCAATCCTACCTTGGACTGCCTAAGCAGCTGGATCCCCAATTTTTGCCTCATGACACCTATTGTTACTCCGTAACATTTTAGCTGTAAAAAGGACTCAACTAGGAGGACAAAGCAGGCTAAAAGATCTCCTGAGCACGAGGGGACTGGCACTACCCACCTCAGAATCTCATCTCAAGCATGAGTCTGGGGTGCGGTTTGCAAGGGAAGCAATTAAATAAACAGTGGATGCCAGGTCCTTTGGTAGGATATACACTAGGCTGGCCATTTTCTCCCTAGTAGGCTCAGAAATCACCTGTGCCTGCTAAATTGTACAACAGCAACTCACCACTACACAGACTTACAGAAGATGTAACAGTTACATTTTTTCATAGCATCAAGACTGGATATGCACCAACTGAACAAGAAGTAAACTTCTCTGCAAGGTAGGATGGATAATCACACATTCTTCCAATTCTTTTACTCTACAACGAAACCTTTCCATTTCAGCTTCCCACTTTAGCAGCTGATTTTACCCCACAAATGTAATTTTTTGAGATAATATGTAACTATAACACATTGCAAATGGCAACACCAGTGTCACTCTGATCTTATTTTGGAAAACAGTATCAATTTAGTTTCACAGGAAGGAGAGCTAAGTTAGACATCTTGTTCTGTTTAATTTTGTTACTTCTGCATAATTGATAGCTATTCATCATTTAAGTTTATTTGACTCCAAACATGCCTGCCTCTCTTAGCATATGGTTAAAATTGTTGTTTTCACAAAATTTTATGCAATGGAGGCCAAGCAGGATTTCTATTTGTGTCCAAAGTATGATACTGCAATCTTGTGGTAAAACAAAAGCAGCAGATTTTGTAGAAAAATACTATAAAGATTGTTGTAAAACTCTTATATCCTGAGTATTCAAGTACATGTGATTCTAAGGAAATTTTGTTGCTTTCTTGATCCTTTGATGTCTTAAAAAGACAATAATAATCTTAAACCGACTTAGGGCTGGGCTAAAATACTCTGACATCATTTCCTCAGTATCAGAGGAACTGTACCAGAGGATAATTTCAGACCAACCATCTTGAGGACAGTTAAAAAAATATGAAAAACTAAACAAGAAACTTTACATAGCAAACACAAAAGACTCCTACAAGACACCCCACACAAGAAACTAACTAGAATATATAAACTGCCTCACAATCCAAGAGGGAACAATAGCATACTGTAAAAGATGAGGCAACGCCAACAATCCTTGCCACTTGAAAGCCTGGTTCCAAGACACAAAATCCAACTCAGCAACTTGGGCCAAGCTTAGGAACAGGAGAAGAACACAACTGCCACATGGCAGCACCATGCCAAAGAGTGTCAGAAAAAATGATACTACATCCAACACATATTTTCTGACTCTGTCACTGTCCCATTACAATTACTGTGGCAGTAACAGCTAAGGGATGATATCTATCATCTCCCTGCCTACCACAGCAGCCAGAAATGCTCTCCTCTAGTAATGCAAATATCACCTGCACTTTTGAAACACTCATCTGATCCTGCTCTTGTGGTCAGCAACAAAACTCTCAAATGACACTGGAGCAGGATGAAATCAGCCAAGGCAATTTTGGTGTTTGTTTATATAGGGAAGCAAAAACAGATTAATATTTCTTCCTAACAGGAGACACATCACAGTTCCCACAACAGTGGGTAAAGGAAAAAGCGGGGAAAGAAAAAAAAAAAAAAGAGAGAGAAGGACTTAAATAAATATCATGTGAATTGTCAACCAGATATTTAAATGGAAACAGCTTGTACAAAAACTGCACAATTATGGAAAAGAGACTTTCTCTCCACAAGACTTTGCCCCAAAAACCATACATAACTTCTGTTACATTATCAGCAGCAGGTTAACTGGACAAGGTAGAAAGACCTATGTGATAGTTGCAGAGGAAGTATCTCTAGCTGTAAAGTACTTTCTCTTGAAAATGTGCCTTGAAGGTTCATTTAATTATTGTACCTAAAGGTTTCTTCGCTCTTCTTAGGTAGAGAGGCTTGCAAGTTACTGAAATAGCCCATTTCCTCTCTGTGCCTGCTAGGCAGCACCACCAGCTTTACTAGGAAATGAAAGTTTCTTATCTTCTGTCCATCTTGAAGTTTTAATCCAACCTAGATATCCTATTTGAGTTTTCTATAATCATTTGGCAGAAACACCAAATGCACAGGTTGAAAATAATGCTTAGAGTAAGGTCTGTGGCAACTGTATGACCAGCTTATTTCAAGTGTTTTAGGAACTGAAAGGAGCACAAACATAATTTTTATGACTGAAGGGCTTTTCAAAGATGAAATGTTTAGGTAAAACCTCACTGCAGAGGGTCTCTGGACTCCCCTGATCTTCTCCAAGCTATGCTCCATATTTGGATCACCCTGATGAAGAATTCTCTCTTCAGCACATAACACCCAACTGTTTATGTTTCAATGGGGCAGATGATTAGTGACTTGCATTTCAAAACCGGTCATTACTACAGCATAGGACTGTTCTATGACTTCAAAAAATACAGGATCAAAGCTTTCACACGGTCTGAAGCAGTGCAGGGACTATCACACTTACCAGAACAAATCTGGACTTTTTTACTGGCAGGCCCAGTGCAGCTGCAATGACATCAAGCCCACTGGAAGGATGCCACACCAGGACAGTGTAAGCAGGGAACAAGCTGTCATGTAAGGAAGCACCCATGTCCCATCTCTCAGACAATGCTCCACTCAAACCAGCCAAAGTGGTATGCCAGTCCTGGGTGTCAGAAAGAAAGGCTCATGGAGAAAAATTATCTATCAGATACTGGGGAATGTGAGAAGGTGTATTCAAATGGGTTATAGGTCAAATGCTTGGGCCTCCAGTGCTGCAGGAAGTGAACACAGGGGTCTGACTGGAGGACTTGGCCGCAGAGTGCGACCTCAGTGCTCCAGCTGGGTTCCAGCCCTGGCTGCAGCCCTGCAGGTCACTGGCCAATGTCACGCATAGGAACTTGGCAGCACATGCACTTCTGCTCAGCGTTGGGGCCCTGGGAGGCCTGTCCTCTGGATGTATGGTTAACCATTAATAAGTTACCTTAAGAATCTCAAACCACTTTTGTTCTCAAATTCAGGCTTTTTAAACTTACTGTTACAGATCTCCAACCAGCAGAAACATTTACAGGCAAACCAGTTTTAAGGGCCGTGTCTTGTTTAAGCCACTGGCTTAGTTGTTCTGTTGTTTGGGTGTTTTTTTAAATCACAGAACCAATTTCCCATCGCAATCTGACATCCCACAAGAAGAATAGTCACATGATCTGGGTGCTTCAGAGATGTGAAATATACCTACATTAATGACAGAGGGTTGGGACCGGTCTCTGGCTGCAAGGCCACATGGCATAGAAACCAGAAGCTGCATCCAAGCTATGTACTGGGAATGGTCCCCGGTACAAGCTGACTCCCAAACCCTGTCTGGGGACTGTTTGATGCTGTGCAAATTGACTTCTGGCAAGAAAATTTCCTGATACCAACAACCATCCAGTACAGCCAGCCAGATACCCATGCTTGAAAACATACTCTCACACTATTTAGTTTATCAGAAGTACAGTCATTATAGCAACTGGCTGTGGGTTCAGCTGCCCATTTATCCCAGCTGGTTCATGCATCCACTAATAAAAGGAAACAATACTGATCCCGCTAAAGCCTGCCCTACTTATGCCACCCTTTGCAATACTAGACTTATCTAAAAGAACTGGAAAGAGTGAAAACAAGGGGTTTGCTGTTTCGTCTCACAATAGCTCTTCTTTCTTGTTACATTGTACACTGCAATAACATCTCAGGGTGATCCATATTTTTCCACTTTCCCACCTTCGTTTTTATTAGCCTGAGGTCAGTGTAATGGTATTGGCCAACAATTGAATAAACACCATTTTTTGGCTTAGAGTTATCAGACACAGCAATAAAGGGAAATGAAACTCCAAACAAAAAGACAGCCATTGCCAGGATAATGCTTCAGAGTATCACAATGACCAGCTTGCAAATTAGAAGCCTGCCTGCAAACACAGGCAGTATCATTTATTCCTGAAAAAATACCATTGAGTCTGAGGTGTCAATACATGCACACACAGAGCTTTTTGAAACCATCACATGCATTTTTAAATCCACATGTAAAATACTCGAATACGGATCCATAAGCAATAACCCATGTAATTTGCTTTTCCCACCTCCAGAATTTTTGTCAAAATGGTTACTTATCTGTTTCTCCCATATCATTTTGTATACAAAACACTATCCTACAGAGTTAATAGTTCAGGTTTTGTGCTTAAGAGCTGAATAACAATTACACCTTTTTCCAGAAGAATTTGCTCTTAAAACCACATAAGAATGTCTGTTCATGTGAAAAAGTGCACATGAACACAAGCTGCATTTTAGAGCAAAGGAAAGACCACGGGAGACACTGACTGAGGCAGACCAAGCCATTTGTTAGGTTTATCCATGCTTCCTGCTGGTGATCTCAATATTTGCGTTCCTTGGACCATCCATTCAGGTCTGTTCACACATTGGAAAAAGCAGATAATGATGCTCATTCCTGGTTCCTTGAAAAAGAGGTTTTAGGTCATCAGGTTTTTAGAAAGATGAATATAAGCTGTAATCAAAAGGATGCTGTGAATGAAACTAGTTGGGGATGAAAATTTGGCTTGGTTTTCTGATCACAAAAACTTATTAAGGAATTCCTCACCGAGCTTCTCTCTTATCTACCAAAGAACCTACTGGAGAGGAGGGAAACAAGGAGTAAAAGCATCTGAAATCAAAGAGGAGCTTTCAGAATGCAGATGAACTTCATGCATTTTTCAGCCACTACAGCATGTAATTTGTTTTCAAACAATCAGTACATTCAAAGCTCAGACTGCCATGGGACCCCAAGCACCACAGCAAGGTCTCCAAAATTTTACGTGCTTTTGCTTTTTGGCTACCAATAAGCCTAGGGATCAGAATGTGAACCTGAAAGTTCAGCGTTTGTATGGGTCTGAGCTGATGCCTGTGCTGGCAATCTGGCAGGATCATTACCAGTTGATATTTTGAAAGCATGATGATGGATTCATCTATTCCCACTCATTTACTGGCAGTTCCTGAAGTTAGAAAGAAGAGATTTGTTTATGAAGTCTGATTCATTTCCTGAAAGGAAGACTGCACTCTTCTTCAGAAATGGATTAGTGCCTATACATTGTGTAACTGCATGTAACATACTGTGACAAATACAATGGTCTACCACCCGTTGCAGTTGATACTCTCCATCCAGCTGCTTCCCCAGCTTTCTCCTGCCTGAAGAATCCAGCATACGTCCATTCTTAGCTGCCAATGCCAGCTAATGCAGCCACAAAAACTCCTATTACTCCTGACTTCAGACACAACACAACCTAGAAAACCTGAGGTACTATCAGACAGGCTTTTGGTCATGAAACAGCACTAGAAGTCCCAGTTGCTAAGACAGCACACAAAATGGTCCAGGCAAGAGTCTGGTAGACCAAAAAGGCACTAAAACTATAGTTATTCTGACTGAATGGGGCACAGAGTTCAGTGGCAGAGAATAAAATGTATCATTTCACTGCAGCAAAAAGTATTAACTTCTCAATTCCAGTAATTAAATAACTTTACTCCAGGCCTAGGGTAAAATAAAGGCAAAGGTGTCAATTTTGCCTTGACAAATACATTATCTTTTCATCGTCCTCTCTCATCACAATTAATTTTGAATCTATTTAGTCTTCTTTTCCCCATATAAGTACTGCTGCACCACCCTTCTTAGATATTTCGTTTTTATCAGGATCTGCTTCTGCCTATGCTAACATAAACTGTTCCTATGGCATATTAAAAGCATAGAGAACATTCATCTCTAGAAGCCAAATGTGGAACTATTCAGCAAAGACCCTTTCACCTCTCTTTAAGCTCCTGGACAGCAGAAAGCAGGCCACACTGAGGCTGCTGTCTGATCAAGGAGTCCTGTGCCACAGAAGTTTGAAACAATAGGATCAACAGGAGAAGAACAGGCACAAGTGCTATATGCCTGATGTTGGAGAACAGCACAGGCATGAACTTTCCTATTTGACTTCCAGTAATTGCAGAAGTGCAATCATGCTATGACAACATCTTATTGTTGGTGGAGCTGCTGAAACAGCCAGTGAAGCAAAGACATGATGCATAAATCCAGCCAAGATACGTGCAGAGGATCCCTCTGCCACCAGAATGCTGCAGCTGTCTTTAGTCAACTCTGCATGCAGTAGAAGCTAGGCTGGACCACAGGCTATGTCCTTACCAACAAAGCAGAAAGCATTTCCTTGGAAATCCTACTTTCTTTCTATCCCATAGAATGCACACGGTGCTGCAAAACATGAAACCTTTGAAAAATCAACTTGCGCTACTCATGGGATGACTCCATAGCCCACATTTGCTCTAGCAAAACACAGAGCTGAGAGGAGGCGAAGAGTTTCTCTGTATCAAATAGGAATAAAAGGCTGGAGTATGGGAATGAGAAGATACAGCTTGATAACACTAAGGGTCAAGAAAATATGTAAAGTAAGGATAATTCAGCCCATAAGCAGAATGAGTGCAAACAAATAAAAGGCAGACCATAATTTACAGTTTCACAGCAGATTCCTAAAATTTATGTGTGTTGGAAAGAGGACAAAATACTTAATGAGGACCTGTCTCCTAAAAGGGATTATATTACATGGCTTTCTGAGATAAGAAGCATTTTTTCAAATGAAAAGACAATCCCTTATGGATCTTTGTTAATAAACTGGCCTAGAAACATACATATAGGCAAAAACCTTACAGAATATTGAGTTCATCACTAGACCTTGAAGTGCTAGCTGACATCTGCAGGAAAAGAAACCTCAGTGTAGATATTCTCTCATAAAAGCATCCAAGTCAGAGGAGACATCTCTAAAATAAGCTTTGCTTTTGCTACAGAAAGGCTAAACAGTAACAAGAAAAGCAACAGGATGGACTACTTTTCAGTGCTCTCCTATTTCATCTTATCTCGCATCACAACAAACCTACTGGATTTCCTTTTTCAGTTACTGTTTATATGTTGGGTTTTTTTATTTCAAACCACAGATAAGTTAATAGTGTGGTAGATAGAGATGGTTGGTACTTAGACATCTAAATCTTGAAACCATTGTACCAGGATAAATCCCACTACTCTGAACCAACAGAAAAACCCTCTCATCTCCTGTTCTCTAGCATGCCTTAGATTGCATAAATGTGGTTTTCACTGTACCTTATTACCTTTTAAGCTAAAGTAAAAGCTTTAGCACCAATTCATGATTAGACCTTATGAGATCTTTAAGGAAAAAAAAAAAAAAAGCTGTTTACTTTAAGGCCATAAAGTATTCCAAAAAGCAGATGTACCTCCTGCTTAAGAATACAATTAAGCCTTTATTTCCTATTTTAAGTGAATTTGAAACCAAAGGTAAATTTATCAAATTTGTACTCACTGCTGGAGGTGCAAAATCTCATTATCTGTCATGTTCTAAATACTGGCATAGATCTTCTCTTGGTATCCCTTCAAGACAGAGCACTGTACTTGCTCTATCACCTGAATTCAGATAATTTAGCCTGGTGGCAAAATAGGCCACTTCACATTAGGACAGCTTTTTCTCAGATTTCTTTCCGCAGGACTCAACTCCAAAGGAAATCAGGATTACAGACCAAAAGCTCTGCCTTTTGGGGCTGATCGATCACTATTGTTGTTGCAAAAACATGCTAAATACCTTGATCTTTTAGCTCACAGTAAGAAGGAATGGTACACGACTTGGAGAATAAAAGATAACGTTAGACAAAACTTCTCAGTAAACTTGGCAGCAGTATAGCGGTGCTCTTCTACCCAGAACTGTGCTTTGGCATTGCCTTTTATTCAATGCTCAAAACCTTAAGAGTTCCCTGAAAAATTTAATTTAAGTGGTGAATACACATGGTGTGACAAGCAAAGCCCATATGTTCAAAGTCTGGCCAAGGTTAGTTACGCAACGCTATTTCCTGCAGACTGACTAAGAGTAAAATTAAAACACCACTTCTTTTAGCCCAGTCTCCACAACTGTTCTCCCTCTTATAAGGATGAAGGCTGTATTTTGTCCATCTAAAATTTTGGCATAGTCTAATCTGTAAAATTTATTACTCACCTTCTGATGGCCAAATACCCATTTTGGCCATTATTTATGTGCAGTTTCAAGCCATCAGGCAGACAGACTGTGACATGTGAAGAACCCCAAGAGATGCATATGGTTTTGTGACTATATAAAGATCCCTCCCTGAAGGGCTGCCTGGTAAACTTGCCCTCTCCTGCTTCTTCTTTTGCAAAGTTGTCCTTTTCTTTCCCCAGGTTTGTTCCAGCCACTCACCCAGCCTGCCTGGTCAGATACTCGCCATTCCTGTGTCGATGTTTGTTTCATAGTTTTCCCATTTGCATCATTTCTTTTCCTCACAAAAGTATAAAGAAAGAATATTTATTTTCTCTTTCCTAAAAATGACCCATGTAGGACAAGGCTCTGCTGAACAAGATGTGTCCCACTGTGTGTGGTTATTCTCAGTATCCCATGGCCACTGCTCCCATTCGCTCCCATGGTGCCCCATCCCATCCTGCCACATCCAGCAGCATCATTACTCCCTCACACTGTATACAGAAGGGAAACAGCTGTGTTTTTTCTTGCTCCTGGCCTTGCTACAGACTACACTAGGGACTACTGCAATTCTTATCAAATCCCTGAGCAAATACATGCAGATACCAGTAGCTTTATATAAAACCACCCGTATTTGGCAGGTGTGTGATGAAGCACCATAGGCAAAGCAACTAAACACAGCTTCAGGGGTGCTTTTATGTGAATACTCTTCCAGTGCCTGAAAGGTTATAGGGCACAGAACACAGTGATGTACAGAAGACACTTATGCAAAAGGCAGTTGCTCTCCTTAGGGCATTGCACATCATTTAAGAGGCTTTTAAAGCTCCTGAGCACAGAAGCATCCATGTGCCTACGTTGTGCCCTCCCATTCTCTCCTTCCCATTTAATCTCTGAGCTAACAAGTATATTCTGATTTCTCTCAGGGCTATTATGAACAGCATTTTACAAAACTTGTGACATTTTCCAGCAATTCACTTCCGTGTATTATCACATAGCTGAAAGATGTAGCTGGGAAATCTGTGCACACATTACTGTCAGCAGATATCATGCAGAAACTAGTGCAGCCAGACAGAGGGAAAGAAAAAAAGCCTGTCTCAGTAAACAAAATACTATACAAAAGGAAGCTCAAACAAGCTATTGACATATTTCTATTGTGCTACACCTTCACATGCTATTTGATACCTTCAGTCTGCTAAGTGACCCTCAGTGAAAGGCCAGCTTTACTTAACTAGCCTGATAGCTTCAAAACTGCTGCCATTCCTTTAGTTTAAGGTATTGCAGCTGTTTAATGTTGCAGCATCACTGCCTCCTCTAAACATTTCAGCTTGAAGAGACAAATCAACAAGTTTCCTGCAACAGTACATTTTTAGTTATATGTTATCTCATATTGCATGTACTCCATAACTGGCATTTGTTTTTCTTCCAGGGTCTGCAGGCCACACACAGAGGTGGCATTGTGCAGTCTCCCCTCTTGGTGAGAAGCATTGTTCAGCTGCAGAACTGGAGAGGCTGCAGGGGAAGGTCACCAAGCCTGACAGACATGAGACATACTGATGAGAGATCCAGTCTCTGTGTAAGCAGATGCCATGGAAATTAAGATGGGGTCAGGGTAGACAAGAAGAAAAATGAGAACTGGTTAATGAGAAATGGTTAATATGGGAAGCAGATACACCATTCCAAAACTTGCTGCAACTCAAGAACACTGCTAGGCAGCCGGCAGAAAAAGATACTACCATGAGGCAAATGAAAGGTGTATCAAGTAGCTCTTGTTATTCCAAATAAAGCTTGTAAGATAAGATATATTCACCTACATATTTTATATAAGGAATAATCTTTAAAACAGAGATGCAAGAAACCCCCTCCTCTAACTCTAAACGCTCAAGCACCTAATGTTCCACCCTATTTTGATGCCTAACTGCACTGTGCTGCTGAAGCTGAGACTGTAGAAGTTGTGGTCCAAGTCAAGGCACAGCACATTTTGTCATCTTGCAGTTAAGACATGAACTCAATATAACTGCAGGAGTTCCACTAATTTGTGCACTGACCCACGTGAGCTAGCAGTTGCAGGACAGCTCCAGTCAGAAAGACAAGACTAAACACTTGTGCTTCAAATCTTTAACTGACTGACACACATGGGAGAGAATCGTAAGACAAGGGATATACAAGCTCTGACAAACTTCAGCAAGTCATCTCCCAGTGGCACAAAGTGCCACAGAGAGTTACAAGAAAACAAACAAAAAAAAATCCCCAAAGAAAACAAAACCCCCTAACAAAACAAACCCACCCCCAAACAAACAAAATAAACAACACCCCTCTCCCCCCCCAAACCCAAAACATTACAAGGTCTCCCACAAGTTACTAAGTGGAGTTTATCATTCTCAACAAACATTCACAAGATATTTTATGTGCTAGTCTGAGATTTTGGCATCTCAACAGGATACATGTTAGTCAAATCAGGAACAGTTACTCTTCAACATCTGCAACAGTGTCTGTTTTCAAGAGCTATTGGAGCTCTGTCTTCTCTTAAACCTCCTGCCAGCATCCACTTCTTTCACTCCGCCAGCAACAACCTCCACCCTGACCTTTATTCCAAGCACAGTCATCATTAAATTACAACATATCCAAAAAAATTAGTTTAAAACAAATCAGAGCAACCAAGTTGCATCTACAGCAACAGGTTTCTTCATTTTCTCAACAATTTTATCTGTGATGGATGTTTTTATCAAAATTTAAAGAGACTCTAAGCAGGGACAAGTCTTTTTACATCTGTGAAGAGCATTCATATCTTTTGCACTGCTTGAGTTACTGCTCATGCTGCAATTATCCAGGTGTGAAACTCACAGGCTTAGACTGATAAACATACACAAACAGTATCAAAATCAGCTCTCACACCACCTGCACTTCTCCTGTGAATCAACAGCCACACACAAGGCAGAGGAGACATCAGTGACATAACTCTGTGCTTAGATAAGAATTACAGACCTGTATTGCAACCACACTGCTGGGCAAAGCAATCATTTTCTACCACTCCACCACAGAAGAAAGGTAACACACAGACTTTATCAAGGCTCTGCAGTTCCTTGCACCCTGCCTGAATGCAGCACTCTGAAGAATCCCACCTTTCCATTGGAGTTTTTTCACAGGCATGAACTATGCTATATGCTTAATGTTCTGGATCTAGACAAGAAAACCACAGGGAGAAAAAAAAATGCTTTTGATATACTTAAGGGTGGAAAAATCACAGTTCTCCATGCCAGAAGGCATGTCAGCAGGAAGCCAAAGACAAGTCCCACTTTTTTGTCACATACGTATATTCCCATGCCGAATTCATCATTAGTTTAGCAAAGAGATTTCATTTACACAAGATGGACTTCAATTTTTTGCACCCCCTAAAAAACCTGCTAGTTAGTACACCCAGAGACAAGCCTTGGACAATAGCTTAAGTGCACATCTGTATTTTAAAACATCAAACTGTAAACCAAACCTAGCAATACAAGCTCTACACAGTTTTCTCTATGTGATATGAAGACTATAATATGATAAGCAGTCTGGGCTCACTGTTTATACAGTGATCCATACAAAGAAGCTGAGACATCTGAGTTCAAAAGCAACTTAAGATGATACAAGGTAGTGGAGAACACAAAGGTCTCTATTCCCTTATTAAAACAAACAAAATAATAATTAAAAAAACCCTATGGCATAAATATTTTTCTCCCAGCTTTTGTTACATTCTAAGAGACTAGAATGCCTATTTTTTAAAAAGGAAGGATTTTGACAATTTTCAGATAACTATGAAAACTTTTACTTCTTGTGAATACTTTAGGGAGAACAGTTCTTGACTGCAACACCTACCTTGCCAAGGTCTGTAGAATGGAAGTGAGCCCAGAACTCCCACCCAAAAAAGGGCATAGACCAGAGTTCATAATTACCAGGAAAGCTGCTTACACCAGCCCATGTCTAAACTTTCCTCATCTACAATATCGCTAGTGGCAAAAAGATGCCTAGTGGCAGAGTGCAGGTTTACCACGACACACCCAGCCCCCTCCTGCCAGTCTTGCACGGTGACACATGATCAGCACATCAGACACCCAAGCTGAATTAGCACTCACATCACTAGCAGGCTCTTGAGAAACACAAAAGTATGTCAACACTAAGCAGAACTGCTTGCACTGAAAGCTGGGTGAGTCAGTGCACTTGTCCCACTGTATCCCATGCTCAGGTAAGATTAATGACACCAAATCTTCTCTGGAGCATGGAGTTAGGTATGTCTGAACTTGACATACCAGTGACCTACTTTTCAGACATGCCCAACACCCACATCTCCCTCTGAAGGCAACAAAAGGCAAGGACTCTCAGCAATTTTGAAACGGTAGCACATGCTTCTAATACAGAGGAATTTGATGATAACTCAGGCTCAGCTGTGCACATTAGGAAAATCCCACTTTAGCTTCACATGGGCATTCAATTCTATGGATCACTCAAGATGCTACATGTTCAGCTGTTTATATCTGTTAATTCCACATATTTGCTGCTGGGTGAAAGAGCATGGATGAAAGCTAATAACTTCTTTCTTAGAGCCATCCTGCATCAGATTTATACAATCTTGAATAACAGGTGTTGTCACTACTTTAATTCTCACCTGCCTAGACAGGTGCATCTCTTTCCTTAGAAGAAAAACATAAAATCTTATCCCTCCCAATGCACACCAGTGTTATTGTAGAGATACAGGCTCAGTCTGTTTTGCCCTACTAAGGAATCAGGAAACTTGCTAAGATTAGGACACAATGAACATCACTCAATTAACATGACTGAGCAGGATTCAGAAGAGAAAACCTGTAGAGTGTACAAATGACGCATGCTAAAAAGAAACTCCAGCTTTGCAGGGTATGTAAAGTGTAGATAATCTAGTTAAATATGTAAACCCCACTGAGACTCCTTCTTTTCCCCTCTATGCCATTCTTTATGAGGAATAACCACACTCCCTATTATTACCTAGTTGTCATTTTATTCGTTAAAATATATGCATGTATGTGCTACAAATATGATTCGGGGTAACATAATGCATGGCTATGTCTGCAAGCTATAGCTGAAACCACTTTCATGTTGTTTAAAACTAGATAAAACCACTGGTGCCATAAAAAATTGAGACCAGAGACCAAGCTAGCTCCTGCTTTAAAAGGTTTAGGGGTATAAGGCTGGATCACCCAGAAAAGGAAACCTTTAAAGTGATATCCAGCTGTTGCATATGATGACCAGCAACTTCAATAATGGTATGTTCAACCACTAGCCAGCAAAACAATTCTTCCTTCATCTACAGAAGATGTTCTAGCCTGAAGTAAGTGCTGGAGGTAGCAAGTTATTCTAGATGAAAAAGTTTCAGAATGTTTCTCATATGAGCAATGCATATCACAGGCTGGGAAACATGGGCGAAACTCACTTATTTGGCTAACAACTAAAGAGACAGACAACATCTTCATAGCAGTCCTTTGCAGTTTCTAGGAAGCTCTAGAAGCACTTCACATTCCAAGGCCATTAAACAACCAAGTCAATACTAATACTAGAAGGCAGGTCCAAACAGGAAAATTTACCATAAGAATCTGCACAAGCCTAATCATAATATACAGGTATAGAAAGTCTGGTAAATTATGTTTTCACCTCAGGTATCCTAAAACCTCCAAATTAGACTCCCAACCTGCTATTAATTTAAAATAAGTCGTAGACTCTTAACCTTTTAATTACAATAAAAATGCTAATGAACACAGAAAACAAAAGAAAGGGCCACCAACAAACATCTTCATGCCTAACGAAATAGAAGGCAGGTTCATAGCTTATAGCATCTCAAGGACACTGCAAACCAGCCCCACAAGCAGGTACGCTACCTGGTTAATACCTTGAAACAGAAAACAGCCTCCAGAACCTCCAGACTTACTCCAGCATTTCAATGTTTGTAGAGCTATCCTGTATCACCAGCAAAACTTTAGACATCTATCAGCACATTTGGCAGAAGATTTCTATACCCAGTTTCACCAGCAAGCAGGACCTAACTGACTTACACCAGGGATTTGCTGTGGGATGGGAAGGAAGGGTGAGGGTGGTGCTCATGAACTAGCAAGTTTCTTAGGTAAAACCCCTGGCTACGTCTTCACTGCTTGTTTCTTGAACCTGACAGATTACTTACTAGTGAAAACAAAGACGTCTGAACAATCTCTTTCTCTACACAGAAATATCAGCCTGGAGCATCAACCTACTACCAACAACTAAAGCTACTTATTTTTTTATAAGGTAGAGTGAGAGGCAGAGATTGAGAAATACACCTATACGAGAGGAAATTAATTTCAGAAATACCTTCTTACAGGTAAAAAGAATTGGCCAAGTAAGCCTAACAAACTACAACAAACCAGAGCACACTCAAGCTTTCTTCAACATCACATCCAATATGTAAAAAATGTAAAGACAATACAATCATGAGCACATAGCAATGTAAAAGTCTGCTTAAAGTTCCTTTGACAATATATTTGTTTTAAGTATCTCAGTTCCTCTTGATATGCAGCATGTGAGTTCACTTGGAGACCTCAGCCTAGGTGAACTTAACTGATCTTAAATTTGCATATATTTGCTAATTAGCTGAAATCTAAGTCACAGGGAGGACAAAAACAAGATGAAAGAAATATTGACAGCTTTTCAGAAAGCTTGAAGAGACATAATAGCAGACACTCAACTCCACGAGAAACAGTTAAATATCAAAATACCCTTGAGTATCAAAACATTGACACACTGTGTCTTCCAGTCTTGGGACACAGATTACACCGTGCACCTGAGTTGCGAAGAAATACTGTTTAAAATAACTATTTATGGACACCGCAAGAAAAACAAACTGTTAAAGATCTTCAAGACAGAGTTTTGAAGCTCCAGCTGCAGAGCTGAATTAAGTTTGAGCTCTTTCAGAAGAGACAGAGTTGCCTCTGGGCAGCCTCAGCCTCTGCACTGAAAGCATCCTCCCCTTTGGCAGGTTTACAACACGGGATTTCACTCCAAGATCTTATCACTGATACATGGTATTTTTAAACAATTACCAAGAAATGTTTGGAGAGGGGAAACGGGAACCAAAACTACTGTTCTAGCCAATGCCACCACAATCTTTAGGCAAGGTCAACGATCTCCACAGCCTTCTCGGCAACCCTTGGGATGCAGAGCATCTCAAACCCCAATTTACCCACGTTAAGAAAAGTCACTCAAGTCCTGCAAGTTTCAGCAGCGCCCCAGCCCACTCACTGCCCTGATCCGCACAGCGGAGGAGGAGGGGGGACACCAAGTTGGAGACGCCTGCTCCAAGCTCCTTCCCCTCCAGGACCCGATGTTCCTGCTGCCCCAGTCAATGTCCCCATGCTGGACCACCCCGCCGCTCGCCCGGGCTCGGGTGGCGGAGCGCCCAGTGCCGCCAGGGATGCTGGCGGTGGTGCTGAGCGCCCAGGGCAGGACCCGACCCTGCCGGCACCGCTCCACGGCGGCGATGGTGGCGACGGTGGCGACGGTGGCGATGGTGGCGATGGTGGAGCAGCACCAGGACGCGGCCCCACCGCCGCCCCCTCCGCCGCAGAGCGGTGCTGGCGGGACACAGATCCCCGGGCGCCCGCTCCGCAATACCTGTCCTCGGAGACGCTGATGACCCCGTCCTCCTTGGGCACTATCGCTGCCATGTTCACCACCTCCTGCGAGCCCTCCACCTTGTTGAGCAGGAGCGGCTTGCGAGTCAGCGCCTTGGGCTGGGGCTCCGCCGCCATGGGGCCGGCGGGACCGCCGCTGCCGCCCGGGCAGGGTACGGCCGGGCACGCAGGGAGGCAGGCAGGGAGGCGGCCCGCACTGCCGGGGCGGAGGAGGGACTTGAGGAGCCGGGCTGTCCCCGGGAAGCAGGAATCAACGCAGCAGCGGCACCGCCCCCGAGCGGGGCCGGGCCGGGCGGGGCGCGGGGCGGAAATGGCGGCCGGGTGGTGCTGTGTCACTGAGGGGGGCTGCGGCACCGCTCCATCCACGGGCACGGCCGCGGCCGGGCACCGGCCCCGCTCCCAGGCCGAGGGCTGTCCTCGGGGGGAGCGATGGTGCCCTCGGGGGGGCAGAGATGGTGCCCTCAGGGGGCAGAGATGGTGACCTCGGGGGGGGCAGAGATGGTGACCTCGGTGGGACAGAGATGGTGACCTCGGGGGGCAAAGACGGTGCCCTCCGGGGGGGCAGAGATGGTGTCCAGTGGGGGCAGCCCGGCCCGCTCCTGAGATTAAGCAGAGAGGTGTTTGCCTCCCTCTTTTTATGTTTTTCTATGTGATTTTTTTCTTGGAACAGAAGGTAAATGTGGGGTTGCTGCTGCAGCGTTAGACAGGGGCACAGGCAGGCAGGGGCTGCAGTGCAGTGGCATCAGAGATTCACCTTCAGACAGCTTGTCCCCAAGGGAAAGGCAAAGGACTTCCAGCAGTTCATCTCCACCGAGAGGCTACTTCTCACTCTGTTTTCCTGACAGGTTCATTGAGGTCCAAGAAAGTGAGGTGATTTGTCCAAAGCTCTGTGCTAAAGCCGGTGAAAAGGCAACTTCCTCCCAAGGCATATGCCAAACTTTCATAATCGTCTTGAAATATTCTGGAAAGTCATGCTCAATGTCTGAACTGTTGTTCTATGTTGCAGAAGTTGTCAGCAGATTGGAAAGTGTTATTTCAGCTGTAACTCTAAATTTACCCACAGTAAGCCAATAAGCAGCAGTTCTCCATGAAAAATATCAGGTATGATAATATCCACAATCAGGAGTTTAATTTTTCTGCAGGAGTAACATACAGCAGCATCACCTACAGAACAAATCTTGATTGCTGACGCACACTTATGTTGCCTATGTAGTAGATGTAGGCAACAGAGAAAAGATATTGTCAAGTCCTTGGGACAGAAACTAAAATTTCAGGATGTTTAGTAATCTCTGTTATGTTAAACAAGCAGGACCACAGAAAGACATTAAAGGTTTATCAGCTAGACTATGAGATGTTCACAAGTGTACTGTAGAAGGAAAGATCTGGTCAACAACAGCTGATGGCTGTGTAAGAGCTTATAGGAAATGAATCGGCAGTCTCAAACTATTTCCCTGAGGATGTGTGATTGACTAGATAACATCTCTTTCTCTTAATTCTTAGAAGGGAACTGCAACTGAAGAGGCAAAGACACCACATTCTTACTGCTGTGGATGATCCTGCTGTCCTAGGCTAGACCTACAGATAAAAATGCTTGTCTCACTACTTGGTGAGGTGTGAGATATTCTTTGGAATTCATGACATGCTTGACAGTCTCAGAATGGACGTGTATCTAAAAGCATCTTTTTAAACTGAGGTCTGGAAAGGTCTGCTGACTTTGCAGTTGTTTGCGTTCAAGATTAGGCACTGATAGATCATCACTGATAGATAACCAGGGACTTAGTGTATGCTGGAGACAACAGGCTACAGGCTCTTGGGAGACCCAGAATACTTTTTTAGAAACACAGTTTTAAGGAAGAAAGTAGTTGAGAAAATGAGTGTCTTTAGAGGCATTGGTGTGGGGCACAGGACTGGAAGTACATCCTACATATCCCTCAAATTAACTGGATTTTCTTCAATTGCCTATTAAAACATTGCATTTCTCTACTAACCTTGTCTCTCCCATATTCTTAAACAGTTTCAGGCCCAACTACTGCTTTGAGATTTAAGACGCTGCTTGGGTGAAAACACTGACAGGTGGGCATGCATTTTGGACCAAAGACAAATAATAATATGCTGAAATCAAATATATGCTTATTGTAAGTGTTTGATCTTTGGAATAAGTTACCCTCTGGGGACAGAGGAAGGGGGATAAAAAAAAAAAAAAAAGACAACACAATGCAAGAGAGACTCCAGTGGCCATTCAAGATAAAATTCTTAAGAGCATTTTTTAAAGCTTATCTGTAATGGTGATTTCCTCTGGAAGACCAGGAATGTACTTGAATAATAGAAAGGTATCCTGAGGTCTAGTACATCATTTACCAGGTGTGCAAACTTGAGGTCAATGTTCTACTCTCCCTGATGAGATGGGGAAATATGGTTGGGAAATTATTGCACACAGAAGCAACTTTGCTACGATTGAGGGAAGAAAAAATAATGAATGAAAACCTGGTGAGAGGAGGAAGGGAAACAGAGGTGAAACAGAAAGATTTCAAAGTGAGAACGTGAAGCTTCCTCCTCTATTCTACCCAACAGGCTTAAAAGGTATTGCTGTGGTGGGGCAAAAGGCATTGAAATTACTAAAAAGAGCTGAGTGTTCTCTCAGATCTACCACTGAAACACACAATACCAACAAAAACTCTTAAAAACAGTTTTCTTATAGTGACAACAACTAATGGACAAAAATACTTTAGTTAGAAGTTTTAAAAACTAAATTTGTTTTAAAAAGTAAGTAATCACATCTTGTGTGACAGTTCAGACAAAGTTAGAATTACTGCAGACATCAAGTTTAATGAGTATCTACAGAAGGAAATTTAGGGTAGTTCAGAAAAGTGTTTCCTCATGTAATTGAAAAAAATATATAAAAAAATAAATCTTATAAATACTTCCTAGAAGATCTTTTTTCACTTTCTGCTACAGCTTTCAGGTCATTGCACAGATTAAAAATATTGTGCTAGGACTGAAAGCACAACAACTTAATAACTGAATTTGAAGCCAAGAGAAGCAAGCTTGTTCAGTTCTTCTTCTGGACTGAAAAAAAAATAAATCATAGGATTAAGAATTATAAAATGCTTCTATAGTTTTTGTTTTTTCCAGGAAATTGCAAAAACTACATAGAAAAAAATTTATATAGTGATATCATTTAAAGGATCTTTTTCTTGTTAACATATATTCTGAATTAATAAAAAGTGTGGCTACTAGGATGCTTGGATTATCTAAACTTTCTTAGAAGAGTATATCCATCAGTAACACAGAGTGACAAACAAGCTGAAAAATGCAGCTTACTTTATATTAACTTAATATTACATCATCTTTGTTTCTCAGTGTCATTTCTTTTGTTCTGTGCTTTGGCATGACAACATGGTAAATGAAACGTCCATCCCTCTTTTGGTTTTGGCCTTTATATTCTTGATGCAGGTCGACTTTCACTCTTGATTTGGACAGAGCAGAATTAGACTGCCTGCCTAGGAGCAGTAATAGTGGCTCATGTATTCATGTGCAGGGTGAGGACAGAAGACCTCTGGAAGGAAGCTGTGCTGTTTGGACTGATGCATTCATACACAGTGGAGCCTCTTTTCATGCCCTTGTACTGCACCAGAGCCTTGGAGGACTTTGTCCAATTTCTCATCCGCAGTCTTGTTTGGAGCTTAGGAGTTGGAGCAAAACGAATTTCCGATCTTCTTTGGCAATTTGCTTTAAAAACTGCTCTCTGGCTCCATCTTCTGTTAGGTTGGTTGGGTTTGGGACTGGGTTTTTATGCCTTTATTTATTTTGATATATCAGGGTGAGATTCTTCTAAGTTTTACGAACTAAATTTTGTTTTTAAAAAACACATCTTCTGTGCAATCACACCTTCTGTGACAATTCAGACAAGCAGGAGAGAATCCTGACTTGTAGATGGGAGGGGTGTCCCAGAGAGGAGAGAGCTGAAGTGTCCCTCCAGCTCTGCTGTCAGCCCTGTGTTTAAACACTCCTGTCTGCAAAGTTGTTACTCTTATTACAAGAGGACATGAAATCCCTTGACCAAAAGGCAGAGCAATATGGTCTATTTTGGTCTGTTTTACTCTTCTGCAAAATTATGATCATTACATGATCTGGAAACATAAGTGACATCCCTCATACCTTTCAGCTAAAACTGCCAAGCGCTGGGGCCACTGAGTAGGTGTAGGACAATTTAATAAACAGGTTTGCCTCTTTGTGGTTGCTATGAAAAACAGCCCTTTTACAACGTGCTCAACAATAATAAGAGTAATATTAAAAGTCCCCAAACCAGGGCTTTAATAAAGAAAAAACTGATTAATGGTGATTCATTTTTAGGCCCAAACTATTCAACACATGCCCTTTGGAGCCACTAAGTAATCTGATTCCAATTGCTCTCACTTTGCAAGAAGGGAACTAGTGTGGGAGCGAAACTGCACTTTGACTGATTCAGTGCTTAAATTTAAAACTGCTCTGTTGACAGCATGCCAGATTTCAGCTTCTGAGGCCTCTTCCTCAATCACCCATGTAAAACCAAAGAACTTATATACACAAAAGATAACCACATAAAAAAGGTAAAACCACTTGGCAACAAGTAAAGGTGCCTCTCAATAGCCATTGAATACGGTAGTGTTTTACTCTCTCTCGTGCTTTTCTTCTCTGTTTGTTTGTAAACTAAAAGTTTCCCAGCTTTACAATATATGGGATTTACAGCTTCTTCTATACCTGTACTTCTATGCAACTGCAAAAATGTATGCTTAAAATTCTCTCCTTCTCCTGTTTTGTCATCAGTGATAGCCTTCAGAAGATACTTACTGAAAAACATTTATAGCTTCAGATGCTACATCATTCTTGTAAGCATGTGGGAAACAAATATAGATGAGCTCTTTATATAGAAAGACAACTTCATGGAGTACCAAAATGTTCTGTGGAAAATTCGCTTGTCCATCTTGCTTAAATATGAAACTTGTTACAAAAATGCACCCTCAAATTTAATCACTGCTCCTTATTTTGCTCCAGGTATTTATCAGTCACACAATGAATAATATACCACCTATCATATTTCTATTAATAAGACCTGCATGTTCATTGTGACCATTTTTTTTCTGTATTTCCTTAGTTTCAATCTACACAGTCATCCAGAAAATGAGGACCTATCAGAAACAGAGCTTGAATCTGCTGTGGGTCATGGTTATAGAGAAAAAGATTAGCATTAAAAAATATGCACCCCGGTATCACTGTGTAGCAACTTATCAAGAAGATATGCACTCATTTTTAGCTGCCATGCAAGTGATGTTGGCTTTCTAACTGACTGTGAACATGTGAGAACAAAAAAAGGGATGCTGTGTCAGTGAGTGGGCTGCAAATGAGAACTTCTGGCTCATACATTTTGCCCCATAAGCAGTTCTGGCATTGTATGCAGTCTTATTGCTGTTTCCTTTGTCCTCATTGATCCTGCTATAGTATTACTCACATTTTGGGCTCCCAACTTGCTGTAAAAAAAACCCTCTGTAATTTAATTCACTGTCTTTTTGGTGGAACTTTCTGACCACTAATTCTTCTAAGCTCATTATTCTTCTATTTTTCTAGGTCTCAGGACTTCAGAACTTTTTTTTTTTTTATTTTCCCTGAATCTTCCTTCCCTCTATGGTATTGAAGAATCATGAAGTATCATCAGTAAACACATTTTTGAATCTGAAAAATGCATTAAAATCACATATGTAACCTGCTTGAAAGGTAAATAAATTTCTCCTACATAATGCATGAACTATATGAAAGCTTTGAAGTATTTCCTTTTCTTTCAACTTAAGTGTGCAATTAAGAACCTGTCCAGGGAATATCAAGGAACTTTTTCTTACAATAATTTTTGTACTTTTGTCTTTTTTTTTTCTTTTTAATTTTCTCACCGTTACTACAAATGGGCCTACAGTGGATGCTATTGGGTTGACAAAATGCTTTCAACTATCTGAAACCTCATGAAGTTCAACAAGGCCAAGTGCAAGGTCCTGCACCTGGACCAGTGCAATTCTCTATATCAATACAAGTCAGGGGATGAATGGATTGAAAGCAGCCCTGCACAGAAGGTCATGGGGACACTGGTAGATGAAAAATTGGACATGACCCATCAATGTGCACTTGCAGCCCAGAAAGCACATCATACCCTGGGCTGCATCAAAAGCAGTGTGGCCAGCAGGTCAATGGAGGTGATTCTGTCCCTCTGCTCTGGTGAGAGCCCATCTGAAGTGCTGTATCCACCTCTGGGGTCCCTAATATAAGAAGGACATGGACCTGTTAAAGCAGGTTCAGAGGAGAACCACAAAAATGGTCAGGGAGCTGGAACACCTCTCCTGTGAGCAAAGGCTGAGAGAGTTGGGGTTGTTCAGCCTGGAGAAGACAAGGTGCCAGGGAAACCTTATTGTGGTCTTTCAATATATAAAGGCAACCTTTTAGAAAGACAGGGAGAGACTGTTTACCAAGGTCTGTAGTGACAGGACAAGTGGCAAGAGTTTTAAACTGAAGGAAGGTATCTTCAGATTTGGCATGAGAAGAAACCTTTTTTGCAAGGAGGGTGGTGAGACACTAGCACAGGTGGCCCAGAGAAGCTGTGAATGCCCCATCCCTGAAAGTTTTCAAAGCCAGGTTGGATGGGGCTCTGAGCAACCTGGTCTAGTGGAAGTGCCCTGCCCATGGCAAGTGGGTTGGAACTAGATGACCTCTAAAGTCCCTTCAAACCCAAACCATTCTGTGATTTTATGATCTGAGTCCACAAGGAGAAAAATCAAACAAGGAAGGTACTATTAAAATATAAACCACTGTTCATTGTTTATTAATATTGAAAGTACCTTTGAAGAAAGAATGCAGGAATATTTAAAAAATAAAAAAAAGGTCTAATGCAACTTACAGCCGAAAAGATCCTAGCAGTGCTACTGCTAACAAGGCTCTATCATCATTTGAATATGCATTTTTCAATAGAAAGTTTTTGGAGCTGGACAGTTTTCTTGAAGTCAAGCCATTTTGTACATTATCTCTTACTGCAATTACATTGAAAACTCCATATTGTATAAATGAAACATCTGAGTGTCTAAAAAAACAGGTAGACCCTAAAACTGCCATTTTTTGACAACTGAAACCTGTGACAAAAGATTGCTTTAAAAGCTTGAGGTTCCTGAAGCAGGGTGGCTGAACTCATCCTTTCTGTGGAAAATTATTTCTGCAAAGAAGTCCCAAGAAGCAGCTTGAGAGCAAAATTGCAGAAGTTTCAGTGTATGCAGGGACTTACAACTCAGTATCACAGGGCTGTTTGAGGAGTTAAACAAGAATCCCGAATTGTCTCATAAAACTTTTGCATGTCTTATTCTGCGCAAATGTTATGTGTCACCTTCACTTTAGCAGGTAAGTCACTGTTTCTGGCCATCACTGCAGGAAGAGGTTCCTCAGCCTGTGAGCACGTATGTATATCCTAGTAATGCATTTAGATGGGCACTATTACGGATGGTGTTGTGGAGCATTTGATCCCCAGATTACCTCATGGCCACTCCTGATATGCATAATTTTTATTCTAGATAAATTACAGACAGAATGTCTGATTGCTTTGAACATCCTGCACAGTAGTAGGCCCATATGTCTATCGTCACAATCTACAGAGTGCCCTTTGATTCTGAAGAGAGAACCATGTCTGAGTCAGGTTTAGCTGCTTTAGGGATACATTCTTTGGGATACAAGTGGGTGTGAAAGCACTGGCCCACTGCAGGCCATCCACCAAATGAGAAAATGCATGAAAGTGGGAGAAATACTATTTATTGTGAAATAGAAGATGCTCTAGAGACAAGAGGCCACATGTGTTTGCAGGGAAAAACCAATTATTCAGTCATGTCCTCATCTGTAACTCAGTGACGTCCTTGTATAAAAATATCATCTGACAAGATAGTAGAAATACCTCTGTGAAGACTGAGGAACCGATGCATGTACATCTTGTACCTCTGAAAGTGGATGAGGAAACTCCAAATGGGAAAACAAAGAAAACTCCTGAGTCCATCTGGGATTGACTGGTGAGCCAAAAAAAGAGAAGTTACATTCTCACTAGTTTTAATTAGCTCCCAAAATTCAGGCTTACTAGCTGCAGAATAGCATCTGTATTGTACGCTTAATAGGAGTGCAGGACAATTTTCACAGAGAAGCTCGAAATCAGGTATCAGTATTGTAAGATAAAGGTGTTCAAAAGACTCCATAAGAGGCCAAGTGATGCTCTTGAAGTCAAAAGAACTTGTCTGGTGTGTTAGATCAGTTCCCCCCAGTAACAGGAGGGGACTAGGGCAATAGTTATTTTTCAGTGAACCATGACAAGAAACACTAAGAATTTGCCACATGTTCCAAAGTGTTCAAGTGAGAAAACACTAGAGAAGGGCCAGGTAGTAATTAAGAACATGCAAAGACCCTCATATTGTAATGAATGAGTGTTGGAAATAGATTATCTGAAAAGTCACAAGGATAGATACGCATATATGCACATACTTAAACACATTAAAACAAACAAACAACCCTCAAAAAACCAAACTGAGAAAGAAACCTTTCACTAAAGCTACAGAGACCAAGGCCAAAATTGTAGCAAGAAATTCTGGTACCTGTTTCAGCTCAATTAGTTCATAAAACAGACCAGAGGTCTGGGTTCTGAGGCCAAATAGCATGTCCCAGCTTGTATCACAAAACTACCTTTTCTTCTTCACCCAAAAGTGATGATGTAAAATTGCTTTTGGGGAAATGGCCCCTGCTCCATCCTGTCCTCCAAGCCGTGTCCGTGTACAATCTGAGAGGTTGCTAAGAGCTGCATGCCAAAACTGCCCAGCAATCTGCTTATAGTTCAGTTTTAAGGATTCTGCATAGCAGTACCAGAGTACTGGCCTCTGAACCTTACCAGTAGATCCAGTGTAGATGATTCTTTCTCCGGGCTTTTGGTACCTTCCAATCCAGCAGTTTGGCCACAATGAGCCTTCCATTATAGGAGCAGGTACCAACAAGACATGTAGCAAATTTCTCAGCATTCAGGAGCTATGTAGTGAGTGTCCCAGGCAGCTGCCAGGACCCTGACTGCTAGAGGAGCATGTGTATGCAGGCAGCCTAATTTCTCTCCTTCACAGTGGCACACAGTGAAGTACAAGCCATCCTCTCAAGCACTTTAGTGTGCAGATTTATGTTCTAGGGACTTCAGCACCTGGCTTGCAGAATATCTCCATAGGGATGTCTAACTGGACATGTATCAATCAGCATTCAATTCCATGACTCCCTCCTCTGGGAGATGAGTGCCAGGTGTTAGGGACTCTCTTACCTACTCTTTAATACAATCCTCCTGATAATTTTCCACTCACAGGTGCTGGTAACCAAAAAGAGAAAAAAAACACAGAAGAGAAACTAGGACAATTTTCCTATGCAGGGATGGGCTGGAGCCTGATCTGAATGGAGAGGAGGAAAGAGGGAATGGTTGTGCAGCTGCAGCATGATTTCATACTGTGAACACATCACTCCAGTGTCTTCAAATCCTCTTGTAAGACTATATTTGCCATATGTGTAAAAGTGACAGTCAAAGAGGCTTTGCTACCATGGACTTTTTTAGGCATCTACCCTTTCCCCAACCTGAGGGCTGGCAGTGTCAGTTCTGACTTGTATTTATGGAAGTGCTTTTTCTTTGAAACTATATTTTGATTTATTTAATGGGGTTTTATCTGTGTCCTTTGTTTTTGCCCAAGGAAAAGATGAAGCTATACACATTGTGCATTGCATGCACACATTCGTGAACATAAAGATTCAAAAGAAAATGAGGGAAAAATACCACTTCTGACTAGACACAACAATTCTTAAAGGAAAATTTATACACATTTTATGCTTTTGTTTTTTAATAAGAGGTGACATGCTGCCCTAGGGCTGACTTGTAGCAGAATAGATTAAAAATTCTTGGACCATCAGTAGCAAGAAATCACAGGGCTGTACTTACAGAGGTCATTAACTGTCCAGACATCTGTTGGGTAACAAATTCTGCCAAACATAGATCATGAAATGGTTCTTGAATTATGCAGAGGATAATTTCACAATCCAGAAACTAGAGAATTCAAGCAGAGAAAGAGCTGTGTAAGACCTTCTTACTGCCAATTGTGAAGAAATTCACTACAATGTCAGAATTACAGGAAAGTTTGGTGCTAGTGGCAGTGGTCTGCTGGATAGCTACCAATGCAATAAGGAAGAGATTTAGACAATGGTCACAATTACAGTTACATACTTCAAAGTAATTGACATTATAGCAAAATTGGTTGTATTAATTAGAGAGATACTGTGAAAAAAGTAAACTCCAAATGTCTCAGAGAAAACTACTGTAAAGCACGTTAGCACACAAGTAATAGATTTTAGTATAATAAAAGGGAATTAGGAAACAATGAGCAGATGTGGAAATGGGAAAATTCATGCTATGGTGGAAACAGGCTGGAACATTCTAAATAATGTCTAAATTAAAGCATAACAGACTCTCATTCCCCTTGGAAAAGGAGTACTGTCCCATTTCTGATAAGTTAACAGTAGTATCCAGTTGGTAGAGGATCACAATTGAGTCCAATTATGCTGCACTGGACTATAATGGGGTTAAAGGGCTGTCATTTACTTCTGAAATGAGAACTCAAATGATATCTGTCAACCTTTGGAATCAGGAGTTAGTCTGGCATCAGGAGTTACTTATTAGCTGCTGCACAAGTCCAGCACATAGCACAACCAATCATTGAAAACACAGAGAGTGAAAACACTTGTCAGGGCAAATGAGTTGTTTTGGCTTTTTTCCCTTGGCCAGCTGAGGAGAGGCACACTGAATATCTAAGTAGAAATGTCAAGAAAAACATATTGCAACTTTATCTGAAAGAGAGAGAAAGAGGACCTGAAATGGAAGACATGAAGAAAAATAAGAATTGATCAAGGAAAATAAATAAATAACTCCTTGCAATACCTGAAAGGTAATGGAATGGATATAACAGTTAAAAGCCTGGGGGATTTGGTCTCCTTTGGATTGTTGAGTTTCATTTTCTTTTGAGACCCCAGTTATATAAATCACTGTTAGCCGTATTCAGAACTCACCCAAACTAGCCAACAGGAATGCATATAACAGTGTCAAGGTCCTAGAAAAAAAGAATAACAGAAAACAGAAATACCTTAAAGGAGGGAAAGAACACGAGAAACTCAGAGAAAATGTTACATTTATCATACAACCAGTGTACACACACACTCTGCCAAACCTGGAAAAACATACACTTAGTGTCAACCTGAATTATGGGATGGGATTTCTTGGACTTTTTGTTTTGGACCCATGTTTGGAAAATAACCATAAATGGTATGTTGCCTTAAAAATGGCTTACCGACAGGAAAATAATAGAATTTATCCCAAAGCGTTCAAGGCTTTTCAATTGCAACATCATGAAATTGAAAGCCATCTCCAACAACAAAAGAACTCATCACAGACCAAAATAGCACGGGTTGGTGAAGACTGTTGTTATGAAAAAGGTTACATTTGTAATTCAGGGTTTGTTTTAAGCTGGTCTCAAGTAAATTCTAAAATTTTCCTAATGAGAAATGCTTTTGTAATCTCAACTCACTAAGAATTATCCTTTTGTGACTTTGAAAGCTGCACTTTAAGTGTCCTTCCTTCCCAAATGAAATATTTCTAGAACAAGACACTATTTCTATGCAAAGTGGTGCAAGACAGATTTTCCCACGTGCCACTCATTCAAGTTTTCTATGACAAATACGCATTATATCAGGGCTTCAATGTGTGCATAAAAGTAGAAGAAAAATCCTCTCACGTTAATTTTAACTGCATCTTTTGAATAACATGCTCAGCAAACAGTCCCAAGCACCTTGCCATAGCTGCTTGAAGTAATGGAATACAGATGAACAGATTTCTCCCCTGGATGAAAGAGGCTTTATCGGATTTATTTTATTCTAGAAGACTTAGGTCTGTGCTTTATAGATGGCTTCTGTAGAGATTTCCAATTACTACTAGTTGAGATTCGATAAATTTTCATTAATTGATAAGTGGAAAAAAGACAGACCAACTGGTCTATATTCCATTCAACATCAGTCATGCCAGCTGCTTTGCAGGGAGCAACTGAGTGCATCTTTCTTTTAGAGTGTAGTTTGACTTTGGGCAAAAGATGGCAAGGCATAATAATCGCATTTAGAGTAAAAGCTGAATAATAAACTTCTACAGTGTGGCAATATTTTAAAGAAAGAACTCTCAGCTCTCAAACATCACATGAAGGTGTGATACCTCAGTGGGAAGCAACGTAGGGATGAATGAATAATTCTATCCTTTTTTTTTTTTTTTTTTTTTTTTTTTTTTTACCAAGTCTATACACATTACATTTGCTGTTAAAAAAACCCAAAAAAACAAACAACTCCAAAACGAAACCAAACCACTTCATTGCTTTGCCTCCCTGGGAAGTGCTTGTAGGCTACCTTTTAGCTGTAAGTGCTTTATAATCCAAACTGCCTGTAGCTGAAATTGGTGTCCCTTTGCTGCTTGATTAGTTAGATAAATTTTGCATGCTCCTGTCTGGGATCCATGGTAATGGAGTTATGTTGCTAAGCTATGAAATGCGCGGGAGGGTCCAGCACTTCGGGAAGGCTGTGATTTCCAGGGCTAATGAGACTTGGTCGTGAAGGCAAGAAGGAATGCTTGGAGGAACGAACAACAGCAATCGCTGGAGCAGTGACAGGGAGGGGATCGCTCCGGTCAGCGGGGACAGGCGGGGCAGCGACGCCCCAGGAAAGCTTCCCTGTGGGGGATGTAACAAGCACCCGAAAGATCATTTAAAAGCGGTGTTGTGGGGAAAGAGTCTAACAGTTCTGTTCCGGTCACCCCGAGGAAAACCTGCATGGCAACATTGTTACAGGTATTTGTGGGGAGGATGCATTAACCCCTTGTCACACACCAGGGCTCCAAGCTAAACAAAACCAGGGCAGACTGCTACAAATGATCTCTCTCAACCTTTCGGGTAGACGTAACTATTCTGTCAGGCCATCCTGGCAAGAGAGGATTTATTTCTTTTTCGCCCCTGGCACAAGAAGCAAAGGTCTTCTCAGAGCTGTTGTTTTTGGTGATGCAGAAGACTCCTCCTGTGGTCACGGCCTGGGGGGCTGGTGGGAAGCTGTGCAGTGGGTACCGAGATTACCCTGGGCACTCTGGTGCTGCTGGTAATCAAATGCACTGCCGCTGCCTGCTGCTACCAGCATCTCAAGGATGGAAAATAAGAGGGAAGAAGGAAGGAAAGAAAGGAGGAAAGGACAGATAAAATACTCTAGCTTTTGTATCCTAGAGGGTGTTTTCTGTTCCCTTTGGGTCTTGACACACCAGCTGAGATCCTCAAGAGACGGGATAAATTTAGAGGCCCAGAGCTGAGGCAAGATTTGTTCTTGACCAGAATCCTAACTCAAGTGAAAGGAGCAATGTAACACATCAGAAAGGATAAATAAGAACTGTAAATCTGTTTGAATTCTCCTATGTACTACCTTACTGCAAGTGTAATTTTGAAGTTTGTTAGATTTACTATTCCTCCATGGTACCAAACAGGAAAGGTCCTGCTCTGCTAAACACATTTGAAGACAGTTCATAGTCCAGAAGACCTTTCAATCTAAGGCCAATAATAGTAAAGGGAAAACATGTATCAAATATACAGTTAATTTAATGACGGAAGTCTCCTTGTCTTCTATTCTTGCAGTCTCTCCATCATTAACTGAATGAATTCTGCTGTCATAGGACAGGTGGTCCTCAAAGAGGTCAGCTTTTCCTTTGAAAATAATCTTATTGTGCACTTCTTTCTTTGGAAGTGCCTAAGTACTTCACAAATACTCACAAACTTAGTCTGCTCATACCCAGATTCAGTTTGCACAGTTAGAAAACAAATTATATCAAACTACTACAGCACCCATTTCCTTGCATTTTCACATTAACTGTTCTTCCCCGGAATGGTACACTGCTGTTCATGGCCAGGAAACAGCAAGGGATTTGGGTGACTGGAGGGGTGGTGGGGAATACAAAAGTCCCTAGGAAGCTTCAAAGGCTATCCTGTGGGTTTCCCAGAAAAAGAGGCTGTCTTTGAAGATGGGCCAAGAGAAGCCAGAATGCCACTTCTTTTAGAGGTCATCATTCTGCAGAGGAATGTAATTTCACTGTGTTCTGGTGCTAGGGAAGCCAAAGTACAGGCTTCTAAAAGGTGCTGGACAGTTTCAAAGGAAGGCAGCTGCCTCTGCAAATTTTTGAAAAAGAGGCATCCTCAGTTCTAGTCCTAGAATATCCATAAAAAACTGAATCCCACTATCCTAAGGTCAGTTTCTGAAAAAAAAAAAAAAAATGTTGGGGTTACATCTTAGCTGATCCCAGCCTTCTCAGTTATCACTCAGTCTAGGATGAGTTTTATAAGTTTACCTAGGCTACCTGAATTATAAGATTAAATCAGTTTCTCTTTGGTAACAAGGGAGAGGAAAAAAAATCCCAAACAAAACTAAGGTCAAAACCTACTGAAGTGAAACTACTAAAAAACCCAAGAGAACAACAACAAAACCCACCCAACAATATAAGCTGCCATGTATGCAAGACAAGTGACAAATAAAATTCTATTTATAGAAAAAAACAAGTAAGTGGAATGCACAGGTCTTGGCTAAAGGAATACTAAAAAGAAGGTGGCACAAGTATTAAAAGATAAATTGAAACTCAGAATGCTGTATAAAGATATATATTTTAATGATATGCCATAACATAAGCTTATGAAAAGGAAAATATAAAACTATTAAATGTGAAAAAAACTTTAATAATGACAATGAAAAAGGCTACAGAATTGTATTCTAAAGAAAGCTCTGAAAAATCTACCTGTGTCATTAAAACCTAGGCTGACTAGGCTGGAAATATTCTGTATTGGGAAAGAGAAAGTCAATAAAAAAAAAAAAGAAAGTTATAAAAGTTATAAAACTCAAAAAACCCTTAAGCATCAGTGTCAATTTTAGATCTCAGACCTGCCTGAAGGTCTTTAGCACATCATCTTCCACTCAGGCTTGCAGTTTGGGAAAAAGAACTAAGGCTAACACTATGTGATAAGACAATAAAAATCTTGTAAGCATTGACTTGGAGAAGAAGCTGTTTAAGGAAAAACACAGTAACAGCAAATTATACCAAAAATGCTCATCAACATATTTCATATGATGGGTTTTTTCAGATATATTTTCACACCTATATTTGATTTATTAACTCAGCATTCAAATGTAAAGTCAAATTTGCATTTTCAATGCTATCTTATTTGTCCCCAAGTGGACAACACCCATTCTAAAGATCAGAAAATGAGTGTTCTTAGACATACATGGACATTCATGCTCTCTCATGGATGTACAAGAAATAGAAACCTGTATGAAAATAGCTAGAATCTTTTGCATTATCATGACAGCAAGAGTATTCCTTCATCCAGAACCTTGCTGAAATAGTTTATTTAGATTCAGGAGAAGAGATAGAACTGGCTCATTTAGACTATGCATGGGGTATAACTTTGCCCACTAGGTTAAAAAAAAAAAGGAAAAAAAAAAAAGCATCTGTTTTCACTGACAGCCTCACTCTCTCCCTGCTCAGCTGTGTCAGCTCTGCCAGTAATGAGCATAAGCACTAATATCACTGGGTTTTGTTCCTTTGCAGCAAGTCTCCCATACAGATTTATAAATGTGACTCTGATGGCAGTACTAGCCATTATGACTCTCACATCAAGAGGCTGATGCACACTTAAGGCTTGGGTTGATTACCTGCCTTTGAAAGAATCTTTCTCAATATTAATCAAATTGGCCTGCTCCCAGTAGAAAAGTACTAATGCCTACCACAGACAACACACCCTCAGCCTTGATTCTGCCCTATAGGGGATCTAATATAAGATGCACAGGAGCGGGGAGGACTGACTGTTCCAAATGACCTCAAACATATCAGCAAAAAGCAAGCACATACAGAAAAGCAAAGTGGTTTGCCTTGTATAAATCCCATTGGAACTGTGTATGAAATTTTTTCTGTGGGATTCTTCCACTGGTGATAATCACTGGGGCTGAGGGGACTAGGTGTAGAGCAGGGCCAGCTGCTTTGGTCTCACCTTCCTCTTGTGGTGGTAGAGAAAGTTACAGCATGCCTACAGTTTGCAATGGTCAAAGATGATTCAGAATTCATGCTGATTTATGACCAATTCTATCACCATGAATTAACATTGCTTTTCCCCCCCCTCCCTCCTCTTTTCACTTATTAGCAACAAAACTTAAAAATTCCAAATAGCCCTCCAGGATTTATGCAAAGTCTCCATGGCCTCAGCTACCTTTCACCCTGATATTTTCTTGGTATGGCGAGGACTCTAAAATGGTTCTTTTCCAGGACTTTGGGGAAGGAACGATTCCAGAAGTTTCTCCTTTTTCAGATGCTCTGCAGGAAGATGCATGATGCTTGACATGTAAAAGTGGTGCTGGTTTTATGAGGACAATCAATGAAACATCAGCAACATACAAATAGGAGAGACGGTGTCATGTCTGAAGAATGTACCTATCTCAGAGATTTAAAAGGGAGCCAGTCAAAGGCCAACATCATACACTCAGTCAATATTACTCCCAAATGAGGTTACTAATCCCAAGGCATGGTTTGTTAAAACAGCACTGCAGCCTTTAGCTAATAACTTGAATCCTACCACCTTAGGCAGACAATTACTGCTCTACCAGCAGCCAGTCTTGCTGACCATAGGAGCTGCAGAAGATACCTACAGCTTTCTGCGGGGAACTGAGGGGAAGAAAGGTGTTCCAAAATACCTCTTTAGAGATAAAATTACTATGAACCAAGCCTCTCTGATAGTTCAGATGTCTTACTGTTTAACAGGGATTGGCATGCAGCTGGATTCCAGGCCAACCCAGCAATGTGGCCCCTGTGGCACCTGCTGGTTTGCTCATTCTGGCAGCAGGGATTCAGATTAAACAGTAGAACCTGTACCAGAACAGTCTTGCTGCAGACCATGAGACACAGCACCACTGCTAGAGCTCTAATATTGAACTGCTGGAAAAGTACAAGCAGCTTAAGAGCCAGTGAGTGCACACGAACTTGGTTACTCTTACCACCGCCAGCAGGATCCACACTAAGAAATACTCATAGTAAAAGATGTTCCTTCCAAAGAAATCTAGTTGCTGTATTTTGGTCTGCACTGACTCCAAAGATTCCTTCCCAGCTCTCACAGGATCGTTGAGACTGGAAATTCCTTAATGACCTTGAATGGTGAACTGGGTTGAAAGGGACTGCCCTTGGTTTCACTCCAAAACCTGAGAAGGGATGGAAGAGGTCACAGGTGCAGCACCAACAGGAAAGCCAAAGTAAGCCTCTTGAAGGCATAAGAATGCATACTAATTTGTAATGGAAATGTGATTCTATTCTTCTCTCTTCCTTGAAATGCTAATCTTTCATTAGTCTTAAAGAAAAAAAAAGCCCAAATCAGCTCTTGCCTATCACGACAGAAATCTTGCCTGGAAGACCAAGATGAATCAAACCAGAACACTGCCAATTTTATCTTGTTGGGAGAAGGAAGGAGCACAGTGGCTTCATACCTTCTAGAGCAGTGGCTGTGGGAGCACATCAGCTGGATCAGGGGAAAGTAACAAAATATCAATCAGATAGGAAACAGAGCAATCTCCTGAACAGATTATGCTAAGAAATTACTCTGGAGTTACTGCTCCAAGGCTGTGAGAGCAGAAACACCAGATTCAATTGCTGGGAAGAAAATCCCCAACAAATCGCCAAACAACCGAGAACAGAGGTCTTCGTCATTAATTGGTTTGAAACACTCAACAGCTGTATTATTTATAGGAAGTAAATTTGGAGTGCTCTAGCGTGGATGAAAGAAACCTTAGTGTTAATCTCTGCCCGTGTGTAGGGGAAAAGGTCACAGCTAAAGCTAGCCAATTTTTTTTTTTTTTTTTTTCCCTAAGGATCGAGTGAAACGCCAGACCACGCCTCTGGGAATTCGTCACCAAAGCGGTACCGGATGGTTTCCTACATCCCAAACCCAGTGTGTACGCCAGGCGACCCCTGCGCTGCCTGCCAGGAGCCGAAGCTCCCTGGAGGGGCGACCCCCGCTCCGCCGGCACCGGCGGGGCTCCTCGGCCGGCTCGGGCCTCAGGGGCTGTGCCGGCATCTGCCCGCAGCACAGGGCGCCCTCCGTGCTCCCTCGGTGCTGCCGCGGCCGGGGGCAGAACCCGCTGCGGGGGCAGCCGAAGGGCCTTCCCGCAGCCTCAAGGAGAGCGGCAGCGCCCGGGGACGGGGCGGGGGGCACCGCCCGCCCCCTTCCCTCCCTCCCTCCCTCCCTCCTTCCTCCCCTCCCACCGCCGTGACTCACCCGCCCGCTCCCGGCGGGGACAAACCCACAGCGCCGGAGTCACCGCCCCAGCCGGGCCCGGCCCGGCCCTCCCCGAGCGGGCACGGCGGCACATCCTCCGTGCCTCCCTCCCTCCCTCCTGCCCGCCGTGCCCCTCGAACGCTCCCGGCGCCTGCGGAGCGCCCACAGGGCCCGCCCTTCCCTGCGGAGCACCTTCCCGGTGGACGGAGGGAGCGCCCGACCCACGGACAGCGCCCCTCTGAGGGACGGCGGCGCCCCCCGCCCCGCCCCGGGCGCTGCAGCCGCGCCTGCGCGCTCCCACCGTCCACCGCCCCGCCCCGCTCATTTGAATATGCTAATGAGGAGTGCGCGGGCGACCCTATGGCGGGGCCAGCAGGCGGTCACGTGGGGCGGGGACGTGTCCTTGAGGGGCGGGGCTCGACCTGCCCAGGCTGCCTTAAAAGCGGGCGGCGAGCGAGGAAGCGCCTCAGTCAGAGCGAGAAAGTGCGGGGCGGTGGGGCCGCGGCTGCTCCGCCCGAAACTTCTGAGTAACATCAACAGGGGGAGGGGAGGGCGGGCGGCGGTGGAGGAGGAAGAAGAAGAAGGTGGTGGTGGGGGGAAGGTTAGCCAGCAGCGCAGCCCTATCCGCCTCTCCCTCATAAACCAGCCTGTGTTGGGCTGAGCAGGCCCCTCACACAAAGGAGGGCAGGGCAGGCAGGGCTGCCCCCCCTTCCCCCCCGCCTCGGCAGAGGGGCAGCGGGGAGGCGCCCTTCCCCGTGCACAGCACTCACAGCCACTTACTCCTCTCCCGTCCCCCGTCCTCTCTTCTCTCTCTCCCCCCTCTCCCCCCCACCCCGCCCCACGGTTCTCCCTTCAGCCCCCCGCCCGCTGTCCATGTAGCCGCCCGGCCGCCGGCCCCTCCGCACTATGCCCATCTTACTCTTCCTGATAGACACGTCCGCCTCCATGAACCAGCGCACCCATCTGGGCACCACCTATCTGGACATAGCCAAAGGCGCTGTAGAGACTTTCATGAAGGTACCGGGCTCTGCCTTGCGAGAGGAGGCGAGAGCGAGCGGGCGGGAGTGCCTGCGCGGGGCGGGGAGGGGGCGGCGGGGAGCGGGGGGCTGCCTGGGCCGGGGGCGCGGGGCGAGGGCGGGCGGCACGGAGCGGGCGAGGGCGTGTGGGAGGGCAGGGCCGGGCCGAGCCGAGCCGGGGGGCTCCGGCGGCGGCGCCGCCTCTCGGCTCACCCTCTGCTTTGTCCCCCCGCGCCGCAGCTCCGAGCCCGGGACCCGGCCAGCAGGGGAGACAGGTACATGCTGGTCACTTTCGAGGAGCCTCCCTACGCTATCAAGGTAACCCCCGCTCACCCCCCTCCTCCTCCTCGCCCGGCTCCTTCCGGCCCCTCCGCCCCCCGGGCGCCTCGCCCCGGCCGGCTCGGCGCGGCTGGGGCAGCGCGGCACAGCCGGGCTCCGGCGGCGGCGGCGGCGCTGGCATCAACATGGCCGCGCTTCCCCTGCGCGCTGAGTGCGAGCAGCAAGGAACTGTGGGGGATGTGGAGACAAGTTGGGAGAAGTCGCCGCAACTCCGCGCAGAGCCCGGCTGCGAAGGGGCGAGCCCGCGGCCAGCACCGGCTTTCGGCGCGGAGAGCCCGCACTCGGAAGGGGACGGCACTTCCCGCGGGCAGGGGGGGACGCCCCGCGACGGGGAAGGGGGCGGAGGGTCCGCATGACACAGGACGGTGAACCTGTTGGAAGTCGCTTCGAAGTGCAGCTGGCTTCCGTCTGGAGGGCGGCGTGAATAGCCCTGAGGTTTGGGCACCGGTGACTTCACAAGGAATTTGCCCCGCGAACAAATCAAAAACGCTCCTTTGATAAGTGGGAAGCTCTAAAATTTAACAGAAATGCTGCTTTTCCGGCTTTTCCGAGCGGCTTTAAATATAAGTAACTTCTGAGGTGTTTTGCTAGTGTTGTTAGTGTTCTGCATGGAGCAGGGAAGACACTTTGTAGCCTAACAAGAAAGCAAAACTTGTATGTGCAGAATAAGTCTTCTCACGTTTCTCTTTGCAGGCTGGCTGGAAGGAAAACCATGCAACGTTTATGAATGAACTGAAAAACCTTCAAGCTGAAGGACTTACAACTCTTGGCCAGTCCCTAAGGACAGCTTTTGATTTATTAAACTTAAATAGATTAGTAACTGGCATAGACAACTATGGGCAGGTAGGTTGACTGTTAATAGGCAAAAAAAAACCCTTAAAACACAGACTTCCCAGAGACAGCAATTAGCTAGTTGTCCAAAGTGGCATCTTCATGAAATTTGCAATATAGAGGCTTCTCCAAAAATAAGCAGAGCTCACATATCTTGAAGAAATACAATCAGAGATTATATTTGGTACCCAACTTACACTTATTTTTTTACTTCAGTTATTCCTCAGTTTTTAAGCTGTGACATAGCCTCCAAGTTGACCTTCCCAGTTCAACTGTATCTTTTTTTTTGTATCAAGTCTGTGTTCAGTACCTTAGGTGGTGAGCCTGATGTGGTTATGAGAACCTTGCTTTCTGTATACAGTGCTGTATAATCAATTAAGTACAGCTTGACAGATGAACCGTTTTTCTAATAACACTGCATCTCCAAAAGTAGTGAAAGAAACACAACTTTTTCCAAGCCATTTATTTCCAGTGAGTTTACCACAACCTTTCTGTCTACTAGGGCCTTGAGAAGCTGTGCTTTTCTAGTGTAGCTATTGCAAATACCCTTTTAAAGCAGGACTTCCACTTGAGGTGGGCCAACGTTCTCTTGCTAATTGATATGAGTTGCTAAAAGACAGAAACTCTAGGTTAAATGTGTGCATTAGGAAGTGTACTGAGTTCTTTCTGGCACTGGATCAAAGCCTGGATTTGTTTCACTTGAAGGGTGTTATTAGTATTGGGCAAACTATAGCATATATTTTTTTCACATGGGATGTACTAACTTGAATCTCCCCTTTTTGTTTGTTATTCTCATGTAATGCGTCCTTCACAATCTGAGGATTAGTTACTGCTCTTGGTAGTTAACGTGGAAATGTGCTTGTGAACATAAGTCCCCTTTCTCCCACTCCCCTTTCCAGTCTATGTGGAGTCTGTGTGATAACGTGCCACGTTTGTTTGGGAAGGAAATTTCTGTCATGCTGCATTGTAATGCTTTGCCACTAGATGATGAAGTGAGCCTAAACATTTTTAAAATGCCAATTTAGTGATGAAACTTAAAGTGCTAGTTCCACGCATGGTTATTTTTTTTCTATTACCATCTGCTGTCCTCATACATCTGTGTATAATCTTCCCCATTTTCTGATGTTTTTGTTTAGTTACATGAGCTACATGAATCTTTTTAAACACTTAACCACTGTAGGCACATGCACAGAATATTGGCTTGTTCCCATTGCTACTGATAATTATTCTAATTCATGTCAAATAATTTGCTCTAAGTGAACCAGCTGTGCTCAACTACTCAGTCAAGTGGGCTGTTGAGTTGTAGTGACTGTTTTGACTCACAGGTAGTGTTCATTACTTCAGTAGCTGCACTTTTGTCTGTGAATCAATGACTTTTTCTTTGGTCTCTTTTGATTATAAGTCTCTCTGGGCTTGAACCCACCTTTGTTTAGGCATGATTTTTTGCTCCATTCCGCATGTGAAACTGGCTGTTAAAGAGGTGTTCACATGTGCAGTCAGGTGACTAAGTAGAAATTCTAACTCTTTTTAGGTAGTCTGCAAAAAGAGATGAATATATTGCAAGTGCCAGGTCCTCTGCTACTGAAGTCACAGGTTCCCATTTTGACTGGTCTAATCAAATTAGCATTTTTTTATACATAGATCAAATTCTGGAGCTCTTGACTGGTCCTCTAGAATTTGTAGGGTGAGATTCAGAGCAGTTAATTGTCCTCAACTTCACTGGTCTTTGAGCACTATGTCTTCTTATCCTGTCTTCCTGTTTTTCATGTCTACTGACTAAAATTTGCTCCAGATAAGTGGGTATTTAACCATACAAGGTCTGAGAAATGTACAAATTCAGGAAAATAAGTGATTAGAATGCTCAGTTGCATTTGAAATAGTTTTCAGTCAGAATATCAAATGCTGATTCTCTTTTATTAAAGCAGCTGCAAATATTAAGGCCACAAAATAGTGATTAAGTAAAATATAGCCAGAAGATCTTTGAAGAGTGATTATCATAGAGTAGGAGGAGAAGATAATTTTACAAAAAAGCAACATGTAGACCCTCTTAAGTGTGGTACTATGAGACATAATAAATCCAAACTTTTATCAAGGGTTTTTTTTTTCTGTGGGAAGTATTTCTGGCTTAAGATCTTTTGACTACCATGCTTCTATTTTAGTGTATTCACAAGCTTCTAAGCTAATTGCCAAGATCCACTTATTTCACATGTATGAATTGTAAACCAGACTTTTCTTATACATGCGAATGACAAGACAAGATACAAGCTTGATGGGATTCTCTGGTTATGTCATCCGACAGTGTGATATCTTGTCTCCCTACTGAGTATGAACTTTTTGTTTAAATGGCAGTGTCACTCACTATACTTGATTTCTTTCAAAGTCGACCAGAGTTCTCCATCAGGTGACATCCTGAACAAGAGTGATGGCTGAACAGTCATTCTGAAATTGAAGAAAATCTCCTGCTTCATATTTTCGTGTGACTTTAATGTTTGGATTTTTATTATGAGTGTTTATTATACTACCTAAGTAAATAAGTGACTCAGTTACTCAAAAAGATTGAGTTACCAAGTGGTCAGCTGACCAAAGTAGCTCACATTTAGTTCTTAAAGGGACACTGTCAACACATTTAGATTAAGCACCTGGAAGATTTTTTCCAAAAACTATTTTTCTGCTATTAGCGCTATGTTATGGCTTTGTAAAAACTGTCTTAGCTAGAATTGCTAGATCCAAGTTTTTGTGAAGGCTTTTTTTCCAAGAAAAAAGGGTTTTACAAAGTACACATATTTTCAAGGTGACTGTTCCTTTAATTTTTGCAGTACATTCAGATTGATAAATTCAGTATTATACTGCTTGAATCCAATAATAGCTTTTCCCCCCATAGTATGCTTTGTGATGATTGTGATAGCAGAAGAATGAACGTTCAAATAAGATGTCATCTTTTAGCCTTTGCTAAAAATAGGTCCTTCTCACCTTCTGCATTTTTATGGAGAGCTTAGGAAAAAATACCAGATTTGGATGTCTTTGGGAAGAAAGCAGTTTAAACACATTTAAGTTCAGTAAGGGTTTACTGTCATATCATATAAAATGCACTTCATTAGCTCACTGTGCACTTAGCTAATTGACTTATTTTTCTCCAATTTGGCTTCTCTGTTGTTTCAGGTAGTCTGAAATACCAAGCCTTTTACTAGCAGATTTATTTGTCCTTTTGGAATACACTCCTAAGTCTCACAACTATGATTTGTTCAGCAGTACATGTATAATCACAATTCAGCTAAATAGTTTTGGGTGAAGTAAATGTGGAGCTTGTTATAGTTAATAAAAGGGTTAAATACTAATAGATGTGTTTCTGTGGAAACAGAAAACATAGAAAATGCAGCTGCTGTTATAATACAGAAAAATACAAACAAATGGTTGAAATGAACTATCAATGTACTTCAATTATTTGAAGTTTGTAGTGAGACTTCTAAGACTAAGCACTGAATCTAAGGTAGGTAAATTTAATGTAAGAAAAGCACATACTAACTTAGTTGTTTTGAAACAGAAAAGCCAACTATAATGCTTCTTTAGTACAAGTGGAATTAAGATAGTAAGTATTTTTCATTCACATGAATGAGGGGCTGCCTGGATTTAGACTTATACAAGCAACACTGTTTGGATGACTTACCAGGCTGTGTGGAGTCTTGGTGAAAGCCTTTTTTTCTTCAGTGCATTTCAAATATTAACAGAAACATAGCTAAGGAATATCAAGAAAAACTAAAATCCAAGTGAAATTCAACTGATGGGAACTTTAAAAATCTTAGGTTAACTACTACTTTGTTCTCTCTGAATGTATGGTTAGACCCATTCATAGCTACAGGAGTAGAACTGCTGATGTGTTCACACAGCAAAACAGCATTGCTCTGTATAGATCAGCATGCTAAGCCATAATGGCTTAAATACTCTAGGATTCCAAATACAGGTAAATAGCCTACCTAGGAGATCAAGTCTAATAATGCTTCTGGGCCCAAGACAGTCTTGTTTGAGTCACACATTATAGACTGACTCCTTGCTTATGTGCTTATCTGTATCTAGGATCTCCTCAGCTTATAAAAACAACAATCACATGTAAAATATTGTCCCCTAACTTGAACTGCTTTATTTTTTTGCAAGGATAGTTTTTCTTTAAATTGTTGAGTGGTTTTATTTTCCCAATAGGCTTTTGAGAATTGTTACTTGTTCTCAAAAGTCAAAATCCCCTGAGCATGGCTTTTGTCTTGGCATTGTGGGTTCATAAACACTGCACTGAAATGGCTTGTGTTGAGTCTGCCTCCAAATTTGGAACCAGAGTTTAAGTTAGCATTTCCTGCTTTGTCATGTTGGCACAGTTGCATGGGCAGTTCACTTCTCATGTTGGTAAGGGCAGAGGTTTGCACTTCTAGAGTAGTTCTATTCTGGTTTGGTTTTTTTTGTCCCCCCTTCCCCAACAAAACCAAAGGGGAGAATTTCAAGACAGTAGTAAACAACAAGCAAGTTTAAGCATGGTAGTGGCAGAAATATATATAAGAAAGGATTTCTCATAGTCTTCTGTGGAATAAAAATGGTTTTGATATAAACCTGTGTGCCATGCTAGTGTCAAAGATTTATATGTGAAGTGCTGGTGAAAGTCTTTCTCACTGGCTGTGTGATGAAATTAGGCACATTCATTCGAATTTATACTTTTTAGGCTGTAACCTTTAAGTATTGCCATCTTGTCCACCCTTGCAATCTATAGGTTTTAGTTAGTTTTGTTTTATAATAACCTTTCATGAGAGCTACAACAGACACTCTTGAAGTGTTTTTTCACATTGTGAGGTGGAACTGCTTGCCTTTCAGCCTTCCCAGCACAACAAAACTCACTGAAATAATAAGTGTTCTGAAAATCAGATTTCTGGTTCTAACCCTGTGTATTTTTAAAGAATTTTAAACAAACTTATACGAAGTAGTTTATTTTTTCAAGTGAAAACAATCTCATCAATCTGTTCCAGCAGCAGAAAGAAGTGAGGTGCTTCATCAAGTTCTGAATGTGCTTTGACCACTTTGAATCTTTAAGTGCTCAGTATTTAAACAAATTTGATTTGGAAGGGGCAGTGACATAACATGTTCATTGTGACTTTGATTTTTAGGGTGTCAGTTGAGCACAGTTTCACTGCCAGAGCTTAAGGAGATGATATAGATTTCTGTTCCTGGCTGAAATTCATGGATTCACTAAAAAGTCACCAGAGGAAGTCTGAGGACAGTTAGGAGTACCAAAATTTTATATCTTGGTGTGACTTTCTCTCTGGAACAGTTTATTTGCGTCAGGTCATTCTAAACCCCCTGGATATGCTAACTTTGTTATTTGGATGCTTAAGGTTACGTGTCCTATAATTGAAGTATTCTTGTCTTTTTTAAATATATTTGAGTTTCATCACAACAGTTGTTGGGAGGCAGCACAAATACCTATAGATTAGGAGCCAGGAATGTGATTATCTTATGAAATACAAGTTGGTTTTTTTTTTTAGTAGAATCTGTCATGGTTTATTTTCTGAATCCCAGAATGCCAACTTGATTGTATGCATCTATATCTAAGACATCTTCAGCCTAGATGCCTGCTCTGGAACTTATGGCCTCTTGTGTTTATAGTTGTGCCAAACTTGCTTCAGGTTGTGAGTGTGACTTTATGTAGTATAATGTATCAGTGACTGATCAGCGATGATCAGCTGGACTGCAAACTCCAATGATTCAGAATTTGTTTTAAAACAACTAAGTTGTTCCTGCTCTGGTGGTGATAAATTTGAGGAGAGAATTGGGGGGGGAGTTGGAATGTTATTCAGAAGAGTTGCCCTGTGTTCAAAGGTCAATAAGGTACTTTCAATGAGCTTTTCAGTACTCTGGATTGTTAACAAAAAAGATGTGCAGGTTTTTGTACACAACTGTCTTTTCCCCTTGTTGGTGTGTTTTTTGGTTGTGTTGGTTTTTTCATGGTTTTTTTTCTTTGTTTTTTGTTTTTGGTTGGTTGGTTGGTTGTTTTGGTGTGGGGTTTTTTTTCTGGTTTTTTTTTTGCTTGCATGTTTTCCCTACTCAGTGTTCTGGCAACTGTAGGACTCATTACCCTTCTCCAGTATATGGAGAACAGAGGCCTGGCTTAGGACTGTGAATTGCACTGACTGAGCTAGGAGCAGCTATGTAAAGTCATTGCTGTGAAGCAGAAAGGCTGCTGTAATTAGGGACTTGATCCAGGGCTTGACAAGGTCAGTTATTTTTGGAATAAAACATTCAGAAATATTTTTAGGAAATACAACCAAAATCATCTTAAGCCCAGAGTCTTTGAGGCTGACTTTTGTTTGGTATGGCTGGTTATTTTAACTTTAAAAAAAATAAATTACAAAGGCTCAAATATAACCTATTTTTAGCAGCTTGTGTTTACTATATTCACTTTGAAAACTGCCAGGATTTGTTGGTTGATTGATCTAATTTCAAATGATTGAGGTAGTGATTTATTTACTAATCTGTAACTAACTGATAAAGTGCATCTTTTTCTTTGACGATTTCCATTACATTAAAAATAAGGTCCAAGTTATGATCACAGTTGCTTTTGCTGCTTATATAGTTCAGTTAATTTAATTTAAGAGAGCTAAAGTTCTTCCCTTTGTGGGATTAACAGATATCTCTCACATCAGTACTTAAATGTTTCAAATGTTAGTAGCTTTTTCTTCATTTTAATGCTGTTTTTTACTGTTAGTTTACTTGCTGGAGTTCATTACAGATGAAATCTGTTCTATGTATGTTTTGCCTTTTTTTTTTATTTTTTGAGGCTCATGTGATTGTGGAAGATGGAAGGACTGAATTGTTTTTGAAAGTTACCAAGGACCTCATCTAAATTGGAGCACTTAGAAGTTAATCAAGGAGTTATTACTTATATAATATGATATTTAAAACTCAATTAAATTTGTTCTTAAATGAAAGGAACAGGACAAACCTATATACTAAACTGTCATTTTTGAAACTGACTTAGTAATGTCTGGACCTCTGATTTAGGCATGTGAAGACATCAGGGATATCTTGAGGTTTTAAGCTTGATGTCCTGGTAAATTGTACCAAGTATTCATCAACATGTATTGCTCGGTATGAACAGTCTTAAACTGCTTTCTTGACACATGCCTTTTGTTTTCACATATGCACTATTCGGTATGGAGATTTTGCATTCCAAATGATCAGTTCTTGCATTGAATCTCCTTTTCAGGCTGCTTTGAGTTGCCTCTTTTGTTTGTGTGGTTTTTTGTTGTTGGTTTTTTTTTTCTGTTAGTTTTGGTTTTGTTCTTGGCACAAACTGTTTGAGAGAATTCCAAAATGACTGAAGTTGCGCAATTAAATGGTCTTTAAGCAGTGCATTCAGTGCTAGACTTGGAAACCCAGAATGTGTAAAGTTATGAGCATCTATAGAAATGATACTGAGCACAGAATTTTCTTGTTACATGTTTCAAGATGGATATGCAATGAAATCATTTCCTATAGAATGCAAACTTGCAAGCTCAAGCAAAGCAAGCAGCTGATATGGTTAAATATATTTCTATGACTTTATTTTTGAAAATGGATTTGATCTTTCTTTTCTTATGCAGTTTGAATGTCTTGTCTCTGTAGTATTTCTAAATATAGAAGTGATATCTTACTGGATCCTTGATTTTTACTTTATAGCTTTCAGATTGGGCATGGCTTGTTTAAGATGGTGTCTGTTTGGAGAATCAGTAGTTAATTGAAGCCATAGTTTGGGTTTTTTTGAAGATTTTTGAAAATAATGCTTAGGACTAAAATGCCATGGAGCAAATGACTTTTTCATCCCATTTGTTTTCCTAAGTACCTTGAATTTCCTTTTCTTACATGGACCTTAGGTGACCTGTGTTATGGACATAGTGGTTGTTTTAAGAATTCTCCCTTCATTCTTATATTCTGTAACTGATGTGCTGAGGAGTTTGGTCTCTGACTCAGCTTTAGGAAAAGTCTGCTGTTAACAGTTGTGTTCTGCTTTGGAAGCCTTTTTCCTTTTTTTTTTTTTTTTGTTTAAGCCAGCCACTCATTTGTTCTCGTTGCCTGAAATACAGAAGGCTTCATATCACCAAACCAGTGTTGTAACTGTGCATGCAAAAATAATTTCATCTACTGCTAATCTGTAGTGCCAGTAAGGGATGAAACAAAAACCATGTCAATATCTTGTAATTCTTCATTGATATTCCACACAAGAAACTGTTACTGGTGCATGTCTTGGGCATTGTAGTTAATTTTATGTATTTATAATGTAGTTAATGAAAGAATTCTCTAGAACATGGGAAATGACTTTGCCTATAGTAACCTTGCTGTAGTCTATTGAGAAGGCAGCTGTATGTAGCTTAATTTAGGTTTTGTAATCTCCTCACCTGATGGAGGAAAGATTTCTTTGGTAGCCATCCTTACTGTAAAATTGTTGCCATTGATATGTTGGCTTTCAGAATGTCAATGAGTGCAGGAGAAATAATTTCAGAATGTGAATGAGTTTGGGAGAAATCATTACTGCTTGAGCAGCATTTTCCATTTCCTTGAGGGGAAAGATGATGAGTTCATGGAAGCATGAGTTCAGACCTTGATAAATTCTAGTAGACTTTCTTGAAACTGTTTTTAAGGTCTTCTCCAAATAATAAAATAATTTAAGATACAATACTACTCTTCTATGTTCAGAAGAAAAGGGAAGTGTGTATGTAATACTGTTGAATGTGGCTGAGCCTTCCTGAAGATGGGTAATTGGCAACAAAAGTGGAATGATATGATAGGCTGCCCTGGTGTCAGAACCAACTAATTGTTGGATTAAACATGGAGTTAGATTAAGAGATTAGGGTTCAGTGATGGAATACTTCTTACTTATGCAAGTACATTTAGAGGTTTTAGGTACATAGCTTTGTAAAAGTATTAACTTGTTTCTGAGTGTTTTGAGATAGTATGCAAACTGAGGAGGTTTATCTTGTTATTCAAATCACAGCATATGAGGATGGATTTTGTTAACTTGTGCTCCCTCTGCTGGCTAGTGTTTCAATTACAAAGTAAATTACAGGTTTACATAGGTGAGGTACTCTCTGGTGTGCTCTTTTGGCAAAATATCAGTTTATGAATGTTCCTTGTAAGCAGGTAAAATTACAGAAAAATCCATGTGAGTTCTGATTTGTGAGAATCAGTGGTGGTGTTGACAGTTGGTGTTTTCGTAGTACATAGTTACTGTCATGGACACAGTCAAGAGTCCTTCAGCACTTGTCAGACCTATTCCTTTCCCTCATTTGAAGAGATTTGGTGTTTTTACCCATCCTGTGTGCTTATATATTGTTTCATACACAAAGTAATTCAATCTTTATGGTTTTTGGGGCAAGGGAGGACTCCACTTTGGACTTGTAAAAGCTGCTACTATTGCCTGCATTTCTGAAGGTCATTTTCCCCTTGAGATGTAGAGGTCTCTTCTCATGGCTGTAGTAAGGGGATCTCTCACATTATTTATAACGGGTTTTTTATCTGTGTTCTTTCTGAAACCTCTCTGTGGGTGAGGTAGTATTCCCAGCTGCCTAGCATGAAGGGAAGGCAAAGCAGAAGTCTTCCCGTCTTGGATACTACAGGGAGAGCTAAAACATTGCAGTATTATGATAATGTTTGTCCATGTGGTAGATGTTTGTGGACTAGCACAAATAATAAGAATCCTCCTGCTGTCCTTCAGCTCCTTCAGAAAAACACTGGGCATTTTTTCTTGGTGGTAGTGTAATTTCTGGAATTGGGCTTTCATTAGGTTGTTTGTAAGATTGCTATTTGTAGCTGATCTGTCTTTGCCATTAATCAGGCATCGAGATTTCTGGTTTATATTAAAATTTCTTCTGTGATTTGAAATCTGAAACACAGGTTTCAGATCACTTCTCCTGTGTAAAAACTCAGACTGGTACAGAATTCCAGTATGTTCTTCAGCTCTTACTCATTCAGGCTGAAGTTGCAGAAATCTGATGTTGAAAAGGTTCCTGTTCAAGGAGTCAATTTCAATTCTAAAACAGCCATAATAAATACATGAAACTTCAAAGCTCTTTTTATTGTGCAGGTTCATTCACTTGGATAACACTGTGATGGAGTTTAGAGGTGCTGTATTTTTCAGTCTGGCCACAGAATTATGGAGCTCTTATGACTTACCCTGTGATAAGTCAGATTTATCAAAGGAAGTGTTGTGGTAGAATTGGACTGCCTTTCTTGCTCTTGCCTCCTTCCCCAGCATATTGTGTTCTGGTAGATCAAAGTTTCATAGTGTGTTAGTGCTAAACATTAATTAGGTCATATGCAGCATAGCTTCATCTGGGAAAGCTTCCATTTAAGGACATTTTGCTGCTTATCAAGTAGTAGGGAAGAATTTACTCATCTACCAAAATTGAAAATGTATTTGCTCCTGAATATTACACTGTGTTAAATATATGTGCATGATTTTGGTGTGTCTGCATACATTTGAAAAAGTCTTAAAGACAAAGCTTTTGTCAAGCTTGCCAGATACGAATTCACTAAAATACTACTGTGATGCCAGTGTATTCAGCTGTTTGTGACTTGGGAAACAATTGTGTGAAAGCATAAAATATGGTTGGTTCTATAGGTCTTCACAACTCTATTGATTGGTTCTGCAAGGATAATAGAAAATAGTCAAAGCTGCTGAGGATGCGAATGGGACAAGTAAGAAGTTGCACAAGATACTACAGCTCTTATGCAATTGACTATGAGAGCAGTTGTTAAATACCTTTGTGTACTTGACGGATAGTGTTCTGCCTTGAGCAATAAAGTGGAAAGTCTAATGTTAATTTAATGTCTTAAACATTTTATGATTTTGCTAAAGTGTGACTGAAGTTTCTAAGATACAAAAAGTGAAAACCATGATGTATTTGGGCCATCTGTTTTAGCTTGAAATTCAAGCTCAGTGTTTTGGTATCTTTTAAGCTGTTATCAGCTAAAAATAGCTTTAAAACTAATAATTTTGCTGTCGTTCTGATGTTTAGATTTTATTTTAAGCTATTGTTTTTGAACAATGGTTGATCACAGATTCTCCTGAGCATTTATGAGAATCTTGACCATTTACATTCCAAAAATGTAAAAAAAAATTATTGAATTGAAAAACTGATAGTGCACTTCTGTATTTCCTGGTCAGATATCTAAATTTACTGGCAGTTAGGGCTGATACTTATGAAAATGAAAAGGCTCTGTGAAGATAATATAATGAGAGATGGATGTGCAGTACAGCTTCTGTTAAATTCTGTAATTTACTGAACTGAATGTGTAACTGTAAACATGTGTTGTGGTCTCAATGTGGGTTTTTTCCCCCATTAGTAGTAATATATTCAGTTAAAAATAGGCACTATATTTCAGTTCAAATTTATTTTCAACTTCTACCCTTTCTTGGGCATGAAGTTTTTTGTACTACTAAGTACCTTTTGCAGTAGTTGCTTGTCACTTAAATCAGTCTTCTCCTACTGCATGTATAATGTGTATACTTGCGTATGTAAGGTCACAGTAGCTCTTGAATTGCTTTACCTGTACACTTGGAAGAAGCAAAAAAATCATGCATGTGTTAAATCAATCATGCTGTAAGTTGATGCTAAGCTTATTTGCCAGTGGAAGTGAATTCTTAGTTGCAAGTCTTAACTAGGCAATAATGTGTCATGATGATAATTTGATATGCTCCTGACTTGATCTGAGGCTCCCTCTGAGAGCATCATGCAAACTGAGATGGATTGGCTGTGCCTCTCACTGTGATGCCCTGTGAATGGTGTGAAACTCAGTGGTGCTCACTGCTCTCTAATTGTTGTGTATTATCTGAGCACAGAACTAATCCAGCTGGAGACTAAAGACATGGCAACCAGTGCGACTGAGTTGCTTTGTGATTTGGAACAAATAGTTGTGAAGCTGTCAAATTGTTGAAAGTGTTGCATAACAGATAAGTCAGTTTTAAGGCTCTGAATATCTTGATTGTTCTTTTTTAGCCAAGGAAGCCTGCCCTGGTATTGATGCTGAGTTTTAAATAACTTTCTTCCAAACAGAAGGTTTTGGGGGGTTTTTTGTCATCTTGGTGCGTATCTTTGAAAATATAGATTGCAGGTGAATGAAAAAAACCTTCCCTGTACCATGGTGCAGTACTTGGTGGTTGAACAGGATCATAAGCCAGGTGCTTCCTTTCTTAATACTTTCTTTAACCAGTGCTACAAACGTTCAGAATGAAAACCAATTTATTGCAAAGAATTTGCTTTTGAAATAAAGAAAACTTTGTGGTGATTAGTTATTTGTCAGAGTAGGTTGTAAGCAGGCTCATTATTTACACCTTGTTCTCCTGAGCTGCTTTCCTGTGCATTGCAGCATGCCTGTGAGTTGCCAAAGAGCTGGTAGTATACACTGTGATCCACTGTTTCACTGTAACCAAAATAATCGCGCTGGACGGAATTGATTACCTATGCTTTCACAGTCAATGGTGCTACTATATATTTTGAAGAATATGGCATTTCTAAGATGTGTAAATTGCAAGTGTTTTATTTTAATAGTATATTTCTAGACAAAGAGAAATAAAAAATAATTTGATTACTGTAAAATTAGATTAAAATAAAGTTCTCAGCCAATCATTGGCAAAACTGCTGCAGTTTAGTTAAAAAGATTGGTAAGTGTGAGTCTTCTGAAATTTAGCTCTGTGAAATTTACAAAAACGTCTGAGTTTTGAGAGCTTATATAAATAAGAGGATTTTTTTTTTTTTAGAAATACTTGACTTGATATTGGTTTTGTAAGCCTTCCTATATCTAAGGTGAGGAGCAGGGTCAGAAGTCAGTGGTGTTAAATTAACGACATGGAAATTTTTAGTCAAAAATAGATCTCAGTAATAGGCATTTTAACTGAAATTTTTCCTTGATACATCTAATTACATTTCTGAATAAGAGTTGATTCTTAATATGTTGGTGACTATCCTTTGTACAGGTAAAATGCTTGTGAAATGTATAGAAAGTAGATTGAGGATGAAGTTTCTCCTTCAGACTTATTTCCTGGGGGGAGCTCAATATTGTTTCCTTCCTTATTTTATGATCACTCTAAGACCAAACTAGTTAAACCTAAGGCTTAAAGTTTAGATGGGTAAAACTGAGAAAAAGTATGGTTGAGGAATTAAAGTTTTTAAAGATGAGGATATCCAGATAATAGAGTTGTCAGAGATGAAATTTTTAATACTTATATTTCAAATGGCACCACAGTATTGACACAAAAAGCATTGCTTATGACATTCTAAATCTAAAATCTTAGTTTATCAAATGTCAATTTATTTTTACGCTTATTAGCAAAAGGAATAAAATATTTTTATGTTCAGTGTTTGTGAGAGCAGTGGTGTTTTCATCTAGTTAGAAACCCTGCTTTCAATATTTTAGCGTGATGTAATTAGCTTCCAGCTGATGTTTTGCAGTTGTGGTAAACTATAAGTTGGCAGAATAACATGCTATAACTACTCTTAAGAATTAAATAAGGCTAAATAGTCTTAGGAAACTATTCTAATTAAATTGAGTGTTTTGAGAGTCCTTAAATTCTTTTGAGTAATTGTTTAAATTGGATTATGAATTAGCTTAGCTTTCATAGGAGAGATTGTCTTGTTTTAATTCTTTCATGCTTTCTATAGTGATGGTATACTGTTTTAAAAGAAATTAAGATTTTTCACTAAAGTTTGAAAAATTATTAAGCAAATAACTTTTTAATTTTTCTGTTGGAAATTGATCACTGTAAATATGGCCTTGCCACAGTAATCAAACTGCATACCCCTCACCAAAGATATTTCAAATCGTTAGGTAATGTTTCTGTTCTAAGCACAGTCAGTAGATAATCCTTTACATGTTGTAGATTCTAAAAAACGGCTTTTAAAGGCCTTTTTCTTCAAACCTGTTAGTTCTCATAGTTTTAGAGTCAATTGTAAGTATTCATGAGATTGTCTTTATAAGCAGAACTAGGCTATGGGTGTAGTTATATTTTTCTTTAGTTTCTGAAGAAGGAAAACAAGGCCTTGACAAGAGAAGAGTGGAACTTACTAAATAAAATAATGTGGTGACTTTTATTCAGCCCATTTTTAACCCTAGGTAGAGTGGAATGTGTTATCTAGTCTTGGAGTTGACATGTGCATGGATAATTCTTGAATTCTTTTTCAGGAGGGACAGAAAGCTCCTAGAATACTGGCAGTAGGAAAAGGAACTGCCAGTAACCAACCTAGTTTTTTTATAACAGCTAGACTAATTCAATGTCTTGGTGGGAATTGCATGGATTCATATGGAAAGTTTATCTATATTTCAAGTATTTGTTTCTGAAGTAAATGTTGCATGTTTGATTGAACCAGTGTAATCAAAATGTAACTGGTGCTGTTTATAATAGTGCTAATACACATAGAGTATGAGTTCTTAACCCAGGAATTGTGATTTCAGGGTATTATGCTAGTGCTTTACTTGGGCACACAATTAAATCACACATAAAATCAACCCTGCAATAGGGGGAATTAAAAGTATCTGTTTTGAAGAGATGGTTACTTTTCTGAACAGCTGCTAGTTTGTCAGAATACCACAGTCTGCATTATTTGTGAAGTCCTATGTTACCCATTTTTGCTATGTTTTTGTATACATTTATCAAATAGAGATATGTTAAATGTGTCTAACTTTCCATGGCCTGATTGTAAAAAAGCTCAGAAACCCATTGCACTATACTGTGCACTACATGAAAATAAATACCTCAGGCTTCATTGTTTTGTTACTGGATATCAGTGGCCTTTTAATGACTGAACAGAACATTATGAATTTGTTACACCATTTTAAATGAAACTGCTTTTTTTCCCTTAGGGACGAAACCCTTTTTTTCTGGAGCCAGCAATAATTATAACAGTTACTGATGGAAGTAAATTAACTACTACCAGTGGAATACAGGAAGAGGTAAGGTCTGACCTCTGTTTACTGTGATGTCTACTAAACATGGTGTTGCAATACTATTTACAGTAAGAGCGTAAATTGACTCCTGAAAAGAATGCTCATGAATATCTTAAGCTTGCATGTGTTTTGCTTTTAGTTTGAAGTAATTTTATGCATTAAGTCTACAAAAACACCCCCCTGAATAACTTTTTACTTACCTCATGTGACAGAAACCTGTGATGCAACTGTTGGTCTGTTTAGTAGACTGAGTTTGCTATTTCTATCCAGGGAGTTGATGCCTTTTCAAATGTGTTAGCAGAAGAAATTGTTTTCTATAAAGCATGTGTGTCTTTAATTGGTCTAGAGATAATTTCTTTATGTATAGACCCAAGTTAATGAAGTGCTTTCCCAAGGCATGTTGCCACTAGAGAGTATGTGAAATGTACCACTTTCACACTGGGTTCTTAAAAATAAATATATATGTAATCAAATCAGTAGTCCTTATAATTCAAGATAAGAGCTGAAGAAATGTATTTCAAATCTAATCTGTAGAGCAGTTTAAAATCAAGATCTTAATATACTGGAGTACCTGCTCAGATGTGTGGCAAACTCAATGCTATACTGATGCACTGAACTGTTTTAACTTACTGGCTGCTTTGAATTCTTTCACTAAAAAGATGGAAATGGTCACTAGGGATAGGGCTGGTCTGGCCAGCCCAGTTCCATGTAGTAGTTAAAAAAACCCAACCAAATCAAAAAACAAATCTTCAAGATCATTCCCTTTTCAGGGAAAAGTTTAATATCCAAAGGTCTGTTCTAAAACTTTAGGGGAAGATTAAGATTTTACCTGTGCTGCACCACTTTTGACCATAGAATTTAACTTGTCATGTATTGTATTCTTTAGTTACTCAGTTTTTTCCTAATAATCTATTATATTGCATTCTTACAGCACTTCTTACAGAAGTTTGTATGAAAATTGGTATTTGAGTGTTTTTGTAATGTATCTGACTTAGAGGAAGAAAATTGAATGACCTCATAATTCTATGTGGACTACTAACAAATGAGCATAGCCAGTAACTGAAAGGGAATTCCTGGATCCAGGATAACAAGTAGGTTGTGTAAAAATCTCAACTCCCATCGTATTATTTTACCCAATAAGATACTTTCAGCTTAATCCAGTGAGTGAATGGGTGCAGTCCAAAATGCCAAGTAGAATAGAATAGTGTGACACATCTAGAGTCTTCTACAACATACAGTGGTGTTCACGGTAGAGTACTGTTTGGGTAGTCTCCTAGTTGTGTAAGTCCCTTCTTGAGGAGAAGTATTACACTGCCCACAAATGACTAACTTGTAAAACTTGACATGGACATAATGGAGTAAGGGGCACCAAGGTGCTCAGATGGTAAAGCAAATGACATCGTGGTAGAGTCTTAGAACTCCTTTTGTTCAGCCTTTAGAAGAGGCTGTGGGGTGTTTTATCATCATTTGCAACAACTTAATGGGGCATGGAGCCTGGTTTTTCTTGGAGGTACACAGATCTGAGATCAGGCAACAGCTGCGAGTTGTACCATAGGAAATTCTGATTATATATCCAAAAAAGCTGTGTGGGTGATTGAATACTGGCATAGGTTGTCCAGTGGTTGTGGAGATGGTAAAAGCTGAGCTGGACAAGACCCTAGCAGTCAAAAGGCTCAGGACTATATAGCATTCTTGTATCCCTTCTAATGCTATGTTTCTCTGTTAAATTTGCTTTCATCTTGTTCATTATTCAAAATTATTTATGTAAGAAAGCTGTATTGGTTGTCATAAGCTCCTTTTCTGACAGCAAGAGTCAGGGTTTGTTTTTTATAGCCAGTAAGTGTATTTTGTATTCCTTTTCCTTAAAGTTTGGGTACAACTTTTTCATCTTAGTCTTTACAAGATGACATTTTCTTACAATCAGGCAACCATTTGGTCATACATTCACATCTTTAAACTGTTGTAACTTAAGTTGAGAAAAAGGGTTTCCTGATGGCTGCTCTAATCTGGTATCTGAGCTTGGAATATGAGCAGTGCTGACTGATACGTGCGTGCTACACCTAGAGTTTTAGTATCTTGGTGGTGACATTGGGCCAAATTTGACCCACGGTTTGATGATTGTTCCGTTATGTTCTAGAAATAGAGCTGTTTTAAAGATAGTGAACTAATGATTTTTTTTGTAAATAAGCTGATGTAAAGGCATCATCTTCTGGAGGAATGGAAAGTGATTGCTGCTTTTACTACCTGCAAGACAAAAAGCAAGTTTGAGTGCTTTTCCATATGTATGTAGTGGGTGCTTCATACCCAGCAAAAGATGGGATATTTTTTTTTCCTCTTTTTCCATAGGGTGTACTGGCAGGAACATTTTAAACAGTATCAAAGTGCAGTGGAAGAAGAAAGCATTGAAGTGTGCTTCTGTCTTTCAGGGATGATATTTTGCTTTTGTCAGTGTACATCCTATTGGTCAGAATTTTTCTTAGTTTAGCTTGTGTCCTTTACAGTTACCTCTCAAGTTGGGCATACAGAAATGAACCAGAATTGGTACAGTAACATGACTCTGGAGATATGGAAGTTCATTGCTGCTCTTTAGTTCAATTACAAAGCTTTTCAGTCACTTTGAAATGTCTGTTTTGTTCTTTGGGTTTGACTTTGGGGAGGCTTTTCAGAGTTGGTGTTGGAAGTGATCATATCCCACTGGCTATGACAACAGTGTTTTTACTTGTTAGCATTGACTAAGGCAGTATATTTTTAGTTCTTTGAAGTCATATGTACAAGGGAACCAACAGAATGTTGGGTTTTGAGTTTATGGTTTTGTTGGTTTTTTTTTTTTTGAAAGCCTGTTAAGCCAGTATGGAAGCTCAAGGCAAGTTTTCTCAAAGCTTTGTCATTCAGTTGAACATTTTTGTTCTTGCCCATGAAATCAGTTTATCACTATGGGAACACTGTCATTTGCCCTAGTGTGAAGCAGTCAAGCTTAAACCCTGTTTCAGAGCTCTTGCTGAATTCTTCAGATATCCTGTTTCTTTGTAGATTTTAATATGGCTTTTGCAGAAAAAGAACCTTACCTGTTCAGTACTGCTTTGTCTCGTGTGCAGTTCCTCAGATTGAAGACAGAAATGATACAGTCTATGCAATTACCTTCACTTGCATAAGTTAGTAATATTTTCAGTTCTGTCCCTTCTGGTATTGCTTACTAATGCACCAGTGCTGATATACTGAAGAGTACCAGAATGAGTTTTACATTCAGCATGGCTTGTTGACCAGATTCTTCCCTGGACTTGTCCCATTCATATCTTCAGGAGGGAATGGGCTCATACTGTTGGGAAACTGTTCTGAATTAGTTGGTTTCATGCTATGGATTCCTTATGGAGCGGCTTTCACTTCTGGCCTGATCCCTCAAATTTAGTCTTATCCCTTTCTTGGTCTTTCCTTTAACAAATATTTAATTGCTTGAAGTGATTTCTCTTATTCCTCCTTATATTATGAAAAAACACTGTACTTTTCTGGTTTTCCAGCTGCTGAGATATGTTCCCCTTGTCCTCCTTCTATGTACCCTCTGTTTTAAGAGGAAGTATTAAACCCCTGTTTGCAAGACTGAAACTGGATTATTGACCTATTAATACATTCTGATGAATGATTATGCAAGCAAAAAGCATGAGCAGCAGTGCTTGGTTTCTCTATGTTGCCATTCTTGTGATTATCCAGTTATAAGAGACCTAGAGAAATCAGTGATTTTCATGAGTCTTAATCCCTGAACTGTTTGGCATTGTCACATTGATCTTTCTCAGGGTCAATCATATTGCATCCCTGTTGTAACAACTGCAACAAGTGGCAATATCCTTCTTACTTGCAGGAATAATCAGGAACTGTAAGTGCTCCATTGTATTTTAAATTATTGTTCCTCCAGTTAGAAATCTAGACTTAAAAACAAATTTTGCAACAAGAGTGGCAGCTATTACGTATGTTCCCATTCTTTCTCATCCTTATTCCCATTAGCAGTGGTTTTGGGGTTTGCGGTGTTCGACACGGCTCCAAAGCTCTTCATATGTGTGTTTTTGATGTGTAACCATCAGCTCAGTGAGCACTTGCTCATGGTTAATGCTTGTGTTGGATTGGCCAAGTATATCCATGATGTTGATGTGATGTGTCAGTTGACCTTGGTGTCTCTTTGTGGTCTTAAGTTATTTCTTATGGAAGAACAATTTCTGGCTTTCTCTGTGCTACAACTGCATGTAAAAAGATGGGAAAACAATGTTGATGACTCTGACTAGAGTTTCGCAGTCTATCAAGAGCTGATTTTCTTAGTTGGACTTGAATAGAGTTGCTCATCCTTAGTCCTTAAGTCCTGTAAGGTTAAAGTGCTGCATTTACTTGGAATACTAGATGTCTTTTCATGGGTAGCAGAAAAGTATGCAAGGAAGTTAGTTTTTAAAGATTCTTTTTTTTAGATGCAAAAAGAGAAGTTGACTGTCTCTGTATGGATATTTTTATTCAGTGCCTGATGTGTAACAACCTTTTATGAGATTTCCCAAGATGGAGCTGCCTGTAATTATCTGGGTACTAAAGCTTAAGCAGTGCTAGTGCTGCCCGTTCTAATGTACAAACCCATATGTGCAGCCACTGCTAGAAGATCATTACTGTCTTCAGTTCACCAACTACCATACCAGTGGAGAGTGCTCTAAAATGCTTATCTGTCCTTTTTTGTTTTTAGGATTTTAGACCCTGCTGGTTCCTATGATTGCATGAATTTAGATAGTAACAAGGACTGTGAATAAACAGACCTGCTCACCAATAACAGAGTTCTATAAGATCTCTTCAGTACAATGTTGTGCTCCAGCCTCTATTCATTCTTGAGTATTTTAGTGATTGTAAAGGCAGGGAAGAGGGTGGTAGGGTTTGTGTGTGCTCCTACAAACTAGTGTTGAGACAAAACAGCTGGTTTCTAGTACTAAGTTGAGAGGACAGTTGTGTGTGACTACATAGACAACATGTTGCAGACCAGTACTGGTAAATAACCTCCCTTTAAAAAGTTCAGGCTACCTTTTTCTCAACAGCCAGTACAAAAGACAAAGAGGAAAATATGTGCATGCCTTCATATTGAAATATATATAGGGAAGAAAGGAAATGCAAGATACAGAATTCTAGGCTCATTTTCTGATAGGTATGCAGTTGCTATGGTAATACAGTACCAGTTTAAAAGTAAAGGTAACTGGAGATAAGGAGATCAAATTATTAGTGTCTGTGGAGAATGAGGTGGTTTGAATCTATAGCTTCGTTAGTATAAATGCTAAAGGATGTTAAACTTAACTGGAATTAAATTATGGGAAAGGAAGTGAGGGCATCTGGATGATTTCTTTGCATGGTGTCTTACAATTTGTGCGTAATGCAATAGCCTGCTCCTCAGTACTGTTTGGCTTCAGGGTTGTCTCCATATAACCAGCTGAGCCAAAGAAAACCTTTGCAGTTTGAGAAACTGAACTGAGGCTGGTGGTGTTGGTGTAAGATCCAATGGAATACTTTATATATATAGTAAGCATGTCTGTATGCTTATATGTAAACATGTGTTGCCTGAAGAAAAGCAATGTGGTTACATAGATATGTTTTGCAGATCAAATATATTTTTCAGAGCTAGTAAATCTTCAGTCAGATCTAAATAGGAGAGTTTGAATGGCATTCCTTAATAGTCCTAAGTGAGGATGGTGGAGTGCTTGCAATTGAGTCTTCTTACAGTCAGGATTCCAGGCTGTTTACTAAGAATGTGGCTCTTCTTTTACCTGAGTTTCCTTTCTCAGGCAGTCTTTGGTGGCCCTTTGTGTGAAAGGGGAAAAGACATGTCAATAATAAATAGGTACATTACTAAGGCCCCTTTGACCAGAAACATTTGGGGAAAATAGTTCTGTTCGCACATGTACTCTGTGCTTGCATAAGCAAAAACAGAAATTCAGGAGGAATCAACAAGTTTGCTGAAAAGTCCAAAATATTCAGATTCTTGACCTCATGTTATGAGTGAATTTGCCTTGTTCATTCCTAGCTTTAAGGTTGAAAAACAATCCATTTACTGATGCAAACATGAAGTGTATTTTTGCCAGTATGAGATGCTTGCAATTATGTAAATAGAAATAGATGAGGTGGCTGGTTTGGAAATTAGGTTTAGTGCTTTCAAACCATCTCTTAAAAATAAGCAAACAAAAACCCTGTTTTAACAGCTTACTTCAAATTCCCTATGAACTAGAAATTAAGGCAATATATAGTGGGTGCTTCTGTGGACTTGCATCAAGTTTTGGAAGAGACTAGTACTTTCTTGATAACATTGAGCTGAGATTGAGAATTGGGATTTTTTTGAATGCTGCATGAGAAGATGTTTGAGGAAGTGTTGTTTGCTTCAGCATTTGGGTTTAATCCTTGTATTTGGTGTGGTAATGGAACTGTTTGCTGCACCATTTGACTCATTGCTCTAGGGATTTTATTTCCCCTTTATAGCCGCAGTGCTCCAGGTGAAATGAGAATTTTGCTTGTGCTGACAGTGATATCATCAGCCAGCGATCTATTGAATTTTCTGAAACTTGTAACTGCTACAAGTGCAGATGATCTGTTCAGGGCTTCTGTAGTTGAATGTTTGGATAAGATTTCTTTTTGCCACTAATCTCTGTGCAAGGTTTCTGGATGCAAAAAAAGAGGTGAGAATCTTCTGAATGCTTTGTACTGTCCCTTAAAAGCTAGCACATCTTATCTTGCTTCAGTTTACCAGGTATAAAACTGCTGCTATCCCTGGGAATTTTAGATGTTCTGTTACTCTCTAGCTTTTGCTGTTAGTGATTAATAAATAATGTTCTGATCATTGCTGTATTTTTACTGCAGAATGTTTGAAGTTTGACACTTGCATCTCTTTACTGTCTTTTCTGTGAATTAAAGCAAAAAGAAATGCTCTCACTTATTTAGTGTCTTTAGTATTTTGAACTCAAACTTGTTTAGTTTTTCCTGGACAGAGGCAACACAATACATGGCAAGCAATTCTTCCTTTTATGGGTAGCTGTGGCTACTACTATCTATAACCTAAAAGGGTGAACTAATTTTGCATTTCAGTGTTGATTTTAATTTTAACACCTGCTATTCACTTAAAGCACAGGCATGAGTTTAGTTGTGGGATATAGCCAAATTATGTATAATCTCTGCTTTCTGATTCTGTAATGTAAATACCACATTTGTTCACTTGAAGCTGAGTTATTTGGGCTAGGTAATCCTGTCAGCTACACCCAAGCTATATTACTTCTGGGGGTGTCTTAGATTAACACTACCTTTTCATTCACTTGTGCTTATCTTGAACTGAGGAAAATACTGAGCTGAGAATGGGCCTTTTCTACAGAAAATTAAACAAAAGAACACTTCAGTGAATCAGCTTTTACTGCTGAAATTCTGAAGAAAATATTGCTTCTGAAGTTAAGATCAGTTTTTAAAAGTGGTTGCTATCAATTGATTTGTAAGTTTCAACATTATGTATTGTTTAGAATTTTGGTTAAATGAAGGTTGTCTTGCTTGTCATGTACAGTACCTCAATAAAATTATAAATGTGTGTGCAGAGATGTGTGCTTATATAGAGTGAATTGCCATTGCTATGTAACCTGATTTTTTTTTTATTTTTAAAGTTATGCATTCATAGATTTAAATTCCTTTTCAGCTCCATTTACCTCTCAATTCCCCTTTACCTGGAAGTGAGTTGACTAAGGAACCCTTTCGATGGGATCAGAGGTTGTTTGCTTTGGTTCTTCGTTTGCCTGGTATTACAGCACCAGAATCCGAGCAGATGACAGGGGTACCAGTGGATGACTCTGCAATCACACCTATGTGTGAAGTCACAGGAGGTGAGTGCCCTCGATTCTTTTGACAAGTCACTACTTTTAAAAATGTAAATGAATTCAGTTTACTTCAATTAATCACATGATTCCATGTCATGGGATAAGTATTTCTAGCTTCTTACAGTACTTGTAAAAACTCTCAAGACTGATAAAATGAAACTAAAGATACTTCATTAAAGCTACAGACAATTTTATGTAACCTGTTTTGGAAGTATCAATCTACTCTGGGAATTTTTTTGAAGAGAAAACTAACTTTCTATTGCACCTTGGTATGGCAATTAGAAATTTTAGTAGTCTGTTCTGTAGTACAGTTTAGCTAAATTCCTGTCATACTCCAATCTAAAGAAGTCAAAAGGGAAGGAAATGTGTTGGGTCGTTTAGGGTCTTTTTCCCCTTCAGAGCATGCAGAATGTGTAGTAGTTCTGCAGAACTGAAACTGTTTTGTCATAAATCATATTCTTAATCTCTTAGAAATAATATTCCAAATCAGACCCACACATTGATTTTTACAACATTTTAAAAACATAATGATTCTTCTGATGCATCAGAAAGGTTGTGATAGAGACCAAACAAAGGGCCCTAAAAAGTATTCCGCTGTTTTCTGACTGTAGGCTGTGCTAAGTGCTTTGACTGAAATTTGAGGACAGCTATGTGTGTCACAAGGGGGCGCCCATTTTCTGTGAATGCAACCAGGAATTTGAGTTAAGGGTCTTAAATCCAAACCATTTTGATGAGGTATATGTCACTGCTTCACTAGGCTGCCATGCTGCTTAAGTGGGGAGGGAGTGTCCAGGTGATGCTTTAAATCAGTGTGTGGTGGTTGAACAGTTTTAAATGATCCAGGTTAAAATATGGGCAGAAACACTGAGCAGCCTTAACCTTTACTGTGTTGTTCTAGGTCGGTCGTATTGTGTGTGCTCTCCGAGAATGCTGAATCAGTGTCTTGAGTCATTGGTGCAAAAAGTACAAAGTGGAGTGGTAATAAATTTTGAAAAAGCTGGACCGGATCCGTCACCAATTGATGGTACTTGACACTTTTTACACTGTGGTATCAAGTAACAGAGATGACTGTGAATATAATTTAGGGTATTTAATGTAGGAGTTGCCAAGACAAAAGGGCAAGTATTGCAATTAAAAAGACATTACTGCAAAGAGGACCTGCTAATTCTGAAATTTTGTTTTGTTTCAAAATACTGGCTGTAGACACATCTACATTTGGTCATATGACTCAGATAGTATTAAGGGCAGTTATTCATGCCAATCATAGTTGAATGGGTTCATGAGTTTTAAGCAGTGGGTTTCAACCAGCTAGAAATTTGAATAACCTGTGGATGAACTGTGGGTTTATATGCTTATCCTTTTTTATTCAGTGTGGTAAAGTGGTTGCATTAAGAGTTAAAATACCAAATACAACTGTGCAACATTGACTTCCCATTCTAAATGACTTAGCTAGGTTCCTCTTTGGATGTTACTGGGAAGTGCTTATGGGAGTTTTTTAGATCTTATTTTGCTACAATAAAAAGTTAGGCCAGCAGTATTAGTCATGTGTATCACTTTTTTAATGCATGGATTTGAAGGTTATCTGTTAATAATCAGTTCCTTTCTTCACCACTGTTATTTTGGAGTACTCCAAGATAATTGGCTTTCTCAGCTATGATCCTGTAAACATTTAATGCTTATTTGGTTTCTTGTAGTCTGTGTTTTTGCAGAAATGCTTACTGACAACTATCTGCTATTCTTAGAAATAATATTAACTACGGGAAGAGCTTCCCTGGGAATATAGTTCTTTAACTCTTCACAGGAGTTGTTTAATACTCTTTTTGAGTTTTAGGACTGTTTTGACTCATAGAGCCTTTTTCTTCTCTAGATGGGCAGGTGGAGATATCTAGACCCTTTGGACCCCAACCTTGGCACAGCTGTCACAAGCTTATTTATGTCAGACCAAACCCTAAAACTGGGGTTCCTATAGGTCATTGGCCTGTTCCTGAATCCTTCTGGCCAGATCAAAATTCTCCAACACTGGTATGTACTGAAGATAAAGCAAAGGGTTTGTGCATGCAAGAACTTTCCGATATTTCCTATTCATGGATGTTTTTAAAATCTTGAATTACATAGTTTATTTTAGCAACTGTAAAAGCAGTGTGACCCAAGAAGGATGACACATGTAAACCTGTGTTGCAGTTATCTCATAAATTACTGATGGGCAAATAATACTGTTGGACTTGCTTTTTAGTAACCTTGAAGCATTAGGAAGTGTGGCAGAATGATTTGTTGACTGAGTACATGTGTGTAGTGTTACTGCTTGAACCCTTTTAAATATCAAACAGTGACACTTTGCTAAAACCCTGTAGAATTCTATTGTGTCATAGATGGTATTAATAAAAGATAGTATGATTTTCCCAATGTCAATCCTTGTGATAGTTCTGCTTTCATTCTAGCAAGTGAATATAATTCTGTCTTCTGTAGTGCAGTGTAGCTGTAGATTCAATTTATCCAAGTTCAGAGAACCTTGGTTTTTTTATTACTGCCCACAGAATTAATTTATTTGTTCTTTTTCATAAAAGGATGTATACCTTCTGCTTTCTGATTTGAGATCTAATAATGTGTAGTATAGTGTATTTTTGTATTTCTGCTAATATTTCAAAATCACTAAAGTAGAAATACTGCAGTTGTGCAATTGTTAGTTGCATTTCATGATGATTTTTATTGAATTTGTGTTCTTTTGATCTGAAATGAGTGTGCTGACTAGCATGCTCAGTGAACTTCTCATAAATTTTATCTCTGCTGCTTGAAAAACATATGAAGTCCTTTGAAATACAGGAGTGATACAAGTATGAAATTTCAAGTCATATTTACAGGTTTGATATTACTGGCATCTGTCTTCATTCATTGAAGGATGTGGATGCTCTTGTGGACAACAAAGCGGACTAGCATATATGAATAAAAGTAAATCTCATGTAGTTATTGAAAAAAACAATTGTATATGGGATATTTAAAAGCTGTTCTGTAGGAAAACTGTTCTGTGTACTCCCTGTAATCACTGTCAATGGCATATCTGCCTCCATTTGCTGCAAATTCAGTACAGTTTGTCTGCTACTGCAGATTTTGATTAAGATTGATAAAATACATCTTGCCAAGTGAAGAATTGTTGAACTAAAAACATGGGGTTGACTTACCCAAACAGCAAGAAAATGAGAAACTTTTTTCTCTGTTGTAGTGTGTATAGCTCTCATAACTCCATAAAGCACTGTCAGATAAATTCCTGTTGCGATCAGTTGGAATTCTGCGTTGAACCTTCCTCATGCAGTGTTATGGAGCTAAGTTTGCTGATAGTGTTTCAAGCCTTATATTTCTGTACTGTTCTAAAAAGTGTTAGAATTTAGCATATGTTGCAATCAATGTGTATATATGTAGCATATCATATTTACTTAAGAGCCCATAGTTACATATTTCTTTTCCTCCCTGTTACCTGATCCACAGTGTAGTTGTCTCAAACAGTTCTAGCCTCAAAATTTAGTGTACTGCAGCTAATGACACTGTCAACCCTTTCTTAAATGTATATGGAAGTCTGCTAAAAATTACATGGGCATATCAACATGTAAGTGGCTGCACCATCTGCTCTGAGGTAAAAATAGTTCTGTCCAGCAAAGGATTATTTGACTTCTCAAGTCCTAGTGTTCCATTTCTTTTGTAGCCTTTTATCCCTAGTATAACTACTTTGTGGCTTGGTCAAAAACTCCACCACAACTATTTATTAGTCATGTTCTTTGAAGAGAATTGCAGTTCCTTTGCTGGTTGGCCCTCCTGTTTTGTGTGCAGTTGGCTAGTACACCCTCTTCAAGAGTGGAGACACTTAAGGCAAGACCAGCTGTGTTGGTGGATGGTTTTTGGGGGGTTCATCCTAAAAATGAAGAGGCTAGAGCTTACAGCTGTAGAAAAATTACTTTCAAGGTGAAGTTGTAGGAAGGTCCAAGAAAAACCCTGTGTTTCCCTAGTTCATCTTGTGTATTTGTTAGTTACCTTTCTGTAAAGAATAAATGGAAGGAGGCTTCCCAATTGAGCTCTTGTCCAGATTCTAGTGGCCTTGGAGGAGGCTCAGGGTAAGTATAAGAGCTTAAGTTCCTCTCTTGAAAACCCTCCAGTGGAATATGTACAACTCCAATTTTTATCACACTAAAAATTGGCTTTCCCTTTCAGTAGAAGAAATTTCAAATAAGTTGGTAACTTACAGTTCAAACTTGATGCACAAAGGCCTTTTTTTCTGTGATGAATAAAAAGGTTAAAATCCAAACACTGAAATTACTTGAATTAAATAATTTTTCTCAGGCCTAGTTAAAATAAGAGTTCATTCAAGGGTTTTTCTCTGATTTCTTTCTGCTCTTGATCTTTTTAGTTTGGTTTGAATTTTGTAACTGTTAAATTTCTTAAGAAGGAAAAGTGCTGGGAGAAGTCAGCAAATGCAAAAATACAGCACTTGCTTCTGTTGGCAATGAAAATGGACGTTCCCCAGAGTAGCACTGAAGATTTTTTTTTTTGTGTCCCAGCTGGGACTTCCATTTGCAAAGTTTTTGTGTAAATGCAAGAAGTCTTAGTTGTGTATTGCTCTACACTTATGTAGTAAAAGAATTTTCATTTAGTTAGAAAATAAGATTCCTTTGTATTTTAAGACAGTGCTAATATCATAAATTGCTGAGGTCTCATTAACAATAAATATAAATCGTGTACTGAATAGGTTCCTTAAATACATCTGTTTTCCAAGAAGCTGTTTTAGTTGTTGTAGCACAATTGCATTTTAATTGTTGTGCAGACTTATTAACTGTCGAATACTTGTGTTTAGCCACCTCGCACATCTCATCCTGTGGTGAAATTTTCCTGTACTGACTGTGAACCAATGGTCATTGACAAACTGCCTTTTGATAAATACGAATTAGAACCTTCACCACTGACCCAATTTATCCTGGAAAGAAAATCTCCTCAGACCTGCTGGCAGGTAAGTAGAGTGCATGCTGAATTGAAGTTTTTTTCTATAGGATACTCTTTTTCCTAGACTTTATTTTATAATCAAAATAGGATGTAAAATTTCATAACACAGTACTTTGTGTTTACATACAATGTAATGTGTTTTATTGCAGGTATATGTGAGCAATAGTGCAAAATACAGTGAACTTGGTCATCCTTTTGGTTACTTGAAAGCGAGTACAGCTCTGAATTGTGTGAATTTATTTGTGATGCCTTACAATTATCCAGTCCTTCTTCCACTGCTAGGTAAATACCACTTCATGCAAATTTTCTTGTGTTAGGCAATTTAAACGTTGATGTTATCTAAATAGATTACTACAATTCCTGCAGGTATTCGTCACACACCTGTAGAAATGTAGAGTCATAACTTTTCCCTTGTCTCTAATTGACTGACCTTCATGACTCAGACTCTGTGTAAGATTTACTGTATCATGCCTTTCAGATATGTTTTGGTCTTACTTTCAGTATATTAGGAGCCATTTCTCCTAATCCATTGTCTCAATGCTAATTTGTTTTGATAATTATCAGGTTCCATCTTTTGGCTGCAGCATTAAACTTGTATGTGTTTAATTGTGTATATTTATTAAATTACAGGTGTTAAAGTATTGAGGAACTTGCATTTTTCAAGAGTTTCTTTTACTAGAATTTTCTTCTTTGGAGAAAAAACTGTAATGCTGTCTAGACATGCCTTTCATATTGTCTCTGCTTTTTATGATTTTTTTTTTAATTTTTTATTAGATGACTTGTTTAAAGTACACAAGGCAAAGCCTACACTGAAATGGCGTCAGTCATTTGAAAGTTATTTGAAGACAATGCCTCCTTATTATCTTGGGGTAAGATGACTTACTGTATTAAAATTTCTATTCTGTACTTTTCTTTCCACTAGGGACGTAGCCTCTATTTCAAGTAAAATATGTATTAATTCAAGAGAGAATAGTTAAACTTCATATGTAGTGATAGTGTTTTCACTGCAGTCCTGTGGGAGGCTTGAGACCTGAATGTTATGAAAATTTCATAATCTCGTAATACGCTATGACTTGTATATAAATGATGTCTTTGTTAATAATTGATTCTATATGAATGGAACTATGTTTTAAAAAAAGAAAAAATGCTGCTCTGAGAGTATTTGTTCTTTTCTAATGTTGAGAATGTCAGGTTCTACTTTGAAATGGCTACCGTTAGTTGAAGTATGCATAAAGTGAAACATGACCATACAATATATTCCATGTTTCAGCCTTTGAAGAAAGCTGTGAGAATGATGGGAGCACCAAACCTTATAGCTGACAATGTGGAATATGGACTTAGTTACAGTGTCATTTCATATCTCAAAAAGTTGAGTCAGCAGGTAATGTTGAAGCAAAAGAGCAGTGAAAACTTATACGAATATCAGGATAATATTAAAATACTGAAGTTCAGTGGCTTTGAAGGAAAAAAGAGCAGAAAGCTCAAATTAATACCTTCCTATAAACAATTAGCAAAAAATAGCTTTGGTCTTCTGAATTGCAGGAAAACATAGCATTTAAATATAGATGTTATAAACTGGACTATAAAGATAGATACGGAAGTACAAATTGTGATTCTTTTTTAATATAAGGAGCAGTTTTACTTGTACAGACAGTAACATACTTTTGTCCAAAAGAAAACATGTTGTTGTACCTTAGATATTAAAGATGTTCTAGCATTTTTTTCAGAAAGTAGATATTTTTACTTTGTGCATCTGAATCAGTGTCCTTTCTTTGGCTTGACATGAAATGGAAAGTGTTCAGTAAATAAGATAACTGACATAATTCAGAATCTCAAATGAGGATACAGATGTAGAAGTGACGAGACCATTTGAAATTGTTGACTGTGTTCAGAATAGTGCCCGTATCTTTGACTAGTCTCCTGCACCATCTAAAGCATTTCTGCCCTGCTACCTCCACTTTTATTCAACTGTGCATGTTAAGCTTTCTGTTCAAATAATAAAGTAGTGGGCTTGAAACTTCAAGAAACAGTAGTGCCAAGCACTTGTAACTTAGCTAATGAGTTTTTATGGATCAGCTTTTTCTTAAAACATTAATATAAATGATTACTTGAGGAAGCAAATGTCTTGGAGTTTATAGCATAACCTGTTAAATCAGTCATGTTGCTCAGTATTCTGTGAACTGATGTCTCAACCTAGACATCTTTGACTCCTCTGAAGTGTAATGATATGCACTGCAAATGGTACTTAAAGCTTTTCTAATTTCTGAAAGGCCCTGCTACTAAAGACTCACTATCCTCAATAAGTGCATATTCAAATTCTGAGTAGTCTATAAATTTATGTGAAATTGAAAAAACAAAATTGGCTGGTGCATTACTAAATTCCTTTTGGGTCTTTGTTCCACTGTATTTTGCCAAAAAAGCTGGCATTTAAGAACATGTTTAATTTTGGTACAAATCTAACATAATGTTGAGGGTTATGTCTGTCCAATCAAATAGAATTGGATATTATCATGTATTTAATTTTTGTTAATGTTATGACTTTGTATTAAGCTTTTAAAAAGTTGATACCATTGGATGACTGATCACAACTATAGCTATGGGAGAATCAGTCTTGTGAGAGACTGCTCTCTGCAGTAACAGCTTAACAATATATGAGTACAGACATTTGCAGGGAATTAGTAGTCAAACTATGGCATTTTATGAAAATAAAAGCATTGCATGCATATTGGTGCTTAGATACCATAATGGGCAGCAGAGGAGAAATATGCAGAAGACCTAGGCACAAACTGTTCACTATATTTAAAATTGTAGTAAGCATTAAGTGGTTATGTATTAAGCACTCCTTAAGCACTCATCCTGGTTATGGTCATCATAGTGTGTTAGCACGTTGTTGAATCTTGTAGGTAGGAATTTAAAATGAATAAGTCTGACTAATCCTTTTAAGAGCATATTGTCAATTTTATTTATTTATTTATTTCAAATTAAGGCCAAAATAGAGTCCGATAGAGTCATTGGCTCTGTAGGCAAAAAGGTAGCGCAAGAGACTGGAATTAAGGTCAGAAGCAGATCACACAACCTGTCTATGGCACATAGGAACGATTTTCAACATCTGCTACAGGGGATTACTGGGGAAATTCCTCATAGACCTCTAGACCTCAATATGAAGGAGTATGCTGGGTTCCAAATAGCTTTGCTGAATAAGGTAAGCACCACTGTGTGTAATGTTGTTATTTTCAATATACTTCCATTGAAATGCTAGATATTGTTTTTTACATGGCATTAATTGGGACTTCATTTACTGGAACCATAGGATTTGAAACCTCAGACTTTTAGAAATGCTTATGACATACCCAGAAGAAATCTTTTGGATCAGTTAACACGAATGAGATCTAATTTACTGAAGAGTACTCGCAAGTTCCTGAAAGGACAAGATGAAGGTTAGAAGTTTTTGTCTACCTGTGATATGATTATTACTAAAAAACAACGTAACAAATAGTGTAGTTCTTTAAAACTTTCTGGATGTCTGACACTGCAATTAAACTGCATGGTTTCTTAGATACTTTTTCCTTAAATAGCTCATTGTAGGAAAAAATGGTGAGGATAGAGAATATTGCAGATTGACTTCTCTGTCCTTTAGTCCATATGAGGAGACCTGAGCTTTTACAGAAGATTCTTTGTTCACTGTTTTTTTCCTAACTTTCATGGATGTATTGGATGGAAAAAAAAAAATCACAGGGCAGTTCTGAATGTTATGTTCTCTCTCCATAGAAGGGGATTATGAGAAGTGGAAAAGTAAGCCAGCTCACTGGGTGATGCCAGTGTGATTCTTTTGTGTGTTAGGCTGAGAACAAATAGTTCAGTAGTCTGCGCTAATGTATTCCTTTGCCTTTTTCCTGTGTCTTCTGACACTGCTTTGTGGCACCTAACAGAAGATGAAAAAGGTGAAGATAAGAAGGGCAATGCAAGTGAAAGCATATGTTATATTAGTCCTGACGCTACTTAGGTCAGATCAACATGTGTGCATTTCCCATTACATTACCGCTTTGTCAGAGTAGTTGTTCTTTGAGGAAGGGGTTAAGCTACATAACTCAAGTTAGCTTGGTTTTTTTCTGTGCTGTTTCTTCTAGGGCATGTTTTTCTGGATCAGAGGCTTTGCAACTCTAAAGCCATAAAAAGTTTAGAATCAAGTCCTATGGATTTTTAAGAATTTGGTGATTACAGTGGTCAGAAATTGTCCTTGCTTTGAGAAAATGCTAGTCTTGACACTTCAGTTTTGGGTAGCTAAAATTGGGCACAGTTATGTCAAACCTGTGTGCAGCATAGAGTTACTACTTTGCATTAATGTATCTTTTGTTTGTAACAATATTTTAGTTCTAATTTGTTCAGAGACTGTTTTGTTACCCATTGCCCTGTTGAAAAGTTACAGGACACACTGGAAAACTAACATCTATGCATGACAAGTATTGCTTATTTCCTGTCATAATGATAAATCCACAAGACATGTACTGCTTCATTTAAGCAAGTCTCCTGCTTAAAGTCAAAATGGTGTTATAAATACCTGTTAGACAAGAAAAGTGCATTTTGCATGCCCGTTTTGTTAATGCATTTGATGAAAGTATGAAAACTGAGGTGTGAAGTGGGTATAGACTAAATTTTTATAAGGTGAGCAGTACTATATATTAATAAACACTTCTGTCATGATAGATCAAGTTCACAGTGTACCTATATCACAAATGGGAAACTACCAAGAGTATCTGAAACAAATACCTTCACCACTCCGAGAACTTGACCCTGATCAACCACGAAGGCTTCATACATTTGGCAATCCATTCAAATTGGACAAAAAGGTGACCTTTCTGCAAAACTTTTTAAAAAATGTGCTATTGTGTGTGTGCTGCTTCTTGCATTACTTTTTAAATAGTCTGTTGGAGAAATGCTTTCAAGTACTTATAGAAGTACTGCTTACAGAAAAGTCTCAGATGTTTTTTCATCAGTAGTATTGTATGGAGGGCAGTCTTTATTGAAAAACCAGTGTTATGCCTCTAAATTGTATTATAAATGAAATGCATTTGATTCTGTAGTATGGCTAATACCTAATCATGTTTCCTTCACTTACTTTCCACCATAAAAAGCCTCCCAAACTTCAGGGATCTGGACTGTTGCTTCTGTCCAAATCTTAGCATTGACTAAACTGCCAACATCATTTAGAGGTCTTGTATTAAATGTCTGGGTCACTTTGCAATTACCGGAAAGCAAGTTTGATGGGCTACTGTCTTGCTTGGCAGACTGTTGGATAAGGGCCTTAAGCACATTAATTTAGCCTTGGAGGGATTTGGTTGACATTTTGGTATTCCAAACATAATGGCATGTGGTATGTAGTTGCCTTTATACATACTGAACATTTTCATAATATCAAAGCATTAAATGTATTTTATATTATGTAGTTTTGGTATAAAGCTTTAGAATTCTTCCTGGTAAATTAATTACAGGGAATGATGATAGATGAAGCGGATGAATTTGTATCAGGACCTCAAAATAAACATAAAAGACCTGGAGAACCAAATATGCAAGGGATTCCAAAAAGACGACGTTGTATGTCCCCCCTACTCAGAGGTCGACCACAGACTCCTCCAGTTGTGAATAACCACATTGGAGGAAAAGGACCACCAACACCAACTGCACAAGCACAGCCTGACCTTGTTAAACCTATTGCTATTCACAAAAGTAAGTTAATCTTCATCTTCAGAGTTTGCTATTTAATTTATGCAAAAAACCTTGTTTGTGTAAAAATGGTACTGGCTGATTTATCAAAGATGACAATTTTAACTCCCATTTTTGAAAAAGAATATTTAAGTATGCATCTGAGGTTAATTACAGAAAGGGTTCATATAGTCCTTCAAAAGGAGTCTCTGTCATGTGAATTCTGAGTATAAGCAATGTATTTCCTTTACTAAATGAGGAGATGATATGAACAGTGAGAAGGGTGTTCTTCCTTTACCTGAAAATTCAGATGCTCCGTGAGTATCACACCATGAAGTTATTTTGCATTTTGCTGTAATGCAGTGAAATCACTTCCCTTAGTGGGGAGTTGAGGTGCTGTGTAAGTCTTGTTCACTGTCAGTACTAAAGTAAACTTGGTTTGTTTGATTTAGTGGGGAAAGGCACCATATCATAAAAGCACACCTTAGAGGTGCTTTTTCTTTTGTAGGTATTTTGTATAGTAATTTCCATTTTTATATAAAGAAAATACTTGTGATTTTAAAAGCCATTAACTGCTAGGAGATAGTGATGAGCTCAGTTTTACAACCCACAAACAGGTTTTCTTATGCCTGGTGTGTATGGTACTATACAAGCTGGAGCATAGTTTTACAAGTGTAGTACTGGTCTAATTCATTGACTTCTGTTAATAAAGAATGAGAAACTGGCAAGTATGATCTTTGTTTTTTCAGCATCAGAAGCAAATAATGAAGTTGCAATTGATGATGTCATTGAGAATCATGTGACAGACCCACTTTCATCAGATGTTTTCCCAAATACTGTGGATTCAGAGTTTTTGCTATCCTCTTTGCCATTCAATTCATTGGATCGACCCAGAGTTCATACAGATGATGTGGGGCATGAACACTTACAGAATAATTTGAATGTTGATGGATTTTTGGAGAATCATGAGGAATCGGGTAGTAAAGAACAAAGTACAGAAGACAACTTGTCAGTGTCTTCACCCAGCAAAGGAAAAAAACCAGTTCATTGCAGAAGTTCCAGAGAGATTAATATAGAGCTAAGAGCACAAATTATGAAAGAGATACGAAAACCAGGAAGGAGTAAGTATACAAAATTTCTTTCAGATGATTGGCATGAGAATTAAACAGACCATTCATATTAGATGGCCACTTAAAAATGTACTGAACCATGAGACATACATTTTAAGTGGAAGAGATTTGTTTTAAAACCTCTGCTAAAAACTTAATGTATGAGTGATTAAAATGTTGTGATACTTATCAATGTTCATCAAAGATGTGGTTCTTATGTAATCGGTGTTAGAATTAATTTGTCAGGTGTTCCAGTGTTATCCTAAATTGCAGTATCTTGCTTTTTAATGTTAGTTTCCATTAAATGGTGGGTCATTGGTACAGTTGATAGGCAATACAGCCTAAAAGCTTACAAAAACTGAATGAAGTCTGTTGCATTTCACTCAGATCTGTTACAAGAGATAAATGATTTTTCTCTTTACCTTTAAGAATATGAAAGAATCTTCTTTTTACTGAAACATGTACAAGGAAGCTTGCAAACCCGACTGATATTTTTACAAAATGTTATTAAAGAAGCTTCGAGGTAAGTAACTGAATTGTATTAATCTCCTAAAACTGCACTATGTAGTGCCATAACTGCTTGACAACCGTGCAGTTACTTGTTTGAAAACAATGCTTTGCACTGCAAATAAGTAATTCCCTATGAAGAAACAGAAATACTTAAACTTCTTGAGGTGTTGTTTGCACAAGCTTACCTTTTTCCCCTCAGGTTTTGTTGTAATTTTAGTAACTGTAACTGTCAAGTCACTGTAAATGTAGATGGACAATGGGACAGAAAGAGAAGGTAACTTTAAAAAAAAAATCATTCATATTTCAAAGCCAAGATGTTAGTTTACTGCTAATTTAAAAAACCTGATGGAGCTGCATATTACTGTGAATTGGGCTTTCAGAAAGAGTTGAAATTCATTCTGCATCAGCTCAAATCTTGTCCTAAAAAGTTTTGAGGTCCAGGTATGCTCTGTAAAGGTACGTCTCTATTCTTTAGACATATTTCATTCAGGCATATTATAGTCCTGTTTGACACTTTGGAAATGGCAGTAGGTTTTCACTGTAGAGGAGACTTGCTGAGAATTTAAACCCCATGTTGTTGATCAAGGTAGAAACTGTTCCTTAGAGTATCCTTAGACTGTCCATACTTAACCTTCTATATGTTTGCTGAGAGGAAGGAAATGAGAAACATACTGGAAACAATAATGCTTGAGTTGCAGGGAACTAGTAATTCCAGCAGCTTGCTTGGATCATTAATATAGCTAACTTTGAGGCTTACTTCTGAAACCTCAAAGAATAGTTGCTTTTTTTCTTTATTCTGTTTTTGCAGCAGTCAGCTTTTTTTCCTATGACATTATTGAACAAGTTGTATGATCAAAATACAAAGTAATTTTTGGATAAAACCATGCTGAGAGTTTAAGGTACACCAGACGTTGGATGTCCATACAGATCCTCTAGCCTTCTATTGCCAGCTTGGTGGGACATCTAAATTTATATAGATCATGGTCTTTTTTTTAGTAGTAGCAACAACAACTTTATTGTGCTTTTGCTTGATTGATATATTGCCTATCATTTGTTATATAGTTTGTAGATTATATATGCTTCCACACTGTTATGGCACAGCAAAACAATAGTGTTGCTCTCGGAGTTTGTGGCAGCCTATGGGGTTGGAATATTTGTGTCTGTAAAATTAGGCTCTTAAGATAACCTCTAATTCTTACTTATTTTGTACAGCCTCTTTAGTGTACCTATCTTGAGCTCACATTTCCTACATAATTTGGTAGTGAGAGTGCTTCTGTTGGATGTCTCAGAATTAAATCCTGTCTCCTACCATAACCTACAGTTTTCTGTATCTACTGGTGGAAAAGGCTGGCAATTCTATTTCTGTTGACTATTGTTAAAGTTCCAATTTTTACTGATTTGAGTGTAGGAACAGCTTAATCTCCCTCCTCCTCTTCTCTCCTTGGTTAGATTTTTATAGTGTGATCTTTTTATCCACCTGGATAACAGTCCCTATAAATCCTGTGCAGTTCTCTGCCTCTTCCCTTATCCATCACATTTAACCTAGATTCTCTGCTCCCTGTAAGAAACATCTCTAGGCCCTCCAGAGTTGTTAAGATGGTTTTGTTAACTGATAGCTGACTTTCCAATGCCATGGAATGCAATTCAAATTAGGGATGCCTCCTTTCTTTTGTTTCTCCAAGTTGCTCTGTCTCTGAATGCAGGCTTAGGAAAGCTCTTGATCACTTCAGCAATGAAGTGTGTTTATGAAGAGTCCTCATTCAGTTCTGGAGGTTAATCTGCTATAACTGTAAGGGGAGAGGAAGATTTATGAAACAATCCATAGCTTTCAGCAGCTCCCTTTGGAGGCTGAATAGCCCCCAGTTCCTCTTTTGACAGCAGAAAAGCTATCACTTTTGAGAGGCAAAGAGGCAAAATGGTGGAGAAGCGGTACTTGAACTGTGGTGTGTCTGTGGAGTACTGAAGAGAACTGTAATAAGGATGGATAAGTGACCGTAGTTGTGGGTTTTCAGTGACATGGTGATTGGGGATGGGAGCTTGTTTTTCCCATAGTGAAGCTAGGATTGTGGAAAGGTGTGTGTTTGGGAAATTTGGCCAGATACCATGTTTCTGTGAGCCAAGGACACAGACCAGGATGCCTGACTGGAACCTAGAAGCTTTTGCTGGGGTTTAGTGAGGTCATAGGACTGAATTTGGTGTATAGTTCAAACGTTTTCATTACTGCTTATCTGTGAGCACACATATGGGTACCAAAGCATGAGTCAAAAATGGCTTCTCAGAGACTCAGAAAAGTCACAAGGGGCAGGACTTTCTGGAAACAACAAGGAGCTTTACTTGCTGAGGAAGGGGTGTAAGCAAAGGTGACAGAATGGCCTGCTGTTAAAATATATGCAAATGATATGAAATAGAACTGTGGAACTTCAACATGTATGGGTTATGCCTGTGTTTTTCTTTAATTTCTTTCTCAAAATTTTAATTTGTATTATTCATCAGGAAATTTGCTCTACACTGTGTAATGGGTGTTCCTTCACCAGTACCAACCTCACTTACATTTGTGAATGTACTACGAAGGCATGCAAGTAATTCCTAAAAGCTGTTGCCTGCTTTAGGATTACAGTTCTTTTGACATATATTTTACTTCTGTATTTCAGAACTACTTTTGGAAACAGAAAACACTTAACTCTTTTTCCTGGATTTATGAGGGCTGAGTGATGTTCAGCAATGTGCTAGAATAGACTGTAGTAAACATAGGTTTTTTTTGTACTCATTACAAGGAAAAGCAAGTTAGAAGTTTACCAGAATGTTAGGAGATAGTGTATATACATATGAGGTATGTGTAGCCTCACCATGCACTGGTCCTAAAGTAATAGCTGAAGCTTTCAGAGTCCAGTAGAAGTTCTGTGAATGTTGTTTCATGTATTACTGTGTGCATCCATTATTGTGTTTTCTTTTAAATACAGGTTTAAAAAACGAATGCTAATAGAACAGCTTGAGAGTTTTCTGGAAGAAATCCATCGCAGATCTAATCAGGTTAATCATATCAACAGCAGCTAAGAAACTGCACACAAGAGAGCCACAGCAGGGCACTGCTGTTGTTAATTGCATTCATTTTTGACATGCACTTTTATCTCAAGTTCCTGTACCTGAAAGAATGAGAAGCTGCTCTATAAAATTATGAGAAAAGTATCCATCATCTTTTTTTTTCCCCTTCACTTCTGTTATTTTTGTAATGTGAAAAATACTACAAAAACATTTTTATTTAACTAAATGGAGAACTTCTTGCTTGTCATGGACATAAGTGTCACTTTCCCTCAGGTTCTATTTTTCTTAATCCAACCTTCAAAACGATCACCTCTTAAGGGTGAACTTTGCCAAAAAGTTGCTTTGTAATTTTCAAAAAAAAAGCACATACATTAAACAAGGTAATGTTTTGTATATACAGTTATTTTGGATATATTATTGTAAGTTGTATAAATGTATTTTGAAAAATATTTAAGAAAAGCACTTTTGTTATTCCATCAATAAAATCTCTATTTTAATCTTTGTGTTGTTTTGAGTACAGTTTTTATTGGCATGATTCATTTTACCTTCCCTTTCCAGAGCTTATATATTCTAGTATCAGTGTTAAGGAACGAAGAGTCGTTTTGTATCACTGCATATTCCATTCTTAATCAGAGAATGAGTGAAAGAAAGCTAATGCTGAATTGCAACTATAGTAGGATGATGTCTTGTGTACTTTGCACTTCACTGTTCGGTGACTAACATAACAAACTGATGGTCTGTATGCACACCTGCAGCAATGACAAACCCCACAGTTTTATTGAGACATACAATGTGGTAAAGCAGGGGTCAGTAGCCTTTGAGGTAGGCTGCACAGGTTTTTTCTATGTCAGAAGTTTTTACATGTTTACAGGTGCAGGAATAGCCAGAAGGTGCTGCTGCTTGGACACAATATCAGTGATTGCTTTACTGACCATGCCTTTCGTTTGTGCTAGGTGCTCTGAATTTCTGGAAAGCGATGTTTGTTTCAGTGGGAGCTAAAGCAATCAGTCCTCTCTGATGCTTTTCTTAGGAATCAGTGGTTTGCAGTCTTCACTCAGTCTTCATGGGCTTGGTTTTCTGATCCTTGTCCCATGAATTGCTGAACACTTGCTGTATTCCAAATTTTGTCAGAATACTGAAAAAATCCACACATTTTCTAGGTGCTTTTAGCCTCATTCAGTCTTCTTCAGGAATGTCCATTCTGTGTTGTCTACACTTCAAAGGTGGTAAAGGAAGTACTGCTACTTTTTTTTTTGGCAATAATATGTTTGGTCACTGATTTTGTGGGTACTTCTGCTTCTCTGCTTTGTCTGGAACAGACTGCCCAGGGGAGTGATGGAATCACCATCCCTGGCAGTGTTCAAAAACTCTAGTTGTGGTGCTTATGGACTTGGTTTAGTGATGGATTTGGCAGTGCTAGGCTAATAGCTGGACTTGATCTCAGATGTCTTTTCTGACCTTAATGATTGCATGATTGTGTCAGTTTTGAAACAGCCTTTCAACTTTGTCTTTTCACAGAATTTTGCTGTTGGTTTTTTACCTTACTGTCTGAGCTGGATTACATCAACGTGGGGTCAGACTGAATTTCAGTTTTATTCTTAGGCTTTTGTCTTCAGGTCAGAGAAATGAAATTGTGCTTAAAAATAACATGACAAAATGTTCTTGTGGGATGGTCTCATTCAGATGACCTCCATCATGGCTCAAGTCAGCTTGATCATTGCTGAGTATGAAGATAAATAGAAGCTGTTGGTCCATACTGTTAAATATTAAGGAGGCAAAGTCTGTTCAGTTTTTTCTCACATATTTATATATTTACTGTCTTTGCTACAGTTGTGATGCTCATGATTCCTAGACAGCTCTAAGTTTCCAACAGTGTGTACAATGTAATAAAGTAGTGGAGGGCTTACTCTCACTCTTGCAAAAGTGGTACTGCTTAAAGCAGTATTTTAATAAATACATATAATGTAGCCTTTAATTGAAGGAAAGCTCACCATAGAAGGAACAGAAGACAGTGTATTTGTTTCCTGCTTATTGTGAAGGATTTGTAACTCTTCCTATAAAGAATATGGAGCCTGTAAATGAAAACAATATTAATGTTATTTCAATTTGGGGCCTCATTTTCAAAGTCTTCAGTTTAAATTTATGAATTAAGCACAGAAATAGCAGATCATAGAATAACTTATTGTTTGTGTGGAAAAACTGACTGCAATTTTGTCCTTGTCTTAGCATAATTTCAACATTTCTACATTAAAAACAAGGGGAACTTTCCAAATAGTTGGTAACCCAAACTAGAAATATGCCAAAATCTGAAACCTCCCCAAACCATTGGCTAAAGAATCACTTCTGAACTGAGTGAAAAGAGCCTGAATTCATTGCTTTGTGTTCATATTTTTGTTACAAAAGACATTACAACCCCTTGAATGAAATCACTGACTCAGATTCATTGGATTTGTTGTTTATTTGTATTGCTGTTGCCTTGCCTGTCCTTCAAAGGCAATGTGTTCAAACCTGAAAATCATATTAAAAAACTAACCTTTTTCAATTACTTTGGGCAGAACTATGCCATTTTAAGTCTTAGAAAATATATTTCTGCTGTTCCTAGAAGATTGCAATGAAGACTCTGTCTACATAAAGATTCATTGTGAACTTCATGGGGATAGTGAGTTTTAAGCACCTCTAGATACACTGATAAAATATATTAATATTAGATCTTGTTTACCCTTTCCCCTTTTCAAACCTGAAAAGCTTCAGTCACTAAGTCTGAGCAAACAAAATGACTGAACATTTTTTTTGCATTAAAAAGCTTAAATGACAGAAATGTCCTGATTTTAAGTTGACTGAGAAGTGTGTATTTTATGCTTCGCATTGCTGCTTTACAATCTGATTTCCTTGCTCTTTGTATAACGTATATATGGTAAACTGAACCATTTAATTCACCAAAATCAGTTTGTTCTTAATCCTGAAGAGTGTGGCTCAGGCTTCATAGTAGGGCTTATTGATGCCTTTTTATTTCAAAATTCTGCATTTGCCAAGTAAAAATACTTTTATTCATTAACTGGTAGTGATTGCCAAAGCATATTTAAAATGTCCACCAAAGCAGTGATTTTTCTCTTTAAAGAATAGCTGCTTGTATTGCAGTCAAAATGATAACAAGGATTTTTAAAGCAGAGTGTTACAAACAGATGTGTTCACTGACCAAGAGACCAGTGTGTGTTGCTTGGAAGCAGATAAGGAAAATTATTCTCTCCTGTCTTCTTGCTAGGCCCCAGTGTTTTACTGAACCCTATAAATTATGGAGTTCCCTGGAAATCTAAACAGATTTGACCCCAGTTATGAGAGAAGTTTTGTGGTTTGAAAGATTTATAGGAAAATAAAGGGATGCAAATTTACTGCATTGCTAAGAATGGTAAGAGTTGTTGAAGATGGCCTGATGCCTCAAAGGAGCAAATACCTGCTAAATGGTGCATAATGCAATTCTTTATTATTGCCAATGAGCTATATCGTGTTTTCTTTTGGCAGACATTCTGGAATAATGTGATTGGACATCTGAAATGAGACATATAATCTAACACTGAAGCTAAAGAAGCACTGTGATGCTTCACTCTTAAAACTTGCTTGGCAGTTTTGTTTGTTGGGCATTTTGGTTTTGTTTGTTTGTTTGGGATCTGGGGGAGGTCAAGAGTTACCAGTGTCAAAAGAAAGGCATTTTTTGACTGAAGTCTGTTTGCTGTTTGCCATCAGTATAGGCATGAATAAGTTTCATTTATAGGGAAAGATTTCTATTTTAACTACTTCCAATGTTAAGCCAGCTGATCTAGCCAGTTTGTAATTTGAATTGCCCTGTGGAGTTCAGTCCTTGATGCTGGGGTGTTAATATCTGTAAGATCTTTCTAGTGCCTATAATTGTGGTAAAATCTTTGAGCACAAACTGCTTGTGAGGAGAAGAGGCTAATTTGGCTTCGCTGACTTCAATGACTATTTGTGAATTCTTTTTAAGGAAATTAAACTCTATGCTTTAAGAACCCAAACAGCACTGTTTATGTGGTTGATGAAATTTCCTGACTGAGGAATGGCACACTTTTTACAAATAACATGTATTGATTTCACTGCTATTTGTGAAGGATTCTGCACCTGAAAGGGAGAACATGCATACCTGTATTAGCTTGTCTCAGGAAAAATGTGAAGGGTCGGTCTGCTTTGAAAATAGGTGTTCGAGATCTCTTTAGTAATACCATTGCTGTAATGCAACGAAGAAAACATTATTAAAATGCATCCATTTTCTTTCCATCTTCTGGGGAGTGCCCTCAGGCTCTGATGTTTAGTACCTCAAGTTGTGAATTGCTCCTCTGCTTTAAGTATAAAACAATTTTATCCAACAGTGAAATCAATCTGGCTGAACTGTCAAATTCAGAATTATGAGACTACATGCAGGTGACTTGTATGTAGTTTGATGCTGAAGTGAGTCTGTCTGGCTTTAGACTTCAAAGCTAGTGTAATTTTTGATGTTGTTGCAGCTCTAACTGCTAAAGTCATACCATGTTATTGCCTCACCTGTTAGTCAATTCTTAACTATGCTGTTCTGGTGAAAAAGATAAGCGAGACACAAAGGTAGTCCCTTTTTTCACTTAGGAGACATGCAGCAGAGAAATCTGTCATCCTGGAATTTCTCTTGACAGAGCTCTCAAAAAACCAAAGTATCCTCAGTCTCAATTTATGACGGTCTTTCCATTCTCTGGTTATGGGTTAATTATTAGATTAAATAAGGAGAATTATGATGGCTTAGCTATTATACATTTTCTGTAAATATATTCTTCCTTGTAGCTATGTAGTATAAAGAATACATTGTCAAAAAACCCCAATACTAAACCCACCAGATTTGGATTATTGAGCAGTTAAAACAATGGAATTAATTTGAAGATTCAAGTAAGATACAGTAAAACTAGTTTGAGAGGCACTTGTTTTAATGCTCCCAAAAAAGTGCCTAGTTTAGCTTTCAAGCCACCGTGTGTCTGGATCCAGAACTTTTAAAGTACATGTTTTAAAATCAGCTTCTTAGCTTGGTCTGGCTGGAGTAAAGGGAAGTTTTGACATTGGTTAATGGGATAAAGGTCTGTTAGCCTTAGTCTTTGATATGTAATTGAAGCTGCTTAAAAGCTTTGCTTTTGTATGGAGATTACCAGAAAAATTATGAAAAATATTACTGTTCCAATAGAGATGAAAAGTTTTATAAAAACTCAAAATTGTACAACTCTGCAGAAAGTTTTGGTTACATAAATTGTTTACTGTGCACCCACCGATGTACTGTATATGTCTTATTCAAAGCTGCTTCTAGAGGAATACTAAATACACCAACTCAAGTGTGCTCAGGTTCCTTTTGGCATTGTGACTGTGGGATGTTTGAGTGAGGGAATGTGTGCACCTTCCTTGGAAGCAAGAAGGAGAAATGGGAAAGACCCAGGGTTTGCCCTGATCCCCAGTCAAGGACCACCAGCATTTGCAGTGTGCGTGTGGAGCACATCTGCAGTCAGCACAGCCCAGGGAAGCAGAAAGGCGAGATGTGGTTAATGATCAGCTGCTGTGCTGATGTTTGGACAGCTTGAAAGCAAGTTCAGACTCTAAAGAGAAGGATGCAAAGGGGTTTAGGATTACAGTTGCTTTCTGTGCTTGCTTATAGCATCTCTGGATCACCTGAGGCTTCCAAAAACAAGAAAAGCTGGGGCCTTCTTTGATAAGACTCATGTGACCAATAAAAAAAAAAGGAGAATGCAGAGCTCAGTAATTTTGGTTACCCTGCTTTGTGTAAATTGTATGAAGGATTTCTACTGAGACGTCACTCAGCTGATGAAGGTCACTTAACTGTGTAGTCCATAGCTGAGGTTTTACTCTGAATCTCCCCATTCACCCAGCCCCAGCTGCTCATGGGGAAGGAATCCCTTAAATACTGCATGTGAGGGTATGTGAGAGTCAAGCCTGTCTTCATAAAACTGTCCCATCGTTACCTTTAGTGCTATCGAAGAGATCGTCTTCAAACCCTGTAGCAGTTCAGGTACTATAGATAAAATATTACTAACCCTATTTCATTGTTTGTTTTTATGATCTGAGCAAACAGATTTGATCAACAGTAAAAAGTGGTTTATTTTCTCAAACTGGATTTTCCCTGGGCTGATAAAGTTGTTTTTCGCTAGAGCATTTACGTGTCAGTCTGAGATAAAAAATTAAAGGTTCTTATGAATGTTTACAAAGGTAAAATTGAAGTGTGTTAAATATAAAAGTTTAAATTTAGATTAGGCATAAATTTAAATGTTACCATGCTTGCTTGATTTTAAATAAAAGCCTAGTAGTTAGTTTTGTAGTAAGCTCCAGAAGTGAGAAGTTATGTCTATTTGATTTACCTGTAGCTCCTGATGCCTTTGTACCATCTTCTGTTATTTCAATCTCTGCTTTGTGAATAGCTTCTGAAATATAAAGACTATCTTGATCTGCAAAAAACCACATTAATATTATTTTCTGAATTTCATTGTGAACAACTTTTCAAAAATAATCAGAATGCTTTTCCCTTTTCTTGCAGAATCTAAGGTTCATGTAACTTAAGTATTTCAGCCATCTTTGACTGCTTTTCCCCTATATGGACAACAGTGGACTGTAGGTGACTTCTGCCTCATTTGGAAGAGGGAATGAAAACTTACTTATTCTTCAACTGTATCTATTGGTCAAGTAAAATATAAACTCAAACTTTCCTTATAAACTCTGCCTTACGTAACTCTTAGGCCACCTAATAACCCTACTCTTATGACACATAACTGAATAGTGTAAGAGTAGAACTGAGAAGGGCCTTAATACATCCTTTGATCCATAACCCTGGACAGGCTGGGTCAAATACTTTACAAGCCTTATCCTCTGATGAAAGCCACTATGTTGTGTACATAGGAAGGAAGCTGCTAAATGATACTCTTTATGGGGTTCATTTCCTCCAAGTATTTATCCTACTTAAATAGGTATTAGTTTTATAAAATACATCTTTGTGCACTTTCAGTATATTATTTGTTTGCAATAAGTAAAGCAGCAGGCTTTAACTAAGAAGTGAGCAGTAACAAATTATTTTCATGTGCATCTATTTGCAGTCTGAGATACATACTGCCATAGAACATTGCTATGTTCAATTTTACAAGTGGCATGAAGAAATCCATGAGTAATGTGCCTTCTGAGTATCACCCCAGGAAAGTAATTTTCCTGTAGAAGCAGGTTTGTCTGAATTGGAGGAATTTCAGTTATTCGCTCACATGCCCAAGAATGTGAGCTGCTCTCTGGGCAGCTACCACTCTGAGTCCTTACAATGAGCAGAATTTACTAGGTTGAAATTCTTTGTGTTGCTGGAAGCAGTCAAAGGAGAAAGAAAGTAGATAATTTATATTCTTTTTGTGTTTAATATTAAATAGGGACAGAAATTTTCCAAGGAGAATTTCAGGCTTCCAAAACCAAGAGTTTAATCAAAACACCAGTATTTTAGCAAGGGGAAAGTATAACTCCATCGACTTGTCACTGGATAGCAAGACAACATAGCCTGGGCATATATCAGTATTGTTTTCAGTGTCAGTAGCTGGAATAGAGACTTGTTGAACTAGCATCCCTAACTGTGAAATGACTATTTAAAAACCCAAATAGGATGCTTTAGTACAACTTGCATTTCTAGATCTCTGAATAAATAGCCATTTTCCATGCATATGCTGTCTTGACTGTTTTAATCTTAAAGAAAATAGAAGGAAAAAGTAAGCTCAAGACCAAAACTAACCCTGTCATTTTCAGGTTCTTCTCTTCTACGAAACAGCTCAAAATACAATTGTCAGTGATAAAATAGGGCAGTTGAATGTGAACTGTGTTTTGGAGTTCACAGAGAAAGAAGTATAACTAATTCAGAAGACCCAGGTCTACAAAATCATTCAAAGGTAGGAGTCTACAACTATTGGGTAAGGGATCATTTTGTATTCAGTCAAATCTCTTACCTGAAATGCCTTTAAAATTAGCAGTGATGGGATCAAATGCATCTCTAATGCCCAAGGCAGAAAAAACTGTCTTTAGGTCAAAAAAGCTTTGAATACTGAACCTGAAATTAATATGATAGATTTTATTTAAATGCAGGATTTGTAGTTATGTGGAGTTAAAAGGTATAAATAACAGATGCAATTTATTTCAAGCCTTTGCATTTCATCCATCTATTCCTGTATGAGCCCAATGCATGCTGTCTGATTAAGTGTACTCTGCAGAAAAGCAACTCATCTTCACCTGAAGATGGTAACAGAAGGAATCCCTCACCACCATCTGTTGCAATCAGATTGCCTCTCAGTCTTCCTGACAGGTGAACTCTGCATTTTCCCAAGTGTTCTCTTGCTAATAATCATTTGGGTATAGTAGATGGCCCTTTGAAACATTTGTCAATTATTAGCTTGGAGAAAAAGGATATTAATGTACAAATGTTTTTTCAATGCTTCATTAATGTGATGAATGCATTGTAAGAGATGTGTAATGAAACCCTTTCATGCTGATCCAGACAAGAGGTACAGCCACAAAAGGCCTTCTGCACCTGATTCCTCCTAGTATGCAATTTCAGTGGAATAGATGATAGAAAATACTGGATATGTGTGTTTGCTAACACAGCGAGTGACTGAAGTGGGAAAGGGATGACTGGGACTTCGTGTGTGCATGGAAAGATGGATATGACTATGGGGGGAAGGGTGGGCCTAAGTTCTTTGTACAGCATCTTTTTGTAGTACACTGACAAGTTTAAGAAAAACACATGGTAGTGTCTTTACAAGGTTATTTTTTTTTCTTCCTAAAGCAAAGAGAAAAATTTTGTGGGAAAGGTCCAGCAACATATGTCTCTTTTAAATCCTTAAAGGATTGTTAACCTCAAACAAAATTTAAGTGAAAGCTGTGGGATCAACTGAAATAGTTGGGTTTTTTAAAACAGTACAGAGCATAACAGGAAGTGTGTCATTTGATTTTGCTCACACATTGCTTGTGTCAGTGCTATCACATGGAATTCTGACAACTGGAGTAATGAAGCCATCATGCTAACACTGCTTACCTAGGTAGAAAAATGTCCATCTTTGTTCTCTTTAAGCTTTTGGCCCAGAGGATTATGTCTTTGGCAGAAAGGTGGGACTCAATCTGGGATAAAGGTGTTCTTTTGTGGCTGGGAAGCACTAGGAACATGCTGAGTTTCTCCCCCAGGTATGGCAACTCAACCACACTGAAAGCCTCCAGGGCTGCAGTCTGGAACTGGCCTGTGGGTGGGCAAATATAGATCTTATTTCATCATTCAAGTGGGAAAAAAACCTCAAACCACAACCCTAGTTGGGATCAGCAGACAGTTCAGAGCAGCTGTGGAAGGATTTAAGGAGTTGTCTCTAGCACGTGGGCTCTTAGAGCTGGCTCAGGTTGCTATTAACTCACAACAGTCTCATCTGAACAGAGCTGATAGTGCCAGAGACATACATATCTTGGCAGAGAGGTGTGAGTGCCAGTAACAGGACCTGGTGCACTGTCTCAACAGAGCATGGGTGTTTTATTACTTTCTCATATAATATTTGTCATATAATATATGCTCAGAGATTTAAAAACATTACCAAGGCAATGACAGTAACTATGATGACTCTTCCTGCAATGTTTAGTCTTCTTTGATTAAACCTACAATTTTATAATATCTATCACTAAAGTCTTGCTGCTAGTAGAAATTACAAAAACCAAATGCTTAATTACTGCTTAATTAAGTGAAATCTATCTTGTCTCATTTCCATCTTTGCTACCTTTAAAAATCAGTTTTAACCTTATTTCAAGAAACAAATAGTTATATTAAACAAGTTTATACTTATAAACTGATGTATACTTTATACTTATAAACAAGTTTATATTTATTTTATTTATATTATTTTTAATTTTTGAAAATCTAGGCACAAAGATCTATCAAAATCAGATGGTTATAAAAGCTTGTCTCAAAAGTAAAAGCTGGAGGGCTTCCAAACTTGCAATTAGTTATACAACAATTTCTAATAGCCATTTAAAAGTACCCTTTTAGTTCTGTATTTCAAAGAAAAAATTATCCAGGCATTTCTAGTGGACTGTTATACAGTAGAACAGATTCAATTATCACAATTTTGCCTTCTTATTTTTCCATCTGAGAATCCAATAAATAGCATTTTAGGAATGCTCAGTAATAGTTAGCAGGCCAGGAGTTAAATGCAAGCTTAATACAAGTTACAAGCAAACATCTTATTGCCTTTGCTGCAGGTCATCCAAAATACTGAACCTACTCCTTCACCCAGCCATAATAGTTGCATCTTCAAGGGTTGATGCTCACACTTTCTCACTCAGGGGTTGTAAATAACAGACTAGGTAGCTCATGATCGTAATATATAAATATTTGGCAATACATATATAGCTATAGGATGTCTCAAAGATTTAGTGTATAATATTGGTTAGTTTTGCAGGTACAGACTAGTTAGAATTCATAAAGTGTTGATTACTGTGCTAGATTAAATTTTAAGCTCTTAAATGAGCCCTCCTGCCTTGCTATATGGAGAGAGAATTGCTCTGTTAAAACCAGCTCCCAGCATGTGGATCATTTTCTGGGAAAAGATGTTCTGGTTTCCAATGGCCAAACAAGGAACATTTACATTTGTAGTGCATTGGACATGAGTGTTTTCATTTGTGGGCATGCTGCAATTTTGAAGTCAGCACATTCTGCACAAAGGTTATGCAGTCCTTATTTGTTAATTAGAAAGAAAATCTAAGACTTTAGATTATTGAATCAGAACATTTAGTGTTACTTGCTTGAACTGATTTTGAGCATCCCATAAGGATTATACATATGCTAAATTAGAATTCAAATGTTAACAAATTGCTTGGAAAAATGAATATGTAAAGTAGCTGCAGTGTTTAAGAGGCATGTGTAAACAGTCATGTTGACATTTTCTTAGAGCAGTGTTACTTGTCCCCAGGCTGGTTTGTTCTGAGTGGCAATGTTAAAAGGATAAACAATGTTGTAAAAGCTGCAGTTGATAGTAGGTCACAGCTAATCTTTCTCACTCTGTGTTTTGGATCCTGGTGGGAGACAGCTTACTATCGTTTAATAATGACGGAAAGTTATCTCAAGCCTCTGTTTAGTTGTACTGAGCCAGTCTTTTGCATTTGTTTCAAACTGCTTGGTTAGAAATGTTTCTAGCATTTTTAGTGACAAAGAATGAATTGACCCAATCTAGTCTGACAATCAGCAAATTTTAAATGATCTCTTTCATTTTGGCCCTCATTAAGTCTCTCCAGCTGCAGAAATCTCACATATTTTAGGCTAGATGAAAAGTAATCCCAGAATTTGGGCTAACTTTCCTTTTCCTGTGCAGATTTTTAGTGCTTCAGCTACCTACTTAAGGACAATAGGATGGAGTTCTTTTGTTTAGCCAAGTGGTCAGATAAACACAACTAAGGATTTCACATCAAGTTTGCAAGGACTCTGGTGCAAATACATGGTCAGACAGTGCAGCTCAGCTGCTCGACTCCTGGTCACTGGCTTAACCTGGGATCTCCATTTGCCTAAACACTGGCAGTGCCCTGCCTTCCCTTGTTTTGGACCTCTCATTTCTTTATTTCACTCTAATAAAAGAGAAAGTTCAGAGAAAAGTCCATCCCTGAGCTAATAGCTGTGTTTTAGTCCCAAGAAATCTGTTTACCTGAACAGCTTGTAAAGCAAAGATGGTTAAGGCTATTCAAGGTATCATGAATAGCAAAGCCCTTGCCATGAGCTGATACAAAATCACCGAGGACTGACAAATTGAGGTGATGTAGTAGTTCATGATGCTCAAGAGCATGGATGATGAGGTTTTGGAAAGGAAAAATGCACTCCTCAGTAAAGTGATTGAACTTAAAAAAGATTCAAATGTAAAGAGGATGGAAGTGCTCCAAGTCAGAGGTGTGAATGCAGAAAAAGCAATGGTGGGCACACCATGAATGTCCTGGGAGAAGAAACACCACAAAGAAAGACAAAACTGTAAGGAAAAACTTGCCAACAGCAGAAGAAATGGTTTCTTGGCCAGGTGAGTTATGGTTCAGAGATAGAAAGGCATAGAAATAATGAGCTGCAATCTGCCTGCTTGATATGATTGTTGCACAGCAGAAGAGAATGTTTTAGCCATATAAGAAAAATGGTTTTTTAGATTCATTCCTATTATTTGCTGTAACTGCTGGGAAATAAATCATCTGATGGTAAAGTAAAAGATAATGGTGAGGTTCCTAATGGAAATGAGAACAGAATGGATGTAATTACACCACCAGAGGTGGAGACAAAGTTTACAATACTTGAGAGAGAGACAAGTAATATTCTGGGACCTGGGTGTTCACCACTCCAGAATACAAGAACTTGGATGTGGAATTGCAAATGAGTCAGCAAAGACTTCTAATAGACTGTACATTCAGTTGTTTCCCATGACTGGAAAACAGGAGTCCATTTATAAAGAAATTAATCTGGGAAGTTTTAGAATATACTCCAGAGGAAAGAATAATTAAGTCAGAGGGAAATAAAAAGTGAGATAAATTCCGATATCAAGCAGCTTAGCAAACAAAACTATGAACTTTTTTGGCTATAACTAATGTGATACAAAGTCATAGACCAGCCATCTAGTTTTATGTAAAACATTAAACATAATTTCACTGTGGCACTATTTACAGGTGTTGGCAATTAGAGCAAGAAAAGAAAAGCAGCAAGCAGACAGTAGAAGGGGAAACCACAGTGACCAAAGGTAAGAGAGGGGCTCACAGGTTGAAAAGGGTTATAAGTTGCTTTTCAAAGTATTGTCCACACCAAAGACTTTCATCAGAGACAGTGAGTTGCCATGATGACTGAAGTCGCAATCACATGATGGTTCAAAAACACAAAAGAAAGGAGATATATACATGTGGAGATTTCCCTCCCCTTGATTTACCTAGGACTGGTCAGCTGGAAAAAAAATGCAGAAAGGACAAAGGCCCAGGTGGGGCTGACCTTGAGTAGCAACCCTGAGCTGGATCTGCACAACACTATGCAAGGTATTTTCAGCAAGCCATAGAAAAACTAAAATCATTTTGTCAAGCATGTATATGGCCTCATTAAAAGTGTTGGGTACATTCCTGGTCACTGAATCTCAAGAAAGATAATTTAAATTTGAAAAGTGCAAAAAAGAACTAGTAGTGAATCAGAGCATCTGGGTTTTGAAAAGTTTAGAAGGACCTGTCTTCTTCAGTTTATCTAACAGGAAATTGAGAGGCAGCTTGGTGACTTGCAAATGTTTGGGAGTAAATATCAAGCCTGAAGAGAAACTCTTTAACTTAAAGCTGGCATGATGTTAAGAGATATAAGTTGGTCTTGAAAAAATTTAGATGTGGAATTAGAGAGGTTTTTACCCAAGTGCACTTCTGAAATTTAGGGTAGAAGGAAAGGAGCTTTTTGTATTTTGAAAGAGATTATAGCTAACTGGCATAATTCCTGTTGGTAGAAAATTAAGCCTGCAGCATGAGTCCTCTTGTCAGCAACCCACGTACATCAAGTCTTTGAAAGTAGCCTACACTGTATTCATATACTATAAAAATAAAAGTATCACCTCTATTTATACTGTTTTAAGCCCATGCTGAGATCATCCACTGATTTGGTATAAGCACCATAAAAATATTCTCTTTTCTTGCAGAATTTGACACTGAAGATCTGTGGTTTTATTCTAAAGTCTTGGAGATAGATTGTGACCAGAGACACGAGTGTGCAGTGCTGGTGTTCCTGGTTATACCATCCCCTCTCTGGTGCTCACATTCGAACAACAGGCAGGGATTAAGCTGAGGGGACAGAAAATTTCTTACCCACCCCACAAATCAAATTGGCTTGGTATAGTTTTAGTCTTCACTACCCTTCTGTCATGGGGTCAAATGTGCTTCCTACGGTCCTCCCTTCCTAGGCAGATTTATTTAGCATGCTATTGTAAAGGACTTTGTATACTGCAGGACCCTCAGTCTCTCATGGCCCTTTCTCCTGTTATCTTGGTGCCTTTTGGTTGTTTGCTACAGCTGGAAGGTTTGTTATGGAGTGCTGGGAGCTCTTGGTCTGTGAGAGATGGGTCAAAGACAGTAGATAATTTAATAACCATTTTGAAATCAGAATTTCTTTAATCAATGCCTGTGATTTTAAGGAGTCAATTTGGCCACACAAGTGGTCTTTTCATTTCATGGGATTTCTTCCAAGACTCTTCTAAGCTGGGAAAATAACACAATCTTACTGTGGTATTTGTGGAAATTAAACAAATAAAACTCTTCCATGTTGTACAATAGCTCAAATCTGGGTTAAGGAGTTACCATAGTTAACTTCGGCAGTGTGATGCATTGTGGGCACTTTCAGGGTTGAGCCATCTGATGTGGTAAAAGGCAACATCTGAGTGTCCATAAGGGAAAATTTCTTTTGCCACGTGCTTCTGAAATACATGGTGCTCACCAAGGTGACCTGGCTGAGCGACGACCCCTCACTCTCCAATGGCATGCCAAGAACATCCTCATCTGCATGGAAAAAAGACAGGGAGAATACACGCCATCCTACTTGTCCAGGCCTAAAGGCCAGGTCCATGTGACTAAATAAAGCAAGTCAGGACCATTCTGCAACCCTGAGGGTAGGAGGCACAACTCATAAGGCAAGGTTAACCCCCTACCTTCCCCTCCCCACATGTAGATGGACTTCATTGGGACTGCCTGTTGGTCTGTTCTCTTGCCAGAACTGGGTTTGAGTTGGGAAATGTTGAGGGTCAGAGCTGTGCCAGCACTGTGCTACTTGCTGAACAGTACAGATGAGAGCAGCCCCCTGCTCAGCACCATGCCCTGGCCCTAACTGGTTGTCTAGCTTAGGTGTGCTCAGGTGTATGTTGGAGTTGTTCATCCTTAGCATCAGAAATCTCTCATGGAATGATTACAGACTGCTTCATGAAGTAACTAAGTCACCTGAAGCTTTTATCGTAATGTTCACCCTCTCCTGTTTACTTGTCAGTTCAACTGATTCTGCTTTGAGTATCTGAAAGAGTGATCCACTTTTAATTCCTTGACATTGCATATGAACACTGCAATATGCATTGCAATATGACCTCCCATTTTAGGAGGACCTCCCATTGCTTTGGGAAGCAATACTTTTCTGTCACGTAGCTGGATCACTTCTTACTGTTGATTTGAGAAGGATAGATTTTTTTTTTTTTCCATTAGTTTCAACTGCTTTAATGTGTGTATTTAACATTAGCTCACACGTTGATGGCCAAATTAACATTCACATAACTTAAGTTGATGGGGCAAATTGGGGATTGATTTGCTCTGCTGCTTCTAAGGACTTTCTTTTCAATTATTTTTTTCATTAATGCAGAATTTAATTTCATTACTTTTCTTGCTTATGTGGAAAGTAAATTCTTTTTATTTCGCATTTTGACTTTCTAAACTCAGAGTCTGACTGCTGAGCTTATGGCCCTGCATGTTCCCCATAGCATCATGATATCATTCAGTGCCATGAACGTGGTCACTGGGGGATTTGGCTGTTCCTCATTAAATGTGAAAACACTGCAATGGACTGCCATTTTAAAAATTAGAGGAACGAGGCCAAGTGATTAGCAGCTTGATACTGCAAACTTGCACTCCCAAGTTCAAACCTATTCCCACTCTTTCTTCCCATTAGAAATGAGTGTCAGCACAAGAATTAGATTTCCTGGCTTTCAGCCTTGGTTTGGGCAACATAGAGTGTGGCAGAAAACTGTACTTGGTTAAATGCAATTTCTTTCATTACTCTTATTTTACATTTTATTCAAGTGCATTCTTTGTGGGTTGCTACATTACCTGCAAAGTGACCAGTGATCCATTCCTGTATTTGGGCTGTGGTTCTGTTGGGGTCAGTGAAGTTGGTTTGTTGCAGGCTGCTGTTTGCCCAGCGTGCAGCATGTGCAGCGAAGAGGGGCGAAAGCTGCATGCCAGCATCCACAAAGAAGGCACATGCCAGCTGAACCACTGTGCCTTGGCTTGAGTCAGTCACTCTTTCATACACCGTGCGCAAGAAATTCTGCACGCTCTGGTCTGCCAGGCAAGAGGGAGGGAGAAACTGCAATTATCATGTTGAGGTAAAGGATTGCCCCAGGGCTCTGCAGCTCTCAACTCCAGTGCTGACACTTGTGTCGTCTGATTGTTAAAGCACCATAACAACTGAAGCACCCTTGACTTTATGGAGTATTACTGTCAAGCACTACTGTCGAGGGTGATGATGCTCTGGGCATAGTAAAGCACTCTTCATGTTGCTGTGGAAATTAGTGCAGATATGTCAAGCAGCTGATCTCACGTCTGGCTCACAGCTCTACATAAACACACTTCTGAACAGTCCATAAGGTACCTTTTTTTTTTTTTTTTTAAGCAGAGGCACTCTGAGTTCCCATTAGTGAGATCTAGTACCTTTGGCAGTGACCAGCTAAGGTCACAGTACCACAGTACCACTGACTCCTCTTGCCATTGTCCACCCATCCTAGGAAAGTCATCTCCCTGACAGCACCAGGTCACTCCCTGCCACCCTTGGCCCTTAGGTGTTTTGTTTTGTTTCTTGAAGGATGGTGTTCCCAACTGGCCCAGTATTGCTGATGAGCCCTGGCAATGCTAAACAGATCTGATGGCTGCTTCACATGTTACAAGTGACTCGTCTATTTATACAACGCAAAACAATGTCTGCTTTTTCTTGAAGTACATTGGTATTTCCCATTCAACATAATTTTCTTTTAATTCCTAAGATCCCTCAGATCCTTTTCTAGAAATGCCATTCTTTGACTCACTGTTCCCCAATTTGAATAATTGATTATTTCTTCTAAATGTAGAATTTTGCACTGGTCCTTACTGAACTGTGTCTTATTCACACACTTCTCTGATTTTCCAGGATCCTTTTAAGTACTATTCTGGTCTTCCAAAATGCTTATAGCAATTACAGGCTCAGTGTTTTTCCAAAATTCAACAATGTATTCTCTAGTTTGCTGTCTACTAATGAAAATAGTTGAATAATACCCTGGTCTCTTGTTTCTGGAGAACTCATAGAAGTTCAACAGTGCTCGTTTCACTGATGGTTACATGGTTGAGGTGTGGGCCCAGAAGGAACATGAGTCCTGCAAACTTGAGAGTCTTGTGTTTTTCACATCACTAAGTTCCCGTAGACTCCCTTGAAAGGTGATTTAGAAGCCATTATTTTGCTCAGTGGTAATGATTTGTGATGGAATCATTCATGCCGAAGTGATCTCCTGAGGCCTGGGACTCACACCCCATCGAAACGACGTTTATTGGCTCTGTGTTGAGTACCCTCAAACTTCCTGTGTCTGCGGGTCAGCCCCTTCCCTACATATCTTGTTGTATCTTGGAGGAGACTTGCCTTTAAGACATTTTCAAGAGGTTCCTCATTCTATAACTAAGTTTTCCATGAGGACTGCAAAATGTCTGGAGCATTGCTTTTCTTTAGCAAGACATCAGTGCCTCCTAGCTTTGTGGGACCACCAGGACCTTTCTGATTTCACCACCTAGTGCCCCAATTTCTGTGTGAAACATCAGTAGCTCACTGTTGTATGTGAATTGCTGGCCACTGTCTTCAGAGGGGGTTACAGTTGTGCCCCTTGCCTTGGTGCTTAGTTCAGCTGCTCCTCTACCTTGGCTTGAAACCCTAGAGTTTCAAGCACCTGGAGTGCCCTGGACAGCTCACAGGTATCTGGCCCCCCATGGCCATGGCTGAGCTCACCATTATGGCCAGTTGGAAATCTTTGTTTTGACTAAGAGAGGCCTTAGGCAAAGGGAGTGATCGCTCAGTTTCTCCTGTCCCCTGTGGGTGTGGGCAGAGCTGGAGGGAAAGCAGACAGGACTGCCATCTGGGACACAGGTGTTCTGGGGTGGCTAACCAGGGAAGTCAGTCCCACCTGGACTGACCTGCCGCAGGCTGATCAAGCTAAGGGTCTTAGGTGAAGGGCAGGATCACCATGAGCCTCCAGCTGCCAGACAGGTCATCAGGAGACTTTGATTGCATGGGTTCAGATCCTTCCAAAGGGGCAAAAGGAGTTTCACATCTATTGATTTCTATGATCTGAGAATCCAGTGTGCATTTTCTGACCTAGTACTGCTACTTTAATAACCTGAAGGAAGACTAATCACCTATGGGAAGTTTGGTATTAAAATTTGGATCTATTACTCTTTAAGTGATAAAATATTTAACTCCTTGAACAGATGTCTAGAAAACTCACACAGTCTGCAGTGTATAGTGCTTTCCTTGTGTATTTTGCATTAGCATGGGAGCATCTGGTGAGCCCTCTGGAAGATGTGAGAAATCAAGCACAGTAAGCTGGAAGCAGGTGTGAATGTGAGGAGTGGTATCCCAAGCTTGTAACTTCATCAAAGTGCTTAGCTAACTGAAGTCCTGAATTCTTACTTGGAGAACAGCTCAAAATTGCTTTAAGATACTCTATTGTTGATAAAATAAAACAGCAAGAAGAAAGCATTTTGAAGCATGTCAATTTGTCTGTGCTGTCTAGAGGTACGTCCCTTTATACATTGTTTTCCTTAGTATTAGAATAAAGGTGAACAAATCTTCCAAACATTGAAAGAAGATTACAAGTGCATGTAAGAGCAGATTCTCTGAGAACAGTGAATAAACCATCAATGTTTTCATTGTTTTCAGCCTGCTAAGGTTTTAACCACATCCTTCACTATTGTTTAGGGCAGACCAACAAAAACATTAATACAAACATCTAATGGAAGAAAGGGACTTTATCACATATTCATACATATACAATTTGGTTTTACTCATCTGATAAGAAATTTCATCTAAGTATTTGATTTATTTGTTTGATATAGACCATTTGAGGAAGTGGTTTCCTTTCCCATTACTGGAAATGTGCTGTTATAGCCAATAGCAATAGATCCCATCCTACTTTGTTCTCACATTCCTGCATTAATATTACTGAAAGCCAAAGCTCATGTGGCTTGTACCACAGACAGCTAAAATGGATATATAATGTCTGCTTGCTATGATGTGCCACATGAGAAGAAGAGAGCATAAAGGAGCTAGCAGGTCACTATCAACCTCTGCACTTCTCTTTGTTACATTTTCTGTGGAGATCTGTGCTTGAATTTCACTGTGAGATGTTATTCTTTAAGGTTCGTTCTTAATAACTGAGCCCCTAATGACCAGAAGTGTCCAGCAAGGTATAATCCTTGCATAAAGTAGGAACTGAATTTACAGATAGAGGAGTCTTATAGGCAAGACTTCATTATATCAGCTGCTCATAATATAGATGCACTGTTCCTATGTCAGTACATGTAGCTGGTAACTGTATCTCTATTTATCAGCCAGAGTTAGCTCTTACTGCTGTGTTGGTTTTGAATATCAATGTTACACAGAATGGTGATGGTGACTAAGGCAGGTTACAGCACAGGACAGTGAAATTACTGTAGGTTTTATTTTTGGTTTTTGTACCCTGAAAGAAAATTTGATGCTGAGAAATAGTGGTGTCATCTCTATACACAAGTCTTGTATATAAGCTGCAAATTTTGAAGATGAGGCAGTTGTCTGCTTTTCATAAACAGTCTGCTCATAATGTAAAATAGTTTTTGACATGTGATGTGAGATGGTAGGATAATCCAAGGCTAAAATGAAAACAGCATCCTTAAATTAAGCTGACTTAATGCTGGATTTAAAGACATCTGTCTTTCCCATATCCCTTCCAAATTCCCAGTGAGTTTTATTTTAGCCTGCTTTCAGGGAAAGATGCAATTGCACCATCCATCTGTCAATGTGTGTCTCTATCAGAAGGAGACTGGCAGACAACTTTTCATCTTTTTGGCCAGTTGTAATAACATTAGAAAAGTCTTAAAGGTAACTCATCATCAATAGGTTTCATAAAATTTGCTAATGGTGTGGAAGAGAAAATGACTCTCCTCTGCCTGGCACCTCTTTGCAGAGCACACAAGGGACACCAGGGCACAGTGGACACAATGAAAATCTAGGAAATCTGGAGCAATTTGGTTTTTCATGTAGGTGGCTTTTCTAAAGGTAGCTGTATTTTTGTGCCGTAAGAGACTAAGCACTGGTTCAGAAAAAAGAATAGTAATATGTACATCAACTACTCCTTTGAGTTTCCTTTGTCCACTTGATACCTGGAGAAAACACTCCTAAAACTACCTCTTGCAGTGAGACAGGAAACAGAAGTTTAGTATAACATGTCCAATTCCTGTCACCTTATTAAGGCTGTGAATTTATTAAAAAGTGTAAGACAATTATTCTTTTAAGCAGTACATTACCATGAATGTCATATCCTAAGGCATCCTGTAGCTCTGTAAGGGTATTTCCTTGAGCTCCAAACTGCAGCAGTTCCAAAGACACAGCCACACTTGCTGGAGAGACTACGAGGTTGGTTCTGTTCTCTGCTTCGGATACATGCCGGTAGAGATTGATGGCAAATTCAGTTTTTAGCTCTTTTAGCTCATCACAGGAGATGCAGTTTCCTTTGGTTAGGCAGTAAGCAGAGAGGATAAATGCAGAGAAGAAAATGGGCAACATGGAGGCGTGCTGGGAACACTCTCCACTAGCTAATCATACCTGCAATTAACAATACAGATAGATTTAGAAAAGTAAGAGATTGAGCTGACAGAGAAACTTTCTCTTTACATCACTGTGGAGATATTACTTGCAATAGTAATGATCACTTTTAAAACACTTGTCCAGGTCTACTCAGTAGCTATTGTCATTAAAAAAAAAAGAAAATAAATTATATATATATATAGCTGATGACTCTGTTGACTAACAAGGATTGAGTTGTCCAGAATGCTGTAGCATATAGGATGATTGGCCATTACAGAGCATGGAGACACAGAGCCCCTTGGTTAAAAAGTTAGCTACCTGCACATGTGATGAGACACCTTAGTGCAGTTTCTGTCCTGCTGAGCACCCACAGCTCCTTTCTGTGCCCAGTAAACTCAGAAAGAAGGCCACACCTTGTGAGGTGCAGAAATCTAACTGGAGGCTCCAGGGTGAGCTTTAGATCCAAGTGTACAAAAGGCTGGCTTCAAATTTCCCCCACAGATATTCCTTCTATGAAATTTATCCCAGCAAAAATAAGGTTGTATATGCAAAAAGTTCTGATGCTTACAGCACAAAATCACCATATCAGATTTTTATGGGAAATCAAGCACTGGTCAATGTTATATTAAGAGACTTAGATTCATATTTAAAGGAATAATGCTAAAATGACAGAGTAGCTTTCCTTACAGAATTTCACCTTCTGAAGATTGTATGCAAGTATATTTTAAAAATTGCTGCACCTTCTTTCACCTCAGGATTTCCTACAAATCTTTCTCCATGCCCTTTGCTCTAGAGAATGCCTCTAATGCTTCGTATTTACTCACAGTTAGCTCTGTTCAATTGTCTTGCCTTTCTGTGTCCTTCTGTGTCTGAATGGAAGCTGTCTATGAACGTCTTGTCTCCTTCTTTAATAGGTAGTGGAGTAAAGACTAAGTCATGAGACTGCATTTAAAGGGATAGTCAGTGATCAGAGTCTCTGTCGGCGATGTCTGTACCACTCTGTCCAAATTCCTGTAGGCTACAAGCTCTATGGAGAGCCAGGCAAAGCAGCATGCCACTGACCAGCAAATCCAAGGCAAGGAACAAAAAGGTACACATGGAGATAGAGTCAGCAACTTCCTTGCAAGCCCTGATCTAGCCTCATGAGACTTGTGACCTGCTGGTACCGAGCAAGGCATCTCCTATCTCTCTTCCCACCCCCCTCCTTCTTTTATATGAATTCCATTGATTCCTCTGCCACAAAGGAGAAGAGAAAGGGCTCTCTGTGTACCAGGCACACAGCTATTTTTTACCCCCACTTTGAAAACTTATTCAGAAATCCCATGTAATTAAAATGTCTTTATTCCTTTTTTTTTATTTTTTTTTTTATTAATGCCATCCCAAATAGCAAGATTTTCTTTCACTCTTTAGTTTCCAGAAGGAAAGAAACAACAATGTGGTGCACTTGAAGGAGATTGAATCATGAAGGGGTCACTTTGAATGGACCAGAAAAGCAGAACTATGGTTGTGACTGCTTTAAGAGCAGTTGTAGCTGTTAATGGCTTTCTTCATGTGATGGGATCAAAAATCCTGCCCATCATATTCACAGGTTCAGCCTCACAGCTTCACAATGCCACTTAAGGCAAGCAAGATTTGGGCTTAAAAATTAATGTAAAACTGCAGCTTATTGGTCTTCACAGAGTTTGACATTATATATACACCTAGCTGTTTCACAACATACATTCCTTTTGGAAGAAGATATTGAGAAAAAGGTCATTATAATCAAGCAATACTTTAGGTGCTACTGTTTCATCTTTAGCAGGTAAGGAACAGCCACAGAGTGGAATTAGGGCTCAAATAAGAATGAAGCAATGGGCCTCTGTGCTGTTCCTTTCTTTCTGCTGTTTCGAGAAGATGGCAGAATAGAGGCAGATACTAGGGTCTGTTTCAGGATCCTGGGCTTTACACCACATCCCTGCTTGGACAGATGAAAGGCAAGAGCTTGGTCAGTCTCAGTCTAGTACAACAGGCAGGGATGTTGCTTTTGCCAGGAATTTCAATGGCAGTGTCCTCATGCTGGAAATTATATTTGGGCTTAAGGGTTTGGCCAAATGAGGACCTCTCTGCTGAAGTTATTAACAGCGCCCACTAGACTGGAGTTGTATTCAGAGGGAACGAAACCCAGGTCACCAACTGATTTCTTAAGAGCTCAGAGCTGTCAACAGATAAATGAACTGTGGTCACTGTTGAGGACTACACAGCTGGATTTGAAGTGATGTTCCCAGAGGCTCCAAAGCTGATAAGACATTTCCTCTGTGCCCTGCTTGATACTCTGCTGTGAATTTATTAAGATTTAAGAGAAAGATAAGGAGTCCCTGAAGGTTTTAGGCATTACTGCCAAAAATTAACGTGAATTGTCACTTTGCATAAATGTTGCTAATCACATTTGGGATATGTGTTTACTTAAGGCACAATTGAAAATTGCACCTGGTGTAACTGTTGTGTAGACCAACATAGTTTCAGTGGGAAAGGGCAAAAAAGTGTTCTGGGTCTTGTCTTATCACAGAACGGACTTATAAATTGCAGGATTTGTTTCAAACCCTCACTCTCTGCACCTGCTTTAGGAAAGGAACAATGCGGAGAAAGGCAGTGGTGTAAAAAAGAAGTAAAAGTCAGTGAAACTAGCTGTGGCTAAAAAATAAGCGACAAAATGCTGGAGGAAGATTGTGAACTTTTATCATAATCAAGGTCAGAACCAAAATTCTCACACCTGTTCAGTTTAGCAGTTTAAGGTTTAAGTTTTTCTTCCCGAAACTGGGATCCAAAGTTGAGAACTTGGGTGTCTGAGGAGAAGCTGGTGCCACATGAGGGTGAGTCTGAAAACTGAGGTCGCCAAGTGAGTCCATGGGGCCAGGAACTGAGCTGTCCATATGAGTGCTGTTTGAAGGGGACTGCAAATCAAATGGACCAATTACAGAAATCCTCTGTCAGAAATAGAGGTGTCTTGGACCTACTTGATGTATTACAGTTGTGCCACTGTTGAGAAAGGGAGTTTCTGGCTCTTTTTAAGAATTTTTTTTTTTAATTTTTTTTTGGTTGAGATCTTCATATCTGCCTCTGTCCCAGTTTAGGCAGCACATCCTTCTTTGTATCTTAATCTGACTATGCATCCCAAGGTACTAAGGAAAATACTGATGAATTTTCTGGCAATCATTTTATTTTTAAGATGCTGGAAATGCATTTAAAAAGGCATTCAATTGGTTGGTCCTCAGTATAACTCTTCAAAGTCAGAAAGGGGCAGAGGTAGAAGCTGCATTTTGAGAAATGCTTCTTCTCATTGAGATAGCCTAGACTGCCTGTGAGGGAAGTGAGAAAAGGTACAAACTGAGGACGTCTGGAGAAAACACAGCATGGGGGTGTGTGGGTAGGAGTCTGGATCACAGAGTGTTGTGTCTCAGTGGAGGTCCTCTGAGCACCTACAGGAGCAGATCTGAAAGCTTCAGAGGGAGCTCAGTCTCTCTGTTCCCTCACTGAGCAGAAAAAAAACCCCACCACTCTTTGAGAGGGAAAACAGCAAGGAGCTTCCTGATGTGTGAACATCTCCCAAACAGGGAGCAAAACTGACAGAAAGCACTGGAGAGAAGCCATAAGTGGTGGCTGGTTTCACCAATGGATTACATCCTGTGTCTGCAGTGTGACAGTGCTGTTACTGTACTGGCCCTTGATGTCCTCCTGTGTGACCACGATGGTGGGCAAAGAGACAGACTGCTGAAGCACCCAGAGCTGCTCAGCACTGACAGATGTCATCATAGGTGGCTCTGCAATGGCTGGTGTGAAAATATGCAGAAGGAGAAAAAGAAACATGAGGGAAAGAGAAACAGAGACAGCTGTTCTCCAGGACTTCAGGGTCTTCAGGGGCCAGATTCTGCTCTCACGTATAAGAGTGCGAATGCAAACTTGGGTCCTGGAGCAAGTGGGAAGCTGCTGGGGGATTGTGGACTGGGAGACTGCTCTAGGGGACAGGGTACTCCGTCTGTGGAAAACAGGCTCACAGTCAAGCCTCTGTGGCATTAGCAAGAAAGGTGAGGAATTTGTTCAGCCCTGGAAGCAGCTAGAAGTCACAGGACTGAAATGAGAAATCAGAGGGAAAGACTCAGCCTGCATGGGCACTATGGGCAAAGAGATTTTTTGGCAACCTTTCCCCACAATAAATTGTTTCTCCCAGAAGGCTAAAGTTTTTTCAGATTTATTAATCTGTGTTGTAAGAAAACCACTTTTGGTTCTAAGGACACCTAGTTTGGTGTGGCTGCTGAGAGGAACAGGGGAACACTTCAGCTTTTGGGATCTGACCAGTTTGGACTTCTGTTGCACAGATGTTACACAGTGATCTGGAGCAGAATTTGGCCCAGGGAAAGGCTGGAAGTGAAAAAGACAAGAGAACCAGTTGGGAAGCAGGTTTTCCTCTTCAGAACCCTCTTGTTTGGTTTTCTGTGCCAGGTCAGTCTCACACAATCTTCCTTCCAGTCTAGCACAACCCTGTTATCAGCAGGATTACTGTACACTTACCCCTTCATAAATGAGAATAGAATTTAACCTTCTTATCAGCATCTGGTTTTTGTGTGTTTGCTCTCTTTAACATATAGAATAACCCTGGGGAAATTAAATAGAATCCAAGCCATTTTCCTTCCTGCTTATATCTTTCCTCCAGGAGAGAGCCTGCACTGCAAGATGTCAGCACATTTGCTCTGTCAGGAAGGTGGTTCTGCTGAATCTCAGGATAAGAAAAATTTGCATCATCATTTTATACAGAGCTTATTCTGCAGGGAGACAGTTGGCTGTGGAGCCACAAAACACCCAGCTGCGCAAGTTCAAGTGAATTTCCTTACTGCTGGCCACATGCCATGTAAAAACCAATGCTGCCTCTGCCTTCCCTGGGGTAGGAGGACAAAATCTGGCTCATCAAAGAGTGACCACTGTGGAGGGTCACCTTCAAAGAAGTCCATCTGCTCGGTGAGGTGTCATGGTTTGAGCAGATGGCATTGGTGCCAGTTCCTGGCCAGCCAAGACCTGCTGGGGAGGTTATACAGTGTAAAATCCTACAGTAGGGCCCCATTCTGCAGGAACCTCCAGATTGCTTTCCTCACACCCTCCTGCCCAGTTCCAGGTGAAAAGGAGCACTGCTAGCAGCAATGGAGGCTTTTTGGTAGCTCCACAGTTGGGGCTAGTCTTCCTGCCCATTGTGCAGGCAAAGTACCAGAGGAGCAGCAGCACAGGCTGGCTGTGACCAAACTGTGTATCACTTGGTTCTTGGTCCTATTCAGTCCCTGTGGCTCTAAAACATGAAAATAATGCTTTTGTGGGTTCATTTTTCTGTACCTCTAATACTGCAAGTGGAATAACAGAGCAATGGTTTTACATTGTTACCCTGGGAATCAGTCTTTCCTGTCCTGCAAGATGCCCAAGGACACACAGGCAACTGAGGGGATAGAAGGGCTGATATGCTGGCACTGGAGGACTGTGTGGGATGCAGGTTTGGGCCAGGTTCTACCATAGGGCTTTTGGGAGGAGTCCTGGAATAAACAAGACCTGGACTTTACCCAGGGACAGTTTTGAAGACAAGTAGTGGTAGCAAATAAAAACTTAGTAGGCAATAAGTTAATAAGTGTTGTGAGAAATCAGTGCTGGAGTCAATTCCTTTTTCAAGTTGTAGGGTGTTTCTAATTTGTTATGTTATGCTTTTTGCAGTGGTGCCTTTCTCTGGTGGAAAGCAAAGCAAAGGAAATGGGAGTTCCTCTTCCACTGAACGAGATTACTAGCATAACTGATTAATTGACATGTTTCCACATGCAGAAGTGTAGGCTGAGTTTGAGCCCGAATCAGGACAGTTTTCTAACCAACAGTGACTGTTTCCAAAATTTTCCATGAATTCCATAAATTTTTCAATGGACAGACTTTAAAAGTTCACTTCTCTTTTTCAGCTTGATGAAACTCATTTAAATTAAAAAAAAAAAAAAGATGCATGACCTCTGAAGAGATAATCTCAGCTGTGTATATATTCCCTTCAGTGTTATATGAAGATATTAGCAGTAAAGTCTCTTCCCCTGTGGACCCTGAATGTATCATAAAAGCCTTCCTCAGTGCACAGCTGACCTGTGAGGGCTGCTGTCACTGATCAGCTACTTATTTGCCTGCAGTAGCTCAGAGGTGCTGCATCAGCACTTCCTGAGTTGACTTGCCAGTCTGTGAAATGCCACCTCTGCCCCCAGATGACACCCTTTTGGTATCTGCAGATTTAAAATGCTTCTGGAAGTGAGTCAGTACCCTGCACGGGGCCTGGTGGAAATTCACATTCAGAAAAGACATGCCAGTGAGACAAAAACAGTGTGTGGAGCAGTACTGTGGCAGCATATTTTCCTCCCAGATGACTACATGAACCGACAAGTTAAATGCATTTGCTGTTGACACAGAATATAAAGTAAGTTAAAAGCTGATATCCCCAAATGCTTATCTAACAGACTATCACAGTCCCTTACAATGCCAAATGAATGATGCCAAGTAAATGACATAGGAAGAGGTCCTCATATGAGTATGTTGCCAATTGCAATTTCTGTTGCTGATATGGTTGAAGTGACAGGGAACCAAACAGAAGATGAAAACAGGAAGACGTTTATGAAGTTGCAGTGCTGTCTTCCCATAAGAAGTCTGGTTTTCAGAAAGAGGGATTTGGTTGAGTAGGTAAAAGAGTTGAGATCAAATGGGAACTTATAGAATGAAGAACATTATTTACAGAGCAGCTCTGCATAGGCAAGTTCACCAGCTGTGGTTTTACCTCTCCCATGGCCTGAACTGACCAGGTGGATCTGCGTCAAAAGCCACATTGCCAAAATGGCTTAGTACTGAGCCACAGCTTTTATATCCTGCCTGCCATTCAACAGATACACTCCTTCCAGCCTGGGGATCAGGTCAGAAAACCAACTGGACCCAACTGAGCAATACTTGCCTGACTTCTGGGGTTGCCAGGCCCACACAGCAGGAACAGCATGTCTGGATGTGTCCCACTGTGGATTCCAGGTGTGCCTCCCTGTGATCGCTAGAGTTTCACAGGGAGCTGTAGTCCTACTGTCTCACCCCAGCTTGTGAAGTACTCCTGAGATGGGCAGGGAAGCAAGGTTGTATGTACTTGTATATATTGCATGCACTTTGTCATGCACCCACTTTATTGCACCAAAGTTTGCCCAAGCTAACCAAATCCTGCTACCCAGGCAGCCCCAACCTTGCATTACCAGCTTGTGCAATAAAATGGTCCTGCTCCACCATGACAGGCAGGGGAGAAAGGGTGGGTGGGTGTTGCCATTTCCCTCTGATAGCAGGGCAAAACAAAACCTTTATTCTTTAGGAGCTGATCTGCTCTTGCAGCTTACTCCCCACTTCAGGTTATAATCCCTTTTGATGACATCACAGGTGGTTCTGTGGCCGCCAAGGTGATGTCACAATGAGAAGCTTATGACTGTAAATGGGCAATAAGTCATAAGAACAGATGACCTCAAAATAAGCTAATATCCTGTTATTATATAAATGTCCCTAATACTTATATAAATGTGCCAGTGAGAAAAAGAAAGAAAAAAGGTCCAATGGTCTGTCAGTGTATGTGAAGATGTGTGTAAATTTAACATTTTCTCACAGACCTGTAGAACCTTCATTGGTGGACCTTGCCTCTAAAAATCTTTCTACTAGCTTCTCAGCTTTTTAAATCAATCTTGCAATTCTTCCTTATGTAAAAATATTATTATATTTAAAATTAAGAGAAAAACACAGAAGTTCTCCATATTTTGACCTGTCCAATAACCGAATACATGCTTAGGGATGGCTAAGTGTCTCAAAAAAATATATGGTACATTTTAGTATCATGAGTGCATTCAGTAATTTGACCATATAAGAATAAAGAAACGCGTCTTCTGTGAAGCCCCTTGGGCTCCATGGGGAGTGCCATAGAAGGGGTGTATCTATAAAGCTCTGTAATTATTAGCTGTTGTATTTTTATGATAAATAGGGACTAATAAAATTGAAAACTAGATACAACTGTATCACAGAAAAAGCTTTATTGCATCTATAAGAACTATACTTCATATTCTGAACTAAACTCTTAGAAGTTGGAAATAACATTCAGAATCTCTAAGGCATTGTTTTTGTAGATGTCTTGTCTCCATTGTGCTGCAGGTTTATTATTTTCCATGGTCAAATATTTATTACATTGTCTTGTGGCAATTTTTTAATGGATTTTCTTGCTTTGATAGGATAAGAAGCACGTTTAAATGCCTCCAGGGGTAAATAATTTCATATCAACACTTTCAAGCACAGTCTGGATCTTCAGCAGGTTTTTACATTATGTAAGTAGACATTTAAGGTACTTAATACTTTCTAACCTCTAGTGCCCTTTTCACACAGAGACAGGCACTCAGCAGGGATTAATCTGATCCTAATTAACCACAAACTCTTCTGATATTTGGTCACTGCACAGTAGCATGCTGCCAGGTACACAGAGGTAAACTGATCTGGATTATCTGCCGGTGTATGTGCTTCACGGAGGGAGGTCTGTGCTCCATGTTGTGGGTGAGTTACAGGCAGATACAGCTTTAAACATGGAGTGGGGAGGCTGCTGTACAAAGCTGGAGTCGTAAGGAAAGGGGAAATCACTAATTAGAAGGCCTCTTCCTAATGGCTTTCTATTGAGGTTTCTTTTTTATAGATGGCATTTGTTGATATGGCACTGCAAGAGGGTAGAAAGTGAGAAGCATGAAAATCCAAAGAGAAGATCCATTTCTTCCTCTTTTTCTGCAGCAAAGGAGCACAACTTTGCACATACAAGTTCTCTCTCTTTTCTTTTTTCTGTGTACAAGCATCATCTCTGATGGAGCTTTGTGAATTCATAAGTGACTGTGTGCCTTTACGTGCGTGCTGCCCACCATGGTTCTCATCTTCCTTTACCGAGCACCCGAGCTCTGCCCTCCTCACACCACAGGGAAAGCAGGGCACCGAAGGTCTTCTCCAGCCTCATGGTAGGCATTAAAGCAAAACCAACATGCAGCAAGTAATGCAGGTATGAGGTGTTATATAGGGGTAATTGAATCTTCATGCAACTTTGGCCCACAGGATTAAGGATGGCAAACCAAATATATATATATGAATAAAATAGATGATGTATTTTATTGACGATGAGAAGGATTAGACTAAAAGACCCTAATTAGAATTATTTACTACACATTACAGATAGTTATATCTACTAGTATAGTGCACTGATTTTTTAAGCAATATTGAAAGAGGTATTAAAGCTAGCAAAACAATAAAGTAGAGATTGAAGTTACTCACCCATACCAATGATTGTGGGCAAGTCTCTTCCACTCAGCCTTGAGGAGGAACCTTGGGGGGCATCGCCACTCAAGGGAGGACTTTCCACACACAGTCCTTGAAGGCACTTAGAACTGCCTGCCATCAAACAGTGGGATTTCAGTCCCACAAGAACAAGTGGTAATTTGCAGTTGCACCCTCTGACTCGCTGATGCTGGGAGGTGGGACAGGGCTGGCTCACCACCTGCTAAGGCAACATAGAAAACTGGGAATGTGCAGTGGCTCTTGCTGTAGAGCCAAAAGACCTACCCAGCATAGTGCTGCATGCTAGCAACTCTGGCTCTTGATCTTCCTAACGGTGGCATGGCCAGACCAGCATGTGAACAAGAAGCCAAGATATTAAAATAAAATTTTTCTAGGAAGGACAGAACAGGGTATTCTGCCTGCAGACTCTTCACAGAACCTCAGCCCTGCTGGACCATGGCCTCTGAAATGTTGCCTCCTTTGTGAAGGTCACCCAGGACTTCTGCATCAGGTCAAGGCAGGATGACAGGATCACCCTTACCGCTTCCTTACAGGGAAACAACTGTAAACCTAAGTTTTTTATTCTGTAGTGCTGCAAATGTTCATACAGCTGAAAAAAGGGAGGAAGGAGCAGAACAAAAGTAAGGGGAGAATAATGTCCCAGAAATGGGATCCTGAAAAGTAACTTCAGATATGGTAGTGACCAGGGCAGCTGCAGTCCTTTGGGCACAGCATGGTTTACCATTGTTCAGACTTCTCCAAAGAGTAGAACCAAAAGCCAGCTCAAGCCATGGGAGTAGGCAACCATGTACATGCATGAACAAGTGCTGGTTTCCAGTGTACTTTGTCTGCTTTCTGTGTTCATTCTTCTTTTTTTTTCCTCATAAGTCTGAAGCATTCCTCTCTGAGTTATTGCAGTTCTTGGAGATCAAGAGAGTTAAAATAATCCCCAGAGTGGCAGTAATTTTGCAAGCTGCCCTCTCTTGTATCAGTGTGCAGGCTGCCTCATATTCAGCCATTAGCTCTTTCTGACACAGCTGGAGACTGGCAGGAAAAGAGAGCTGACTCCAAGCTGAGCTTTCAGGGCTGTAATTCAGGCGGCAGTTCTTAGAGAAAACAAGCACTTCCTTCTTCCCCTTTAAACATAAGTCTGCAGGAATAGGCATCTGATAAAACATTATTTTGTTCAGGTTTCTCTGTAGTAAATGTGACTACATTAGAGCTAGGTTTGGTAACACAATGTTATTCTCATTCTTTCTCTGGGAAAAGCAGGACACCATCTGGTTGAGGGTCTTGTGTAAAGCTACACAGAAGTCATGTGCATTCACTAGGATGGCTGCTGGTCTTTCATTTGGAGTTGGTCTCTGTGTGCTTCTGTCCTGCGATGTCTTTCAAGCCGGGATCCTCAGCACTGTTGTATTCCCAGCCCCTGAGGTTGTATGTTTGAAAACAGTAAATCTGTGTTATGTAATAAAATGAAACTGTTAAACTATGTTGTTTCATCAGAAAAACAACTAGTAATAGAAAAGAAAAAGTGTTGAAAAGCTAATTGCTCTTTCTGAAGGTCACTTCTTCAATACACAACAATGCACTGTTTCTTCTTGAGGTGGGGCATGACTGTTGCAAATAAATGTAAAACATTTATTTCTCAATGTTGTGTTTTTTTTTTTTCTCTGTGCTTAATGTGTATCTGCTTCTGCTTGGTCTCATAACAATTCTACTAATTAAGAAAAAGCATCTGAGGACTAACTAATGAATGAATGAATCAAGAAATTAAGATTTTTTTTTTAATGTCTTCTTTCTTTTAGAGATAGAACAGCTACACCTCTCTGTAAATGCTCTTGTCAAATATGGGGACATTTAATATTGCAGTTCCTTGGAAAATAAGACTCTACTTCAGAATTTTAAGAAGACAAAAAATATTCATAGATTGTTTAGGAGAAAAAAAGAAACAGCTAGCAGTTGTCAGAGTGTCAAAATTAATTATTTTGGATTGATCCATTTGCCTTGATCCTTTATGACCCTCAAGAATTTCAAATACTTCTCAGTCAATCATTTAAAATGCTTAGCTAAACCCCATACCTCATTAAATAAAGAAATAAGGAGGGTCTTGATATGCTTTTCTTTAGGCCTGTCACTCCACAGTCTGAAAATACAGATCATGGCATCTTAGAACATTCTCAGGAGTTTTCTTTTTAAATAGCAAAAAAAAAAGTTCCTCTATATAGTTCATCACATTCTCATAAGTGACACTTTCTTGCTGGAACCTCTTAGGACTAACTTCAAGTACTACCTTCAGTAGTGGAAGCTGGTGACTGTGCTAAAGTCACCAAATGACAAAGGATTGTCAGGTGTTGCAATGGCCTAAAGAAAGCAAAGGGAAAGTGAGGAAGGATACACTTAGAAGACATATATGAAAAAATTAAAGATGTGTGTGAACTCTTTGGGGCGTGTACTTACTTCTTAAAGATATTGGGGTCTAATGAAATACTGCAGAATGGAAAAAGGGACTCAAAATACCAGTCTGTAGGGGAGTATATAGTGTATACAGCGCACAGATGCTGTACTTTAATATTCTGGGTGCAAAGCAAAACAGAGGCAGCCAATTCTGTGGCATGTACCTTGCTGAGATACAAAACCACACTGGAGAAAACCAGAAAATACCTTTGAGTACTACAGATGAAACAGGAAATGACTTGAAGGCCAAAAAAAAGCCAAGATATTCCCCCAGAAACCTTGTTATGGTACTCAGTGTGGAACAACCTGCCCATTCCAACCTTTCCCAGCTGCTCTCTCAGTGCTCAGGATGTCTCATGAGGTCTTCTCAACACTGACCTCATAGAATGGAAGAACAAGATTGGGATTTCTCTCACATCACTTCAGCTGCTTCCAAGTTAGTTCACCTGTGATCCTTCAGTGATGGGACACAACAGCTGGGCTATGAGGGACACACGTGCATGTTCTCCCCCATCTGATTTGCTGTGCGGCAATAAAGGTTGGATCTCCAAGGAGCTCCCTCCTTCTCTGCATGTTACCACCTTCCCCGGGCAGCTGAGGCAAGCTGCTCTGAAGTCCTCCTGCAGGAACATTCCACTGGACATGTGACCAGTGAAGTCTGTAGGGAGACAGATTGCTGTCAGTGTACACAGGCAAGAGAAGCTGCTGGGCGCAGAAGCACTTCTCAGGCTGCTGTGGCTGCAGGTAAGACATTTTTAACTGCTTCTCAGAGATCTGCATCCTGTAGGTACCACCTGAGTGCTTGGTTATGTAGCACATCACAGAGGGGCATTTTGCTTCCTCTGGCTTAGGGAATATCTGCTGTTGATGGAGAAGGAACAGTCACTGCTGTGCAAGTAAGAAGCCATTGCCAGTTTGAAGGGGAAAGGCACACCTTTGCTGAACTAAACAAACACGTTTCACAGCGCTTCCAAAATCACACAAATGCTCCTAGCTTGAAAGACCAGCTAGGACCTTTCAGTTGATTCTGGGATTCCCTGTATTGGTAATTTTTGTATTTCTTTGGGTTGAGACACCAGTGCTTTGGTTGAGCACAGTAATGTAGATTACAATATGTGCAGGTAATGTGATTTTCTTCTTTCCAAACCACAGTAACTTCCCAACCTAAGTTCTGCTGATGTGTCAGATCCAATGTCCAAACTATGCAAACAGATGCATTTTATGTGCATCATCCATTTCATCCCTTCATACATCTCTACTGATACATGAAGGCCAGCTTTTGCCCTGATCTGTGTTTTCCCATGATAGATCATTTTTCCCCCGAGCATTCAGCCTACTTTTGTTCCAGCTTCTTTAAGATGGCATAGCTGGTTTGCTTTCCACTTTCAGTTTTTCACCTTTCATCTGCTTTTCCCATTCTCTCATGGTGATGAGCAATACAGACCAGTATCTGGACCTGGAGTGCTGCCAAAGGGGAAGCTGAAATCTGAGACAAATCAGATGCCATTTATAAATCAAACCTGAGAAGATTTTGGCTGCAATTTGTGTCTCGCAATACTGTCCACTGTGGTAACTTGAAGGCGAAAGGCATCAGACACTCAGGTTATAAAGAGGCTCAGACTGACCACATTTAAACTTAGTCCCCAGACAGAGTGCAGGCCTCTCAAGTTTCCTCCTAGCAGGTAAGACCTCAAGCAGCGCAGTGGCCCTGGCCCAGATCTGATGAGTTGCCCCTGCTGATACCCTGTTTCCCCAAGAGAGCAGAGCAGCACTTAGCTCCTTTTTGGCGTCTGAGTGACTTCATATCATGCACCTTCATCTGTTACACCCTGTGGCCCATGGAGATGTCCCTGCCACATGCACATACAGTATGTATGGACATGTACTACACCAAAGTAACAACATTTGCAGATTTGGTTTCTTGCCATCCTACTTGCCTCTCAGGGGCAATGATAGCACTTCTCAAGCTCTGGGATAAGAAGTGTCCCCTTGGTGTGCATCAGGGGAGAAACCTAGCACTGCCACATCAGTTACTGAACTCAGCTGAAACACCTGATGCTCTTCAGCAGGATTTGTGCCCTTGTACCTGCAGTTTTCACCCTGTGTAAAATCCAGATTGCATGTGGCATCTCCAGCGAAGCTTCTCAGAAAAGCAATTATCATTTTAGTGAAAAGCTGTAGCTCAGTCCGTGAGACTGCTCTTCCCCAGAGTCTAGTTCTGAAAATCAGCAATTAAGAAATAGGATTAAGAAACAGGATTGACTTATTCCTATCACCTTTGGGAGAATTCTCTTATGTTATTTAATGTATATGCATTTTTCTAGATAACATTTTTTTCATGTACCCAGACTCTTAACTCCTGTATCACAGATTGCAGTCCTCTGTCTGTACTTCTTATCCACCCATATCTTGTCTTCTTATTTTCTTATGCCAGTCCTTACATGATTGCATATCATTTTCAGAAGATTTCACACTTTTGAAAGTCCATATGGTTGTCAAAATCTTTTCTGATGCCACTTGTTTATGGCTTCGAAATAATCAACATAGATTCACACATCCTCTTTTTCTCCCTTTTCCTTCCCCAGTCTCCTTTGTACACAACTCCAAGATTAATTCACTTCTTCTCCAAATGATGCTGCCAAACTTAACACATCAGCAGAGAAGGCTTGGGGCAAAAATCTGTTCCATCTTGCTGTGCTCTTCATTCATGTCAGGCTGCAAGCTAGCTGTCAGTCCTGAAGGCAGCCAATTTTTTTTGGACCATTTACCAAAAATCATAGCATCAGAAAAGATTCTGGTGACCTGGTATGTCTAACAGACAATGAGCCTCCATTGCAGAGAACAGAGCACACTTGCAGCTGCATTCTTGTGGTGTCACTGAATGATTCCCAGTGATCCTGAAAGCAGAGTTTTGTCCTCTGTAGTATGCTAGAGATGAGGCAAGTACCAAACGCAATTGATATAGTGAGGTGCTAAAGAGAGGAGTGTGCAGGAAAGGAAAGGAGCCTGGGTCCAGTCCTGCTTTCTTCTGGACACAAAGCTGTAAGTGCAGCCTCAGACTTGGGTCCTGTCTGAAGGGATGAAACAAAACACATGTCAGGGAACTGGCTGAGTGGGACCCCCTCCAGAATCATGTTGGCCAAAGAGGAGATGAACCCAAAAGAACTCATCTGCAAAGGAAGTGGTTGAAACAGCAAACCAGCCCACTGGCTCAGAGCAAAAACTGTCCTGAAAACCTGTAGAATGCTCTGCACTCAGGCCCTGCTGGCAACCTGACAGCTCCAGCACGCTTAACCCCCAGAGCTGATGGCTTCCCTTCACAGTCACATATCTCTCTCCAAACCCTCAAAGAGTGTCATATTGCATAGCTTCACATGCCTGGAGCTGGTCCACCATCTGGGGCTAGAAAAAAACAGGAAAGTCACAGATGGATCCTGTCTTTCTGCTCCTCTGCTGCCCTTTGGCTTGTCCCAGCACTGCTCTATCCTCACTGCCAGCTCTTGCCTCCCCATCTTCTACCCAGGTGGGTGGCACTGGCAGCCCCGGCAGCAGTTATTTCTGTTGCTGCCTTAGGCAGCCCCAAAAGTCCTTTCTGCAAAACTTCTGCAGTCTTTACATGCATGGCAGGGTGGGAATGAGCATCTTCACCCCTCCTGTGGGAAAACCACAGGGCAATCAGCTCTTGAAAGCAAGCAAGGCAGCAAAGTACTGAGAAGAGAAACTTAAGGGCAGAGGCTGCATTTCTGTGGCTTTACATGGCACAACAGGGGAACACGGGCACTTAGTCAAACTCTGCAAGCAGAGCCACAGAGTAATTAGTTAAAGCTTTGCTTTCTTGTGACCGAACCCCCCCAAAAAAGTAGGAAAAAGTGGGACTCATAACCATGTCATGGCAAACCATGTGAAAAACCCCTCTCACTCCTAATCACAGCCCAGTTTAAAAAATAATCTGTCCATGGCAATAGTACTTGTGAACTTCAAATAGATGGCTGTTAATTCATGGAAGCAGGAGGAATTATAAAATTGGTATTATGTGTTGCATTCTTAAACTGTATCTGTTCCGGGCAGCCCTGTCCCCGAGTTCATTATACCTAAGGAGCAGGGGCTCTCCAGTAGCACTGCTAACCTCACAAGAAGCATTGTCTTGGCAGGAGTTGGGTCATACTTAGCAGATTATCTCCGTACCAGGAGGGCTAAAATTTTCATCAAAGTAAATAGAGGAATTCGTGACAGCCAGCCAGCTTAGCCTGTCGTGCTCAAAGGGCTTGTTCGCAGCAGGTGCTCGGCTCCATCCCAAGTGCAGCCCTGAGTGGTTGCCCCGGGGGTTTGGCTGCTTCCTTGCCTGTGGCTCTGGAGCAGCGAAAGGACACGGCAGAGCCTTTTGGGTCAGCGAGCCTTTGGTTATCCTGCTCCCCAGCTTTATGACAGAAGGCAGGGCGATAAAGCACAGTGCCAGGGTGGGCGCACAGCACGGGCAGTGTCAGCAGCTTAGGCTGGCATAGAGGGCACGGAGGGTCTGAGGGCATGATGGCAGTGAGGCAGAGCCTGTGGGTGCCCTGCCGTGGGTGACACCCACCCGGGCTGGCAGCATCTTGCGCTGCCACTCGTGTGTGTGAGAACCACGAGATGGCACTAGCAACTTTTGCAGGCTGTTGGCTTCCCAGGCACACAAACCCAGCGCACTGCACTGCTGTGATCCCGTCACACCATACAGGCACTCTGTGGGCACGGAGCTGGGAACGGGGTGTTTCTCTTACTGACATTTCCATCGCCATTTCATTATGTTTCATTAAGTCAGTAGTTTTCATTTATGACAGGTAGATTGGATTAATGGCCTCCACCCACCAAGCTATTTTGCATTTTATGCATCATATATTGAAGAGAAAAGTGATTAAAAAGGACAGTGGTTCGAACATGAACCATGGTTAATGCAAGAGGCTGAGCCACAGCAGGGCCAGGGTACACCTGTGAAGCTCTCTTAGATTCTAGATGCCCTTTCTGCAGCCAAACTGATGCAACACTGTCCATCTACAAACTGCTGGAAAAAAGTAGTCTGAATACTGTTCTCCAGCTTTAAGACCGGCCCAGCACTGTTTGACTTGTGACCACACCTTTCAGAAATGTCGCACTGGTCACTAGACATACCACACAGCAGCCGGCCTGGCTTCCCTCCCTGGCTGCTGCAAGATCCTTTCAGCTCTAGGCCACAGTTAGCTCATTTTGCACTGGAGGTTGTTACCTGAAATGAAGTGAGGACTGCATTGCAGCCCAGCTGAGAGGTGTTTTTTACAGCATGGCCCTGAGAGACTGAGTTCCATGCCCAAGAGCACATAGGAGGACAGGAAGATGCTAAGTCTGGTGGGACAGCGCTGGAGACAGAGGGGCCCAGGCTTGATGAAGCCTCTTCCATAGTGGGAACAGTCCTTGGGGTGAAGGTCACCACCAGGTAGTGTTTTGGCAAAAGCTGCTTGAAGTGGCCCAAACCAGACAAACAGCAATCAAATGATCCAATGTCTGCGCCTGTTCCCTTTCCCGCTTCCATTTACCACTGTAGACATAACCCATCACAGGACTTACACCTTGGAAGGCTGCAAGGCTTTCCACAACAAGCAGTTGACTTCCCTCCCAGTCACCTCACAACCCATTGGATCCTGTGCTCAGGGGGACACAATCTTTCACAACAACTGAGGCAACATTGCCCAGTACTCTGCATTAACTTCTCCTGAACAGGATGCTCAGTGAATTTATCTGGGTGAAGGCTGCAAATAAATGTGTCTATCTCCTCATGCAGGGAGTGCATTCAGTGCTGTTCATTGCTCTTAACTGCTGTGGAAACCCAAGAAATGAAAAGAGAGTCAACACAAAATCTGACAAATTGAGGGAGGATAAGTCCATTGGTAGCACAATGTAGCAGTTGGTAACACAGTGATCTGAGCAGGTTTTGGCTCAGGAAGTCTGCACTCTGCGTAAATTTAGCAATTTGCACTACACTGAATCCTGGAAGCTGGGAAAGAATGCCACAGGGAGGATTGCTCTGTACTTGAAAGACACATAGGCTCAGATGAGAGACAAGTCATTATCTGAACAGAGATAATTTGAGGAATTTTTTGGGAAGCATCAATATGGTTTTATAAAAGGAAATCACACCTCATAAATCTATTAGGGGCTTAAGAAGGCATCAACAAATAGGTGTATGGCTAAGAATGGTTTTCCAAAGTCCTTCATCAAAGCCTCTTAAAGAAACCCTGCTGTGATGGTTTAAGAGGTAAGGTTATGTGAATAAAGAACTGATTGAAAGGCAGGAAACAGAAGGTAGAAATAAATAGCCAGTTCTGACAGTGGAAGGAGACTGGCAGTGGAGTCATGCAGGGATTTGTACTCAAGCTTACATTGCTCAGCATGACTTAAACCTGCAAAAAGGGGGGGAGGTTGTGAGATGGGAGTTTGTTGAGATTATTAAGCATCCAGGACAGTAAAGATGATGAACAACCGGGGAAGCTCCAGAAAAGTCTCACAATAGACAGCAACTGGACAATAAAAAGGCAGATGAAATTCAGTGTAGCTAATTCTAAAATTAGTTACATTTTAAAAAAATTCCAACTTTACATGCATGACAGTAGAGTCTAAACTGACTTTTTCTGCTTGGGAATTGGACCTTAGAGCTATATAAATATCTGTGAAAAGGGTAGCATAGTTCTCAGCTGCAGCCAAAGCAGCAAGTTCCATTACTAGGAGAGGAAGAAAGAATAAAATGGAAAGTGCCTTCAAGTCATTCTGTACATCCACAGTGCACCTATATCTCCAAAAACCATGTGCGGTTGTGGACCCTCTAGTTCAAAAAGTACCAAGCACAACAGAAAATTATACAGAAGGGGTAACAAGAATGAATAAATGCATGGGATGGTTTTCCTATGAAAAATGAATAACTGGATTAAGACTTCTCAGCTTGAAAAGAGAAAACAGAACAGAGGGAAACACCAATGTGTTCTAATATTCTGATTTCTTCATTATTTAACATATGCACCATTTTAATCTGCTTCCAAAGCCCTTTCTGAGGTGAGACTGTCCTACCAACATCTGGGTTGCTCCATTCTGCTGGGCATATGGGATGGCCAGTGCCAATCCTCAGGCTGCTGAACCTGAAAATTACTCCTGAAGGACCTCAGCACTCCCAGGATGTAAAAATAGATGACTTAGAGACGTGATGGGACAGTTGTGTAACCAGAGCTGTCATGGCTGGATACAGGTTTTTTAGGGAAGGGTGGCAGATGGTGATGAGGTTTGTGCTCTAAGCAACTGAGTGGCATGAATGCACACGTGTTTGCAAGGGAACATAAGATGAGAAAGTCAAGACCTCATGGGTCAGGAGAATATAACAAAAAGGATATTGTTGTGGGCATCTCCTACAACCCACTCAATTAAGAAGGGGCGACAGATAGAACCTTCTCTGAACAACTGCAAATTGATTCAGGACAGAGCAGAACTGTTCCTGTCTCCTGTAACTGGGAAAACCTGCCAATTGGAAAAACCTCTGTTTTCACTCACAGGTTCTTCACTCACAAGGTGTTTTGTTACATCTGCCATGTGTCTGTATCTAGCAGCAAAGTTTCAAGGACAAAATTAGTAATCACACTGTTAAGACTGAGTCAGGAATGCAGTAAGCTGGACATACACAAGTCCATGGGGCTGGATGGGCTGCCACTGACAGTGCAACAGAAACTGGCCTATGTAATTTTGAAACTGCTCTCTATCAGTTTTGAAAGGTTGTGGTGACTGGTGAAGTTTCAGGTGGCTGAAAGAAAGAAAATGTCACAGCCCACTTCAAGAATGGTGAGAAGGATTATCTGGTGAACTACAGGCTCATCAGTCTATCCTCAGTCCCCTTGAAGATTATCAAGAGATCCTCAAAGCCATTTCCACACCCAAGATGGACAGGATGGTGATTTGGAGAAGTCAGAATGTTGTATCAAGAATAAACTCAAATGATTGCCACCTTTGATAACTTCTTTGGTGGTTGGAGAAAGAACAGTGAATCTAATTTTCCTTGACTTTAGCGAGGCTTTCAACATTGTCTTCACAGTATCCTGGTAGGCAAATCAAGAAAACATAGACTAGATGGGTGGACTACAGCGTGGGTGAATAACTGACTGGATTGTCAGGCTTAAAGGGCACTGGACAACAGCTTAAATGCTAACTGGTAGCCAGCTGCAAATGGCATTCTTCTGAGGTCAACACTGTTTTTTTTCCCATTACAGTGCTGCTGAACATTTTCATCTAACATCCTCAGCAAGTTAGCAGTTAGCCAACTGCGGGCCATGACTGATACACTGAAAGGCAGGGCTGCCACTCACAGAGACCTTTACTAGCTGGAGAAAGGTGCCAATGAGAACCACAGGTTCACAGAATCAACTAGGTTGGAAAAGACCTCTGAGATCAAGTCCAGCCTTTGAGCTAACAACACCTAGTCTACTAGATCATGGCACTAAGTTCAATAAAAGCAAATATAAGACCTGCAGCTGGCATGGACTAACTTGTTATCACAGCACAAGCTAAAGCACCTACTAGCTAAGGAGCAGCTCTGCAAGAAGAGATCTCAGGATCCCAGTGAACAGCAAGTTGAACATGATTAAGTAGGGCACCCTTGCGGTGATAAGGCCAACAGCATACTGAGCTGTATAAATGAGGAAATTGCCATAAAATTGACAGAAATTATTCACCCTGCCTACCAAGTACTTGTCTAACCACATCCATAGGGCTGCATACAGTTTTGGGCTCCTCAGTACAAGAGAGATATAGACAAACAGAAGAGAATTCAGAGGGTCTGGGAGCTAGAACATATGATGTGGAAGAAGAGGCTAAAATTAATGGCGGATTACAGAGAAGACAGAGACAAAATTTACCAGTGAAACAAGAAGAGGGAAAGATCACAGTTCTGAACGTGGCAAATTCTGACTGCATGTTAGGAAGCAATTCTTCACCATTACAGTGGTTAAGCACTGGCACACACCACCCAGAAACACTGTGAAATTGCCACCTTTGGATATTTTCAAGCCAGACCAGACAAGGTCCTGAAAAACTTGATTTAACTCCAAAGCTTTGATGCTTGAGCAGCTTTGTGCCAGCTTTCAGCAGACACTTTGGACTAGACAACCTCCAGAGGCCGCTTCCAACTCCCAATGTTTCTAACAACTCTATAAGCGACATACAAATATATATAAAACCCACAATGTTAAACCATAAAACCATAAAAACTAAATGAAGCCAAATCTACACAGCTTTGCACATACAACATAATTTTGACATGCAGACATGTCCCATGGGGAAAATAAAAAAATGTATAATAGATAACACCACACAGTGATGGAAATAAGAGGTAAGGACTGTTATGAAGACTAATGTACATCAAACAAACCAAGATGGGATTTAGGCATGCAAGATTACCAATATGTGTCATAGCTCCTATTTTATCATTCAGCTTTACTGGAGCAGATGATTTACAATACCACAGTGAGAATCAAAAGACCCAGTTTGCAGAGGCAAAGCTGAGTCCAACATAAAAATATTTTTGCTATGTTTATTTTGTAATTATCCTACCGAGACACACTGCCAAAAGCTGTAGAGGCACTGCAGTCATTTTTGAAGCCTAGTTAAAATACCATGTGAGTCTGCAATACTTCATAAATGAACACACACAAGATTAAATACAATTGACTTTTCATCTCTTATTTTAATTCACAGAAGCAATGCATTCTGGGGTGAGGAGAAAACTCAGGGAAAACACGCAGTTCTTAAAGGACATTGTTCATAATTTAACCAAAACAATAAGCAAATGCCATGAGACGTGCATATTCAACTCTCTGAAGAGATGAGCCCCTTCTCAAATGCTGGGAAGAGAATTAATGAAGCCTACCTTCAGTGAAACGTGCTTCATAAATGGGGTTTTTTTAATAGATAAAAAGTTTTCTTTACACTATCACCTCTGTTTTCCTGACAGCAGGACACTATTTTTTACAAAATTTGGTTACAAGCACCATCAATGTAAACAAATAAAATTTTAATTTTTACCTAGCTAACAGGACACAGAACAGAAATACTTGGGAGATAGAACCAGTGAAGACAGCATAAATTCAGAGTCTGTGGAGACTCATTTGGTTTTCTTCCCATTAGGATTAATGTGGTAAAATCTGGAGGCGAGATGCTTGCGGAGCTGTTGATTAATACCACACATGAACCTCAGGACTGTCACTTGAACTATCCTGTACTCCTTTGTACTCCAGTCTTGGTGCTTCCTGCCACATCAAGTGATGGCCCCCAGATGTGCTGAACTCCTTCTAGAGGTGTGCCCTAGGTGGAAAGAAGTTTCAAAGCTTCCTCTTCATTAAAAATCCCAATCAGCTTTTGTCAGGAGTTTGTGTGTGTTGGCATGGTGCCAGGATGAGACAGCTACATCAGCTTAAATGAGTTTTTTATTTCACATTCAGATAAAATGTTATCTGTATTATTAAAATATGGTGAAAAGGTTCTTTTTTTTTTTCTATTCCAAATAAGGAATACCAAAATTTTTAACAGACATGAATCCAATTTATCCTGCTGGTTGTCATATCTGGAAGTAGCTAGCCTTGATAAAAGATCCATCCAATAAAAAAACAATGCTATTTCATAATTTATTTTTTTTCTACTGTGAATATGACAGAAAATAACGAAGGATAAATTTAGACCTTTGGAACCTGAATGTCCTAGGCATCACTGCTTGTATGGTGAATTGCAAGCTGATGAAAAGAAGTGGCTAGTCTGACTTCACAGTGTGTTTTGTACACACTGGGTACAAACAATAACATGGAACAAGGACTTTAGATAAATCTGGTTTACTATGTTCTGGGGGGAATTTGATTTAAAGGTCATGAAAGTCAGAGGAAAGACTGTGTGGGCTCTGAAGGAGCACGGAGAAGGTAAACACATGCACACCATGACAAATCCTCCATTAGTGCTATTTTTGGTCCCAGAAAGAGAACAGCCTACCAAAAAATTCACTAAACTTACACAGTTTTAGAGGGCAGGAGAAGGCTGATAATCTTCTGGGCTCTTAGAGTTTGAATAGATTTTCCTATTTATTCATTTTGTTTAGCACAAAAGACAAAGTCTAACCCTGATACGTGCTATGATATCATCTCACAAAGGGGAGACTTGGACTTGAGCCTGATGCCTTTTTCCCTGTGTGGAGAAAACGACAGGGAAAGGAAAAAGCCTTGAGGAGTAGCATCCTGAGTCTTGAGTATCTCTCTGGTCTCTTCTGCAGTGGGGGTGCGGGTTTATTGGAATTCCTTCTCCTCCCCTATAAACCTGTACTCAGTTTCCCTCAGGCTTTCTTCCCAAATTGTTTGTAAAAACTGTGTACTTATTGAAATGGGCCAGGGGTGCTGTTCCACTCTTTGTAACTATTATTTAGACAATATGTACTTTTTCACTTCCCACCCTCGCTCCCAGAGCAGCAATTCTTTTGATTAAAATTATCTAGTAATATAGAAAACACTTTTCTCCAAAAATGAGTTTTTATTCCACACACGATAATGCCATCATGGTAGGTCTTCAGCAGCTACACCTGTATATAGGCTACATCCAGCATTATACATACATATTTTAACATGGTCATTTTCTCAGTGGCTAGACCGGAGCTGCCATCAGTGATACTTCTCTGTCAAAAATGTAACTTTTCAGAACATGTGGGATGAAATCTGTTTATGCGACTTAAATTATGGAGAAGATACTTAGCTTTTTGCTTACACTTCTTTTTTAAATACAAAATTAACCAGAGAAAAACAGGTTATCAATAATGTATATTTTAAAAACATCTTTTAAAAGCCAGTAAAATTTAACTTGCTTTTCCCTTTGGAGAGAAGCATTTGAGAAAAAATGTGTTTTACCCAGAAAGAAGTATGTTTGAACTGGAAAAATGAAGAGTAAGCCTTTGCATCAATTATCTTCTAACAGAAACCCTTTGAAAATGGGGAGCTGTCATATTTGGGCCTAATGGTGTAGCAACATATAAAAATGCTGGGTTATCTTTCTTGGTTTGTGTTCAAAAAAGATAAGCTCTATATTGCCAGAGTTAGAAGTAACAAACATGGTTTACTTGGGTTACCACTGTCTACACAAGTGGTTCAGACAAAAGCCGGGATGGTTCCCTTCCAACTGGAAATTAAGGACTTTTTGGATGGGGGTATTGAAAATGTTCTCTAAGGTTTCCTTTTTGGCACTTTCCGCATCCTGGTCTGTCAGAGATACAGTGCAGCTTCCTCTTCCCTGGGGAAGGAGTAAAGCTTCTTCAAAAAAAATTCTATAAATACATTAGCAGCAAAAGGAGGGCTAAGGAGAGTCTCCATCCTTTGCTGGATGCAGAGGGTAGACAAGTGTCAGGGCATGAAGAAAAGGCTGAGGAACTTAAAGCCTTCTTTGCCTCAGCCTTTAATGCCAAAACCAGTTTCCCTCAGGACACCCAGCTACCAGAGCTGGAAATCAGAGACAGAATGAAGCCTCCATAAAGGATGAGGAAAGGGTTAGTGACCTGCTGTCCCAATCAGACATCTATGTGCCTAGATGGGATGCATTCGAGAGTATTGAGGGAGCTGGCAAAAAGCTTGCCAAACCACTTTCAATCATTTAGGAGCAGTCCTGGTTAACATGAGAAGTTCCAGCTAGCTGTAAATTAGCAAATGCAGTGCCCATCTACAAGGGTTGGGAGGACGATCTGCGGAACTACAGGCCTTTCAGTCTGTACTTGGTACCAGGGAAGGTCATGGAGCAGATCATCCTGAGTGCCATCACATGGCATGTGCAGGACAATTAGGGGATCAGGCCCAGCCAGCATGGGTTTATGAAACATAGGTCCTGCTTGACCAACCTGATCTCCTTCTATGACAAAGTGACTCACTTAGCAGATGAGGGGAAGGCTGTGGACGTTTACTATCTAGATTTCAGTAAAGTGTTTCGCAACATCTCCCACAGCATTCTCCTGAAGAAATTGGCTGCTCATGGCTTGGACAGGTACATTATTCGCTGGGTAAAAACCTGTCTGGATGGCTGGGCCCAGAGAGTGGTGGTGAATGGAAATAAATCCAGCTGGTGGCTGGTGACTAGTGGTGTTCCCCAAGGCTCAGTATTGGGGCCAGTTGTGTTTCACACCTTTATTGATGATCTGGATGAGAGGATTGAGGGTATTTTCAGTCAGTTCACTGACAACACCAAGTTAGGCAGGAGTGTTGACCTGCTGGAGGGTTGGAAAACTCTAGAGAGAGATCTTGACAGACTGGATAGTTGGGCTGAGGACAAAAGTATGAGGTTCAATAAAGTGAACCAAGTGCTGGGTCCTGGATGTGAGTCACAACAACCTCATGCAGCACTACAGGCTGGGGGAAGAGTGGCTTGAGAGTTGCTCTGCAGGAAGGGACCTGGGGGGTGCTATTTCACAGCCAGCTGGACATCAGCCAGCAGCATGCCCAAGTGGCCAAGAAGGCCTACGGAATCCTGGCCTGTAACAGGAATAGTGTGGCCAGCAGGACCAGGGAGGTGATTGTCCTGCTTTACTCAGCACTGGCAAGGCCACACTTCGAATCCTGTGCTGAGTTTTGGGCCCCTCATTATACAGGAAAGACATTGAGGTGCTGGAACTTGTCCAGAGAAGGGCAGTGGAGCTGGTGAAGGGTCTGGAGCACAAGTCTTCTGAGGAATTGGGGCTGTTTAGCCTGGAGAAAAGGAGGCTCAGGGGGGACCATATTGCTCTTTACAACTACGTGAAAGAAGGTTAAAGTGAGATGGGGGTTGGTCTTGTCTGCCATATCTCAAGTATAAGGATGAGTGGAAATGAGCCTTCCCCACCAAGAGAGGTTCAGATAAGGTATTAGAAAAAATTCATTCACTGAAAGAGTGGTTAGACCTTGGAATAAGTTGTCCAGGGAGGTGGTGGAGTCAGTCTCTGGAAGCGTTCAAGAGGCAACTGGATGTGGCACTTGGGGATGTGATTTCAAGGTGATTATGGTAGTGCTACATTGACACTTGGACTAGACAGTCTTAAAGATCTCTTCCAACTTTGATGATTCTGGGATTCTCCTCCTCTTCATCACTGCCAGATCTCAGAGGTTAGAAGGAGCAGTGTTTTTCCTCACAGGAAACTTCTTGACTGACTCCACTTGAGATGCTGGAACCCACTGTGCTTAGAGCTGCCTTTGGGACTTGTGAAAGGGAAATAAGACCTCTTTTTAATGCCATCTTTCTTGAGTTAAAGGAATTTCTCAGAAAAGTTAAAGCAGCTTGGTATCACAAATTAATCTTCCTTTTCTGCCAAATTAAAATGGAATACTCTATGTCTCTTCTGGCATTTCCTTCACCACCACAGAAAACGTTTACCTTGCAGTGCTGTCGAAAAGCCTCTGTGCTGATCATCTCCTCCAGTACAAAGGTACAGGGTGCAAGCTCAGACTGCTTTGCTGTACCTAGTTTGGTAATACCCATCTCGGAGGGTTCTGAGTATTTTCTTCAAATATTTAACACTGTGCTGCATCACCTTCTCCTCAGTGAGGAACCTTCTGTATGCTCAAGGTGGACCCACTGCTGTTATTCACGAGTAGAATATGTTTGCCCTGGAAGGTATAAGATAGAGAAACCTCAGATGTAAAATTCTTCTTCATTAACTGGTGAAGGTGGGCAAACATGATCATCCAGAGAACATGGAGCTGCTCTCAATGACTGTTTGTGATGCTTGGTGGGAGATGCTGATGTGAAAGAGCTGGAAGACCATTCAGAAAGAGAAGGCAGTGAACCATCAACTGATTCAAAAGTATTGCACATGGCGGACACAGGCCTTCCACTTGTGGCCACCTGCTTAGTCTTACTGACAGTTTGTTTCTGTGGGGGAAGAGAGTCTTCCAACTCACTGCAAAATCCATTAAGGGCAGAGTATGCAGAAACTACGGACAGGTCTGAGAAGGACAGCTTCATCCCTGTATCTACATCAGTCTCTTGGGCACCCTCCAAATCATCAATGTTAAGCTTGGGGCTGCATTTCCATGTTTTTAACCTGGTTGCAGTTGACCCAGTATTTAAGAAATTAAATGGTTCACTGAAATGAAATGTCTCTGATGCTGAAGAGGAGTTTACTGTGGGCAAGCAGAACAGAGACTTGCTTCGTTGAAATGACCATGAAATGCTGGAGGCATTGCTGGATCTGCGTGTGAACTCTCCTCCATCGCTGTGTCTCAAGTCCTGCTGGGAAAAACCAACGTAATGACCAAGGCTGTTCAGGTGATGTACCTTGTTTTGACCCATTTCTTGTGGTTGTTCAGAGACAGATCGGTGGCTCTGAGGAAGAAAGGCTGGCAGAGTGGTGAAGTGGGAATCTGTTGACACAGATGGATACAGTTGCTTGTTCTGCTTTGCAGACTTCCTACACCAACTGCGTGCTTGCTGCAGCCGGGAGAGGGAGAAAAGAAGATCACATTAATACAGAATTGGCAGTTTTACAACCATAAAGTCTCCGTTGCTGAGTTGTTACTGCAAATAATTACGAAGCAGACTTCAGTCAGTATGCTTGCAGCAAATGTTTCACTTCAATAACAAAGAGAAACCACCTTGCCAAAATCCCAAATATTTACATAACGAGCCTTGAAGACAACAAGAATAAATGGTAGAGAAGCTCTGCCTTGGAGGCTGAATTACACTAGCTTTAAATTCTCACTTCCTATTGACTTGTCCAGATTAATTCATATTCTGTCTTCCAACACTACTGTCTTAGTGGACAGCTGAAGAACAAAAATGAAGAAATGGAAGATGTATGTTACCATAATCATAATTTCTCATTTCTTCCTTACTACATTTTTTTTGTTTTCCCCTCTGAAACACCAAAAAAGCCTTCAGCAAGAAAGCTCATTCTGTGTCTTCTCACTGGAAATTTACTACTTCTTTCAACTCTTTCATGTTTTCTCTTTCACATCTGGTTAGCTGAGGCGTGTGCCCTAGAACCCACTTGCTCTATTAACGAGCTCTTAGAGACATTATGCACAGACATATAATTTGCTTGTAGACACCTAGACTGAAGACCTAAACTGATGGTTATGATCTGAATCTGGACCTGAATCTCAGTCCTAGGGCAGGACTACCTGTCAGATACTCAAGCATTTGAACAGGAGAAGCACCTGTGACAGATGGGGAGCCAATATCCTTCTCAAGAAGTAGATGGAGTCCAGGTGGCTTTCCTATGACATTAGACACTGATGTGTGCGTGACTGAACTGTGTTTGAATAATAATAAGGTTTTTCATCATCCCAATTATTTCAGTGAGGCTTTCAGAAGTTTGCCTTTCAAAAAGTTTAATTTAAATTTTTCTTAGTGGAATCTCTCACATAATACAAAATGCTTGATCTCTGACCCAAAAGGGGCAGAAATTAATGGGACAAAGAGCAAGATCATACTCTTAAAAATAAACGATAATCTCAGTTATGGAACTTGTCAGTTGGAAACAACAGAGGAGAAAGAAAGAACTGGGTATCCTGATCACTATGTGCTATTAAAGCAACAAGGCTGAGAGAACATGACATGGGGCAGGCTCGAGTGAGTTAAAAAAATCTTAATGCACTGTGGACAACACTGCTAAGGCCTCACCCAGAATGTTGCACATGACTCATATCATGCCTATGTGAAAAAGAATAAATTCGAACTGATAAAAAATGGAGACACTGAAAAAAAAAAATACGATGAACTATCTATTAAAAAACTGAACCACAAACTAATAAAAGGGGAAGAGTCTTCTAGGGTGACTAATGGATAAAGAGGGAGCTTGTTCAGATTACTAAAGAGATTATATGACATGACAGAAAGGCCTGAGAACCTGGCAACAAAAGAGGTCTTTTGTGTCCCCTGTCTCTAAAAGAACTCCATACATCGCTGCTTTTAACATCTTGCTAGTGCACATCACATTGTCTTAGTGACCTAGATCTGTCCTAACCAGATTCTGATTTTTCCTGAAGCAATTTTAGAGCCCAAAAAGGATTTTCACATCTGCAAAAAATGTTTTGCTCATTTATGATTGCCTAGCTAGAGATTTAAAGGACAGTCAAGCCATAGAAGTTCACTTAGATGTTGTAGATTCATATATATATTCATACACTATATATATATATATATATAGATGTCTGTGATGAGGTATGTTAATTTCTGTGTAGTATAGTAAGCTGTTTTCCTTAATGCCATAAATAATTAAATGAATTACTGGAGAAATTAAGAAATTGAGTATAAATGAATCAAATAAAATGAGTCAAATGTCAATAAAACATTAGCCAGAAATCACTTTAGACCTCTACACACAACATTATTTTATTTATGCAATACATAAGCTAATTTGTTTAAAAATTACTCAGCAAGAGAAAAGGTTTGTGTTCATGAAGAAAATACCAGCTGCTTCTTAAATTAAGACAATTTTTGGATAGCCCAGAAATAAGAATATGACATGCTGAAAGTACACAATCAGATCACTGCAGTCTTTGATGGGTTTGTCCAGGAAAACACTCCTCATTTTATTTTGTTTGCATTAACCAAAGGTACTATTTCTTCTCTGCAGTAGCTTTGTTATCAGATACACTACATGAACTCAACCACCATACTTGGTGAATCAACAGAAGCACCTCCAGAACACTTCTATCTCTTAGAGAGAAAATAATGGATTTCCTCACCATGACTTGTTTTTATGCTATTCTTGTGACTTGTAGCCTTAGTGGATAATTTGGCAGATCAAGCATCCAAAGAAACCAAGGATCCACTGGTAACAAGTCAGACAAAACTGACCCTGAAAATATGAGGCTTTTGGGAACAGATCTGTACTTGCACTGCAGTGTTCTGTGGGCAGTACACATGTATATAAGGCAGAGCCCACAGGCATCCTGAGTAGGATTTAGTTGTCTAGTTAATATAGCCAATGGAGTATGGAGAGCAATTCAGCTTTCCCTGAAGAAATTCTTGTGTCTGGTTAGCTGAATTACTTTCTGTGTCCTTGGGCTGCACTAAGTACATACTCATCAACTACAGTGAGAACACAGATTGTAGCTGACACAAAAATACCTGAAGGTAGACATCAGTTTTAGGTGTCTACGATCTGGAGCTGAACCAAAACCTGCAGAGATGACTCCCAAGTGTTTATTTTGCTTTGGTGTATAGAGGAGGCATTTTGTACACTAATAAAAGTCTCATGTATTTAGATGATGGTAATAATTTCTTATTTATTAACACAACTTCTGACATGTGTTCCAAAGAAAAAAGGAATTTAATTTGATCTCTCAGGTCACTACTACTAAGAGATAGTTGGTCCAATTCAGTTTTGTAATTGTATATATCTGGCTGGCAAGCACATGCACAGGCCACTCCATATCAGGGATTTCAGTGCCTGAGAACATTCCTGGGCATGTGTAATTTATTAATACAGGTAAAATCTTAAGCATTTTGAGAATAAAGCACAGACACAAGAACAGCTTGTTTTGAGCTCTTTCTATTATTTCCAAACTCTCCAGTTTAAATCCACTTGTATTAGTTCTGGATTGTAGATCTGCAATGCACTGACTACAGGTGCAACCAAATTTCCAGTATTCCAAAGGATGCTAACCTGAGGCATCACCTAAAAGGATGTGAATCAGAGGGCAATACCAGGCTAAATGGATGAGGTGAGATGAGATCCCCCTGCTAAATGCTCTGCTCTCATGTGGGGACTTTCTAACTGACTTGCAGATAAAATGTAAAGACGCAAAAAAGTCTTTAGGGGAAATGAACTTCTAAGTGGCAGCACTTGGAAAGGGCAACCCGCCCCAAACAGACAAACAGCTTTAAGTATCTGGCCTAAAACGAAAAAGAAAATCTACTTTAGGTAAGACAGTTTTACAGTTCTTGTTATTTTAATCTTTTTTCCATAGCTCTTTTAATGTTCCTCTGGTCAGATAGAGGCATTGCATTTTATACAAGGTATTTGCGGTTAATCCTGATACAGGGTCACAGCTTCTGGTCAAGCCCGGCTGGCCTGGCAGGAGGTAATGGTGGATCATTGAGGAGAAGGGGGCAAGTACAGCCTGGCTTAGGATGGCTGCCTGCAGGGCAGATCAAGTGACATCACTAACACAGCTTATTTCTGAACAGCCCTGTTTATAGGAGAAAATGCTTATCTCAATAATTTTTTTTAGATCAGTTAAGACTTAGAAGACTTATTTTCCAATGCTGGTCTTCATTATATGGGCAAAAAAAAAAGGAAATAATAGGGAGATATCATTTTAATACTGTCATCTTAAAGCAATACAGCTGATGACTTTCCTGGCTGTGAGAATACCAGACTGCACAACTGTACTACAGGTAGTGCGTCAGAAGCTCCATCTCATGAAATACTAGTGAATAAAGATTACAGGCTAATCCTATATTGTAGAGAACTGGCTTATGTGGACTAATAAGACTTTTCTATATCTACATTCTCTAACCTGTCAGAGATCACAGAGAGGATTCAATGATTTAGCCAGGATTAAAACTCCAGCAAGACTAGCTCCTAGTCCTGTGCCAAGGCCATTGACTGTGCTCCCTTGTGCCACCCTGGCACGGCATACTGAGTGCTGCATGCAGCCTGTGTGTTCATGTGACTGATCCTCTTCAATTTTTTGATGCTTCTCCCACATTCTTACGCCTGCCATTGGCTTTGGAAGCAGTTGTATATTCTTTAATTTTGCGAATTCTTTTCTTTTTCAAGTCCTCGTGTTCAGCCTTCTTGTGGCTTGCTCTCGGTATTGCCTGTTACCTCTCTGCATCCTGGCAGAGCCGTGCCTGGTACAGCCACGCCACCTGCAACAGGCACAAGCACCACGGAGGTGCCAGAGAGGGGGTCAGCCATCTGAAAGGACCAAGAGATGATCCAAAGTGACACGTTGATTTTGACTGAAATTACAAATACAGGGAGATAGATTTGTCAGACCTTGCCACAAAGATGTGCTACAAACCTGCCCATTGACTGAACAGATTAGCTCTCTAACAGAACAGATTTTTTCATGTGGCGCTAATCTGCTGCTCATTTATAATCTCTGCACAAATCTTTGGGAAGCCTGGAGGGATTTAGAGTCTTTGTGTTTTACAATGGGCTGCAGAAGAATTTCATGATGAATATCTGGGAATGCCATAAACAACTTGTGGCGAACCTTGCAGAAATATACTTTTGCCTTGGGCTGCCTGGACCTAACAAAAAAAAAAGCCATGAGTGTTCCTACAGTCTATTTTAAGTTATCTGCTTTTTAAGAAAGCAGATAGAGATCTCCTTAAGCATTATCTGTATTAAGAACTGCCAGCAAGGCTCTGCTGAGGTCAGGACCTAGCCAGCACAGCAATGACATCAACATCTCGAGCCCAGATTTTGCCTGCCTTGCTCAACAAGAGTGTGATGGTGTTTGTTTAATTGTATTAAAACCAGTGGGATTGATCTGGGTAAAAAAATCTACAGAAGAAAAAATGGCAGAGGTTAGTCTTCAGTATCACCATAATATGTCTTACTTGAAAGCAAGACTTGAAAAGATGTATTCAGAAGCACAGGATATCAAAAGGCAAAACACACACATTTCATGTCAAATGGAACACATGAAAAGTGGCTTTTCTTGTCATTCTTCCTCTTTGTGTTCAGTTCTGCTCTATCTGCACTATTAATTCAAGCAAGCTTGAAGCTCTTCTCTCACCTCCATTTTCCTTCCTGCAGACTAAAATGTTCTCTGCAAAAGTGCCATTTCTTTGCCTGGTTTTGTCTTTTTGCCTACTCTGATTCTGGTTTATTTGTTCTACTTTCTCTTTTCTACTTGTGCTTAACTGTAGTGACTCCAGACTGTATTAGCATCATTGTGTTTTATCGTCCAGAATCTGTTCTTGATAATGCTTTGAGTAACAGGGATGACATGATTGGACTGCATTTAAGACTACCGGTGTACACTTATTGTCTAGTCTGATCTTTTGTTAATCATTTCAAAAATGCCATTTTTTTTACAGAGCCTGCTGACACTTCAGGCAGATGAAAGCATTTCAATTTTCAGCATACTAAAAAGCTGCATGCTTCCATCAGGGGCATGACAGAGGTGCCACAAAGCTGAAGGCCCACATCTAAAATGGTAGCAGATTGACTAATGCTCCTAGAATATTTACATGTTTTATCAGGATCATATGAGTGCTAGATGACCATCAAGGCACCCAAACTGGAAAGTAGGGGAAGGAGAAGGAACACTGCTTTGTGGCATAGCCAGGTGAGGTCTGGAAGGGTTGGGTGGGTCAGCTGAAGTAAATACAACCATGACCACACTGATCTGAGTCCTAAATCTATACGGAAAAATAAGTGAACCCTGAGCCTCTGAGATTTGCTTCTCCTCAGCCAAGATTTGCTTCTCCAAGCCCCACGTTTGAGCAGCAAACCATTCCTTGTGCTGCAGAGGAGAGTAAAATGTTTCTTTTAGTCTCAGTTGGGCTGGGAGAGGAAAAGCTTTGTCCGAACCTCATATCTGGTCATTATTTCAACCTTATCAGGTCAGTAATACCACCCACGTTGCCCACATATCTAAGACAAGGTATTTTCTGCATTGTCTGAGTCCTCTTGTCCTAGCTCCTTGCTTCAGTTATGGCCAGTCTTTGACACTCTATAAGAAGGCACTATCTCTTCTCTTAAAATACATGATTGTACCACTTCTCAACTCAAGATCACATTTGCCTGGTACAGATAAGAACACTGACTGATTAATTCATCAAATAACCTAAAAAAAACCCCAAACCCTCTACCTAGAAGCTGTGATCAGTTAACATTGGCATTGTTATTTCAAAGATACTTTATAAAGCAACACTAGGCAGAAAACAGCCAACTCATAAACTGCATAGGTTCATTAGCGCAATAACTGGCTTACAATGACAGATCTGACTATTTTGTTTCAGGCAGGACTACCACAGGCTGCTAACAAACCATAGAGTTCTTAGGATTTTTCCTTGTCTTGGCAATGTTGTTTGCTTTTTGGTGCTGAAGAGGGTTGAGGGGAGCAGATTTCAGCAAGAAATTGGTTATTTCACAGTGAATCAGATGTCTCAGCCTAGGTGTTTGACCCACGCTGGTATCTCCTAGGGTGACTGTCTGGCATTCCAGGAAGGCACAATCTTCCTGTAGGTCCTGAGTCTAATCTGCCTGGACGTCTTTTCTGGGTGGCTTAGGTACCCTTTGACATATAAAAAAGCAGTAGGTCTTACACTTAAGTGCTGAGTCACTGCCTAGGTGAAATACTCCTATGCTGTTGTCCACCTTCCTCCTGAGTACGTCTGCATGTTCCACCCCATGCAGAGTAGCTAGGAAATTCTGCCAAAATATTATTTTACTTTTCCTACCCTATCCAAAGTTATCCTCATAATTTAAAGAAGCCATCTGTGCACTTTCTTCTCTCTGCTCACTACCCCTGCTTCCCAAACACACATGGCCAAGACAGTCCAATCACTTATTAACCTTTCCTGCTTCCCACGTTGCACTGCCAGGAGTGCAAGTTGATTAGCACTTCAGCTGTCTCTGTGTGGATTATGCCCAGAGGCAGCCAGGAATCTGGACAAGACCTACAAATCTGGCAGTATATTCAGTATACCAGTATATGGTAGACTCTTAGCTATATCATTTACATATTCTTCCCACTGCTCTGACAAGAGCTCCCCTGAGCCTCTCCTTCCAGGCTCAGCAGTGGTGAAGCAGTGTGGGTGTCTTCCCACAGGATGCAATCATGTTCTTAAGCCTTGCTCCTGCACCAGCCAACTGAAGCTTACCCTTTGCCTCATCTGCTATATAGCTTCACCCTTGAAGCTAATTTGCCAATGTGGAAAAGCTACTGTGACAAAAGAATTCTGAAGGGCTTCCTTGCAAACGAAGGAATAGTTTCTGTGGCATTAAACAGATTTATCGTACCCATGAATAACTTTGTTTTCTCTTACACTGACTCTATCTAAGACCCTTGATAATTGCATTTGCAAAATGGATTAAGAACATGGATCAATCTAGCTGGCAAGTATTCAAGGCCCTGTAAGGACACCAGGAAAAACACAGAGGTCACATCTTGTTAGCCTAATCATGGAGGTATATTCAAACTTCAAACTTTAAACACTGCCTGCAATTTAACAGGGATGCAAATCTACCATTTTTGGTATAATGTTAATTTCAATTCATAAAAAGGTGTGGTATCTGTATAAAGTAAACAAAAATTGCTGATGATTACTAAGTACCAACAGATGTGCAGACTGAAAAATACTGGGAAGTCATTGTTTGAGTTCACATAACTGGAAAGAAGCGAAAGCTATCACCAATGCTGTGGCATGGATAATATTATTAACAGCAGCTCTCTGTAAGATGTCAAAATGTAGTCCTGTTATTTTCAAAGATAGATACTACAATTACTTTGAATTTAGAACGAATTAAAAGAGAATAAGTAGTCCATGGATCACAAAATCTACCACCAATGTTCCATCATTTCCTTCACCCTAACTGACCATGCTGCCTTAAATTAAGTTATTAACCTGCTAGCACCTGCTGGGTAGCTGTTATGTAGTTAGCCACTAGTATGTACAACTGCCAACTAAAATCTATTTATTGACAGCTTTTTTTTCCTGTGGCAGAACGATCATTTAGTGAAACAGCCTTTTTCTGTTCCCGCTGTTTACCTTCTCATCTATTTTCCAAGCACAGTTTGAGCTCCCTTTAGACTTACTTTGGCTGGGCTCAGATGAACCTACTCTTCCAGTTTCCCTTTGTAAGACAGTCTCACCATTCCTCTGCATGGGGTGAGAGCCCTTCCCAGAACCTTCACCTTTCAGAAGTCAGAGCTGAAGACAAGGGAGGCTCTAGGGACCCTGTGCAATGGCACGAACACTTCCCATGTTTCTTAGGGGATAGTAACACCGGTACACACCACAGACTGCACTTTTCACAGTCATGCTGCACTGGTGGCTTATAGGCACCTCAGTACAAACAGGACATTTTCCCTTTGATTTAGCTGTAGAGCTCCACTTCTGATTCCAGAGACTTCATTGAAACCCATATATGAGGACCTTGTTTGCATGAGTTTACGATTGCATAAGTTAGATCCAAGGTCTCTGTTTTCCTTCCACTTTGCACATATTAAACTTCTTTTGCTTCACCACAATTCCAGTGTGATAAATTCCATCTCTGTAACTTCCTTCCCCATGTCATTTTGCCCTCTTGGTCAGAATCATCATCCTCACCAAAAACAGAAACAAAAATTAATTGCACTTTGAGGCCACACTTAACAGGCTTTTGCTCTTCTCTTTTAATACATACTATTAAAATCTTTGTTTGATTTTCTTTGCAGGATTTATCTCAGTCTGCTGCTCAGCAAGTCTTTACATCTCTACTGCCTGGCATCTGTTACTTCTGAATATTTGCTTCTAAACCAAAAGGCTTATTTAGAAGCCTTATTTTTTTACCCTTCCCTTCAATTTACTTGAAACCAGTGTAAGATCCCATAAACTAAAGTTATATTACACAGCAGAAACCTCCTGAGAAAGAACAGGGAAAAGGGGACATAGGTGAGTATGGTTGCTGTGTATAATTTTTGTGATGACTCTTGTCAGCTTTAGTTAACAAGTTATCTCAGACTAACATAGATATGGCTACAGTGCAACCAGTAACCCTGACAAATTGGTTACTGTCTTGCCAGATGGGCAGGGAGGGTGCCCCCCTCAGCCCTATATGTCTGTTATTCAGCTCTGGTGTGGGGTTTCCTGAGGGTGGCATCTGCAAAGCAGCACTGAAAGATTTCACTACCACTTGGATGTGACTCACCAAAGCACAGATGCCCTGTGTACCTGGATTTTCAGTGCCCTGAGGCACTGTGATACAGGGGGGTGCACACACCTCTCTGCATGCTGGGAGGTCTGTATGGTAGAAGGATGTCATCCCCAATGCTTCTTCCACAGAAACAATGTCAGACAACTGGACAAGCCGCACGAATGTAATTCACTCCAAAAAAAATACCCTTTGAAATCTGAACAACGGTCCTTTAAAGGTGAGGGTCTGTGCTCCTTGATTTGAATGTAAGCAGTACAAGATTGCACATTAACCTGGCTCTGGATTGTCACAGATATCCTCTCTGCAGGGCAGGCAGCTCTTAAGAGCTTGCTGCTTGTTATCCTTTTATCTCTCTTGGATGGGGTGTAGTGAAGCAGAGAATGCTGATACATTGCCCAGATAAGGTGCCTACAGATGTCGTAACAAATAAACTCTATTTCAGGATTTGGTTATGAGCACTTGAAGTTAGTTCAAAAAGACAGTCTGTGGGAATGTCTCTCTTAGGCTGCTCTTCAGGGAGCATTTCTTTTCCTTCATCACCTCTCTCTTCATTCTGATAATCACTGTGCAAAAGAGAGATGCAGTATATCACCCAGTGATGCTAGAATATAATGAGTACCATCAGGAATTCTGCTTGTCTTCTATAAAAATCTCGTAACTGAAGGCTATTTTAAAACTCCCTGTCAGTTCTGTGTCCATATTTCTTATAAAACTACACTCAACAGCCATCGTTCCTCCAGTCAGCCTCGTAATTCCTTCCCTCCTCATTTTTTTCAACAGCTACCTCATCTCATATCACTCTTAGCATAAACTGAGGTTGACTGATATCTGGATAGTATCAGTCACTACTTTTCTGATTAGTTACACACACAGCAAGTGGTTTCAAATTCTTTGTGTAGCTGTACTATCCTCGCTCTTTCTCCTAGCTTAGAGCCAAAAATACAAGGAAAAAAAAAAAGGCATTGCAGGTTAAGCTTTCCTGCACAAACCCAAGAAATGTTCTTCTGTTTCCCCGTGTACTGGACTTACCTGCAAAAGTATCCTATTTCCATCATGGTCTTCTGTCTGCCACCTGCCTTCACTGATGGGGCTGCAAGGGTTGGGCAAGAGAGGCACAAGTTGCCCCACATCTTTAACTCTGAACTCCAGCACTGCTGACTCTGTTGTCATTGGCACCTGGCCCTTTGGAAGTTTTTTTAAAGAAAATTGAATGTCTATTTCCATGTTAGAATAGACAGGAAAAACACAAAAGTCTGCTTTTTTCTGACATACTGGTCTTTTCAATATTAACTCATACAATTTCAAAATGTCCACAAAGTTCTCATTCCTGCAGTATATGGTGAAGCGGATCATTTCTTTTCCATAGTGCACTGGGCGAATGGCCCACAGAGGAGTCTCTGGAGCCAAAGTGTAGAAGTCTTGGCTGCATGGCATGTAAGGGAGGAATTTCCCATGCATTAGTTCCGTGTGGTGGTAATGCCAAGGTGGCCGCTGGAAGGTTTCATGGAGCTGCAAGATCGGTTCTTCTCCATATTCCTCCTGCAGAAACAGAATGATGGCAAGGGCTGGCTGAGAAATATCAGCCTTTACAGGCTTCCTGTGCTTCTTGGGCACTCGTCTTTCCGAGACTCGGAACAGCTGGAGGTCTGGATGGATCCAGGCCAGAAGCTTATCGATGGCATGCTGAAGGGTCTTGGATTCACCTGGGTCTGTGATAATATGCACACTAACGAGGAATGGGTCTTGTATGCCTTCCACAGAAAGTTCACCTGAAATATAAAAGAAAAAAATCCTTTTAAGATTTGTAACCAAGTTGTCAACATTTAGGTGATCCTTAAAGGAGAAACAGTCTACTCCATCACAGTGGGTCTTTTTTTTTTTTCATCTCTCTCAAGCTCACCTGTAGTAAACAAAAAAAAAAGAAACAGAGATACAGCAACCAAGAACATAATCAGAAGGCAGAGAAGTTTCAGCGTGCATATCATGATAGCTGCTGTTTCTACTGAAGTAGCATCCAAAAGATGTTACTTAATGTGCATTTCTGTGTTAGAAAAGAGCTGCTTCAGGTAGTCAAGAGGTAGGAAAGACAAAAATACTGATGTAGAGTGGCAGTGAAAGGGACAGGGTGGGCAATGTTCATCCCACCTTGTTTTAATTTGTGCCAGTTGGCTTCAGGCATAGAAATTACCCCACTGAACCCTAACACCCTGACATGGGAGTTTTACACCCAGTTAAGAGTGTTTTGTGTCCTGGAGGAAACTGTTCTAATAAGTAAGGCAAAGTTTGTAGGGAGAGGTAATACGTTTTATTACACCAAGTGATACAGTTGTGAAAAAGAAACAAAAAAAAGGCAGAGAAGCCTTAAGGCACACAAGCCCTTCTTCAGGAAAATATATTGCTTGTCCCAACAAATGCTCCACTGTTTATATCTTCAGACTATCAAGACTATAATACTACTGCTTCAAGGTTTTTATAAGATTAGGGAAGACTCATAAAAGAAGGAAGCAAAAAAAAATGCACTTAGAGGAAAAAAGAAACCTCTAGTTAGCCTTGGCAATGTTCACAGGGGCTCTATCTTTTGTTTGTCCCTGAAACCTCTTTGATAGCTCAGAAGGAGAGCAGTGGCTGGTTGGAGGGCTGAGGAGAAATTGTTACTTCTGTTCTGCTGGAGTTGCATGCCAATAAAGATGCTTGTGCATGGTGATCCAAGACAGTTTAATAAATTAGTCATGTAACCTTGATATTTTTACTGAAATGGTTCCCCTCGTGTAGTGTTCTGAAACCACCTCCATGCCTGAGACCCTGAGCCTGGGCACAAAGCCCAAATGTGTGAAACGTTAGAAAGGCTTCCCAAGCTTTTAATTGTGCAGACCACGTTTAATAGGGGGATTGTCTCAATGGCTATTTCCCTTCCTATTAGCAATCAGTACAAACCTCTCCCTCCTCCCTCCTGGCATCAGAATAACATTCTTGTGATACTTCACCAATTGCTTTAATGGAAAAGCAGCCTTATATGAGTAGTGTATTTCAGTTGTCTTTCAATACAGAATAGCTGTAAAACCCAGAGAAAATCTAGATGCTACTGACAGAGATGACTGGTAAACACACCATCAGCCTCAATTTGAAGCTGCAGAAAGTATGGTACGCAGAGCAAAATAGCAAGCATGCATCTTGCCTAGGGGAGATATAGAAAAATCAAATAAGTAATCAAAAATACAGTTACAGCAGTGTTCTTAAATCGCTGTGTGAAATGGGTGATGTGGAGTGACTTTGTCAGATGGCTAATGGAAGAAAAGAATTGAAGCAAAAAGAAAAACTGTGTCAGTATGTGGCAAAGGGTTTTGCAGTGGCAATCATTACTACTAGGTAATTCTTCGAGATATCTCATGTGGGTAGTCACAGTGTGGAAGAAAAACAAAGGGGGGCTTGGGGGGGAGGTCCTCTCATGGCCCTTTACATGGGACAGCAGGACAGGAAGGAAAACAAATTACAGAGGACAGTGATCTAATAAAACCTGAAAGAAAGTAATCACCATAGCTACGCAGTCATTCATTTTCTAAGACTGGAATAGAAGATGTTCAGCTCTTTTCTCCCTCTGATTCCTTTGTTACACAAATGCTATCAAAGCCTGCAACAAGTGACAAGCTTGATATTTATGCATATAAATGACTGCAGCTCTGAAAGAAGCCTGGGCACAAAATTGTTGCTGCTGCCTTCTTGCTCTGCATTGAAAAAAACATCCCTGAGCATGGTTTTTCTGCCCTCCTGTTGCTCAGCATGGTGCATGGACACTGAATGGCTAAAGCATTTTTCAAAAGTGGAGCCTTGTGGGAACCAGCGGCAGCATTAGTATTCTGCAGCCATCGCTGCCTGTGTCCGTCAGCACCAGATGCTCGCAGAACCAGCCTCAGAGGCACAGCACAAAGCCATCGTGAGGAGCTAGGGTTAGACGGAGAACAGGGCAAATCAGCTTTTTCCTTTTGAGCTAGAAGCAACTAAGCTAGAGGGGGGAAAGTGTAACAGATCAGTAGAGAAAGAGCTGCAGTTCTGTTTTATGTTACGCTTTTACTGCAATGCTTTTACACCTTTCATTATGTGGCTTCTGTGCCTCTAAAATGGCAGCCCTTTCTATTTGGGTAAGAAAAGGAGAAACTTTAGAAAAGCAGAAATACGAGGCAAGCAGAAACTTTCCCTGACCTGACTTTAAGTTGCAAATTGTTTCTATGTTACTAACAAGTCTTTTTTGCTTCATCTGACAAGGAAGGAGGGGAAACAACAGTATTTCTGATGACACAGTTCAATTTGCCCCTGGTAAATTGTTACAGAAGCAAATGAAAGCTCTGCATATGTATTAGCCTTCCTGTGTTACTAGTTAATCCCACAGAAAATATCAAAATGCTGAGGCATCTATTTGAAAATAAGCTTCACAGTTCTCACAGCTGTTACATTTTTTCCCTTCCTATGACAGAAGGGGATTAGCTCTCTTTGAGTTGGCAAAGCACTAACTTTGCTAAGAGGTAATTACTACCAGGATTGAGAGAATATTTTACAATCTAAACTTTTCACTCCGCTGTTAGGTATTATTAACCAGTCATGAGAGGTTAAAGCAGTCAGCCCAAACTCTGCAGGGCTGTCACACCCAATGTCTTAAAGCTCGAAGTGGAAGGTGGCCTCATATTTTATGATTGAGTTTTGTATGGATTCTTCTCTACATATTATTTTTATTTTCTAGGTGATCTGATATTGCTGAGCAGAGATAAAAGAAAGTCCTGCAAAGCAGAATGGCAGTCTTGCTCTGTGGTTCTTCCTTCCCTCCTCCCCCTGCCCAGAAATCATGATATTTTCATCAAAAAGACAATCTGACAAGAAGCAGCGGGGCCTGTCAAATCTGTCTGTGTCAGCTACCTCATTTTGGAATGACTTGTCTGAAGTTGAAGCTGCCTTGGCTTGGGGACAGACAAGACAGTTCCCTGTCTGTCTACCCTGGTTGCCTACATCTCCTGCTGCACACATGGAGAGAGGCAGCCACCTCTGAAAAACCTGTGGGGGATGATCTTGCCTTCCACATTCTTTTCCTCCTCCCTCACTCTGTAGGGAACAGCAGCACCTGCAGAGGACAACCTTCTTGGCATCCAGAGCTGCCCAGCTGGATGGCCATGACAACAAGGGCTGGTGAAAGGTGTAGGGAACAGGTCTTACGAGGAGCAGCTGATGGAGCTGGATGTTTTTTAGCCTGGAGAAAAGGAGGCTCAGGGGGTACCTTATTTCTCTTTACAGCTACCTGAAAGGAAGTTGTGGCAAGGTGGGGGTTTGTCTCTTCTCCCAGGTAACAAGCAATAGGACAAGAGGAAATGACCTCAAATTGCACCAGTGGAGGCTTAGATTAGACATTAGGAACAATTTCTTCACCAAAAGCATTGTCAAGCTCTGGAATAGGCTGTCAGGGAAGTGGCTGAGTCATCATCCCTGGAGGTATTCAAGATGTGTAGATGTGGCATTTAGGGACGTTATTTAGTGGTGGACTTGTCAGTGCTGGGTTAACAGTTGGACTCAACGATCTTAGAGGTCTCTTCCAATTCAAATGATTATGTCTCTATGATCTGGTGAAACAAATACCCATGGGTGAAGTGGGAAGCAATGGGTTAAGTGCTCTGCTCCTTTAGAATGGGTTGAAGGGACAGCCAACACCCCTGAGAGATGCCAAGAAGATCCAGCTGTCTGGTAACACCACTGTTGCCGCAACCGGCCAGGAAAGCAGGGCTCCTGGCCCTAAGCAAGCACAAGTGGGTGTAATGTCAGGTCAGCAACCCCAGCAGGTGGGAAGCAGCTAGACTCATCTCTGAATATGGGGAACAGGAGCTAACAGTCCTTCCTGGAGTACATATGCATTTAACATTAAACACACAAGAGGCAAAATATCCCTGGAGTTTTTTCCCACACCACCTGCAAAATCCTAGGTTAGAGAAGTCGTGCTCTTTCATTTGTTTTTTTGGCCCTGGCTCTCTTGCACAGCTTGCTCCAGCAAAACCCTGGCCATGACGTGGCAGTCTGGTCCCTCATTTACACCATGACAGACCCAGGTTGCATTCCCCCTGGAGCTGCCCTGAGCAAACATCAGTCCTTACAGGGGCAGTGTTCCAACCCCATTTTTATTTCAGGCAGTCACCTTCAGCAGTCTTGATGAGATCTGATTTTTCACCCTTCTTCAGCAGCCTAAACTCAGCCCATAGCAGAGCTTAGGAAGGATTTAAGTACCTGTCTCCCTGAAATGTCTCTCCTTACCTTTTTGGTGAAACAAGGTATGAACCTAAAGATTTTTCTGTCTCACCAGGAGGTATTTAATAAGGAGTTATTCAGAGGGTTAGGCAAACCTGGTAAGTATGTGAGCTAGGACTGAGTTTGTAACAAAGAAAGATGTTAGGCAGACTGGTTCCTGGCCCCAGGTTGTGCATGGGAAAAAGCATTTCCAAACCTTGGCAGATATTTTCAATTTTCTAGCCACCTATATTTTCAATCTTCTATTCAGGAAACTCAGAGGAAAGAACCAACTTAAATTTTTTTTTTTTTTTTTTTTTTTTTGGCTGACCTGCAATACTGCATCGAGAGTCTGAATATTGGAACACTAATTTCCATTTTTTCCGCTGCAGCATGCTGCTTCATGGGAACCAACACCTGAACATGTCTTATGCCATACAGACCAGATTCCTTTATTGCTACAACAAGGAGTAAGATTTCAGGTTTCGTTCAACTAAATTGCATGATGCAGTACCTGAGATGTAAATCAGGCAGTGGGAGAGGGCCAGAGTGAGTGTGCCAAGCTTTTGAACTGCAACTCTCATCCAGCAGTACTTCATTATTAAGATGTAACTGCTATCAGGAACTAATGAGATAATTCAAAATCAAACATTACAGGTCAGCATATTTTTTTTCATTGTTCATCAATCAAAGTATTTCAACTGTGGGAACATAAAAGAACCCCAAACACTGTATAAATAATGTCAGAAAAAAAGCATTATAATATTTCTAATTGAAATTTCCCAGGATTTCTGTTGCACAAAAAAATGTCCATATTTTCCTATTTCAATCACATTTCAAAACACAAAGAAATGTCAAAATTATAGCATTTCTCAATGAACAGGACCTTCATATTTTAACTGATTTGAAGGCAAGACTGACCACTTTAGGTGTGCTAATTGAAAGGCTCATGGGCAGACAAAAGACAGAGGCTATCTCATAAACAAGGAGCGTCATTTTATGGGCAGCTGCAACAGAAGCACTAACTGGACACCTCTGGCAGCAGAACCCACTGTTAGGTCATGCTCTGATGAATTATGCAGCATCAATAATCTTTTGAACAAGCAGAATGTGACAGATTCAACAGCTCCTCCATTCTCTTCCCCTGCTGTTTAATAGCATCTGACAAATGCAGGGCTGCCAGATAATGTGTTTCTCAACATGCCCTGCTTTGCACACCACCTCAGACTCATGAAGGATGTTCAGAAGGAATACGAAAGGGGATATTCTCTACAGACCAGTGCCAAGAGCAGAAATCTTTTTCACACTCCCCTCAGAGCAGCCTTTTCCTAAGGAGCTGCAGTTGAGTGTTCTGTAATGGAGATAATGGTGTCAGGATGCTCACTCCTCCATCTCAGTAAGGTAGCAGAGACAATGCACAGCAGACCAGTACAAATAAACATAGCAAAATGGTCAACTGGCTCATCCAGTTGCTATACAACAACAACAACAATCGAGAAAAAATAAAGCTCAAGAATTAAGCCCATTATCTGTATCATGGAGATAAAAAGCCTCCTCTGGTACATTAATATGAACAATCTTAAGAGGTGTCATTGCCCCCAGTGTACAGCATGCAACCAACCCTGAAGGAATGAATCTTATAAAAAACTGATGCTTAATGCCCTCAGAGGCCCTGCATGATCAAGCAAAGGTAATGTAAATGGTGCAGCTATTGCTGAAACCCCCCACTGTGCTACAGCTCCAGTGAATTATCATCCCTCCCCCACAAGTTTCCTTCCCCCGACCTGCCTAAGGGTAACTTTGCATGATGAAATCAAGCTGCTGTTGAAAGGGACCATCTCACTTCATCTCACATTCTTCACCTCTCCATGAATTCCTGCCCACTCCCTTCTGTTGGCCTGGGCACTTGCGTAGCTACACATCCTACTCTGAGCATCATCCTACGCTGATGCTCACCCTCCCATTTGCAGTCATACGGTCTTTGGTGCCAAGATCGCTGTCTCAGCCCTCTTCAGAGCCATATGGCCATCTTCTTCATAGGAATCACAGTTATTGTGGTGCAGAGTTATCCTAGGGAAAGTCAGGTACCTGAAAGATATCCCTCCAGCAGGAGGCTAGCTGTACTGGGCTCCCTTGGCAGCCCAAAATAAGAGACAGAATCAAACCCTCAGAAAAAGCCCATCACTCCCAACTGTACACACTTCCATCCTGCCTCGTCTATGCAGCTAAAATGAAGGGTAAGTTGTGGGCCTATGTGTGTATCTTGAAGACCATTCTTGTTCTAGTATCTTACCTTGCTGTACTCTTTGTCAACAAATGAGAAGTGTTTTTGTGATAAGTGCTACAGAAGAAACGCTCTTGAACTATGTGATTATCATATCTTCCATTACATCCTCCAAAACCAACTTCTTTGGTTCCTTTAGTCAGGCTGCTGACTGTTCACAAGAAGGCAAATGGTCAGAGTCACTCCTTAGGTCACAGGTACATTCTCAGTCCCCATTTGGTCATCTCTTCATTCACAGTACTGCAGCTTTTTCACTTATCCCCTAACTACCTGGCAGTCAAGAAACAGTTCATGCCTGGTATAAAGCGATGTGTGTGTTGCCTATGGGCTGACTATCCAGCTGTAGGGTAGGAAAAAGAGGTATTTTGAACTCACAGTGGAATCTTTTTTCTCCATGGAGACTAAAGTTTGTCCACTGCCTTTCATTCAGTTCCAATGAAACCTGTAGGAATTCAGTGGCTCTGTGAAGAAAGATGACGCATGTTCACATCATGTTTCCCTTGAGAAACAGGCTAAAAAGAAAGGGATGGGAATGCCATATTGTGCTTCTGGCTGTGCAACCTCACATCCCTGGCTCACAGCCTTTCTGCTGTGCCTGTGTATTCTACCTAGGTTTTATGGAGTCTGTGGGCACGTCAAACCAGAGGCTGTGCTTACTGTGTATTAAGCATCCAGCAAAAAAAAGACTCCCAACTCTGAGAAGAGGGTGTATAGGATGTTCATGCAGACAAACTTAGGAACTTACAGTAGGTGTTTTCACACCATGGTTACAAGGAAGTAAACTGCTTGGAAATTCCTCACAAACACCCACCAATACAAGGATTTTTCTGCCAGGACTGTGGTCTTCTCCATGAGCTCCTTTATTATTGCTGCCTGGTGTTCTCCCCCCTCAAAATATGCTGCTGGAACCTTATGTTACAATGGCAACAGCAGTATTAGAAAAAAACAAGAATTTCAATTTAAAAATCCAACAACGTTATCATCTACTTATCCTCTGGAGAGCACTGAAACCCTCAATACTCTGCTCAGCCACAGAAAAAGCTACTAAGTCGCTGAAAAGCAAGAACCCCAAAATGCTGGTGTTCTCATACACCTCTACAGATATTCTCCTGGACATAAACTGCTGTAATTTCCCCTCTTCCCTCCCACACAGTTCACCACAATTTGAGAGCTGTCTTGGTGTCTCAGTCTGCACATGTATCCACGCCACAAAACAGATTCACATGATTTGGCATCTTCACACTCTCTTTACTGTTACAGCTGTCTTCACTCAAAAGTAACAATCTACATCCATTTGCCTATCTAGGGCCCAATGGCTTAATCACACAGAGATGAATTCTCACAGGAGACCTAACACCCACAAGAGAAACAGCAAGGTATATTTATTTGGATATTCTGAAAAGTATTCCCGATCTGTGGAAAACAGCTGGCAATTGCCATTCTGTGTCTTTCAGAAACACAGAAGAAGAAACAGTAATCAGAGAGTGCTGAGTGGGGAACTGAAGCACCGTGGTGAGCTGCTGCTCAGAGAATTTGCCCCAGTGAATTTGGTGATCCTGGCACACATGAATGGCCATCAGGGTAAGACGTGGGACTTCATGCAACAGCCTATATTGCTGCTAAATTCAGTCCAGTGGAGAAATAACGGAAGGTGCTTCAATTATAAATGCTCAACTGTGACATTAATGTTATTGCTATTTTATACTGCCTGTAGAATAAAAAAGAATAAAAAAAAACTTGCCTCACTTTTTAGGGCGGGGAAGGGAGAGAAGAGGGCCTGAAATTGAAACAGAGGAAGCAGTATTCCAAATGGCTGCAGATTTCCACTTTAGCCAAGCAAAGTTTTGCAAAGATATATGTCCTTCCCAATCATAAAATCTTGCTAAAGAAAGACAGGGATCATTGTACTTGGCAAGACACAGATCTTTGGTATAAATACCAGATTCTATACAGAGTTGCAATGTGTAGTAATTCAGTAAAACTCCCATCAGCAACCACCAGTAAATCAAAAGCCAAACAAACTGCATCCAACACCACACTTTTAAAAGTCCTTTGATTATAGGCATTGTGTTTTCTTAAAATTCAACTCCTATGTAAAGTTGAGATTTTCAAAAATATGTTTTTTATAAAAGGGCAGAAAGAACACTGCCTTAAACAGAACCCCAAGAAACACTGTACACTTGAGCAGCTAACAAATTTGGTCCAACAATGAGCTCCATACCGCACACAATGTACTCAAGTTAACTGAGAGTGTGATTTTATGATGGGCTTAAAACAATTTAAGACTTTACTGCTGGCAGCCTTCCCCTACTATTCCCAGCTAAGTGTTTCCAGTGCTTCCCACGTGTCAGGCCTAGATGCAAGTTGAAAGATCTTGCTAAACTTAGTGAAAAGAAGCTCTCAGACAAAGAGTAATAAGGATTGTGTCTTCTGGCAGCAGTCAGAAAACTGTTTTGGCTAAAAATGTTAATTTTCAGGCAGACTTCTTTTAATCAATTTGTGCTTTTGCAAAAATCCTCCCGGTATCACAAAGACGTGGCAGAAAAAAGAGAGTAGGCAGAAGCCACAAAGAACCATCTACACTCAACATATGTCTAAAGAAAATATGGGATCAAACCCTGAGGCATGGCCAAGCATTGCCATGTTTGTGTCTCTGTAGACAATGAACAATATTAGCATTACAGCAAAGGACCCATTTGGACTTGACAGTAGCGGAAAATTAGCTTCAATCCCATAAACCTTTCAGCTGACAGCAGTGCGTGGCTCAAAATATCTACCTCACACCATCTGATGGAAAAGGGAAGAAGAAATAGAAAGCATGCTTTGCTGTCGGTGCTTCATCCTGGTCCCATGTGATGGAAGTCAGGAGTCACCAGGTAAACATTTCATGGACCTTTTAGAAATTACAGATACAATTATTTTTTTCCTAAACTACTAATCCACAAGTACGTTGTACCAAAAATATGAGGCAGGCAGAAGACATCTACTGCTCTAGAATGTGGCATGCACTGGTTACCAAATGTCCCAGCTCTCCAGCGAGCTTGCATAAATAAACGTTACTTATTTATTTTTAAAAGTTCAAATTAAAGGAAACACACCATGATAATGTACTGTGGCCATAAAATGAGGAAACTAATTGTTGGCATTGTCCAAACAGTGCACATTTAGTAGAAACTGCCTTAACAGCTTCAGCCTTCACAAGTGTTTTGTTATTTGACTCAGTGACTCAGATGGCTTTTCCTGTTCTACCCCAACTAGTGCCTCTGAGTCAGAAGTTGCCATGGGACAGATTTATTTTTTTAGCTTCCCTCTTTGGGCTTTAACAATTCAGACAGACATTGCAACAATTTCCAGATCATTCTCATCACTGTACCAGCTGAACTCAGAATGCCAAGATCTTTCCTGCAACCCATTTCTCAGGATAAAACACCCATTAAGTGGCTGCCTAGCTCCTTGTGGTTTTCTGGGACGGCAGCAGTAACACTTCCACAGAGGGAAATTTAACCCACATCACCAAATAATCCAATTTAACTTTCTCTGAAATATTTCCTGTAAGTTTTTACTAGAACTGTATGGCACTCAATAGCTCAGTCTATCAAAGATTTCCTATGTTTCTGAATTATGTTTGGTAATAAAAAAAGAGGACATATTTGGTTATATGGTTTTGATTATGACTATGTGTGCTTAAAAAAAGAGCTAGGAAAACATTCAGATTATCATTCATACACATTACTATTTTTTAATAACTAGTCTAGTTTTCATTTTCTGCGTCTATGACAGGGAAAAAACCCTGACTGGATATGGCCAGAAAAGACTATACAAAACAATTGAAAACAATGTTTTGATAGCTCTGGTCCAGTTATTGTTTAGGGTACACTTACACCCCCCGATACAGAAATCCCAAGCTAGCACTAAGCCAGTAGGAAGCAATTTAACCATGGGACACACAGCTTGGTGCACGCTAAATGATTCCAAGGAGTGAAACTCTAAATTTTACAAAAAAATAGAGATATATGGGTTACTCCAAGCTGTACAAATTCAAACAGGAACTTCAATCATTACAAGAGGAATGGCATGTTTGTGGTCAATGCCACACACTTGGCATGCAAAAATCAAATCTAGGTTGGATTTCAAGTCACACATTCTTTTGTGCATGTCATTACACATGACTGTACCTCACCTCCAGAGGTGCCTTAAAACCTTCAGTTTCTGTGGTTCACTACTATACATGGTGGAATTTGATGACAAGCAGCTAGATAAAGACATTTTGCACAGCCAAAGACTGCTAGGTGGTGGCATGCAACAACTACATTTTCCTTCTTCACCCAGCCACAGTGGGAAGCAGCATTGCTCTTTATACCTGGCAGTATAACACAGGCCTGGCAAGATATGCAGAAGATGTATTTTATTTTACAGATAGATTTTCCACAGGAGCTGACATTTCAGATTGCATTACTATATAGAACACCTGAATTTCCAACACTGACAGATGCTGCAGGCTAAGACTCTACATGATTTGGGTTCAATTTCCTCTTGCACTTTTTGTCATTCTTTAATTAGTCTTTCTTTTATAATAACACCTTCTGGAAATGCAGCATAACACTGGCAAGCTCACTGTAAATTGTTTTTACCATTGTATTTAATACAGCTCACTGCCAGCCATTGCAAAAGCATCTCAGTTCTCTGTGGAAATAAGAAACAATATACACTACAGTATATGTTTGTACAGCAATAAAAGAACACAATTATATCCTTACACTCATTAAATCACATTGTTTGGAGAAACAGCCTTAGAAAATAACCAGTCCAGCAGTGCCTGGGTCAGAATTAGTTAGAACTAACCTAAATAAAACTAGGCAATTATATTATGAAATGCAAGCTTTGTGACAGATTTTTCAAAGCCCCAATCAAATCCATTCCCCTTCCTGCTTCTGGTTAGTTTTCATCATCTTTAACAGTTCTCTGAAGACAGACAGATTTTGAAATGTTACAAAAGTGACTGGGAGCCATTTCTCTGTATGCTGTTCTTACAAGGCATCTCATGGTGGTTTGACCCCGGCTGGACGCTGGGTGCCCACCAAAGGTGCTCTGTCACTCCCCTCCTCAGCTGGGCAGGAGAGAGAAAATATAATGAAAGGTTTATGAGTTAAGGACAGGCAGAGATCAGTCACCAAGTAGTGTCACAAGTGAAACAGACTTGATTTTGGGAAATTAGTTGAATTTATTACCAATCCAAATCAAAGTAGGATAATGAGAAGTAAAACAAATCTCAAAAACATCTACCCCCACCCCTCCCTCCTTCCTGGGCTTAACTTTATCCCCCATTCTCTACCTCCTCCCCTCCAGTGGCACAGAGGGAGGAGGAATGGAGGTTACAATCAGTTCATCACATTGTTTCTGCTGCTGCTTCCTCCCTAGGGAGAGTTGTCCTCCCACTGCTCCTGTGTGGGGTTCGTCCTCTGGGAGACAGTGCTCCATGAACTTTTTCAACATGAGTCCTTCCCACAGGGTGCAGTTCTTCCTGAATTGCTCTACCGTGGGTCCCTTTTCATGGGGTGCAGTCCTTAAGGGACAGACTGCTCCAGCGTGGGTCCCCCACAGGGTGACAAGTCCTCCCAGCAAACCTTTCTCTCTCCAAAGGTTTGCAGGTTCTGGCAGGAGCCTGCTGTAGTGTGGACTTCCCACAGGGTCACAGCCCAGGCAGCTGAAGCAGATGACACTGACGAAATGTTGACCAAACAGTGACCAAATCCCAAAACAAAGATCTGAATTTATACTAGCATAGGAACAGAATAACAGACAGGAATTTTTTTAAAAAGAAACATGCTCAGTAACCCACATATTTTAAGTCTGCTAAACAAACTTTCTTATGCTTAATTTTTAGAACCAGAAAGTGGGTGAAATTCCATGGATTAGGAACATGGGTATGGGCAACATGGAAAAAAAAAATTAATATCCCAGCTCTTAGGTTTACGTCTGAAGAATATGTACACCCCAGAAGGACTCAATTGTTTCCTAGCTGCTAAATAAAGGCAGGGGAGCAGGGGAAGGTGAATTACCAGATTTCCAACAGCAAAGCAGGTGAGTGACAAGCCCTTTACCTCACTGAGAAGCAAAACATGAACTACTGCATGCTACAGGGTTTTGCTATTTCAAATGCTCTAAACTCTTCCACAAACTTGCACCTTATCCTGTAGGACCATTTTTATGTTCGATTTACCAACTTAGCTGGACCAGTACAAATGTGTATCCAGCCTAGCTAAAAAAAAAAACATAAAAAAATAAATCACTCAATTCCACAATTATTTCCACAATGACCTAGTTATATTGGCTCCAGAGCTGACCAGGTATAGAATATTTCAATTCATAGAATCATTGAGGTTGCAAAATACCTCTAAGATCAGTGTGTCCAATTGTTAACCCTGCACTGCCATGTTCATCACTAAACCATATCCCCAAGGGCCACATCCACATATCTTTTGAACACTTCCAGGGATGGTGACCCCACAACTTCCCTGAGCTGCCTGTTCCAATGCCTGACTACATTTTCAGTGAAGAAAATTTTCCCAATATCTAATATAAACTTTCCCTGGTGCAATTTGAGGCCATTTCCTCTCATCCTTTGTGAATGTTACAAATCACAAAAGTCCTGCTTCAAAACATTCACTTCTGATTTGGGTCTTTCTGAAGAGCCATTATCATAGATGCAAAGATTATGCAGAAGAGGTAATAAGCAGCCCCCATCAAAACCCCTTCTCCCTGGCCAAAAATCATCCTTGAAACACATAGCTCAAAGCAATAAGAAGATAATTAAAATGATGATGTACAGAGACTGTTGCTTATTGTTCCAACCAACACTAATTAATTATTTCTTTGTGATTCCAACTGTCTGAATCCATATGCCACCTATGGTGTTTATATTTTGGTATTAAGTATTTTGGGTAAAGGTCTCTTCTGTGGGTGTAAAGTGCCTAGCACAATTCTTTCTCATATAGGATTAGGGGTCCCTAATGGTAACTGAAAACTGTAATGCAAAAGGTAATTAAAAATATGAGCAAAAAGCAGGTTAATATATTTCCCAGATTAATGAAGAGCCCACCAATAGGCAAAACATCTTAAGAAGACAAAGCACACTTCCTCCTAAAGAACAAAGGCAAAAGTGACTATACACACCAGAATTCAGAAAAAAAATAATTAGCACTTCTCTTCACTGAAATCACACTGCTAAACCTTGGAAAGCTGTAATACTTCAAAATGCAGCATCCAGCAGACAGATTTGCCTGGCTTTTTTTGCTCTACTCAATAAGAAAAGGCAAAGTGGCGCACAGTCACCCTGACAACAGCCAGATAGTTGCTGCATTTTCTTGCAGAAATATCCATATCCTGCCAATTTTGGTACATTTTCCCAAATTACTTGCTGTACAAAACCACAAATGCTAGATGAACACTGCCAGTGAAAAGCATTTTTTGGTTATTTGAAGCTGGGACACAAAGGCAAAGAAGAAAAGAGATGTCACACGACCCAAGGTCCAACCAACCCACCAGGCAGGGCTTTGAACAGCTGAAGTTATACATGATAACTGCTGCCATATGCTTAGGGGAAAAAAGTATGAGAAATAAACACATGTACATCATGATTATTACATTGCTGCCTAGCAGTCAATGAGATTCTACTTCTGATTTGTAGGGTGTAGGGTTACTGTTCACCTTTGCATTGGTGCAGTCCTGCAGTTTGCTCAGCTGTTGTGATATAGGCAGCCATAGTGAATTCACCTGTTAAATATTTCTTAACCTTTTCTTGGCATTAGACTGTTCTCTGCACTGCGAATGGTATCACTTACTGAATCTTTTCCCCAAAGAATTAGAAGGTCCAAATCACCTTTTATTCCCAAGCTCTCTTCCCCAATAATCTTTTCTTCAAATGCATTATGTACCCACTGACTACCAGCCTCTGACATGAAAGTATTTCTATTTTACTGAAATTCTTTTATGTAGCTGTTTCTCTTACTCTTGCACTGTCTGACCAAACCAACCACACAAACCCCTCAAAAGGCAGAGTTAAATACTGCTACTTGTGAAGCTGTATCAGTATAATTTGCCTTGGAAGCAGAAAAGAGAAAGGAGACTGTCCTTCCTCCTGAACTTGTGCGTCTTTGCTGGAATTATAATATCTTCTTGTACTGACAAATTACTGGTGTTGAAACACAACTGCAATCCCCACATACACTGGACAGCGTGGCCAGTGAGACACTGAGGTGACCACAGTTAACATGACACGCTGTAGCTGCCACACAACAGAAAATTCCCCTTAGAAAGAGCTCATTCAATAATAATAATAATAAAAAAAGAGATTTAAAAATGTAATTTGTTACCTTTGTTTGCAAATGTGCAGCAATCGTGCAAAGTTGGTAAGGGATCCAAACCAAACTTTTAGATGAGAAATACTTCCCTTACAGCTTGTCTTCTGAACTTATCTGTCTCTATTAGGCAAATAATTTTGAGTCATCAGCCAAAAAGAGGAGGGAGTTGGCAGCGTATTCCCCAAGCCATTACCCCAAATAGTGAGCTGAGAGAGTGGTGCGGCACACATCTGGTGTAACCAGTCAAATCCAATATGCTTTTACTATCACAGAGAAGTTGACTGCCTGTATTTTGGCTCTCAGTCATTAAAAAAATTATGTCTGACAGTGGGAATCCAGAAATCTAGTTAAACAACAAAATTTTAAAAAAGTAGCACTAAATTCTCTCCTTCTCAGACACACACACACTCTGAGCAGATGGAGGAAAGACAGCAAGTTCCCTGCTAGTCATATCAGCTCAGGAGTCAGACATTACAAAAACTGATCCAGCTCTCATTGAAATCAATAAAAGCCCTTCACTGAAGACCATGGGAGGTAGAAAATAACCCTCTCCACACTTCAGCTAGAATGTGTGAATGAGAAAAAACTGACAGCTTTCTTCCCCTCTGATTTTCATGGTGTTTAAAGATCCAGATTACAAAACACAATTTGTCATCTATGAATTCTTGATGTGCTTGCCTGGCATAAATAAAGCTCGCATCTCTGTGTGAATCAGGGAGACAGGCATCACTTTGCACTCTGACAAGAGAGAGATACCAGTAGCCATGCATGAATAAGCATTATTGCATTTCAAAGTGCTGTGGATGCACTATGTCCTACAACTAAGGAAATGGTTGGAGTGAGTAGAAAGAAGACCGAAAAAGTGCTTCTTGCTCCTTAAAAAAAAATTGTCATTTTGCATTAGTGAAAAATAAAGACCAAATAATCCAGATACCAAAATTCATCTTTTTATCAGCTGGATAACCTGAAATTCAACCAACTATTGTAAATATCTAAAAAGACTTTTACAGTTACTAAAGCACCTACCATCATTGAAATCAAAGAAAAACTTGCTCTGAAGTGCTTTGTTGGCATCAGCTTACAATAAACATTCAATTACTCCTGCATTTCCCAGCTCTAATGACATTAATTGCTGCAAACTCCTTTAGCTGGAGGGCCCATTCATACTGGCCACACATTGTCTACAAATTTTGTTCTCATTTTGCCTTGCATTCTTGTGGGCTCCAATATTTATGACTTTACACATGGCTTGTATTTTGGTCATAAATATTTAATCAGTTTAATTCTATACTGTTTCTAGACATAGATCCAAGAGGAGAAGGAGCAGGGGCTTTATTATGTCAAACTGTACTCCATAAAAAACACCAGGTTGATGTTGACAAATATCAGCATATAGAAAATACAAGAATATGTTTTTTAAAAAAAAATCTCAAAGTTATACTCACTGCTGGTAGAGGACATGCGGCTGTATTCAGACCTGCAAGACAAAGATTTTAGTTAGAATGTATTACATCAAAAAGAGATAATTAAAAAATTACCAAACACAAGACATACTGCACATTAAAATGCACATCTAGCATTATTTTTGTGCTGAGAGAATAACTGGAGCAGGCTATGAACACTGATTCAGAAAAACTGGCATCTCTCACGAATTTTGAAAAGATGTAAGCAAAGTGAGTAAAGCAACTAGAGTTTTATCTAGGGCATTCATGCTACCTAACTTTAGGTGTTAAAATTAAAGCTCCAAAGACTCTCTATAAGGAAAAAATAGTCTGCTTCAGACACACGTTAGGACTAGGAGTCTACTAGACTTGGACTCAGCTCCTCACCTTCCTCACTTTATGACCTCTAAATGCAGCTTTGCAGATTTTTTTTTTTTAAGAGAACTCTATTTGAAGAGCAGAATTTTTATAGTTCTTTTGTCACAAATGGCAGGGAGGAAAAAAGAGTGCCAAAATACAAACATTTAGATAACAAAGCTTTTTGCTTCAGGAAACCACTTTCCTCTTCAAGACATCTCTCGATAAAACCATACACCCACTGGTTCTAGTTCAGTGCATACTGGATTATCCATGCGAACCTTAGAGCAGTTGAGTATTTTGAGCAACAGTGCCATTAATTTTTCAGCTGCATTAGCCCCAGACTCCTGAAAACCCCATGCTGGGCTGATTAAAACACGGCCCATTGATGTCCTGAAGATTCAGAAAGACTAAGGTAAAGAAAACATGCTGTCACTGAATATTAAAAAAAAAAAAAAAAAAAAAAAAAAAAAAATCCACTTCTGATACCCTACCTATGGTTTCTGAGTGTTTGGGTTTGGAGTTCTGAGTCACACAGTCTCCACAGTCCCACTTGCTGGGGGTTTTTGTCCCCAGAACAGACCCCACTCACCAGAGTACTCTACCACAACTAACATTTTGCACATAAGCTCTGCAGTGCCCTGAAAATAACACGCAAAGTGCTCCAGGAGCTGCAACACAGTCCTTGGTTTCAAACCTAAATGCTTGTTTTATATTAATAGTTGCAGCAAGTTTGCAACATTGCTTTAAATTAAAGAAACCATAGGAGCCTTGACTCCCAAGATATTTGTATGAAAGTAGATACCATCTAAGTGTATTCTCAGGATACCTTCATACTCCAGGCTCTCAGGCATCCAAAGGAATAAAGGACATCAATCCCACATATCTACAGTATCTGCTTTTGATTTTAATATGGACATATCTCTGCAGAAGAAACAAAGCAATTACAGTCATCCTCATATTTCACACTCCTGCTCATAGCACTCCTTATTCTGCAGATCAGATACCAAGACTGCTGGTTTAGGTGAGAAAGACCACGGGGAACTACCCCCAGGTCTTTTTGTCAATCCTGCTGGATCAGTGAAAGATGACAAAATCCGAATTTTTCACAATACTCACGAAAAAAGTTCCACCAATACCACCAAGTACCATGAGGTTATCCGAGCTTTCGGAAAAGATCTGGGCAATGCTGAGGAGAGAGTTGATGAGACCACAGGGCTAGGTCATCAGTAGCCACTCTCAGTCATGCCATAAAAACCTGTTACATAGCACCTTCTCCATGAATTAAGTGCTATCCCTCAACCAAACACCCCCAGGACCCTTGTGTAGCTGGGAAAGGTAATAATGAGAGGCACTAAAGACATTGTTTTCCTGAATGTGGCCTCACTGCCTGGTGCATAGGACTGTTTTACACACCAAGATGAGGTATCTCCATTTCTTTCTTCTAGTGTGTGCAAGGTAGGGAGCTGGTGGTAACTCACAACAGGCTGGCTCCCTGCTCATCAAAACTTTACACCATCTATACATTTTAGTAAACAAAGGAATCATGATTCATTGGCTACAAGTTATTTAGTTCTCTTATTGGTTAGCATTCTACCTTCGCTTGGTTAAATGATTCTCTCACTCCTCAGCCTAATTAGTCCGCACGCTCAGTCTCTCTCTGCTTTTGAGTCCATGGGTTTCTTGACTCACTGGGCTTTGAGTCAATGGCCACAATCTCCTCCTGCCGGAATTATCTCCTACCAATTAGAGCTGATTTCTGCACAGTTGCTGAGTCGGCTCTGTTAGTTTCTTCCTTATCTTGGGCGTTCTGCCAAATGTCCTGTGGCCCTTAAATTCTGCATTCTTTGTGCCCACTATCAGCAGTAAATCCCTCTCCCCGAGCTTTGCTGATCTTCCCCTAGGTCAGAGATCATTGAAGGATGTCAAGTCCTAAACCTCAACAAGGCAATTCTACCCACAGGTAATTTATCTTTTTAACACATAAACATGAGCAGAGAAGAAAACCCATTCTTCCTCCTGCTGGGCAATGTACACGTCACTGGTCCAGCTCTGGGCAGGACCTAAGGTGAAGTGATTCCAAGAATTGGCTAAGGTGCTATGCAGGCCATAAAACTGCACAGTATTTTCAGCAGCAAGTCATGTCAATAATATTTGGCACCATGTATATTTGGAAGGGTGTGACAACTGTGTAACATGTCACTCTTCATAAGCCTAGAGGCAAGCAATATACATGCAGCTGCCTCTGAGCATCCCAAGCAAGGATTCATTTACTCTGCACTTCTGTTTGGAAATAGCCTGGGGCTGTCCTTCAGTGTATCTGTGTTCAGCAGTTGGCAGCTAATTCAAAATGAATCTGCACTGCTTGTATTTCAGATAGAAGTGAGACAACGTTTTGTCTTTTGCTTACTGCAAGTAGTAGCAGCATTCCATTACTTCACACTGTTATTTTATTATCCCAAGGTGCTGCAGGCACATTATAGGACATGGAGAATTAATGAGTCCTGAACTGAGGGAGAAGCAGTCTATGTACATGCAGGACTTGAAAAATAAGACAAGAGGAAAAATAAAGACGGGGATTGAAAAAGGAGGAGACAACAGTGTGCTTGGAGACTAATTGCACAGACACATTTTAATAGGCTTTAGAATTGTATTAATTATTTTTTGGAATTCTAGTATGGTTCAAGTTGATATTTAATTCATGTTTGTTGCATAACTGACATACACATAATTAAAAAAGGATAATTAAGCTCAAAGGCTTATGTCAACCTCAGGTACTAAAATGAAGACTGTACCCTCCCTAAGCTACCGTCACCGTCAATAAAAAGAGAGGTCTGAAGTGTGTGTCTCTCTAGCTGTTGTCTAGTGAAGAAGACTACAGAAACCACATTCGTAATGTAGAGCCCCTTGGTCACATGTCTAAAACCAAATGGGATGAATATGCACCCAGGGGCAACCTGGATCACCTTTTGTCCTCCCCCCAACTCCTTTCTTTGTCTTGTATCTAGTCCTTGAGAACAAAAATAACGGTGCTAGTAAAATCTTTAATATTTTGAAAACATTAGTACAAACCATTCAGATTCATGGCACACATTGATAAGTGGCTTACAAACTACTTTTTTTTTCTTATCTTCAGCTATTTAGGACACTAAATTCTGAAGTCAGTATAAGTCTTTTAAGCTTTTTAGACTGGTATGCACAACAAACATTCTCTTCGACAAAATTATGCATTAGAAAAATTAAGTACTGAAATAAACACCTCCTGGGGCATATAGGCTCTCTGGACATCAACTGCTTTGTTCCTTCCCATTCCTGTTTTAAATATCCCAAGTACCAGCGTCTACCAGTTCCCTTGGAAAAGGATTTTCCCAATAGGATAACACAAGAGTAAAGCACTCATGGGCTTTAATGGTGACAGACTGGGGCCATAGTAGGGCTCAGAGGTTCCAGGCTAATTATATGGTCTTGCAGCAAACTATTTCCTGTGAGAGATGTTAGATTATAAATAAAAGGAAAGAGATACTCAGGACAGAAATGGAACAAATGGAGAGGACTGTTCCTTTTACAGTCACAAAATGAGAAAAAAAATATCAAAAAGGATATTGAAACAGTGTGAGGTACTGAAAGGAAGGCTCATTGATCAGTCAAAAAACACATCAGTCTGCAGAGAATTTGTCCTCAATGATCAGCCCCCCAGCAAAGGGGAGCTGTGAAGATATCAAGAGACATTAAAATAGGAATGTAGAAGCTTGAGATAAAGGTGAGACCTCATTTCCCATTAGCGCCATTGAAGGATCACAACTGTGTGCTACCAGAGACGGTTAATAGCATCAGGAGCACAAAAGATTCTGAACAATCCTCTGAGATCTGTATGCACTGCTCATTGCTGATTAGTGACACAGAGAAAATACCCAAGAGAGGGAAGCATCCCAGTGAATACCTGTAAGCAGCTGCTAGTGCAGCTTGCAGTTACTGAGTATGGTATATGAAAACACTCTAAACCTGTTTCTCTGTTTCTCTGGCTATATTACCGCTCCGGATTACACAAGCACTGCTCCCTGCTTGGGTTCCTTTGGCACACTGATCAGCTGTGGCACAGCATCACATTAACATAGCTGCAACACTGACAGCTATGGTAATAAACAAATACTCCCAAGAGAGCTGTCTGGGACTGATGCCAACCACCATGAAACAGACTGCACCTGTACCATTAAAACCTCCTGCCTTCCAAAACATACTGGCAAGTAGTCTGCTGGGAATGATCCCTGAACCACGGTAATGTGGCAAAACAAGTCCCTGGCCCACGGTGAAACCAGGAGTGACACTGGAGAGAACTAGATGATCCTATCCAAACTGATGCCATCAACCCTTTTAAGTATTCAACAATATGGACGACACTGTCCTGCTGTTCAGGGACACTCCTATGCACTGTTTAATGCACTGGCATAGCCAGAACTAAGGTTTCTGAGCTGTGCAGCACTTCCACAAGGCAGTTTGCTGTGTAAAACAAATAGGTCTAAAGTAATGCTAACGTAATAACTACACCCCAATGTGCCCATGGTCTCCATTGCCCAGGCTCCTTAATCCCATCACTCTGAAATGAAAGAGTGGAAAGTTTACAATCTCTTCTGCTGTCTGCATCCTTTGCTTGCCTGGAACTGATGGAACGGCATCTGCTGGATTCACTTTTCCCATGCCTTCTCTACCTAGAGTTGTTGCAGATTTCACTGTTTTTAAGAGCTGCATTTAATAGGTTTTCTTTTTTACTTCTCTCCCTCAGGAAGTGCTTCATAGGGCACAGGGGTTTATGTTATAGCAGTTAAAGGCCCATGCATTAGTTAGAAGATTTGGCTTCGTAGCTCCATCTTGGGTTTCTTCTCACGAAATTCCTGTAGGTCAGATTACATTCTGCTTCACTAATACCAGTCCACTGCAAATCTGTTACCTTCACTGTACTTCTACTTTTGTCATTGAGATGACTGAAATGGTTTAACTCAGACCCACTAGTCTCAAGGCTCCTTGCTCTGGATTTCCAGTAGAGTGATAAAAGTCAGATGACAGATTCCCATCATGCAGCTGTAACCACTACACTCAGGACCTCATTACTAACAGGAGTGTTTGAGACTCCACATGAGAAACATCTTCATCATCATCATCATATAAGGATGAAAGGTTGTTTGCAATCTTCCAAAAGGCATCTGATGAGACAAGACTGCTCTGTGCTTTAGTGAGCACACCTGCCTGTGCATCCCGCTGACTACTCATTCACAGAGCACTCACAGAGGAACAGATCAGGACTTAGGTGGCACGTATCTACACATCCAAAGCCAGGGCCAGTCATCCTCCTGAGGTCCTGGTACTCTTAATTAACAACGGAAGAAGCCTAATTGATATCAAACATTGAACATTCACACAGTTACGGTTAGCTGAGGTGCACCTCACTGCTTGCTGGGATCTATCCATCAGGGGTGCCAGCACAGAGCCCCCAGCCACCAGAACATGATGTAAAGTCTGTTTTGACCTTGCTTTTAGTGCCTAGCCCCAGTGTCAGGCACTAGCAGGTGTGCTTGCCCTGAGGTTCAACCACACAGCTTCACTCCAGAGAGTAAATCTGGTTAGAAATGGTGCCTCAACCCGAATTTGTGACAAACAGCTCAACTTCACATTACCTGAGTGTCAAATTGGAGACAAGTTGATAACCATGACATATCTGGACTGATGGGTCTATATAAAGTGAAAGTCTCAGCAAAAACCCAAAGAAGCCCCAAGGTAAAAATGGGCCTTTAAAAAAAAGGGCCTTAGTTTGTGTTCCTGAGAGTTTCTCATAGATGGATGAAATATGTGACAAGAGACTGACATGACATTTTGAAGGACTACCATACCAACGACAAAGTCATAAGTGTTGAATGCCTTTAAGCTAGAAACATGAGACATGAAAACAACCTCTCACCCCAACCATTCAACTATCCATTTGATAATTTAAGTAACCCATTCTGCCTGAGGACACATACAAATTACAGTATTCTTAATATTTTATCTTTAAGTAAAATATTACCTTTTTAATATAGGCTGCCTGGTCTTCTACTAACAATTGTATTTTCTGCTTTACAATCTCACACATTTTACAAAACTGCAACAAATAAAGGATTTTTTTAATCTGCTTAAGAGATAAATTAACAGAGGCTCAAATAATTCACATTTTGGCCAGGATCACACATGCAGCTAGTGAGAGCCACAAGGAAAACCAACAAGCAAGTATAACACAGTCAAAAAATCAACATAATCGCTGCAAAATTAATTTGGAGAATAAAACCACAGAAGAAAATGTAAAGGACCATGACTATTAACTCATGTAATTTCATGTAATCAGAAAGTAATGGAAATATAAGTGGAAAAATTGCAAATTAAAACAAAAGTTATAACTTCTCAAAAAATTTAAATTACTTTAAAGTGAGGAAAAAACCTATGTGTTTAGGCAAACTTTGAGACAATCAGTAAGCTAATGATTAAAGTGCGAACCTTGTAAGACGTGGGCTCTTACAGCTGTCTAAGTGAACAAGTAAATTTCTGCTGGGAATTGTCACATATGATGAAATCTGCATTAATACTAGCTATCTCACTGAAGTGTTATGCCCAGTTAATGAATGTATTCTTGATAAACAGGAGAGAGCATTCCTATAGAAGCAATCCTTGAACACAACTAACATGACCAAATAAAAAAGTTCAGGAATAAAAAAATCAAGAACTTCAGAACTGAGAAACTACCCATTTTCCATATTCACATTGTGTGACTTGGGATATCTGTCCTGAATACAGTGAATTCAGCTGATGCTTTGCATTTGATATGAATGGTAGCAAGAATCTCTCTCATTGCTTCAAAATTAGGCATGCCTAACAACTTCAAAAATTACCTTAGTTTGTTGTCTTCGGTGTTTTAGCTCCCAAGCCCCTTTACTCTGCTATTCAGAGTAAAGACAGTGAAATAACCACATTTGCAAGGCTTGTAAAATGAAGAAAATTTCAAAATTTAGATTTCTACAATTAATTTTAAGTAATTTAGTATTGTTTTTTCCTTGCTTTATTGGTTTTCTTTCCAAGTTAACTACAGTTCTGTAAACGTACATATTTGTCCTCCCTTCAATACCTTTCTTCCACTTGTTTTTCCTCTCTATTTGGCTTCTAATAAAAGGCCAAAGAAGGACTATTCTACTCTTCCTAAAATGTCAGGTTTTATAGCACAAATCCACCACTACACCTATTAGCAGAAAAAGCTCTGCCCCCCATACTTCTGGGCTGAAAGTTTTCAGTAGCAGATAAAATAAGGGGTTTATACTACTATATTCTGAATATGTTTCCTGAGAAGATACAATTTGTACAGGCAAGCCTTCTCATGCCAAGGGTGGACAAACAATTTCAAATCTCATTAATAAATAGCCAATATAAACTAATTGGCTTATATGTTCTAGACCCTTTATTTAGGTACTTGACAACAACAGCTCAATCCATGCTTATTGGATTCAGGAACTCAAAATACGCTATTTTTGTACAGCAGACTCTTTGCCAACCCTATTTACCACAGCAAATACAGTAGGAGGAAGATATTTTCCAAAGGATTCGGAAAATGAAGTCTTCAAACTGTAATTGATCTTGCCTTTAGCACAGAGTCTTGCCTGCTTTTATGGCTGGCAGCCACAACAAAACCTTAAGCAACATATGCCCCATGGAGTAGTTGATGTGTTCAATTTGTTAGCTGCTGTAAGCAGCTTCAGTGGTACAGGCTCTGTAGAAGAGCTCACACATCATTACATACAATCATTGAGATGACAAGGGCTTGCAGTGACTGGATTTACTACAGTCACTATCCACTATTGTTCCCTGAGTGACAGAAAGGGAGCACTGGAAGCAAAACTGTTACTGAATTACTCTGACAGTTGTTTCTCCTTATACTTTCAGAGCATGATGGCTGAACTTCAAAATGGTTAATTATTTTTTTTTTTTTTTAACCATTGAGTAATTGGAGAAAAAGAAAAACAGCTCAATTTAGCAATGGCTCTGATGGGACTGAGACAAAGCAAATAACAGATCTGGTAAGAGGAAAAAGCAAGTGCTGTGAACAGTTGGTTTGGTAAGAAAGCTGAAATATAAACATTGTGAAAGAGACATACGCGACATGTTTATCAGAGTTAAATAGCTGCTAAATAGAACTAAAAATAATAATTGAAACGCAGAGACCCACTGCTTTTCAAAATAAACATCAGTGCAGAGCACTGCAGTCATTAATTGCCATATGCCATTGTTCACATTCCTCACACAGACTCTTCCGACAACCTATAGTTTCCAGTGTCAAGCACGGGGCAGAGATACTTCATAAAATCATCAGCTTTAGCACCCCGTCAACACCAGGCACAAGCAGCTGTCATGTTGGTCACCGAGGTCTAAAGGCCTTATGTTACCAGCTGGGTCAAATCCTTCCAAGTGCCTGTCCCAAGGAAACCCAGGTTTTTCTATTCTAGAGAAGCACAGCAAATTAAGAGTGACTTGACCCATCCAGGGTTTTTTGAATTTTGAACCAGCCATGAGTTCACTGATTACTTTGTCTTCCTTTTACCCAGGTTCCCCAAAGCGGACTAATCACTATCTGGAAAAGAGGCCTGGATTTTTTCCTTAAAGTTCATGTCACATGACTTTCACCATTAGTTGTGCCCACATTACAAGGTTATGGAAGAAGCCCTTAACTTCTAAGACTACAGTAGAGATTTAAAAACTTATTTGAATTAATAATTGCATGTATGAAAAAGACTGCCATATTTCATTTTCACCTTTTTGTTTTTCATTTGTAACATTGCTACTTTGGTTTTGGTGTTCCTGACACCACTGCGCAAAGAATTGGCTTTACAGTTTCGCAACAGTCAGCCTAGAGGCCAAAGGAGATACGCCAGCCAAGGAGCTTGGAGGAAAACAACTGGGAGAGCAAGAAGGGAAGAGAATGAAGGCTCAGGAAAGAACAGCTTTAATAGGAGCATGCAACCTCCTTTTGTGCATCTGGAGCCAGAAAAGGAGCAAAGGCTCAGTGCCATGCCTGACAACAGTGCCATGGCAGCAGCATGTAGGACGGGCTGGAAAGCATTTCCCCCTCCCGCAGAAATGGGCTGAAGGTGCAAGCTAAATGGTGGACTCTGCGGATCATCCTTGCAGCTCCACGAACTTAGGAGAAGCTATCCAACAAACAAACATAGCACACCTCTGGCAGTAGAGTCATGAAGTCAGAAAAACAGTCTTTCTCCTTGCCTCTGATATGACACTGCCAGCAAAGTTTACAGCACTTCATAGGCTAGCACGGTGAGTATCCCGACGAGTATCGTGACAACAGCAACCCAATTTCAGGGTGCCTAAAAATCTAACTTGTTTTTGTAAGTGACTCTCCGATGATGGTCCTTCTAAGGAGTAAGTTCTCGCTGCCTGACGCTGTCTGGGTGTCATTGGCCGAAGGACAGCACAGGTAGCCGGGCATGCTTCCAGAGTATCCTCAGCCCCTCTATCGCTGGAATAGAGGGATGGCGCGGCACTAAGCCCTAACCCGTCTGTCTACAGCCCGCTGGGCTCCACCGCTGAGGCAGCACAACGTGCTTTGGAGCTCAAACTTAAAGCCTATGGCCACGATCTCGCCGTGTCTTCCCCCTCTCCCCCCGCCCCGTGTAGCAGGAGGGCGGTGGGGACCTTTTCCCTGCTCCACCGAAGGGATACGTGCACTCCCCGGGACTGCCCCGGCAGGGCGATGCCCCACGGCAGGCGCTCCCTGCGGGCCACAGCGGACCCCCAGGACCGGGATGGGAGGAGGGCAGGAAAAGCAAGGCAAGGAGACCCGGCGCCGGGCGGGATGCTCCGGGGCGCTGCAGGAGGGCGGCTATGCCCGGGACACGAACCCCCCAGCCCAGCCCAGCCCAGCCCTAGCCCTAGCCCTAGCCCTAGCCCTAGCCCCAGCCCCAGCCCCAGCCCCGCCGCTGCCGGGACGCGCTCGGCGGCGGCCGCGGGCAACAAGTGCAGCCCCGGGGCCGGGGGCAGGTGAGACCCCACCCTCCCCGGCACTCACCCGCCCGTCTCCGCTCCCGAGTCCACGCAGTCCTCCTCGCCGCCGGGCTGCTTCTCCATGGCGGCGGCGGCGGCGGCGGCGGCGGGGGATGCGAGCCCTCCCTCCGTCCCTCCCTCCCTCCCTCCCGCTGGCACCGGCGGCTCCGCCACCGCCTCTGCCACCGCCGCCTCTGCCGCTCGCCCTGTGTGAGAGGCAGCGCCCGCCCGGGGGTCGGGGCCGCTCCTCCGGCCCGGCCTCCCCCTTCCCTTCCCTTCCCTCCCCTCCCCTGCCCTCCCCGCCCCGCCGACGGATGGGGGCGCGCCCGCCTCGCCCGCTCCCCGCACGGCACCCCCGGCCCGTCCCGGCCCTTTCGTCCGCGCTTCCCAACGGGACACCGCGATTAGGGGCTCGCCTTTCGGGAACTACTGCAGCACCTCCACTCTATCACTTTAGTGTTTCCAGTTGGGACACGGGCTAAAGGTGCGGCGCACAATATCCAGATTAGTATCTTCAATATCTCCAATTAAGAGAGCCTGTTGGATGAATGGACGTCCTCACTATCCATCCGGTTTTGGAACGTTCGCTGTTACAGCCTTTTAATTTGAAGTCTTTCACTGTGCTGAGCTTTCTCCCGTCTCCCTCAGTGCTGCCTGGCACTTGCTCATTACATCGAATGCAATGATTTTGAAATTACACACCAAAGCGGGCAGGGGATGTTTTCCAATCGCATGAGAATTTCTGTAAGGATGCAAAAGAAGCATTTTGAATGCTGCCTGGGAAGAAATGCAGATGTAGGAAAGCTGACTAGTAGTATCAGTAACGTGAGCGTGAAGGGAAAAGTTGTGGGTGAGCTACCCCATTCTGTTCATGTCATGTGTGCCTACTTGTTTTGTATTTGGAGGTGAACACCTCTCTCTTTCTCCATCACTTATGTAAATATAAATATCCACCCATGTAGGTGTGAATCAAGACCTCATCAAGACCTCACTCAGCCAACCAAACCAACAAAACCCAAACCAAACCCCCCCAAAACAAACAAAAATCAGTCTTTCCTTACTCCACTCAGCCGTTCAGACTGTGGCAGGTTTTACAAGAGGAGAGGCAGAACTAAATTATTATCTTTTCTCTCCAAACTGGGAAACCAGCTCTCTTTCTCTTATGAATCAGGTTCAAGCACAAAACTGGGATGGGGTGCTATGTGTTCCCCACAATCTAGGTATTGTGGGACAATTAAATCTACCCCACAACTGGAAACCTCTTCCATTAATATGTTGTGGACAACGCTTTGAACAATTGGAATTGTCTCTTCAAAAATCTCTAACAACTACAAAATTTCTAGCATTTGCAGATGGCCACTTGCAGAAAGAGATCAGAAGTAAAAGAATTAAGTTTTTTAATAAAAAATTATTTTCTTCTACCTTACAAGAAGGAAGAAAAATAGTGACAATCTTGACATTGAAGGCACAAAATTGAGCAGAATATAAAAATATACCAAACAAACCAATCTTTCATTGGCATAAGAAGTGCTAAACTGGTTTAGTTTGCCAGTTTACTTTTATATGTATCTCTACATTGCATGGCATTGATATCCCTAATTTCAAGCTTGCCAAGGAGCTGTCAAATTGTATATAGTAGCACCAATAGTGACATTTAGCATTGTTTAAAAGGCTGGGTGTAGTAGTGCATGCTACTGTTTTCTCTAATAGTGTATGGTCCCAGTTCTCTAAAATAACCTGAATGTGAATAGCACCACTGTGAAATCAAAACAAAAGAGAACACCTTGGGAAGATCTGTCAAGGTGTTATTGGCATATTGTAGGAACAACAAGTGGGTACTAAACTCTGAAATGCTTATTATGAAACTGGTGAATTCCCACTGCTTTATCATGGAGAGACACTGAACTCGTGTGCTGTCTTGTGGCCTCTCAGCATCACAGAATGTCAGCCCACTGTGTGTCTCCAGAGATCTTTAGAGGAAACTTTCAGCCTCTACTATTTGTCAAGAATTAGAAAAAGATCGTAACATAGGAAAGTTAGTATTTGATTGGTTTTGACCATCTGGTTAGGTTTGCATGCATGTCATTTTGAAAGCAGATAAATGATTTCTCATTCTATGTGGAGGCTTTCACATTAATGTTCTCATAAATATAAAGCTTTAGGTATGGAATAAGCCCCCTTAATTACAATCCCTCTTCCATCCTTCCCCCAGCAAATTGTTAAAAGCTAGTTTGGACAAAAGGGTCTAAATAGGGCTCATACAGGACAGTCCTGTACAGGCACCTACATAGTAATTCAAAAGGTATGAAAACAAACTCTTCTATCCTTCATGACTAGTAAACTGCCATCCAAAACAATTTACTTACAAAATTAAATTAATACAATTTCTTTTAGGACTGGGACCAAAATGCTGTGCCTGTCTGGTACCCAGCCTTCTAATATTTGAATAATCATATTCAGGTAGGAGGCATTAATGTGTTTTCAGACATAGAGTGTCATTAAAAGATTTCCCCAAGGCTAGAGAGAGGAAAAACTGAGACAACAATTCAGTATATCTTGATTCACAACTTGGGCCTGTGTTTTGGGTAAATATTCTATTCTCCATGTTTGCAGTGGCCACAGGTGACCCTAAGCCCCACAAAGGAGTTATTGGTAGTCTCTGTTACCAGGATTGCACAGACCTGGCTGTCTCTCTGATTCTTAGTCTACACACATGCATTTATTTAGCCAGTGCAACTGTGCTTAAAAACAGGTCACTTTCATTGGCTTGTAAGAGTGATTTCAAAGTGAAATAAACTGACTATAGCCACCGTTGAACTGATTTAAGATGTAACCAAACCTCCTTAAATATTTAGAAATAGGTTTAGTTAAATTGATACATTTCTGTATATAAAACTTTAGGTGGTCAGCTAATAGATCTTTTCCATCTCTGACTTTTATTATTCTAGTTAGTTATGTTTAAACACTGGCATGTGAAGGGATCTGGAATAGATTTTATGCTGCATTTAAGATTAATTTATTCCATCTGTCCCAGGGAGGGAGAAAAGAAACATTCAAAGGAAATATATAATTAAGATAGTAAGTAAAGCTACCGCAAACTGTAGGTTCTATTATTTATATATTTGCCCCATTTAACTCTGTTTTATTCTGGTCTTTCACATAATTATGGTGAAAAAGATACTTCTCTGCATTACATTCCAAGCATTTCAGAGATTTTAATTAATGAGGTGTTAACTCCTGGCCTTAGGTTTTCTCTGTTACCTGTGCTTCACATTAGGTCCTCTGTAGGATTTCTTGAAAAAAAAAAGTTACGTTTTAATTACTTTTTTTACACTTATGAGACTCTGATGTCAGTTTAAAGACAAAGATAGTAGTGAAAATATTTCTAGGTTAAATTTCCTCAAATTTCAAGCCTTTCATTTAATAGCAGTGATCACAAAAACTCAGACACAAAAGTATCAGGAGACATCTTCAAAGATGCCAAAAAAGTAAAGCACTCTGTTGTCAAAACCAAGTGCTGAGGACATGAAATTAGTGTTAGCTTTGCAATCAGCTCTGTTGCTCCTACTTGCCTAGAGCCAGATCTAAAATAGGACTTAAGGTACTTGATAGAGGATGCTAAGCCAATTTTTATGACTGTTCAAATCTGTAATCATGGTAAGTCCTTTGCAGTGACTAATTAGGAGCTGTCTACCTTTCAAAGGAAACTTCCATTGTCTGTGATGCTGTATGTGCAAATTGCACAAGGTTAACCATTTTAACTTGTATCAGCAAAGTCAAGGGCAGTCCAACTGCAACCTCCAATTGCTATAATCTCTATCCTTGCAGAAGCAAATGCAGGCAGCAGAACCTCCTCCTCATCTGTCACATAATGGTCTTAGTAACCGAGAACACAGTGCAGGGGAGCGATAGGTGCAGCCTTGAGCTGAAGAAAGGCAGATTGCAAAGCTGAAAGATGAACCACATCAGATCATATATGGGCTAAAACAGAAGAGGAAGCAAAAACTTCTATTTCCTTGATGAATCCACGCTTGGATTCAAGTTTCAATATCTTTTCTGCTCCCTGAGTTCGGTCTGCTGGGCTACCATCTTTCCTGTACCAGCCCTGAGGATGGAATGTGAGCAAAAGAGTGCTGTGAGGTAGGGAGAGAGGAGAAAAATATGCCCTTTATCATGTAACTGAAATTCTGGTGATAAGGGCTTTCTTTTGGGGGAAAAAGCACTCAATTCTGTTCTTTTCATGCAACATTTGGGATCTCTCCTTTATTCTGTGCAGTTCCAAAAGAAAAGGGGACAGATTCCACTGGAGTTCCTTCTGGCATTATGCTATAAATTAGAGACTCCTCTTAGTGTTTGAGAAACAGACCAAGAACCTAGCTTAGCAGACGATTCAGTACCATAGACAAAGAAATAAGGAAGACTCTAAAGGATGGGATTTTTAATTCCCAACTGAAACTTTTCAAATTGTGCAGTCTCCACCCTCTGCTACCTGATTCTGGAGGCAGAGTCTCAACTCTAATAAGAGGTTCTGGATTCCATTCCTGGCACTTTCTATCATACTCTGGGTGCTGCAATGATGAACTTCTCAGTTTACAGAATCTGGCTTTTATAGAAAAGGTTTTTTCCTTTAATGATCCCAGTGGAAATTAGCACTCTGCAGGTCAAGGCTTTGTTAACATTCACTACTGGACTTAAGACACTGGGTTGTGGTTTAAAAAAATTGAGACAATTGAAGTTTTGGAAGGAGGAAGAGAATTATGGCTTGGCATGTTGTTCAGTCTTCATGCTAGGTCAGCCCTAGCAGCCCTGACTTTCAGACTGGTAAGTGTTGCCAAAATATTTGTGGCAGTTTCTCACATAGACTGTTGGGTTGTTGGGATTTTGAAGGGTTATGATGAGGTCAGTTTCATTTGTGGTAGGTCTCAAGCCAGACACCCAACCTCCTAAAATTCTACAATTTTGAGGTAAAATACAACTATGCAATAAAAAGCTGTTTCTTCAAAGCACCGAGACAGGGGTTTTTAGTAAAATTTAAGGGAGCTTGGTTCCCAGGTCCCACTCTTTTAAGTTTCATTTGAAAACCATAGCACAGACACTCCTACCAAAGCTCATGGTACAGTACAGCAAGCATGTGTTTTATAAGCAAATTGCTCTTTTTTACTTGAATTCTAGTATATTAATATTTTCATGGAAAAATTCTAACACTTGGTAACAACTGCTATAAAATGTTGACTATTTGGAATCCTTTTCTGTATCATCCTGAAGCCCAGAACTTGACGGGAGTACAAGGGGAAGCAAAGCTGCACCTCATCTATGTGCAAGCTTCTCATTGGACACTTGAGCAAGCTAGATGATGGAAAGCCATGGGTGATGGGAAGTAAGTCAAGATGACTCTGTATAGTGGACTGTTAGGAATTAATCTTGCCCACACATTGCAATGGTCCCCTTCAGACAGATCTTTCTAGTTGATGTAATCAGTGGTTTGCTGCCTGTAAGTGCCAGGACCAATGGCCAGGCTTGGACCTTAGGGCGGTGGCTCTGTGCCAATCAATACTCAGTCAGTCCCCAAGCTCTGTGAGAGGACTGATCAGTACTAACCTCCTAGATAAAGCATTAAGAGGTGAGCCTTTGCTCCAAACTTTGACCCGATCCTTACTGGTGTGAGGGAACCTAGAAGAGTTCAGCACCAGTCTGGACATCCTTGAAGATGGAAAACCTGATGTGCAAGGCCTATGTGCCATAGTTGATTGAAGGCATGTGGAGGTCATGCAGTTGTATTCACCTGTTTCTGGTCACCAGCTGGTGATTTTACACTGCATGTTTTCTTTGGTGCCCTGCAAGAGAGAGCACCAGCACAGTCCAAACAAGGCCGTCTCTACCTCTACCCTCCTCTGGGACTGAAGAGGTGCTTTTGAGATATCAGTGGCTGGATATAGGCCTACAAATTTGCATATATTTCCTGGTACTCTTAGGCCAGTGGGCCAGAGACTACTCTGATTTGAGCAGATTGATGGACAGAGTATGTCATTGTCTTCTGTGGATTAGTTGAAGTAGGGAGGCAGTACTTGAGCCAGAGTATGAGTTTGGTGATGCTCATGTGTTTGCTTGGTTTCTCTGTTGATGAAAGTGTTAAGAGTGTATTGGCACACTTTCATTAAAGCACAGTGGAAATGTTTCAGTTAACACATTTAAAGGAGTGCTAGCCAGTGTCATGGGGTGCTACATGTGTAAAAGTATACCAGCAAAGCAAACAGTGGACTTGGTGTCATTTTGATGAGATCAGTGAGACAGCTCTACCTTCTGGTGAGCATCCTGAACCCTTCACGTGTACTCAGTGAATGATTATCGTATTCACAAAAGCACTCCTATATCAGTAGCCATGACAACTCCTATTAAATAAAGTTTTTCATTAAAGAGTGTGCTTTACAAGGCAAATAAAATATTTATTTTCAAGGACTAATCCTTTACCCATTGGTGTTCAAAGAGGAAGGATTAAGCCCATATGGCAGCAGCAGTAAATATTGCAGCAGATTTCACATGTAGACTCTTCTGAAGGTGAAAGTTATCTTCAGGTTTTTTCCTTTTCAGCTGGTCATGAGAGTAAAAAATTTATGCTGGAAAGCAGCTGCATTTAAAACACTGATCTCCAAGAGAGATTTTATTTCTTAATTTTTCTGCCACACTTTTATAAAGACCAGTTTTGAACTACCTGTGATACAAATGTTTAATCATAAGATTGGCAATCAGATGATCCTATTAGTTTAAATATTTTTAGTAAAACACTTCATCCAGTATCTGTGAATTTTAGGAACTGATTTATCAAAGGAACAGCAGTAATGCCTGTTTTATGCATAATCTAAACAATGGTAAACATAGTGCTGTAGATCACAAAAATAAAACTTACACAATTTTTACTAGAAGATACTTGATTCTGTTTCCACTTCTGAGATCTGTAAGGAAGAGTAGATTTACTGGTGTAGAGGGAGGCGTTAAAGTCACATTTGCTCTGGCTGGTGTAAAAGCTCCTGTGTCCAGTGGCTTCACACAGCCTTCCTTTCCCCTTCCATGTCAGACTGAGGCTAAGACTGCTACATCCCTTCTCTCATGTTCAGAGCAACTATGGATTTATATGAGCTCTATACCTGTGCTGAGAATATTAGGAGGCAGTGATTGCCAATGAATTGTGAGTCATCAGTGTTTTGTTTTAGAGGCATCACTGCTGATGATCAGCGTGGGGAGAGGCAGGTGCGAGAGAGAAATTGTGCTTGATACAAATGTGTACGTGTGTATGTCCAATCCCCAGAAATGTTCTGGGCCAGGTTGCATAGGGCTTTGAGCAAACTGGTCTAGTGGAAGGTGCCCCTGCCCATGGCAGAGGGGTTGGAACTAGGCGATCTTTAAGGCCTTTTCCAACCCATAGCACTCGATTCTATGATTCTGATTCTGTGATTCTACTAAGAACTGGTGAGGAATGAAAACAGAGTCTTGTACAGGAACCACAGAAAGGAAATAATTAGTACTTAAATAGAAACATTCTGTTCCCAAAAAATGGGCTAGACAGTTTTTTTGATGTCCTATCAGAGCAGGCAAATCATTGAAAGAATGTAAACCTTCCTAGTTTCCTGGTTCATCCATTTGTACCATGGTGGTCTTTTCTGAGACTTTATGGATAAAATTAAGGGTCTCAAGTAAACCTGCAAGCTGCATCATCCAGTGACCCAGAGAGCCAGGATGTCTCATTACTGTGCTAGCAGCAGACCTCCTCAGCAGTTAGCACTCAGCTAAAGGGAGGCTGCAAATCCTACCTTTCTCTCCTGTCACTAACCATGCGTGTCCCCCTGCTCATCTCCACACTGCCTGGAGAATTTGAAGGAACTGATTTGACTGAAAAACAGCTCAGCAAAAGAAAGAAGTGGTTCGTCCTCAGCCAAATTACTCTGCTGGACAGAGTCAGCTTCTGCTTGCACAACTACCAGCAGCAAGACAACAGAGAGGGAGAGGGACAGAACATCATGGCTGGCAGTAGATGGCTCCTCCAGGGCAAAGGACAGGACCACAGCAGCCCAGATTCAATTTAACTTCAGCTGCTGTTCTCAAACTGCGCTGAAAGATTTGACAAACTGTAACTGGGCCAAATAAAAGTATGAAGGGCAGAAACTTGGCCCAAAAATCCATTAGCCAGAAAGGATTATTAGGAAAGAAATTTGGATTCTGTTTCTGTGGTCTGCAAGTTTTAACTGAAAATTACATAAGTTCTTTTGGCTTGTAGAAATCAACTTTAAAAAATAGCTTTGATGTTTAAGAAGCTCTGACATGTAATAGCTGGCTCTGACATTTTGCAAGAAGTACATAAAATAGCTTAAGACCATTAGTATTTGTTGTAAACTCATTCTGTAGCTTGAGAGCCATCTGCTTATCTCTGGAGTTTATTGCTTCCCATCTACCTTAGTGTTTTGGATGGCTGCCCATCACTGAGGCATAAGAGTGCCTTTCCTTCGAACTGCAGTGCCTCTTGGAATCTCTGACTGCTCTGCAGTCTTCTTTTATTAAAGACTACTAGAGTAGTTGTACTAGGTCATATCCAAGATCCACCTAGCCCAGCACCTACCTCATTCAGTAGCCAAAAGCAGAGGTTTAAGAAAAGTGTAATGACAGGGCATACTTCTAATGATACTTCCCTGATTTATCTCAAGATACAACTTTGATATGTAAGAAGACCAGGGATCATAAGAATGTACAAAGTGGCTCAGAACATAGGTACACTTATCCCACCTCTTATCATGGTAACTGTTTTGCTATGAGAATACGTGGCTGATTTTGGGACTGCTACACATTCTAGCAGCATTCTAGTAGCATCCTTGTAGTGGGGAAAAAAGTCTTACTGAAACTAGAAAGCTGTCTTGGTAGCAGTTACACTCTGATTTCATTCCCCATGGACTTCTGCACTATGTAGGTGACAGAGCAACTAATAGCTGTTGTCCTCAGCTCTGATATGTCTCAGTCAGAGTTTTGTGATGTAGCAATATTTGTTGATGAATCTTAGGCAGATTAGTGACTGGCAGTGCTACTGCCTGTAGCTGGCCTCCAGTGATTTATACATATCATCCTGTACACAGATCATGGTGGAAGACACATCAAGATGCCACATCCAACTATCAAAATCACCAATTGTACCTCTCAGCTGTAAGCTATTTGCTGCACAAACCAAAGCCTAGCTGCCCACAAGTGCAAGGAAACCCATCTGTATTTAAACGTTTTGCAATTCAGAAAGAAGGTCCCGCTCATCACAGTAAGATTGAAATGTATCTTCTTTCCATCATGGTACAGCACTTGACCTGGCTCTGCATGGCCCTGCCTAGTCCCACTGGCCCTCTGCTTGTTTCCCTTGGGCCATAGCTGGAATAACAGTGTCGCTCTGGCTCATCTGTTGTGGCAGAGGGGAGGAGGAGATCTAAACTCTCATTTCTCTCCTTACCATTTATTTTACTTATTCCTATAAAATTTCGTATGGCTGATCTGCTGCATGTACAAGGGCTATGTGACATAGAAAGCACCATAATCCATGGAATCACAGAATCACAGAATATGCTGAGAATATTCTGGAAGGGACCTGCAAGGGTCATTGACTCCTACCTTTAGCCTCACACAGGGCCATAAAGCCTTCATAACCCAGGAGAATGCAAGCTGTATTCAAACTTTTAAAACACACCAACTCTTAAAGATGAAAGAAAAAGGTCTGTCATTGTACCTGCTGCTATACCTGCTATAAGAGATCTCTTGTGAAAACAGTCACCACCATAGTATAACAGGGAGAATCTTTGCAGGTGACCTTAGAAATAATGATGCAATCAAAAGCATTTACTCTAGTAGTCAGGATCAGATTTTGCAATGCAGATGGAAATAAAATAGAAAAGTTTCTTTCTAAACTTACTCTTTTTCTCTGCTGATTACTGGGTTTTCCCCTGGACTCGGGCCCATGAAGCTCACTGGCAAATAGATCCTTTCAGAGAGCCCAGATGGGCAGTAAAAGGATGACCCGAGGAAAGGTTTCCATAAGCTATTCTCATGGCACCTGATATGTAGCAGCTAAAAGAAGGACAATAACATGTGCAAGACACTCTTAATCCAAATCCCAGTAATGGAGTTACACGATAGGCTGCAGCCTCTTGCCTCTTAATTTATGAAGGATCAAGTGGTATTAGAGCCAGTCTGCTATGCATCATAAAGTGCTCATCACAGCATGTCAGTAAGGAAAAAAAAGTCACTCCACAGAGAATACAGAATAAATTCACCATCTCTCTTTAAGTAGCTATTCAAGGAAGCTGATCAGCATGTTCTTGTCTGAGGAATGGTATTTATGCTCAAAGAAATAGTGTGTGACTTACATGAAATTGGTTAGATATGGATTCTGAGCAAAATAGAAATACATTAAACCAGTGGAACACTTAAGTTCATTGTCTGAAAATGCAGTGTCAATCTTAACTCTAAGGCAACAGTATTCATTATTTTTGTCTGTTCAGAATATGGTACTAGTATGTAAAAATGTTGAATTTCATTTTGAATATATACACCCTTTATACCCTTATATAAATGTGTACATGTTGGCACTTCTGGGAACTGTGGCCTGTTACTGCATGGTATGTTCTGGATCTATGTAGTAGTTTTTCAATACGCACTATAAGCAGCATTCTGTGTTTGCAGGACTAATCTCATACATAGTTCCTTTTCAGATATTTTCCATGACAATGTTAAAGATATGAGGACCACAAAAAGTCCTAAGAAAAACTTAAGAGAAAAAACCCTAAAGTATCTAAAAACTTACAAACATTTTATTCCACATCTGTTGAAGGAAAAAGTCAAATACATGATTTTAAGCATTTGTCTTTGCTTAAAAATGTGAAAATAAGTTCTACTTCTCAGAAGTTCGGTTTGTGTAGTAATGATAAAGATGCCAAGTCTATTCATCTGGAAGTTATCAAACAAAATCTCATCCTACATTTAGGCAATTACTTTCAATCCTATCCATTTAAATGTAGGTGGTTACATCTATGTTTACATTCCCCCACAAAACTGATTAGATTTTCAGTTCTTACTGTCCACAGGTAATTCAGATGCTCTGCATTGTTCAAAAAATGCAACTCTTTTTTTGCTTTATATATGAGCCATTACTACAGGTGTTGGTTATAGAGAATAAGGAAGCTCTTGAGCATGTAAGAAAAGGATGGAGTGGTTAATAGAAAAGCAGAGAATGCTCTTACACCATCCAAGGTTACACTATTCCTCTGTTTTTGTCCAGTTTTCATATAAATGGCCATCTTTTGTCCTTTATTTTGGCCCGTGGCCCTAAGGAGATTAGGAGATTACTTTTTTAGGAGTATCTTTTTTTTTTCCCCCAACTGCCACAGTTTGACCTCCTTTAGCTTATCTTCAGTGTCCCTACCCTATTTGTTCATCTTCCTCAAAATGCCACTGTTTTTCTTGGTGTTCTCAGAAAGTCCCAGCAAAAATGCCTCTTACTATGAGTTCCAGCATCTGCATATTGTCCTCAGAAAGTCAGCTAAGTTTGGAGAATATTTAGTATAAGGCAGTGCATGAGTACAGGGCAATCTGTACTGCTATAAACAAGGGCTATGCCACCTTCTTCTTCCATTCTATCTCTACACAAGTCTATGCTGAACACATGAGAGAAACAGGTTTGGGGTTTTTTTTGTCCAGAGTACTTAGTAGCGTTAACTTCGAGGTAAAAAAGTGAGAAGCATGAGTCACCAACCAAGAGGATAAGTACAGGATAGAGGAAAATTGTCCACTTGAGGAAAAATTTAATGGAAATTATTTGTCTGAAAGGAGATTTGAAAGAGAAGATGACTAATTGTCTATCTGCGAAAGCAGGGAGCTGTCACTGAATGAAGATGTGTGTGCAGCTCCATTTTGTATTTGAGGGAAATAGGGACCTTACCAAACAGGTATTGGAAAGAACGAACTTTGCTTAATGTTAGGCAGTCTTCTGAGCACTGTTAGGTGAAGGAGCTTAGCTGATCTGGTCATCTGCCTTCCTTAGTCAATGGAGAATAACAGGCACCTCTGGGTTGATTCACATTGCATGGTGTCTCTCTTCATTATTAAAGAAGAAGCCTCCATGTGCTTGGTAGGGAAACTGTGCCCAGGCTTATGACAGTATTCTCTACAAATACCTACAAAGTCCTCATTCTTGAAGGACTTTTATAATACTACCTATAAACTGCAGGTAACGTAACTGTTTTAGTTTGCTGCTTGCTTCTGCTAAATAAAAGGATTTCTTATGGGAGAAGACCATTTTTCTGAGGTAGAAAAGTTTCATTGAGTAACTCATATGGTTACTCTGGTTGCAGTATCATGAGATCACCCACATGAAGAAAATGTTTATTGGATTGTTTGAGTGATCGGTTCCTTTCCTGTATTTTTGGCAAAGCTTTTGGGCAGTGGAAGAAGTAAATGGACCAAAAAAGTCTATTCACCTCCCCACCCACATTGTCAGCTATGATTATATCAGCCATGATATAATAACACACGTTAAAACATTCTGTAAGTCCGGAAGAATTTTAATGGGTGATAATGGTGGAAGCTTATAGTGTAGCTTGTGACTGATTTTGCAATGATTGTGGAAAGTGTAGTAGATGGCTCAGGAAACTGAGTGTGGGCTCTGGATTATTTCAGCAGCCAACAAAAAATACCAGTGGTTTACAGTCCAATAAGTATATTGTGATTTATCAGCCATAGTTTCTCTTCTAGTGTGAGTGGCAGAAGAGAACAGCCATATCTAGCCACCTTGTAGGGGATGCAAAAGCCAACCTTCCCATGGAGCTGGTGCCTGGGTGGAGTTTGATCTTGCTGGGGCATTGAGAAGATTGAGGGGTTTGTTGAGGTATATGGCAAGGTAACATGTACACAGTACTAAGATGCAAAGAGCTGTAAGAGTGTTGCCTGTATTGTTTTGCATATGTTAGTGAATCTAGAAGGCTATGAATCCTGCTGCTAATCTCATATCTTTATTTGCAAATTAAACTCAACTTTCAACAGTATCTCCAGTAGCAAAATATTTATTTAGTCCGTTACAAGAGACATCAATATTTTCTTTTCTCAGTATTTGTACAGATCTGGTTGTAAGAGGAAACCTTTCCATGATATTCATCATATTGTTTTTTGAACTAATTTTAGAACTGTTTCTCAGTTACAGCTTGGCTTTCTTTTCTTTTTCCATTCAATTATGAAATGTCTGAAAACCAGCCCTCAATCCTCTGCATCGCAAGTTGGCAAAAAGCCCTTCCACAGAAAGGACCTCCCCTGATTTTGAGTGCCTTTCCTGTGAGACAAGGGGTGGGGTATTGCTACGGCTGTTGGAGTTAGACCCTTGGCTGCAGGCTGCCTCTCTAGTACTCTAAACAGTGCTGGAGACAGGGTGCTGGAAGACTGGCTGTGTGCTGGGAGATCTCCCTCTCTCCCATGTAACAGAGGTTCTTGGAGAAGATTCATGGGCAAGTGGTCCAACTGCTGAAGTTTAGACATTCAGGCTGGGAAGCTTATCCTTCTGGACTTCCTTCAATGTCAGGGAAAAAGAAACAGGTCCTCTGAGTCACCTGCAGAGGAATTCGTTCCCTTCCAGGTACTAGGCAGCATGCTTTTTGCAAGTAGGTGGTTGTGGCCATTTGACCCTGGCCGAAAGCCAAGTGCAAAGTGCCTGTGACAAATGCCCTCCGCCCCTGCCCCCCACCCCAGCCACAGGTAAAAGAGGGAAAGGAAAAAAACTGCAAAACCAGGTTTCAGCAGAACTGAAGCAGTTTATATATATTTGGAACATATATACAAAGAAGAAAAGAGAAAATCTAGTATCTCTAAATCCACACATGCACAATAAAGAACAAGAAAACAAGTTTTTACTTCCCTCTCATTAAAACAGCCACCGCCCATGCTTCAAGCCATCTTCTCCCTGACCAGACCCAACTGATTTCTGCCCATGCTCCCAGGCTTACTCCCACTCTAAGGGGTGACCACAGGGGCTAATCCATCTCTAACACTGCCAGAAGAGCACTGACCTCTGTCTTCTGACTCCCCCTTTTTATATCTAAGCTGATGTAAAAATAGGATGCAATACTTCCCCAGTTCATAAAAATCATGTGACCTGGTCTCCAAGAAAGGCCTAAAGTTAAATCATTACAATCTCCACCCCTTATTCCATACTATTTTTACATCACACCTATACCCCGTATTCGCCTATATCCTGCACTTTTATAGGTCTTGTCTTTTGAAGCTCTCTTGTCATTTAGCATCAGCATGAGCTTAGTTTGGATCTTCCCTGTCTAGTGACTTATTTCTCTCACCATGGAATGTTTAGGTCTCTCTCATTTTGTGACTTATTGTCCTGCAATGCACAACTCAGAATACAAATTAGTTTTCCCACTGGATCTCTCCATTTTTCTTCATTACCCACCAGTTATATCCTGGTCCTTGAGCAAAGACAATCCAACAAATGGGTTTGCCTTGGCCTGAGGCAGGGTTAACCCAAACAGCTTTACCTAGCATAGCTCTCAGGTGACTCACTGGGACTTTGTCTCCATCTACAATGTCAAGGGATTCTGATTGGGCAGGGCCAGCCCAATTGACAGAGCCTCCAGTGTTGACTAGCCATGTAGCTTTTGCTAAGTGTTGATCCCAGTTGTTGAAAGTTCCCTCACCCAATGCTTTCAGAGTGGTTTTCAGCAGTCCATTGCACCGTTCAGCCTTCCCAGTAGCTGGTACATGATATGGAATGTGATATACCCACTCAATACCATGCTCCCTTGCCCAAGTGGTAACTAGATTGCTCTTGAAATGAGTCCCACCGTCTGTCTCAATTCACTCTGGAGTGCCATGTCACCACAGTACTTGCTTTTCAAGACCCAGAATGGTATTTCAGGGAGTTTCGTGAAGTACCAAATAAGTCTCTAACCATCGGGCACCAAAAGGACTGATATGGTTTGACTGGGCAAAATGCCAAGTATCTACCCAGGTAATGGAGTTTCCCCTTTCCCCCTCCTTTTAACCAAAGGAAAAAAACTACAAACCCCACAATTTCTATAAAAGCAAGTTATATTACACAGGAAAGAGGAAATAGGGGAAAAAATTAGAACAATATACGAAAAACAATATACCCAGACAAAAGTAAAAGCTAATGGCAAATTTCTACTTTCCAAAGTTGTAGATGAGGCCTGTGATTTTCTCACAAAGTGACAGAAGCTCTAGACATGACAACCACCATCAGCAAAGAGAGAGAGTCCCTCCCAGTCTGCTTTTTATATACAGGCTGACATAATATGGTATGAAATATTTTCCTTGGTCAATTTAGGTCAGCTGACCCACCCATTATAGTGGGTTAAACAACTAATTTCACCTCTTAGAGTTAGTGGAATCAATAGCCTGTGTATGTACCTGCAAGTTGGATTTTGTGCCCCGAACCAGAAAATTCACATAATTCAGATCTAAATGACGCAGTTTGTTGGGATGCTGAGTTGTATGTATGCTGTTATTACTTGAACTTTTATTGATCTTCATGGGTCCATCCCCAATCAGTTCCACAGTGTAGCCAGGGGACATAGAAAGCAGCTGTGAAGTAAGCAGGTATGGTGTGATCAGGTGCTACTGGTGTTTATCTGAATTTCATTTAACAAAAAAATCTCTAGAAGTCATATGTATCAGAACTCCTGGAGGCATTGAAATTACAGCAGCTCAAGAGCTCTTTTGTGCTAAGAATATCTCACTTTAAATAATGGACTTCTTTTTCTGGTGCTTTGAAGATACACATGGGGAAGAGAAGATTGGGACTACTTGTAAAGCATTAGAAATCCACTCTAGCTTTTGTCAATGGGATCCTAAGATTGTGTGCTAAAAAGCTTTTAAGTGCTTCCTTTCCCACTTTTCAATTAAATGTCCTTAATGCAACCTCCACTCCTGTGGTGCTGACAGAGGTCCTTGTCTGACATCTTTCCATCTATTTCTGTGGAAGGAAGATGTTGGAGGGTACGTCTGTCCTAGGGAATGGAGGACAGTACTAAGATTCATTGGCTGTTGGGGACTCTCCCAAGCCATGTGGGCTTACCAGTTCAAGTCCCAAATCATGCTGACTGAAGTCGTGTAACAGTGCATCTGAAACAAGGTTTGTGAAACTGAGTGCAGTGCCACGTGAACACAGACTGCTTTGAGACCCGAGCCTTGTAATATCCAGATACCTTCCTTCTACCTTTACGGAACTTCTGTGAAGAAACTTAACTCTTCCAGCTGAAATCGGGACAGGTTTACATTAAGGGGTTTTCTGTAGGCACCTCTAGCTCCTCTAAGGCTCTGACTGAAATTTTTTTGTGCTTATGCAGCGTAACACATCCCTAACAGACTGGATAATCTGGCCCTCAGTGCCAGGGAGAAATCAGAATTTGACCCTTGCATGAGTGGTCACATGGAGATCATCCCTCTCACTAATGAGGATGTTCCACGTATTCTGCTCTGTGTTTTCTAGTCCCTCCTAGTCATCTCCTTTTCTCATAACACAAGAACGGGATTGTGACTGAGAGTAATTTTTTTTTTCCCTGTGGAGAAAAGAAAAATCCAGAACCAGTCTATGAATAGCTGAAATTTGATTGCCCTCATGAAAATAGTCTTTGTGTGTGTGTATATATATATTTATATATCAGGCTCTTTCTCAGTAACACATAGTAAAATTTTCCATATAATGCACAGCCAAGCACACATGACAGAGAGTATTGTTCAAGGTGTAAAATGCCTGTATCTACACCTCTGTAGAAGAGAAACAGGTATGACAGTAGGGCATAGATGTGACATCAAACTTGTCATCTTTGATCTTAATCACAAACTTGAAGAGTGAGTGAGGTAAGTCATTACATAGAGAGAACAATGGCCAAGGATGACGGTTACCCTGTCATTCCAGTATTGACTTTGTTACAGCTGAATTCAAACACTGTTTGAAAGCAGGTTGCTAGAAACTATGAAAAAACTCCACAAAAATGGAGGTGAGAATCAGGAAGAAATTGGGGAAGAAAATTCCTGAATTTAGGAAGATGCTGCAAGAAGTTTAACAAATTAGGTGTGGGTATTTGAGATGAGTTCTATCTCACAGAGAGACCTTATTCTGATCTCTCCTTATGTTCTCATGTTATTGCCTACATAAGGAAGGACTCATACATGAATAGCACAGCATTTCATGTCTTCCCTTAGACCGAATTGTGTGGGGTTTTTTGTGTGTTTTTGTTGTTGTTGTTTTTTGTTTTGTTATTGTTTGTTTTGGTGTTTTGGTGTTTTTTTGGGTTTTTTTTTGGTGTATGTGTGAAAAGTTTCTATCCATGCCCAGAAAAACCCGCTGCAATTTCTAGGAAGTGAGAGCACTTTGTAGGACAGCTGCCTATGGGCATGAGAATACAAGGAGAGCCTGACAATTTTTATTTCTAGAAAAATCCTTCTAGCGACTGTTGTCATTGCTGTTCTCTTCTCTTTGACAGCAAGGGCAAATATGACTGTGACTCTGACTCCTGGGCACAGAGCAGTCTGCCTGCATCCCCACACTCCAGTGGCTTCATGCCATTGACCTAATTGTATCAGACATTGGAACCAGTGAAGCCTTTAACTTATATCTCTGACTGGTAAAACTACATTAAACTTTGTAAAACTGAGCACTCCAAAAAAGTTTTCTGCAGACACCTTTATTAGTAATTAAATGATGGAACATATTGTGAATCTACTGAATTTGGTACGTGCCTAGGCAGCAGCTGGCTTATAAATAGAATTAAAAAATTTAAGCAGTTTGACCCATCAAATGAATGTTCACATGACTGTGTTATAACTATAGATTAAAATAAAACTGAAATAAATTATGAATTCAAATTATAGTCATCAAACTGGCAAGTTCACCTCTTCCCATGCAGCAGCTTCCACTCTATGTGCATTTTCCGCTTGCAAAATATGAAGCATCTGCAAACCACAGAAAACTGAAAATGAATAGTATGACAAAAAGGTGCTATTTATAGAAGCTCACTACATATTTATTACTTACAGTTTTCCATTCAATAAATGCAATTCCTGCCACAAAAGGCAGCGATGAAATACAGTGGTATTGTCCTTCATTTGATACTGATACTGTTACCCATGAGACTTTACTTCTTTCCTCCAAATGGCTTTTGCAGTAAATGGCACTTCTTATAGAGACACCAGCAAACTGAAGAGCATTTGGTTTCAGAAATTAACTCAAAGTGGTTTCTGGTAGTGCAGCTACTCATGATTCCTATCGGTGCTTTGAATTCTTTTCCTTTTTTTCCATTTGGCTGTAGTGTCTTCCTATTCTGGTTACCATATAGAAATGTATACAAGATGAATATTATTAGTTCAGCCTATCATCCTGTAGTGCCCAAGCTGAGGCGGGCTTAGCCAGAAACTCCAGCTGGTGCAGGGCCATCCTGTCACCCATGTTATATGCTCCACAAGGCATGATGGGGAATATATATGCAAAGAAACCTTGCCCAAGTCCAAGATTTTTCATCCCTCTCAATTACAATAATCTCCAGTGTTATCCATGGTTACACCAAACAAACAATTTTTCAGGAAAAGTAATTTTTTTGCAGGGTCTTTTTGAAATTTAGACATACTACCTTTAAACTTTGATTAGTTTGTTGCACTGAAATAACAACAGTATGGTGTGGTCTAACTCATACACATAAGGCATTCTCCTTCTTGTAATAACCAACAGTACTGCTTCAAAGGGATGGTGCTTCTTCCCTCTTCTGCCTCAGCCCATAAAAAAGACAACCAATAAAACCAAGGAGGACTATAGAAGAGTTTGACCCAAATGAAGAGAAGGAATTCATGACACCTGGAGTAATGGCAGCACAATTCTAATCCCAAGCAGAGCCTAAGACAAAAGAGCTGCTTGTGAGGGCCAGGAGAGTGTTGATTCTGAAGTCTGTTACATACAATTCATTTGCAAAAGACAATGTGAAATTCCCAGGTATTTTATTATGAAAACAAATGCATAGATGTCTTTTCTTAATCTGTGCTAATGTGTACCCAATCCTTGACTACAGTGAATGTGTGTAAATCAGAAATAACAGCTGTGGTACTGTTTGTGAGAACTGCCACAGGGATAGACAGCAAGATTACATCAAATGTTTGCATTTTTATTAAAATAAAAATTGAAAAGTAAGAAACAGGGAGCTTTCTATAGACTTATAAAAGTAAGGACTAAGAATGCATGAACATTAGAAATTCTTTTCACAGTCTTCTGACTCTCCGTGCAAATTTCCATAAACTGTGTTTTCTGTTTACTTTGTCTAAGTGTTGAAATGAATTTGTTGTCTTCTAAAACAGTGGAGTTCTCAGCATCTGACTTGACACTTGGGAGCAGAAATATTTCCCATTGATCTCATTGGTGTTGGCTGTTAGCCATGAGGTTTCTACAAAAGCAGTTTCTGGGTTCATAATTGTGAATATTCAGCAGTTCATATTCCATTACCGAGAGCTACTTCCTCAATCAAAGAATGATCCCATGAGAGCCGTACATCCTAAACACCTTGAATCCTGAGCATAAAAATTCACATTGAGCTGTTTGAAAATAAGATGTAGAAAATATTAATTCACAAGAAACATTTGATGAGTAATTTCTTGTATAAACCATTGAAAACTCACTCTTCATTTATGTATTGCTTGCAACCAGAAATGTTGTGGGAAACTCAGAGTACACAGCCCCTGTTTATGTTATGTCCTCACACCTCAGGGCTGGGGAGCTCGGTGCAACCTCAGCTATATATCACCGGTGACTACCTCCTGTGCTGAGACTGGTGGGAAGCAGAGACTTTGCTCTCATCCCTTTGTTTGTCCATGGCGAATCCAATCTGGCTTTATATCACTAGTAAAGATACGCTTGCAGTAATCTCTACAGTTGCATCTAATAACACTACCACACCTGAGAGGTTTATACAGTTTTATACCTTCTGTGTACGAGTCAGTGAGCTACAGAAATGCCTGAGCCCAGTGAAATGTTACCTCAATATCTGATTTAGTGTGGGTAAAAAACCAGCTCAGTAAGAAGCTTGTGTGTGCGATCGTATGGTCAGGAATCTAATGCAGTAACTCTGGAGGTCAAGGCTTCCATCTAGTGGTAAAACTAGAAGGTGCAAAAGGAGCAGACCTTGAAATAAGGATGCCTGAGATCCTTGTTACCATCCTTCTTGTTCCAAACCGTAGCTAACCGGGAAGAGAAAGGCAGTGAAGAAGAGTCAGGAAGCCCCCAACATCTCCCGTGTTTGGGACAAAAAGTTGAATTTAGGTCAGAAGGGAATACAGTTCTCTGTGGTGGGTGTTATCTTTTGCTTAAATCCGGGCAGAACATTCTGCATATGTTCTGCCAGTAGGCTGGGTACTGCATGAGCTGTGAGCCTGACCCACAGCCTCAGGCGTGGCAGAAAACAAAGCTTGGCCTCTGCACAGTAACCTATGTTTTCAGATTTCATTTTTCAGAAAAAAAAAATAAAAAGTGTCCGGCAGGTGGAGTGAGGAGAACAACATCTTCCAGGTTACAATCATCGTGTCGAGCCCCTCACAACCTTTTTTTCTCTCATGTGGTTTAGAATGTCTGCGAGGATATGCCAGTGAAATGGAACAAATAGAGCACTTCTTGGAAAATATGATATTATAGGCTCCACAACAGCAGTAAACTCTCTAAGGAAAGAGGTCCATGACCTTGTGGAGGTTGTTTTTGCAAAATTAGCCTTCCTCTTTTCCCCCTGACACCACCTCAACCCCCAAAAACCCCCCACCCAGCCAGCACAGAACAATTCCTGATATCCAGAGGCACACATCCAGACACACTGTGGAAGAACCTAAGCACATATTTCATAAGCACATCTTTCATAAGCACATCAATAACCATAACTATATTCATTATGCAAAAAATGAGGAACAGTGACACTTGAGTGATAAAAGATAGTGTTCTGCATAGTGTTGAAGTCAATAAGGTGAACTGAAGTGAATTAAATTGAAATATCAACTCAGTTTCTGCTGCCTCATGTTTTCAGACAATTGGATTTCTTTTTATGCAGGAAGAATTATAGATGATAGATAGCAGTTCATTTCCACTGCAGCAAATTCTTCTGGATGTTCCTGTTGTATCTGCTTAGCTCTGGTGAATGTGTTAAAGATCTTCCATGAAGTCTTTGCTGACTGTGTTTTGGCTCAGAAATGCAGTGACCTTTGCTTGCTGCCAGCTCTGGCCACTCTCTGATCTGTTATTTTGGCCTGTGCATTTCTGTAACTACCACAGTTTCCTGGAGATGCTTTTTCTGAATAATGGTTTTAAAAAACACGTCACAAGAGGAATGCTGGCTACCTTAGTCCTTTCCATTTTGATCGTCTCTTTCAGTTTGCACTGGTGCTCAGATTACAGGCCTGTAAGACTCAGCTGTTGCAGTTCACCAGAGTTCACATAAATATTTCCTTCTGTTTCAGTTAACCTAGTTTCACTCTCTCTGGTCTGACCTGGAGGTCTCAGAGAAAAACGTAGTTAACACCTCTGTATTTTGCCCATCTTGGGTCAAAGGTGTGTTCTGCCTCATTTCAGGGCGTAAATCTCCATGTTCCTTTGAGCACAATTTAAGCTGATTTGAAAGGTTTGTGAATTTAAAGAGTAGCTTAGCCTGGAAAGTGTCATTTTGTTTTGTGGATTACTGGAAACACCTTGCTAAACTGCAAACCTGTTTCACCATATTTACCCACTTATACCGGTATCTCAGTGGTTTTTCTGACCTGACTGAAATCTCACCCAGCTACCTTTCCTAACACTTTTCAAGTTGCTTTAAAAGCATATGTAGATAAAGGTTTAATTATTTTTGTCTTACTTCAGTATTATTGGTGAGCCAACTCAAATGTGAATCCACTGCAAACAATGTTTACATCAGGGACACCTTAAGTGTCCACTTTTGCAAGTTCCCAAAAGGCTTCGTGCAGACTTTTTAAAACTAGATATCCCAGAAGCAGCTACCCAGGGCCCAACAGGCTGGCAGCAAGTCTTTTTGCAGCTTCTGTGCAGCCACTGCTTTAGAATTATATTTTTCCTCTCATATTTAGATCCCACATCATAGGTCAGCTACTGTGGAAGATGGTGTTCATTGATAGAAAATTCCTCTGAGGATCTAAATGAACTCTCTTTGCCCTGAAAATAACAATACTTGTGTGTATGATTTTACTGTTCACAGTAAGTAAATGGGAAATGCTCTTTGCAGTTTAGCTTGAAAGTGGTAGGCAAGGTAGTGTAGCCACATCTTCTTTTCTTTCTCCAATCCTTTAAGTGTGTCTTACTGAATACAGACTGGCAGAGCTGCATTACAAGGGCAGCGAAGGTAGGTGGGTGGGAAGTCAGTAGAGGCAGAAGACTAAACCATCCAAGGAGAAAGAATTCATGTTTATGAGCAAGAGCATTTTCTGTTTAAACTGGCAAATGAGCAAGAACAACATGGAATCTGATTTCTCTTGCTTCTTTCCTGATCACTCAGAGAGAGGTGACAAAAACTGCTCCTACCAAATCTGGTTAATAATCATCCTGACTCTTTTGCGTTTATTCCCTTCAGGGAGCTACTTGTTATCAGTAAAGCCTTCTCCATTCTGACATTGCATAGAGTGAGAGCAGCAGTTGTTGGAGCAGACAGCTGGTGATGTTCACTCATAGTAGTGATGGTGTTGTAGGATTCAGTTCTTGTAGGGTGTCATCACAGGTGTAGCTGCTACATGCCGAAAGGGTGCTGGCTGGCTCCTTGTATCCCTTAGCATGGCCAGAGTTCCTTCATTTGGAAAGTACTTCTGCAGCTGCTGAAAGAGATGTACCAGGAGATATGCTCAAGAAACTTACAGGAAAGACAATAATCCCCTTTTATTAATTATATTGTGGCAGCAGAGGCAGGGACAGTAGAGGACCACTGTGTCTTAAGCTATATACACATACGTTTTTCCCCAGAGACATAGTGATCTAAGCAGAAAAAATGTTCACATGCTAAACCCCCCCCACTTTTGTGAAATACTCAAGACGTATTTATTCTCTGTTTTTCTATCCTCCCCAGCACTCATATAGTACCTCACTTGTACTGAGTCTCTCTCAGATATCACAGCCAAACTTCTCCTTCTTTGTTTTTCCACTTGAATTAGCCTTTGCCATGTTTTGTTGGGTTAGCAGAGTAGGGAGAAGATAAAAATGGAAATTAGGGATCCAAGAGTGCCTACAAAAAATTCTGTAGGTATTGTGAGTAGACCTTTCCTGGGTATGACTGGTATGGTCTGGCAATTCTGTGATTTATCAGAAAATCCAGACTGTCCCCTTTTATAAATCCTCCTATGAACATCCTTTGTGGGAAGGATAATAGTGTATTAGAATTTAATTGAAATGAGAAACAGATGATCCAGTTAAAGATCAAGACAGACAGGTCATTTAAATGTTTGGCTTCTATAAACTCATTTGAGGAACTGCTGCTTACAACATCCGTTCCTCATTGAGCTATCATGAAGGAGTCTTGGCTATTTATCACAGTCGCCTGCCAAAGACTTTATCAATGGGTGATGGATGTGACAGGCAACAAGCTAGACATCACAATAATTCTTCAGCCATCTTGGGAACAAAGAACTCAAGAGGCGAGACAATATCTAATTCAACAAAGACTAACAAAGCTCTGAAAGGTCCTAACACAGTTTCCAGTAAAAGGACATGAATTCTTCCAATGAAACAAGCAAGGCCAACTGATTGTCCCTTGACCCAGTGTGACAGAAGACAAGACAAAGTTCCCTTGTCAAGCTTGTCACAGAGATGGAGTTTTTAATGATAGTAGGGTTGTTTGAGGAAACAAAAGGAAAGAGGAGGCTAAATACAGCAGAGGATAAGTGTGGTAACCTCTCACCCTCTGAAAACGCTGCCAGGCAACAGCTGTAGACATAGCTCTAAAGCAGGGGGTGTTTCTTATTGCTTTGTCACAGAGGGTACACAAAACTTTTCCCAATGGTGATGCCAGGATTAAAAAAAAAAAAAAAAAGAACAGATACCTCGGTGTAATAATTTCCTATGTCTTTCTCTGTGCGTGAATGGCATTTCTTTATTTTCCCAGGCCTGATAGGAATGCAGTCACTGCTTTTATTGGTCACAGTCTGTGCTTATGCTGCAACAAAACCTGTTCAATGAATGAATTTTTTCATGTGGTGAAAATTTATGGAGAGTATGTGAGTTCTAAGTCAAATGAAAATACTTAGATTAAAATTTAGATTAGATGGAAAGATGATGCTCCAGATTTACAAAAAATTGTATTCATGCTCTGATAGGAGACTCAGTGTTCTGACTCAGCTGGTTCTGCAGGTCAGCATTGTCTGACATGGCTTAAGCATGTACACTTAAAAACAAGATCAACACTAAATCTGGTATGGGCAACACACAGAGACTTAGTTGCATTTACATCTAAATCAGCTCAAACAAAAATATTTATCTTCATTCTTGAGAAAATGATTTCCCCAGTTTAATGCTTCAGAGAAGCAATCATAGATATTTCAAATGCATGGTGTTAAAACTGGAATCCTTTCCCATACATTGAGAGCTTCCTGAAAGAGGACTACTATCAAGCGGTTGCTGATTGCAGTTTTGGGAATGCAGAACTCCTCCAGACTATTACCTTCATGGGCTGAAAGAGAAGAAACCACCGTTCTTGAGGAAACTTCTTTGCTTTATAACAAGCTCCATTTTTCATCCATCTCTCCCTTTTAGTCAATGAGAGTAAGGAAACTGTTGTATTTCACCTCTAATAGTTGATGTTTCTTGCCACCCTCCAAAAACACTGACATTCCGCACATGATGTAAGATTTGGGAATGTACCACCATCTTATATTTCCAAGCATGTGTGATCTTTGAAACATTAAGTGTTGTGACAGCTACCATATGCAGGTATAAAACCTTGGAATGCGATTATTTTTTTAAAATTTTTTTTAGTATTGAACTGTGGCATCAGCATTCCTGCACTTGTTGATTTTCTCTTAAATATTTAGGAGACTGTGTATTTTTCTGTGTCTGTGTGTGTCTGTGTGTCTTTGCAGAATGTCAATAGAATATATGAATTAATAAGGGTGTAGGGAGCAGAGTGTTGATGCCTGCCGTGATGAATTGTTTCTCTGTTTTCCTCTGTTTCGGACTCTGAGTTAACTCTCTCCAAACAATCTACTTTTTATACAGCTGTTTAGGCATAGCGGAGTTCAGCAGAGACTGACAACTGTGATCTAGTTTCTGAGTTAATCTAAAATAACACATCTCAATAACTTTACTATCCACTCACATATTTCATGTGTGGATATTTTTTTTTCCTTTAAAAGCAAAGGAAGTGTTTCATTTTAATTTTTAAAATATAATAAAATGCATTATCCCAAATCATACGATACAACAGCTTTATGAGAGAAAAAGAATACCTTGTCATTTACAGTTTGTCAAAGGTTTTCTTCTTTGTCATCAGAACCTTACTTTGTTTCAAGGATGATTTGACATTCCTTTTTATCAGTCACTTGGGTGAAATATAGCTAAGTATAGAGATTATAAGCATGTTGTCATGTTAGTCTGGAGATAATGCATTTTGATGAACACATTGTTAGAAAAACTTAATTATATTAAGCTATAAATTTGCTTTCATGGAGGTTTTCTCAACTGTATAGTTAATTTAGTTAAACAAAACACATATATTGGATTTTATAACTTTATTTTCCTTTCCAGTCATGATGGCTCAGGAGTCGACAGAATGCCAGGGCTAAATAAGGGAAGAGGTTTTGTGATTGTTTGGGTGTTGGTCTGTGGAACTTAGATCACTTTGCTAGCTACAGAGAAATCAGAAATGTTGAAACCAGTAACAGAGAAAAAAAAACAAACTCTAAATAAAAAATATTGAGCAAATGAAGTCAGATTCAAGTAACCAAAAGAACAAGCAAGGTGCGAGCATTGCCTTGTCAAAGTTAGTAATCTTAGATGCCATTAAATATTTAGTGTTGTCTATTTCATTAATGTGGTCTATTCGATCTGCTTCTCACAAGCTCCTTCTTTGGAAGGTCTTTATTTATGATATAATAGCTGGAATTTTGACTTAAGAGACTATATTTTCTTCTTCAACCAAAATTGCCATTTGATGAGTGTCTGTGCAGGAGGAAATAATCATTGAGTAAGACCCTTGTTTTTAATTACCAGCCATCTTAGATAACAGTAGCATATTCAGTCCCCAGTAGTAACACTGGGGAAGAGACCTGTGATCTGCAGTGGTGGCTGAATTACAATTGCCCTGTTATTTACTTAAATAGGGACACTTAGAGGTACATGGGGACCAGCACTTGACTATAAATAAATGAAGCACTACTCAGGAAACATGTTTTAATGCAAATGCCTTATAGAAAAATATCTTAAAAAGACACTGGGCATTCCTCTTCTCACAAAACACAGTAGAGTATGTCCATTATTTTTCCCTTTAACTTTCTAAATCCATAAAGCTATTTAAATTACAGTAGATTATCTGAAGAAAGCAAATTAATATTAATTTTTACAATAGGAGAGGAAGATTGTCTGACTGCCCATAACCAAAGCACGGAATAAAATATTCATGTCCAAAATAATTGTAAACAACCCTTTTTTTACTTCAAATGAAACTGTAGCATATAAAGCAGTTACTGTATTGTCTCATGCATTTATTAATAGTCCCTTATTTTAACACCACCATTAACAATGGGAATGACACATATTTTGGCAGAGAATGAATGTGGCCAGGCAAGCTTTTTAAAAAACATGAAATTAGCATGTTTGAAATTAAGAACTCTCTTTAGAACCCAAAAGTTCTTTTTTTGAATCAGTGAGATGTCAGCATATGTTTGAAGCATTTAGTTGAAGCAGGTTAAGAAAATTTATGGCTGACATGGAATGTTTTTCAAATCCCAGTGTATATCATCAGATTTACCCTTCACAGATGTATCTTCTTCTGTGGTTTCATCAACAGAACCTTGGAGTTTTTTTGTTTGGTTAGTTGGTTCTGGTTGTTTTCTTCACCCTGTAGTTCTTTGTAAGTCCAGATGACCATATAAATCAATCTGCTGTTGAAAGGCGATGTCTGATACCATAAGAAGCTTCTCTGTGGAGTTCCCATTGACCTTATTGACTCAAGCCTTTATCAATAATTTCTTGGGCTCCCACTGATTTGTTTGAATTACAGATTTTCTGACTATAAGGTCATTTAGAGTGCCTCTCTCAGGCTCACTGGTATTGTATCGTGTTTATAAACAAAGATCAGTATTCTGTGTAGCCAATCTAAATAAATTTTTATTGGGGTTATTCTGGAACAATCTCATTTTCCTAACTTAGGAAACAAACTGTCTGGAATGACTATGCCAGATATTTACCTTACTCACCCGGACAGTACATTAATACTCCCTTAAACCTTTTTCTCTGAAAATGAAAGTAATGTAGATGGGAATTATTGTCATTATAATATGCTAATATTGATGATCAGAAACTTTCTCCGTTTCAGACAGGTAATTCTGGGAGAAAGCTCCTATTTTTTTATAGTTCTACAGGTCCATTCTGGCATAAAGTCAACTTTATCTGTTACTTAGCTGTGAGACTGAGTAGATCTTTGGATAAAATCAATAATGAAATGCCCTATAAAAGTACTGGATATCCAAGCATCTGAATATATTTCAGAACAACCTCAACAACCTCTAGGCTGCTTTCAGCTGCAATGGGAATTGTTAATATTAGAAGGCAGAAAAAGTGGCAAAAAGTTAATTTGCCTGAATTTTTAGTTATGCTATAGGACATTTCAAATTCAGCTGTAAGTAAAAGGAACAAGGTCATGTTTTAAGATGGTTGTGGTGTATGTTTAGTATCCAGTATATCGAAGTCCCTGAGATATTAGGCACAAATTTATGTTGGAACCTATCTTTCTGTTGAGATCCTACAGATCTTGGCATGCTTAAGCTTTCAGTTGGCACTTTCAGAAGCATTGGCAGAAATTTGCTTAGTAGAAATTTGCAAGGTGATATCAATTTGATTTCAGAATAATTATTTTTGTCAAACACTCAGTGCTTGGGCAGGGTCAATTATGAAAACTCTTTTGATCATGGTAATTCTGGGCATTTCTTCTTGTTTTTAAGTAGTTGATGATTGTCTTACTTATGAGAACAGAACAAATTCACTATCTGCTTGTCTCTAAAGCATACAGTATGTTGTGCCATAGTCACAAATACTAGCAGTGCTCGAACATGCCAATAATAGCCAGTGTTCTCAGTACTTTTGGCCCAAAACCAGTCATCAAAACCACTGTATTAAATGTTCTTGTGTCAATCTAGGAAGAGAACTAATGTGGAAAGATACAAATTCTTAGGTTTCTGTCTGCAATATTTTGCCAGAGGAGCACTTTGGAAGAGTGTTTTATTTTACAGAATCCCTTACGCAGGGCATCTTTGTATTGAGTGTAATAGAGCCTGACATCTGAATCCACTTTGTTCCTAGTAGCACTGTGGTATCAGGTAGCCGTAGCCATCTCCTGGTTACTGCCGGGTGAAACCCAGAGCGACTTCTTTCAGCAGCTGAACTCCACTCCGCAGAAACTATTCTTCCCCTCTCAGGCTTTTGTGCCTGCCGGTACCGATCTCAAGGAGCTCTTCCCAGCCTCTGGAGGCGGCCGGATGCCGGGCTGCGAGCGGGAGCGGATCAGCACCACGGCCAGCGCCCGGCGCCCCCCGGCCGGCGGCAGCGAGCGACCAGGGGGACCCGGGAGTGCGGAGGAAACCTGGGAGGGGGAATTCCTGCCTCGATGCTGATGGGTTTTATGGGGACCGGGCGCCAACCTAAAGGTCAAAGCATGATATTCGACCTCATCAACTACATTTTAAACAGAGAAAAGGACCAAGCCCTTTCACTGGCACAAATGGGATAGAAAAGACACTTCTGCGTTGCTATCAGGCTCTTCACAATGTGTTAGGCTGAAAGCAATTGGTGCAGCCATAGGCTTGTTTCTTCTCCTCCTTACAATAAGTGGCAAAACTTTTTGTCTGCTGAGGGCAAAAGTAACAGCTGCTGATTGCCAGTTCTAGGGTTAAATTAAGAAGCTGAAAGAGAAAAAGTATAAAGAGGAGGAAGGGACACACTATGTTCAAAAAGATCCATTCTATCTTTCACCCCAACTGCCATCGAAGAAATGTGACAGAGGACATCCCTTACTGTGATGGCACAGGTTCTGCAGTGAGACTGATCCGCAGCACTTCTATGTACGTCCTGGGAGGTGAGCAGGAAAAAGTTAGTGAACCACTAAAGAAATGCAGAAGTACAACCAGCATCGACTCTTGTTTTCAACCAAAAGAGGAAGACAGAGACTGGATGTACTCTAAAACTCAGGACTGCTTGAAGTACCTACAGGATTTGTTGGCTTTGAGGAAAAAGTATCTTGACAACATCAATAACTTGAAATCCATGCATATGGCTGCAGCTTCTCCAACATCCACAAAATCATCCAAAACTGGAAAGAAGTCATTTATTCCACTTCCTTCCAAAGAGTCTTCTAAGGTAATTTGTAAGAAGTTTTGCCATGTGCTTGGTTTTAAGCCACAAAATCATTGAAGTTCCATGACCTATGTTGATTTTCTACTTTATTGATTTCAACCAGTTGTCTTTTTATTGTTGCACTTAAAGAGTTGCTATATAGCTTAAGATTCTGAGTAGTGGGAAACTAAGAATGAAGACTAGTCATGGAAAGAAATGTACATACCTTTGTTTGGGGTGGGGGTGTAAGGGCTGGCGGAGTGAAAATAGGAAAAGGAAATAGTTATGTGAGTATGGGAAGTATCTGAAAACATGTTATGAAAGAGCAAACTCCGACAGACTACTTAAGTGCATCAGAGTTCTTCACTATGATTATGATAAAGACTTACAAGTACAGTAAGCTTTAGATTTCCTGGCAGTTTTTTTATTGACATAAAGTTACCTACACAAAATATTTGTACATTTGCTGAAACAAACATAACTTTTTTTTTCTAATTGGTCAGTTAGCTGGTTAGAGCTACATTTAGCGTCAGTGCAAGCTCTACTGGTAGGCTGTAGGGCATGAGAAATTCCTAAGTGTTCCTTTCTCTGTTCATTAATAAGTTGGTGGGTCATTTCTAGCCAGTGTAATTCTTCACCCTTTACCATAATGATACCACAAAAATAAAACTGGGATATCATCTTTGGTGCAGATTGTTTACATGCATTCTGGAAGGAAAAGCTTCCTCCTTGTTTCATTTCTATAGGTTGCATGTCATTAGATAGTGCAGTGGTTACTTTCACTTTGGACTTGATTCAGCAAGGACAAAACAAAGGACTGCAGCAGGTGGGATGATCTGTTTAGGTAACATTATCACAAGCAAGACTTTGTCAGCAGACTCACAGGTTAACCAGTCCAGTCTTTAAACTGGATAATAATGGGGATGGTGGAAAGAAGAGTTGTGTGTCTGACTTAATAATTAGGCCAGGTTGACTTTAACAAAATGCTACTGCCATATTATATTTAGGTGTTCTGCCAGTGCAGAATGTCAGAATGGCTGAAGCTAAGCTCTGTTGCAGACTTTTTGGTGCCAGGAGACAAATCCCAACACTATAGATACAGTCTGTGAATTTATTTTGTGCACTGTCACTGGCTTGAGGCATGAGAGATTTACAGCTTTCCAGTTCCCTGAAGAGCTGAGCAGTGATGTAGCAGAGTAGTGCATGACTAACCCTGGACTGAAACCATGGACCAGGAGGCTGGGAGTTAGCTTATGAGATTTGCTGCTGAAAATGCTGCTTAAGAAAATGTCAAAAGCTTAACTTGGTTTTGGCAAACAAGTGAATCTCCCACAGTCTGAGGCTAAGAATGCTGTCACCTGACCATGGCCAGCTAGCTCTTATGGACGGACAGTCCTGGTACTGATTGGCATGCTAACTCAGTGAGCCTTCCCTTTGGGAACAGACAGAGACATCAGCTGGATATGCCATCCATATGAGTCATTCTTACAACACAAATGGCAGGGTCACAGTCTAGAAGACTTCTACAAGATTAAGAATATTCTGCTTCCTAACAGCAAATTTTAAATTCACAGATTGCAGGGTTTGTTTTACCACCAGGCTTGAATGGTTTGGTCCGAAGCTACCTGTTTGTGTTAAATTACTTGTCGGTGGAAATTAACTTCTTTCTCTAACCTGCTGCATGATTTATGGGAAGGTAATTTGTCCAAACAACCTTGTCCTCGTGGGAGGTTTAATCCAAAGATACCTGTAATCTGGACCACAGGCTGACCGTGGATTCAAACTGTGCCACTTGGGTCTAGTGGGAGAAAAAGAATAGAGAGGTGGGTCAGAGGCTGGACGCACATAGACATTTCTTTAAAATGTCTTTTAACCAATAAGGGCTTAGTCATAATAGCAGTCACTATTTTCAGTAGATGTGTGGTAGCAGCTATCTTTTAGCACTTCAGTGGATGTCAATCAACCCATAATGTCAGAAGGGGAATCAGTTCATCTCTGCCTCCACAGAACAGGGAATAGGCTGGTCCTTCGGAGATGTGACATGCATTTATCCCTTACTTGCTTGTTTGAAACCCAAGGTAGCAATTTTCTGACCTGCTATTGCAGCTTGACAATATACCTAACTTGGAATGGCAAGGAAAATATATGTCCCTTCTTTAGGTATAGCGTGGCAGGAATTATTCATCCCATATGGACCTTCAGAATTTCTAGCCAAAGTTTTATGACTGCTTCAGTATTTACAGACAGGCATTTGCTTTTTTATCAAGATAGGCTCCTAATTTTAAACTCTGTGGCTTTCCTGTGGGAATTATCACAGTGTTGAATGACTCATATTTTAGCGCACACCACCCTTTTCCATTTCAAAAAGACTTTAGCAATTTAGATCTGGATTCATTTCACCTAACCTAGGCATTTTAATAAGATGCTTAAATTAGTAACCAAGTTACCCCACCATTCCTTTTCAGCTAAGAGAAAGAGCTGCTTGCAGAGGAGGGTTCAGCCTACTTAAGGCCTGACTCATCTTCTGGAGGTACTGGAGCCTTGCATTAATTACAGAAGGAACCCTGCATGACTACATTTCTAATGTGTGTCTCATTAGGTGCCTAGTGCTAGGCAGAATAAATTTGGCCACAAAGCCCATCTGTCACTGAGTCACCTAATTAAATGGCCTGATACATGGATTCTGAGGGATTTTATAACACAGTGGCCAAGTGGAAGATGTTTGGTGTTGAGGCTGTAACAAGATGGATATTAGTTAGACTGCTGTCCTGCTTTCATTGGTGACTGCAAACTGTGGAATAGTCTGGACCTGTGTTTCTTTTCTGACTGTGTGAAGTATGGAATGAAATATAATATTTGCATCTTCCTTATACAGTTTTCTCACTAAGAAGTCACTGTGCCCAACCCTTGGCTAACTTTTTTCCTCTTTATCTGATCAACAGGCATCCATGGAAAGAAAAGGCCCACAGTCCAGTTCAGATGTGAGAGAAGCAATAGCTTTCTTTGACTCAGTCATTGCAGACCTGGATTCAGAGAGATGGCTGAGAGTTCCTGATGTGGATCTGCCAAATGTGGATGTTGATTTTGATGGTGCGGTATAAACTAGCCAAAAATTATGTGGTTTGGTGTGTGAAGGGTAGAGGGAGGAGTGGCATTGTACGATCATGTTTGTTTATTTAATGGGCACAGTTATCCTCCAGCTTTCCTTCCCAAATGTAGGACTATTGTGTGAAATATGTGAAACTACAGTAATACATTGCTTGTTCCCTGTTGAATGGGTGGGACTATTTTATGTGCAGTCATTACAAGAACAAATGTAGTGTTTTTAGTGTTGGAATAGTGCTTGCCTTCTGCTCAGGGCTAAATTCCACCCTTGCATCTCTACCCCAAGCTGTCTCTGGGGGAGAACTATAGAAAGTATGAAGACATTTTTTCTTCATTTGTTTTTCTTTTTTGACAGTGAGAAATGACCAGATGTTTTGTTTCCAACAATGAAAAAGGAAGTTATTTAGAGATTAGGCTAAATAACTGTACATTTCCAACAGAACGGATGAGATTGCCCAAAAAAATGAAGATGTGCCCATCTGAGGTCCTCGTCTATCCTGTATAATCAGTGGAGAGAAATAGATATTTCTCAACCGTGTTTCAGGCTAAGGTGAATATCTGAAACAGGTCAGTTTAGCTGTGCACTAGGCCTGCGTACGAAGGGACTAGCTCTCACATACATATCTATGCTGTAGGCATTGAAATACTAGATGAAGTGAATCCCATCCTAAGCGATATTCTGCCATGAAACAAGGTTGGTTTTCTTGTCATTACCTCCAGGAAGGACCCAGCAAGCACCCTATTCTCTCATTGTGCATATAAAAATGTCATTGTCAAATTGTTAATGTTGGATTATTTTCTGTCTTACAGTTGCTACCAGTACAAGTGAACATAGTTTGCATTCAAACTGGATCCTTCGTGCTCCCCGGAGATACTCACAAGATACTGCCCAAACCGCAAAGGCTGCAAATGAATCTCAAAGAAACAGCCAGCATAGAACGACTGGCTCTAGGAAGAGGTTGGAAAGACACCCCATGTACTTGCCCAAAGCTGTGGAAGGGGCATATAGCACTTTAAAATTTAAGCCTAAAACACGTAAGAAAGAATGCTGAAAGAGTATTCCCTCTTCATCTGAAAACAGAATGTATGAAATAGGGCATAAAAGACTTGCCTTCTTTTTTTTTTTTTCCCTTACTGATCCATCTCTTACACTCTAGAAGTGATGTGTGCAGTCACTGAAGATTCTTTGTGTGGAACATGTTTTAAGCCATGGTTATTCCAACTTTGGACTCATACGGCGGTTTAACTCATCAAGTTCATTGTGCCTAACAATACTGCTTTGTCACTCAGCTTGGGGGAAAACTCCAACCTGACAAGCCTTTTTTCTAGTGCTGTTATTGAAAGCAATGATTCAGAGATTGCTTGGTGCAGTAATTTTTCTTCTGACTCCTGTACTGCAAAGCAGTTCAAGGAATTCAGTGAATATGCTGGAGCTTTTGCAACAGCATTTCCAACTTCAGAGCAATGAAGCAGAATTTTCTCCTTCTGTTGCTTGTGAAAATTTGTATGTGCCATCAGTGACTCTGTGATCTGAGAGTATAAAGCAGCAGTGAGATGCAATCAGGCTGTGGTACAAGCAGAAAAGAGCTGCAGTGAAATAATCAGAATTAGAAACTTGTGTTTTGAGGAATTACTCTGGTGTGTTTTGAAAAAACAAGCTATATTGTACTGTACTTGCTACTGGAAATGGTTCTCTTCTTGGATACATCAAGGGATTCACTACATGCAAAAATATATACAACTTTTATCATATGGTTACACCACCTGCTAGTTCTCATCTATTTTAACAACCAGCTGCCGAATCTAGACATCCCAGTGTACCCTAGAAAAGCTTAATGTCTCAGAGAAGAACTCTTCAGGAATACATTGGAGTGAAGGTTTTTCTGAAGGGCAGAAGACAATTTGAAGGCAAAGCCATTGCATCAGTTTTAGATTATACTCAATATTTGGAATTCTACTACTTCATCATTAACATATTCATTCATATATTAGGAAGAACACAGTCTGGAAGCACTCCTCTTCATCTTAGGGAGGACATATCTTATTCTATATGGAATTACTAAGACCCATGCTCTGCCTGTTTGACAGATGTTCAGCAATGTAAAAATGCATTAAAAAATGACAAGGAGATAGCACCCTATGGAAATACTAACTGTGGTCCTTCAGAAAGTGCAATACTATTAATATCACAGTTATCAGTCTGAGCCACATCCCCCCAGCTCATACTTTGTCTTAAGAATTTGCTAAGGTGTTTGGCATCAAGCCTTTGCTTACTCTTTTTTTGTTACCTAGTGTTCAGTTGGTGCTTGACTGTGACAGACGGCTCATGGCAGCACTGCTATGACCAGCTGGTGATTTGCTAGGGGTTTCTTGCATGTGTGTTCAGTAGTTTTTGTGTCCACTGGCTCGGATGAATTTCCTAAGGCACTGGCCATTGATGTAGCCCATCTGATATACCAAAACCTCCATGAACCTTGTGCCCACCATATAGAACATTTGACAGGTGGCAATTCTTGCTTGTTTGTGTTCCTGGTCTTCGGGACTGAGTTATTCAAAGAGCTTTTCTGCCATGAGCTGCAAGTACCTCTGAGAACTAGCAGATCTAGGCCACTTTCTGTCATAAGATAGGAAAGTGCCAAAAAAACATATGGTCCTCCATTCAGAGCTGGCATCTCCTGTTCGAATAAAGCATTTTGTTTCTTTTTCTAGTGGTGTTTGTGAAGGGGAGGGAAGAATTGTTTTTGTAGCACTTTAATTCTGGATGTGGTTTTGCTGCTCTTTGCTTAGTCTGTACCCTCTTGAAAATGACCAGTTTAACTAACATAATTGACGTATATTCAAGAACAGTTTAAATTAAGGTCTAAGTTTTGTCTTCCTGCTCTTGGTGCTTCTCATGACAGTTTGTATTCTCTATACCGTGTTGCTGCCTTTGTACCTCTCAGTACTCTACTGACTGCCCTGAGCTGAATGTTATAACTGATTTTAAAACTGTTCTGCCTTTGACTTGTGCTGGTTTAAGGCGTCTCAGCCAGGTGGGATAGCCAGAGCACAGCATGTTCCAAACACACCCCTAGGTTCTGGCGTGCTTCAAGGCTGCAGCTCTGTGTATGTGTGAGACAAGGGGGACAGTGCTAAAATCTGTACGTTTTTTGGCAACTGTGTCACCCTGAAACCCCTCTCCAAGCAGAATTTCATGCCGAAGCTGCTGGCAAACATTTTACTGAGTGCGTGGGCATCCTTTTGGTACTAGAACCTACAACATGGACGGGTGCTGACAGAAAACCTCACCACCTATAACAGAATTAGGCATGTGCATAATTAAAATACTGATGAAAGAGAAAGAAGAAAAGGATTCCAATGTTGTTCTGCCCTGGGCTGTGTTTCATGTTCATAGTGCCAAGGTTTTATGCATTGGAGTATCTGATCTTTTTGCTATTGTTTTAAGAATACATTGTGATGTGCAGAACCAGACTGATTCAGCATGTTTGACCTTCCCTGTAACCTCTTCTCTGTCCTTGTAAAACAGAGGCTTCTCTGGTCATCTGGCTGTGAGAGAGGGTGAGGGTTCCCCCCCTCCCCGTGTTGTCCAATGTACAAGGTCCAGTGTGAAATTTGTGGTCACTTTTATGAATAAGAGACAGAGAAGGGAAATCAGATCTGTAATTTTGATTTGAATCCCATGATTATTTTTTTTCCTTTTCTTAAAGGCCACTTCAAGCCAGTTATTATTTTAGGAAATTTTAATTAAGCAAGTAAAATAAATGTTCTTCACTGACATTTCCTATCACATGTCCCATAAATGCAGGCACCTTCCTTCTCCTCCTAGCATATTAGCCCTTATATGGTCCTCACTGGACATGGCTCCAGCAGAGGTGTGGAGAGCAGCCCCTGTATTGCAGAGCACTCTCTGGGGAGGTGGGAGCTGAGGATTCTAGGGTCTTATCCTACCTATGCTAGAACAGACAGTTAAGCAGAAAGGGAGCAGGAGAGAGGAAAGGGAAACATTTCCATCCCTGGTGTTAGCTGCCTCCTCAGAGAAGGATTTAGTATGGATGGCAGCACCTCAAGACATAACCATGTCCCTGCCTAACACCAGCTCACCCGAGGCAGCTTTCCACACAGTTTCTAGGAGTAGCTGGTTGACCCACAGAGGTGCTCCTCATCTGCTTTGAACTGTTCCCTCATGGTTTTGGAGGAAGAACTCTCTGTACAGAGACTAAAGGGACTCTCTCTGCCATGGGTACAGCCTCTAAATGACCTTGCTGCAACATGCAGTTATTTTCAGGCATTGCAACCTAGAAATGAAGCACTTACTATAGGTGTTTTGACAACACCAACCATACAGAATAATTATTCATGACCGGCAGAGCTCGCTATGACCTAGATATTTTTCAGAGATTGTTAGTGAGCTCTTTCAGTCTTGCCCCCAGGCTGTGATAATGAAGTGCATCAACTACGAGCTCTATCGATCAAGGCCACTGTGTGCGAGTGTTCCCTGCAGCACTGATCCCCAACAGCCCTTTCCCAGAATGCATTGGAACAACAGGCAAGATCTTTAGGAAAGCATCTCTTATTTTGTTGTTTCAAATCCGTCTCAGCTGAGGTATTGAGGTGTGTCAGGCTCCTCTAGCTAGTGTCATTGCTGAGCACTAGCTCTGAAGGGGCCCTGGCTACAAATTTCTGTGACACCACATCCACAGCTGTATTTGAGAAACTAAAGACATCGTGTACAAGAATCCAGCAACTGAAGAGTGATGAGGAAGAGGTGTTGAAGAAGTCATGTCCTGGAGGATTCAAAATAATTCTGTCATTTTTTATTGAGCAACTCAGTGTAATCATGATGCATGTAAGCAAGCTGAAATAGTAAACTTCTTTGGCAGAAACTGAAGAAATATAGGCAGCTAATGGAAAGTTGTCAGCTGGACAAGATGTATGCTCTGGTTTGAATCTTGCAGTGCCATAGTTACGATGAAGGCAGAAGGGGTCAGCACTGCATTGAGTAATGCAGGAACTCCTCCAAGGTAATGCATAGCAAACATACATGGTTATCTGCTGCTCCAGGTTGAATGGAGTGTATAAAAAATATTAGATTAGCACCTAGAGGGTAACTTCAAAATTTTCACAGCTGTAGGGTTGGTTTGTAGATCTGTTTGGGTAAATTTAGGAGAGTGCCTGCCGTTTTTTCACGGTGCAGTAGGTCCACAAGGAGGTGAAAGCAGCAAGAAGTTGGCCTGTCACAGCAGGCTGTGTTTAGGAGGCTTTAGCCACCTTTTGGGCCTGTACTCTGAACTATGCCCATGGTAAAGAAAAAGCAAGCTACATTAAGTCAGTGGAATGACTCTTGACCTATCTTTAGTTTAACAGGTAGAAAAACATGTTGTTCTGAAAGAGTTTTGAGAACAAATAAGAACAAATAAGTCCAGCTGCTTCAGACTGGACTGAGAAGCAGAAGCTAGAATCTGCTATTTGATTAGCAGTAATTTAGTGCATGGTGACAAGTTTTCTATTAGTAGGCTTGTCATATTAAAAAACTGTCCATCTTTTATAAGGCTAGACCAGCCAACATCATCTGAATGACTCAGTGATTATGATACCCTGACTTGTCACAGAAGATGAGGTGACCCTATTAGAAAAAAAAAAAAAAAGAAAAAGAAAAAAAAAGATGTAATTAAAAGTGCTGCTTTCCACTCTTTTATTAAAGTAAGATTGAGAAGGGAGCAAGACCTTACCAAGAAGCTTATGGGCACTGATAGGGAGGCACTGCACATGATGCCAAAATAAAATGTGTGATGAAGCACAAAACTTTCACTTGTGAGTGCTGGGGTCAGTCACTTAGAGCATGAGCTTTTGAACGAGATTTCTAGAAAGATAGCTAAAACTGTGCCTTGGCCACATGGTGGCAGTTCATTCCTAGCTATTCTGTAGCCCTCGTATTTCTGTGATCAGCAAGAGAACTGAGGATGAAAGGGAGAGGGAAGTGTTTCGTCCTGCTTCATCAACACACAGTGAGTGTGTGTATCTGTTATTCACTTCTGAGCTCCTTATTTCCCAAACATTTGTTTGTCAGTTTGCAATTAGCATTAGTTCTTTAAATGGGTTTACTCTTCCAGGAAGATGATTTCCTTAGAAAATAAATAACCATGACATCATAAGGGACACTGAGACCTCAGTAAATCATGCCTGAGATGGTGACCAATTGCCTCTGACTGTGTCTAGAAACAAATGGACAAAGTAATGTCATTGCCAGAAAAAATGCACTCTAAGGCACAGAAAAATACAAAGATGGATTAAAAATAATAGGCAGAGGACTTTAAGATTCAGAAGTTCAGTCTTGAAACAGGCCTGAGCTAAGGATTCTCCCTGATTCTGATAAGGCACTCAAAAATCAATATATGAATTTTCCAGCTTCTTGGGGTCTGTTATTCCAGAAATTGTTAATCCAAGCAGTTCAGTTAGTCAAAAGCTAACCTGGTCCTTCATCCACTGCTGCTGTGTATTCTGGGGATATGTTTATATTTAGGGCATGCACAATAAACTTCCTGAGACTTTCTCCTTTGTTTCATGCCAAGATATTAATTTACAGGGGAAAAAATATATATATATTAAAAGGAATATATCTTTGCACTGGTTATGACTACACTTCAGCAATGGCAGGTTTCATTGATTTAAATGGCTCTACAGTCTCAGAATCTTCAGACTAATAAGGTTCCTTGCATTAATAAGGCCCAGGTGTAACATCAGCACTGGCATTGCTCACACGAAGGCTTTCAGTCTGCGCTTGCTTGTGGTTTGAGGTGTGACACTATGTTCTTTTTTACTGACAAATACAGCATCATTGTCTTCAGATAATTGTATGGGGAGCAGCAAAGGGAGCAGGAGATTGATCTACAATAAAGTACTCTGAGCTGTTTCTAAGTTAGAGCTAGATTTACTATCACTTCACTGAGAGAACTGATTCATAGCACTCTTACCCTTCAATAGCTTCATTTTTCAGTTTCCAATGCACAGAATTAATTTTTGCTCCCCTCACTGCAATAGTATAGGTGATTGCTGTGCCAGGAAAGCAGCAGTTTGATGGAAGAACTCCAGTGTGAGCAGAGCTGACCTGCAATTACAGTTGAATAAACTGAAGCGAGCATAGCTGGGGTGAGATTTGCAGTCACCCTTAGTGGTATTTTCAAAAGGCACATAACTAGCATCAGTGGGAGTAAAGTGACTCTGACAATTGCACTGGTGCCTGACGGTTTCTGGAAAAGTTGGTCTGGAGCCAAGCTTGAGTGAACACAGTTCCACTTCTTGGAATTAAATTAGGCTCATGAGAAGTCCAGAATTACCCTAGTCTGTCTGCCTTTAAGCCTACTAACTTTAAGCCCTTGAGTGGCGTAACTCTGAGAGAAAGGATTGTCCCACAGCACTGTCAGATTTCTGCTCTCCTCCTACAGGGCTGTGGTTGTCACTGATGTTCCCATTTAATCTGGACCCTAAGAATTTGTTGACAATTCCTGGAAGTGCGTTTACTCACAAGACCAGAATTTCTATGAACGCTGTGTGAATTTGAGAAGTTCAGACAAGTATGTCCAAGGGCTCTTACATAAATATCCCTCTGCCAGGGGATACTTGCACATGACAGCATGGCATTTTTCACAGACAAGCTGTTGTGGCAACATCTCACCACACTTCCTGTTTCTTAGAAGAAGATTTCAGACTTGTTCTACCCTGAAGTGAGATATGAAAGATCAGTATGATCTTTACTATGGTAAATCTGAACAGAAAATGCAAAGAAATTGAACAAACTAGAAGAGATCTCAGAATGAAGATATTCAGTGCAAACATTGCCTTTTTGAGCATTGTATTTTTAAACACTCTATGTCTTTCTACTTCTCACATGGTCTGATTCCTTGTGGTGACAAAGATCAGCAGGACTTGCCAAGTGCAGTTGGTATGTGACTTGTGGAAAGGACCTGGTCAGCTGAGCATCTGAGAAGGCAATGAACTACCCTTGGCTGGCTAAACGTATCCTGAGACACACAGAGGTGGATGGCATCTGAGGTGGCTTAAGAGCAGAACTCACAGAAGTTTGCTGCCCACTTCCAGAATATATAACTTTAAAACTAAAATTTAAATTGCAAAATAAATTTGAATTTAAAAAAAAAAAGGCTGCTCTAGAGCACCACCACCCACCCCCAACCTCTGATCAGCTTCATGTTCTCACCGTGAGACACTCAGTTCAGACTCAGCCCAACAAGAATACTTTTCCTTTTGTTTTGTTCAGAGCAGTATGCCCTGCTCTCATGGGAAAGAATATGTAGAAAGGAAAACACTGGGGTTTATATTCTGTGTAGATTTCTCAGTCCTGTGTATCGTAGGTTTTAGACATTCAAAACTGATGTACTATGGGGAAAAAAAAAAGGCATGAAGAAGAAAAGAAACTCACATCTGATGTGCCAGAACAGCAACAAGCAGGAGCAACTTAGTTGCAAAAAGCCAAGAGTCTCTTCCTTGCAGAAGCTGCAAACACATAGTCTAACCTCGGTGAACTTCCTTCAGCATCACTGTTTAAGATGAAAATATGAGTTGAGAGAACAAAAATTCAACAAAAAGCTTTGAAAGTCAGGTAAAAATATTGATTGCCATGTGGTTTCTTAAACAAGACTGTTGTCTTTCACCGAAGTCTGATGTAAGATCCATTAATTTCCTCTGTGTTTTTTATGTCAATAGTTTACAGTTGGTTCTAAAAGGATACAAATTGCCCAGGGATGGTTTTCTTGTGACTGTCTTTAATCACACTCTTGCTTCCAAATTTACTGTTTTCTTTATGGAAACTTGAATTACTAATGTGAAGAATTTAGGATTGGGGGTCAAAATGAGCAGATTATTAAAAAACCCAAATATAAACAAAAAATGAGGGCTTTGCTCGGTTTTTTAGGGGCTTGCCATTACCCTTTAACTAGCATTTTGTGAGCTCTGTTTCCCTCCCCCCTTTTATTCCACGAGGTATGTTAATGTTTTCCCTTCCTTTAGTATGGATTTATCAATTCCTGTCTAATATATTATAGAGGCCTTCAGTAAAGAGACCTGGGGGGGAAAAAAGCAAGTAAGTATTCTAGGCTCCAGAAGGGAAGTACTGGTCCTGGATGGGGAATTTTGTAACGGGGTCAAGGGGGGTTAAAATTTGATTAGATCGCGAGAAGAAATATCAATACAATTGGGGCCCCCACAGCTCTGCACTTCACAATTATAATTAATTCTGAGCAGCCTGTGCCAAAATTCAGTGCTAAGTCATATCCCCATAGAAGTTGAGTGGCTTGTGCTCAGTGTAAATCACGAAAGCACTCAGAAGCAGCAAAGGCATGTCACATCAGTGGCAATGGATTCATTTGCCCATGAGATTAATAATGCCTTTGCCTATTGCCAGTTTACCTTTCCTCTCTGGGATTTCATGTGTTGAGTATCATAAAACAGTCTTGTTCCTTTGGACAACTTGTGTCAGAGGGCAGCAAATGGCTGACAGAGACCGTCTTTGCTCGGTGGTGACCCACCACCCCCTGCCAGGTGGAGGAAAGCTGTGAGCCAAAGCCACACTAAATGCCAACAATCCCTTGAGGGAGGTGACCTTGACTGGAAGAACTTCCTGAGCCACTGAAGAGGCCTCTGTTCAACTAACCCTGCTCTGTGGCATGGGCTGGGAAATACTCCACTAGGAAACTCATGCAACTCACCTCTCCACAGCCCTGATTCACTGACAGGAAGGATGATTTCATTAACAGACCACAGAAAGTACATTTATAGCTCAAAAACCCTCACAGAGTTCATAGCATGTTATTAACTAAGCCCATTACTTTAAGGGCATGTTCTTGTTCAGCAGAAATCTTAAATAACTGACCCATGGCATTGGACAGCCTAACTATGATGATATTTAGGTAAAAATGAGTAGTGAGGTTTCTCACTAGTAGTTTTTGAAACAACAGTTTCAGTGCCTGCTAGGTGGTTTGCACAGCACACAGCTCTGCTCCTCAGGAAGGAATTTCCATCTCAATCTGCATTGCTTGCCTTAATTATTAACATGAAGACTAAACACAGACAGATGGCAAAATAAACGCTGTTAGGTTGGTGTGAATCTGAAGTTCCTTCCACCAACATAACTGGGTGCAGATATTGAGCCAAAACATATAGAAAGCTCTTGATGTGAGTCTGAGATGTCACAGTTTGCACAAAAAAAAGATCCGAGAGTCAAGTTCTTGGCCTCTGGGGCCCGTATATCAAACCGGAGTGGATGGTGACATTTGTAGAAATATTCTGGCTCTTTTCAGCATGCACACACATGCTTAAGTTGGGCCTCACACTCATTTTTTTCTGGATCTGGCAGTTTTCTTTCTATGCTGAGCTGATAGTAGTTTTGTCTTTCAGCTGTTTACTTGTGTTGTGCCTGCAAGCTTGCCAGAAACACTCAGGCTGTTCTGCCTGTGCTCTGATTTTCTGCTCGCAGACTCTGAAACGGTTTTGCATACAGTGTGTTTTATTTCTTCTTTTCTCCCCACTGCAGCTATATTTTTCTGGTACTACCTTATTACATTAATGTCAGGAGAACAGGAAGAGAAAATTAATGATAGATGTAGCCAAAATGCAAAAGGATGCAGAGAAAATTAATGGACAGACATAAGCGTTTTCTATTAGATATAAAAAAAATGCAGACGTGAACTCTTCTTGACAGGGTACACAGGCTCACACTCAGTCCTTGTAACTCTGCCTGCAATGACTCTTACCAGCTAAAGGCTTATGCATCTAGTACAAGGCACAGCTCAGCTCCTTGTGCAGCCACCAGAGGCTGGTAGGCCTTCATGCAGGATATTCTTCTTGGGGTTAGGATGAGTAGGATGAATCACCTTCTGAAACCACCTTTTTCTCACAGTCCATAAAGGGCTCTAGGCAATTAGCTCTGACTGCATGCCTGACTTTTAGTAATCCAAAGGTAGGTGAAATGAATCCCAAATCTTTTCTTTGCAACTTGTATGACATGTCAGAGCAATGTGCCATTCAGCCTGCCTGCTACCCAGAGCTGCTGAAATCCATAACTGCTGAAATCCAGAGCTCTTGGTCATAAGTGGAAAGAACTCATACTCAAGCACACTGTAGGTAGCCTGAATATACCTCTGTTCCTTCCTTTGCAGTTTTCAAGCTGCTTTGTTGATGTTTACAGGGCCATCAGAAGAGGATTGAAAATTAAATCAATGTCAGTAGCTGTGCTGGGGAGGATGGTTGAGTTTGCTGCTTGTCTGTGTTATGCCATTAGTATTGAATATCTAGAAAGCAACCATGACAGGACCTACCTCTGTCAGGAGTTTTACTAGGAAAATAAGAGTGACATTTAATGTAGGGAAGGGCACTAAGGGATGAGCATTCAATCCTCAGTGTTCCCTGCATAAAGGAAAATGTTGTTTATCATAACACAGTGGTATAGGTCAAGGTTTCCAAAACTTCTAGTGATTTTAGGTATTCATCTTAAAATACTTGGAGATTAGGTCTTCTGAAGTATTTAAAACTGGGAATCCAAATGCTACTTTTGAAACATTGGTGTTGACCACTCCTCTAAACTCATGCTACCTTTCTTTCCTTCTCAGCCTTTCCTCTGCTCCCACTGGGTCAGAGACTCTTTCTTACACAGGTTTTTGTAACACTTGACACACCAGGACCAGGGTCTTGTCTGGGCCCTCTGGAAGTTGCTCAGATGCAGAAGATGCAGAGGGATACAGGCTACACACATACTCTAAGGAATGATTGTTGGTGGCCTCCTGCCTAGTGTTTTTTATCTATGGCATCTATTGATCTTCTTTATTAACAGGGGATGAGAAGATAGCTCTGCATTGAGTTGAAAATGCATAGGATAAACAAATATAAAGAGATAAGACACTCTAAAGAGACAAGGCTAAAGGACTAAATTTTCTTTCCTCATGCGACTATTTCTTCCACTTGTGTTTCTGTTTGAGGAACCATATCTCCTGGACAAAGGATAGAGGAACCCTTGCACACCCACTGTGCTCCCCTTAACCCAGTCTCCAAAGGCCTCTTCAGAGGAATTCATTCAATTTCTTTCATTTTCCTTGGAAATTGCTTTTATTATAAAATCAGTAAGTTTAGAGAATATTGGACCTTGCTTTCTGGCTCTGTGTTCAGCCCTATCACTGGCAGGATCATTTTCAGAGGGAACTAGTTTGGATAAGTCATTGTACTCTGTATTTTTCATAACCCAGGCTGGGGTCAAAAACACCTTCATGACCTGTGCTTTGAATGATGATGTTAACAATTCAAGTCACACATTCAAGTAAGTAAAGACATTTTTCTCCTTCTCTATGGTTTAGAGAGCACAGATATCTATCTCAGTGTTTCCTGGCACATCCTGTGGTTATACCAAGATGTTAGATTGTGACAGATCTGCCTTTAGCCTCACTCTGAACACAAGAGGAAATAATTTCCCATCTCAGAGTAACCTCTGTGAGGATTTGTCCTGCAGGTGACAGGGTCTTTCACTTGGGTTTGGTGAAAGGACACACAAAGGTCATATATATGTACATATACATATATACATATATGCAGGAATTCATAGTTCAAAATATTTCAGTTTTTCAAATCCAGGCCCCTCCTACTCCTCTCTTTTTTTGTCTTCTGAAGTGGCAGTGTGTTTCTACATGCCAGGCTTTGGATGAAATGGATGGGGAAGCAATTACCTGAACAGCACAGCTGACAGGTCTAACCAGTTGGTAGGGTTGTCACAGGCTTCTTGGTCAGGCTTGGAATGACATTTCCTTTACTAGGGCAATCAAAGTTAGGAAAAGCTGTAGAATGAAGCCTAATCTACTTGTGAGCCACATGTGTGTCTAGAAATACTCTGCATTGAATTCAACACGTGATTTGCATTATCTGTGCTTAAAAGTGCCTGAGATCCAAGATCTTGTTTGGTGTTTAAGACCCATCCATTTGCAAAAAGACAGCCCTGGTTGTTCATTTGAAGATCAGGATTTATTTTCTGTATCTGTGTATGTATTACTGTGAGCATTGCATTGTTGTGGGCAGTGGGAATCATAATAGAATTTAATGGTTGCTACTTTAATCCTAAGGCTTTAACTCGATCATATCCAAATAGCAGTGGTTATGCAGCTGGTGCCTGTGTGCAGTGACAGATATTCTACAAATACCAGAGACAGAAAAGAATTGAGATAACATTTAAAGGATCAGATGAACATCGTATTTTTAGGTTTATAATTTTTTGTTAGGTGTGTGTGACACAACTTGCTTTCCCAGCTTTTATGAATATAATTATAAAATTGCCTGGTGTTTCCATTTCAGAAAGACACCCATTATCTTGCACTTTCCACCCACTTGGGCCCCAGCACATGCACACATTAGCTTTTTATTCTGGATGAAATTCTGATTCCGATGTTGAATTTGGTTCTTCTGATGTAAATCTGGAACCATTATGCCCTGACTAATATTCTTTGAGATTTACAAAGTTGCAGGAATATAAGTCATTATTAAATCTTGTTATAATTGTTCCTTATATGGCTTGTTTTATACTTGTTTTTCCTGTTGATGAGCCAGGTAACATCAAAAATGTAGGTTGAACCCAAGGGAGAAGAGGAAAGCTGTTTCATCAATAAACTTTTAAAAATGGTAGGATTTGATGTACAATAATTTACTTTAATAATTTAATCATAATATGACACTATGACTGCTTTTAAATGGGACAACATACAGTCCGTTATCAGAGTTCTTCAAGGGGGAAGTGCCAATGGAAATGTTTAATCAAGAAGAAGATTGCAATGAGGAAGAGAAGCATGTAGTATTTCTTGTGCTGCAGAAGTTTAACAGCCCAAAGAGGAAAAGAAGAATGGACACAAATTCAGAAAATTAAGCCTTTCATAAAGATAATGAAGTGCATTCAATGATTTACAGAAATGAGGAAAATTGCTTACAATTTTCTCTGCCAGTATGGCATTTTCTTTCATCTACCAGAAATATTTTAGCAATGGCACATATTATAGCCTTGAAGCCTAAAGAGGGATGGAGATGGATGAGTTAGATTGTCTTTTATTTTGCCATTCACACGGGGCAATTGTCTGCGAGCTAAATCAAGGCAAGTGACTATATTTTATACAGGTGTGAATGAATGAAGGGTACTTCTCAAGTGTGATTCAGCTGTCATATTTTTGATGTCTATTTTCAGATGAGATAAATTGCACTGCAGAAATGCCTGTTTCTTCTTATTGGCTATAAAGGGAGCCTGGAGTGACCAGCTCAGATAATGGGAAAACATAACAAAAATGTGTAAGAGTATTTGAGAAAAAGTGTATTAGCATCTAAGGAAAGAATGCATCATCACTCTTTCACAGACTGAAGCACAATGAATATTGCATGCACCACTGCCATCTCATGTTTAGTAAGTGCTTATCTTTCAGCCCTTGTGTTAATCCGAGTGTATCATGTTAAAACAGTCTACCAAGATGATTCATGTCATACACAGGAACATGTGCACACTCACATATGTTCTTCTCTATGCTGTTCCCTAGACAGCATAACATGAAGCTTCACAGGAGACAAAGATCTGTTCAACATTGTCATGAAACTGAGAAAAGAAATCCTGCTGGGATATTGTGCAGAGTGTGTGAAATTAAGGCAAGGTGAGAGAACATCCTCTTTATCTCCTGTACAAGGATCAGAATGAGTTATGGGTCTCAGAAGTACAGACACTTTCCCACGAGGGAGACAGCCTGCTGAATATAAATATTGTAAGCAGTCAGTCACCAAAGGTGATGTCATTGATTTATGCAAGGATTGCAGAGTTTGGATTTGGTGGGAGAAGTTTTCTCATCTAAATGCAGCCAGATCATGGTATACACTGAGTTTATTTTCTTCTGATTTTCACAGGCCTTTGCTTAACTTATGCTTGTGGTGCATTGGGTTATCTGCTTGGGAAAAATATGTATTTTGGATCTCCCTTTTTTTCTTTCAATTATTTTGTGTACATTTGTCCTGAAAGGAGGTTGGTTTTTCAGCAGTTATATAATTGCTGTGATTGCTTATACAACTAGAGGAGGAGACAAGAATTGTCCCATTAGCTTTCCAGAGAAGGGCCTGAAGCAAAAAATTGCAACACAATTTTTGGTACATAGTGTCAGATGGGACACTGATGTCTGGAAGGATGATGACGAGGAAGAAATGGTTCATTCTTTGTCAGAATGATGGCTCCTCAGATTTCAGATATGCACTGCTGATGGTTGCTTCGTACCAGCAGTAGTGTTTATACACTCATACATGCGTGGAAGTACATGTACACTGGCTAAAGAAAAGATCTCAGTTTCAAGGATCATTGATCTAGAACATATCAGGATTCATGTCCAATATATATTTGCATATATTTCCACAGTTCAGTGTTTTTGGGGCACTGTCCTTGGCTTCTTTTTCTTCCTCTTGAACTGTCCCACTGGTCAGACACCAAATTTCAGCAGACTGAGGCAGCCAAGTTACTGCCATTTCTACCAAGCCATATGAACTGCAACTACTTCTTTTCTGTGCTCATGGGAACATTTGTAATGAAGAAAGAATCATCTCACAAGTTACTGGAGTGAGGTAGTCTCCAGCATTATATAAAGAAATTTAGTATAGCAATTAAAATCCCCATGTTTGTGTTATTATTTGCAGGATCTTTTTCTGCCACCATTTTCACAAAACTTGTATTCTGGACTTACTACAACCTCCATAAACCATGTTGTGGGCAGGAATTTGGCCTTGGAGAGCAGTTTCAACATGATTACTAAGATTTTGCTGGTGTTTTGCTTTTATATTTACCCTGGGAAATTAAAATTAATTTTATAATTTCTATTTTTTTATGCAACAGTTTCTGGTTTCAGGCAGGCAGATTTCATCTTCCTTGTGACACTGTGTGGTTCTCCCTTGGGACATCAGTATAAACTTGTTTTTTTTACTTTGATAAGGCTGCATTCACTGGACTAAGACAATGTATGTGTTGAAAAAAATCACTTTCCACTGCTTTTGTTGAAATGTTTCAAATTATTCAGTAGTTTATGCTTCTTTCCTTACGATAATAAAATAGCTAGCCACATTTTCAGTTCATTCTTTGGATGAAATGTGTAACGAGAACATATCTGCTGGCAAAGCAAAACGAAGACTCACTGAAATTTCCTTGAAAATGAAACTATTTTCTATTTTCTGATACAAATCATACCATAGAAAAGTTAGACAAGTTTTTACACAACAGTTTTGTTAAGACATTTTGTTTTGTGGAAGATAAAAATAAATGTTTGTTAATTCAGTGCTGCTGTGGGACCACCTTATTACAGATTAACAAGTGTTCTGAAGGTACAAGCAGGAAGGCATCCAAGATCTCCAGTGAGGCTTTTTTGTTCCCCCAGCACTATCTATGCCTCTCAAAATTGTCTCAAGGGTCTCACTGTCTGTATTTTGTCTTGTTATGATCTTTTACAGAGAATTTGTAGTTTATTTTTTATCCTGTTTATCCAGAGAAGCTTTGGGCTGAAGACAGAAAATTCTGCTGTGCATTTGCTTCCTACTCTATGTTGGATAAAGCAGTTGGGCAGTATATTTGGGTTAAGCATGGAACAAATCCTTTATTTCAGAGAAACAAGTCTATGGACTGGCTCCTTACCTGGCACAAATTACCCCAGCTTACTGTGAAATTGATGCAGGCTTTCTTACCTAATGTTGGAAATCAAAAAACACCACATTGTCAAATTCATGCTTGCATTAATGCACCTGAGAAATTAAAATCAGCTTAGACAGCATTCCTAAAATGAGTTGTGTTTCAGCACTGGGAGACTGGGGCTTCTCCAACATTAGGGCTTCCCAAGGGAAAAGGCTGAGTCTGAAGCAGAAGTCTGGCATCTGTGGAGTCATAAATCTGTTAGAAATTGAAGTACAGAAGTTAAGAGTTTGGTTGGCCAAGTCTCTGCCATCAATGGGGAGAGCAAGATCTTCCAGAACATCCTCTTCAGAGGTTCAGAATTCAGAGCACACATCAGACTTTTCAATTTCTGTCTTTATCCCTCGAGGGAATTTAGAGTGACAGCATCCTTATATTGTGTGACAATGTCCCTACATTATGTGGCTTATTTTGGAGTGAATAGTATTGATACAAATGTTGGTCCCCTGAGATCTTTCTTCAAGATAACAGTAGCAGCAAGCAACCATTCTTCCAAAGTGAGGATGAGAAGTAGGGTTGCATATCATTCAGTGTCTCTCCTCTCCTCTCCTCTCCTCTCCTCTCCTCTCCTCTCCTCTCCTCTCCTCTCCTCTCCTCTCCT
>JAWWEW010000001.1:53246014-53345312 GCA_035583185.1 Anabacerthia variegaticeps
CTCTCCTCTCCTCTCCTCTCCTCTCCTCTCCTCTCCTCTCCTCTCCTCTCCTCTCCTCTCCTCTCCTATCCTCTCCTTTCCCCATCCCCTTCCCCTCCCTTCTTTTATTTTTCATTTCTCACCAAGTTACCAGTCTTCCCTAGTCTTACCTGTTCACACACATCTGCAGACACACATTTTGGCATTATCTTACATTTCTTATGAAAGAGGGCTTTTAAAATCCTCACTCTCGAATTTCCTTCCTCAGCTATCTATCAAGCAAGCAGATATGAATATTCAGGAGTGCACATCAAGCATATGAAAACACAGATTCTCTTTAGAGAAATATTTTGCTGCCATTCATCTACCAGTTACCTTCCCCATTTTCAGCAGAAGAAAAGGTATCACCAATTTTGTTCTCAAATGCAAAAGGATAAAATTAATCTGGTCCATGGAGAAAACAGTCCCTGCTGAAGCTCAGAAGTATCTTTTTACTTGTCTCTTTGTGGAAGAAGTCAGGGAGAGGAGAAGATAAAAAAGAAAAATAAAAACAAACCCCAAACTAAACAACACAAAACTAAGAAACAAACAAACAAACAAAAAAATTGAATAACTTAAGGTTTTGTGTGCATATGCTTTATATAAAAAGAAATGTTATGCAGAATATCAGCTCTTCTGGAGATTTTTTTTCCTATTAGCACCCTCCATTCCTAAGCACCTGGGATCCTAAAAGTAATCTTCTGATATGATCAGGTTTTCTTTCCATTGTCATGACTGCTCCCAGTGAAAACTTTAGTGATGATGTCAGTGGGGAACAAAGACAAGTTGCCAATGAACATATTAATAAATCTTTTCATTAATGCATCTTTAAAAACTATGTCAGCTCCACCCTCTTTCTTCTTTTAAAATGTCTTGTCCATGTTTCCATGAAATTAACAATTGTTTGTTAATACAGCTGGAACACCTCCCAAGTATCTTTGATTCTCCTCCATGAGACAAGTGCTGCATTTATTGTGTCATAAGGCAGTGACTGAAGATAACAGGTTGCAGCAAGGATAAGGTATGTTTACACAAAGCCTTTTGGGTGTACAGAGCTCTTCCTAAATGGCTAGTTATGGTCTTCTTATATTCTGTGGCTAGGTGCAGCAGCCAGATCCCTATAGGAGTCAGTTGTCTAGGGCATGGAAAAAAGGAGCAAACAGTTTTTCCCATGAATGAGATACAGCTCTCCCTGTGCGGCAGTGTGACGAGCAGAAGACACAGCTGTACCTCAGCCTGTGAAGAAGGCTTTACTCAGTTATTTATACCAGTCTGTTATTGCAGCTTTCTTTCCAAAGAGTCTTGGGATTAAGTACTAATAGATATGTCTAAAAATATTAAGTGTTGCTAGATTGTGTTGTTTCTATCACACACTAATCCATGGGTTGAGAAGGTGTAAAGGAGAAGAACATGTGTGTTAGTAGTGTCATTGCCCCATGCTTTTATTTAAAGGCTGTGTGATCTGGATGGAGGCCATGCAATGTATGTTGCACCTGTGCTCTCCCAAGCTTTCCAGCTTGGTGTAACTAGAGTAGCTGAAGGTGAAACTCCTCGACACTGCACATCATAGTGTGATAAGAAACCTTTTCCCAATGAACCAGTGGCATCTTGCATAGACAAAGCTTTCAAACCAACCGGAGAGGAAAAATGGAAGAGGTCCCAGGATTTGGGCGGAGAAGACGAAGAACTTGCTGTATGCCATGCTGACAAAGTACATTAGGTTAAGGAAGCTTAAGGAATCAGCTTAAGGAAGGGAAAAAGGTAGATGCAGGTATTGCAGGTTCCTTTCTTGTACTCTGCTTATGGTTCTCCTAATATGTCTGGTCTTCAACTTTGCAGCTGTCTGTATAATAGTGTATTTACCAGAGCAGTTCCAAGGTATCTTTTTCTCCACATGATGAATTATAGCACCCAGAGCATACAAGCATCACCAGGGATCATAACTTGCAGTGATGACGATGGGGAACAGATGGCTGCACATGAAGAACAGGCCTTGCCTGGGAACTCCAGCTATGAGAGTTACATCATTAATTTATGCCTGAGTACCACTCATACAAAGCTTTTTAAAAGAGAACCCTGTTATGAAGAAGTAGAAGTAGAAGTAGAAGTAGAAGTAGAAGTAGAAGTAGAAGTAGAAGTAGAAGTAGAAGTAGAAGTAGAAGTACTTCACAGCAAGAAAGAAGGACATTTCTGACACATGTATTGCTTGATCTTCATCCTGGAATATACCAACTCAGCAAAGTGCCATACAACACTTGCTAAGCAAGCCTTTTTTAGCTACTTCCACTAGAGGTGTCTGACTGCTTCTTGCTTAGCACACATAATTTACTGCACACTTTGCATGTGTTTATTTGCATTATAATTCTGAGCTTCAGTGTGTCTGCACAAAAAGCTGATCATGAATTTGGAGTTAGTGCTGCAAATTTGTGCTTTTAATTCTCCACTAAAAATAGGCATTCAGAGATATTCTGTGTTTATGGGTAAACTGAGGGGCACAAGAGTGTTCTAAAATTATTGGGTCCAGATCTATATCCTCAGCCTTCCCATCTCTACAATGCACCACTGCCATTGTCTCCCTACTCCAGCTCACTGCTTTGCATAGTTAGGAAAAAACCACAGAGTGGGAAGAGAACTGAGATACTTTGCTAGCAGGTCCTCAACTTGTCAGTCCACAGAACATGTTGACAGCATATGTCGACAGCACAAGCATGTAAGCTTTCTTTGGTCCCATCCTGATGTTTAGCAGGAGTCTGTGGGCCCAGAGCTCTGTGGCTCTGGGTTCTTGCTCTTCTTCAGGAAAATCCTGTCTATAAACAGATGCAAAATAGAAATTACCTAAATTCTGTCCAATATTGCTGAGAATACTAGAATACTCAGGCTAGGATGTCAAAAGTAACTTTGAAGTTTAGATGTCCACACTTCAATCAGTGTAATTCAGCTACCAAATAGGGAAAAATGGGAATTTTTCCTATCCTTACAGAAAGCTTTTCTTCATCTATTAAACCAATTAATAGAATTCTGGCAAGTTACAGAAATCTGTTGTCAAAGTCTATTACTGACTTAGTCAAATACGAACAGAAGCCTTTATGGAGAAATGTGCATCTAAGAGCTGACTTCTTCCTCATGAGAATTTGATTCTTGCACAGCATTCTTCAGTGATGTTATGACAATCACAAATATCTGCTTTGCCTGGGATCCCATCCAAATGATGGATATGATGAATTCAATGTATTCCAAGTTTGAGTCATTTGCCAACGTCCATAAAATTTGTAATGTAAATTTTTCCATTACTGCTTCCTTTGGTGGGTGTCCTTTCTGTACGTGTTTTTTTGGTTGGTTGGTTTAGTTCTATGACGAACTTCCAAACAACCTGACGTGATCACAGGAAGTGAAAATGTGTGAAAATTTGGGGCGACCAGAGTTGCTTCAGAACTTCAGATATCAGTTCTTGTAAACACTGGTAAAAACTATTTCTCTTTTCAGTGCTTTGGCCCTTCAGTTCAGGAAGGATATTGAGGTGCTGGAGTGTGTTCAAAGAAGGGCAGTGAGGCTGGTGAAGGGACTGGAGCACAAGTCTTGTGAGGAGCAGCTGAGGGAGCTGGAGTTGTTCGGGCTGCGGAAGAGGAGTCTCAGGAGAGACCTTATCACTCTCTACAACTCCCTGAGAGGAGGGTGTAGCCAGGTGGGTATTGGGCTCTTCTCCCAGGCAACCAGTAGTAGGACGAGAAGGCACAGTCTTAAGCTGCACCAGGGGAGGTTTAGGTTCGACATTAGGAAGAAGTTCTTTTTACAGAGAAAGTGATTGGGCATTAGAATAGGTTCCCCAGGGAGGTGGTGGAATCACCATCTCTGGAGGTGTTTAAGAAGAGACTGGATGTGGTACTCAGTACCATGGTCTAGTAGAAAACGTGGTGTTGGGTCAAAGGTTGGACTCGATGGTCTTTTCCAACCTAGCTGATTCTGTGATTCTCTGATCTGAGATCAGGATTTAGAGATCTTTTCAATATTCCTTTCACTCATCCATGTATAAAAAACCACCTAATTTAAATGTCAGTAGGAAATCTTTGAAATTATATTTTAAAAAACTGTTTATTCATGTTAAGCATAGCTACTTATCCTTCCAATGGCTGAGCATCCATGCCTTCAATGGAAATGGAAGCATTTGGCGCTTCATAAGACTGGGCCATTGTCTGAGTCCTTCTCACTTCTATGGGACCTTTACCATTAACTTCAATGAATCATAAGGATTGGGTATTTTTTGACTGCAGAATTTGCTGTTGTTCAGATAAAACAATAGGACATGAATACCTAGTGATTACAGGCATCACAGACCCCATTACTAGACATGCACTAAGAGTAATCAGTCTTCAATTCATAATGGGAGTTGCCTCTCAAGAGATCATAAACCCTGTGATCGAGGAGCACAATCAGGTAGGTATCACTGAAATCGTCCTTTGAAACAGATGTTATATACTCATGGATATTTAAGCAGGACTTCTAGCTCCAGTGAATGTCAAGATACTTGCACCTCTGGTTGATATTCACATTAAATGCTATGCTGAATTCAGGCTGTGGGACTCTAATTTTGCAGCAGGAAGAACTTTGCAGTCCAGAATCCAATAATGCACTCAAACACACATTTAAGCATAGCCAAGAAGTCAGTACACTGACAATTTAGAGAAACAAGTACTCAGAAGCAAACTCTCTCAATGTTTGTGTTTAGGGATAGGAAAAAAGTAATTTAGTAACTCACACATAGACACAAAATAATTGATGTCATGATTTATTTTGTACTTGCTCCTTGCTTGTAAGAGCTACTTATACAAGGACATGTGTTAAATTGTTCATTGAAAATATGGAATTTTACAACTCTTTATTGACCAGCTACAAAAGCATAACATTAATTGGATATACGCAGAACACTGACTTCAGCATGCTCTGTTGTGAGAAAGAGACAAGAGTCCCTTGGCAAGGTGTTCAGAGTCATGTTTGTCATGGGTGCAATGGGGCAGTAATCCCTTCCCTTCTGGCAATTGCTTTCACCAGTGTGACAGCCACAAGAGGATAGAAAAATAACTAAACAGCTACAAACTCAATCCTCCTCCTCTTACAAACGCTGCCCTACCCAACATCAGTCCAAGGCTATAACTTTGTTTCTCCAAGGAAGTGCACAGGTTCCTACAAAGAAACAAGATGTTATTTAGGCCCTAGAATGCAAAGTGTGGACCAGACTGTTCAAGTTCCTGTGGGGCATGGTTGTTCAAGGAGGTCCTACTAAACATTCTAGGTAGTGGCAATGTGAAGCTAATATGACATATTATGCTTCCTTTTTTATTCTTAACAACTGACCAGTGTTGGGATCTATTCTGGACCACTGCTTGATGGGGCTGTTGAGAAAATATCAAACTACCACTTTTTTGGAGACACTGTCAACACAGCTTCATGGACAAAGAGTCACAGTGTTCGCAAGAGCATCTGCCTCAGTTCAGTAGATTTTAGGTAAGGAAAAAGACGTGCAGATGGAACAAACAAACCTACCTGAGTATTTTTGTCCCCATCACTTTTGGCTAGAGCAATCATGCAACAGGGGTCATTTTGGAATTACCTACAGCAGGTTACTTTGGAGATTTCATTTTGTGGATGTCTCTAGGATCAGTCAAATCAGCATGAGTCAGTGGAAAAAGGTAGGTGCATCAGGGGGATAATCCAGCATGTCTAAGAGAAACATGAAGGGAAGCTGTAAGAGGAGATGTGAACAGTGCCACCCACACATATATACCACGTGAACAGAATTATTTTCACATTACTTAATATTTCCACCCACCACCTAAAATCCAGGTGTTTAGATGGAGGAGTAAGATTCTCCTTACCCTCACATTGTAAAAATCCTAGCAATTGCTTTACTCATACAAGAGTCAATTGTTGGCAGGCAGATCCAGACCTCTCAGCAGTAGCGTGCTTCCCTGCCTGGACTCAAGGCCTCTCAAAGCAACAGGGTGTACTGAGTGAGGTAATAACTTGGAAAGGGTGTAACATCCACTGCCTTCTGTGTTTGGACTTTTTTGCTGGCAGGCTTTCCTCCTCTTTCTACTCAGACTTCTACCTGGAGAAATTTGAGCTACATAGAACCTAGAGAGCCCTTGAGCATCTTAGACTTGTCCTCTCTAGTGCTGCTCAAAAGATGTTCTGCAAAATCGGTGCATTACAGCAGTGCTAAATGTGGGACAAATAAGTGGGAACCAGGCTTTCTGTGGATGTGCAACAAAGAGAAAGCATAGAATAGAGAGATAAAGAAGGTAAAATATGAGCTTGGGCACATAAACATGAGTTCTTTGCAGGTACCTATAGATTTTGAATCTTGTGGAATAATTGAGGCAACTGCCTTGGAAAGAAGGACTTGGGATTTACACTTAGCCATACCTGCAGCCAAAAAAAAAAAAAAAAAGGAACATATTTCTTACTAGTCCTGATTCTGGTTTCCTATTTTATATTCAGGATCTCCAGCAGGAACATGTTGTCTCTGATTTATGATTCGCACATTTTTATTGGTCATGGTCTTTCAGAATAATTCACAGCTAAAGCAATTTTTGGGGCATCCAAAAGAGCAATGCTTAAAAATAAAATTTCCATGACCTGCAGTGATTTAGTACCTGGCACAAATCCTAACCAACCCTAAACTCAGCAATAAATAACTTACAAGAACAGCTTTCTTACTGTGGCATTACTTCCTCCCCTAGTGAACAAATAAAGGGTCTGACTCTGCATTCCACACTCAGGCAAAATTTCTGTTGATGTTAGTGGAACTTTCCCCTCAGGAGTTTAAAGTCCGGTCTGCAGTTGTCATAGTAGTGGATTGAAGCTGCTCTGCTCTGCTCCCTGCATAAAACTGAGGTTCTCAGCTGGCTCTTACCTCCTAGTCTCATTTGGCATCACTTCCTATCATCCAACCCAGAACGGTTCTGGTTTTATCTGCAGGAAAAACAAGGCCCAGTTTGTGAGATAAAGTCATTTACAAGTTGTTATAGAAAGACAGAAAACTGTTCTTGTAATGAACTTCGAGAATTGAGCATCACAGAGTCTTTTTGACTTGCTTTGCGTACTACCAACACATGCTCCCACAAGAACAGACAGAAATACTCATTAGATAGTCACTAAATGCTCCTTGCTGTGCTCTATGTATAATACCTTCACATACTTCACACCATCAATAACTTCCGTAAAGTGCAATAACAAACTGCAAAATAAGTGTGCAAATGAAGCCTTCAGTGCCTAGAGCAGATCCTTTTCTGAGAAGTCTTGCAAAGCTCTTTTCTGCAAAAAAAAAATTGCTAGCAACAAATAATTTTTACTAGCACTGCAGAGCTAATGGAGCTGTAGGGGAGAACTCTGGATTCCTTTCTGATTCATGCCTCACAGTGGAATTGTTAAGTTCCAGTTGCAGGATTTTTTATTTCTGGTGATGATGCATGAGCCAGAAAAGAGCAGAGTCCAAATGGTTGCAGAGTTGGCATTCATGAAGGAGATTTCCTGGTAAAAACTGAGCAAATCAGACCAGAATCCACAAATATGGACCCTCACACTTTCTTTTTTATGGGACCAGTTTTTCCTGGGTTATGTGTGAAATTTGGATACTTGTATGAAATATGCATTACAGAAGGCTTTGCTGAGCTCCAATCCTGCAACGCGACATGCCTGGGCAGAGTGCAATATGGACAGCGAGGAAGGCAGAAGAACTCCATTCAATTTAGCTGCCTACCCATGTGCTGTGCATTATGAACTACTTACTGAGGTGTTATAGAATTCTACTTAATTAAAATCTGCTTGAATTCTTTTGTACAGCTACTTGCTATCTAGAAAGCCTTCCATCTAGCTTTTTTTTATCCTTTCTCAAAGGAAATTAATTTTTTGACATCTTTTCCAGTCCAGTAGATCCTTAGCAGAAGTGTCAAGTGGTCTATTGACTGCTTGGAGTGTTGGGGCTGATTCTATCAGGTGCTTTTACACCATGGTGTACTAAAGGACCTAGTACACAGGAAGCTGTTTACACCCAGAACCAGTTGCAGAAAAACTCACCTAGAACAATAAACTATTGACCTTGGGTATCATTGCCCTGGCCATCAAAATGTACTAATGATGTTGCACTGTCATTTCAACTTCTAATTTCCTTTTGACAATTCTTAGTACCCATGTTGCCATAGGCTTCCTTGTCCTAGTTTCCACATTGTTTTTTTCTTGTCAGAGATCTGGCAAATCAAAACTTCAGAACAGATGAAAGAAGAGAAACTAAAGAGGAAGTGAAAGGGAAAAGGACCACATGCTTTCCAGGGAATTATCTGCATGCGGCTGAGGATGAAAACAAAGCCTCACTGCAGACAGGGTGAATAGGAAGGCACGTACAGGAGGCCTGCTGGCCCAATATAAAGCAGATAAAACAATACAGCTCTGAATTCTGGGAAAAGACAGCAAGCTCAATTTATTTTGAAGTGTCAAGTAATTCAGCCATTGTCCATTTAAAACCCAAAGAAAATGCTTCAAGAAATGCAATTTGTATCACAGTGTCTCACCATACTTTCTCTTCCCCTTTCTTGTTGGCTCTCAGTGAACACACTGGATTATATGAAAACAAGATAGCAAGATGTCTTTGGAAAGTAGATGTAGAGAAAAATTGATGCAGTAGACATAGAATTAGATCTATGCCTCCCCTTGCCTGGGAAACCGTACATGTGAAAGAGGGAAATACTGCCCTAGCCCAAAACAAGTAGCAACCAAGCACCTGGAGTTGGAGGACAACACAAACAAATGTGAATGGGATATCAAAAGACATAAGGGATGAAGTTTCTTTGTCTCAGTTACTTTAATATTTTTGAGAGTGGAAGGGGGAGATGAGCGAGCAAGGACTCAGAGGTGGGAATAGGAGAACATGTCTTGAAATGGTCTGAGTGAACCAGTAGACAAACATGAAGAAGGACAAAGGATTGGGTAAAGAGTTTCACAGTGTGTCAGAAGCACAAATAGAAGTTTTCTGCAGGGTGTAGGAGAGAAATGTTTGAGGGATGATTTAGGTTTCGAAACATGACTCAAATAGCTGGTTTTGAGCCCTTTTCCAGACCCAGGACATGGAACATGGAATACCCCCCACCTTCACATGCAGCAGCCTGTGCTTGCACAGACAAGTGTGTCTTCTTGGGCCACGTACGCCCTACCTTCTACCAGTGGGAGCCAGACAAAATTTATGACTGAGACATCTTTGCCCCCAAGAGGAGGGGATTTCACTTGGTCATGTGCTTAGCAACTTGTCTTTGAAATACCCATGGATATGGTGTTGACTCTTACCCTGCAGTAAACAAAATAAATGTCAGCAATGTACCATAAACTGTCCCATGAACCTTGGTCCAGATGCAATCCCTTTGCCTGTTTGTTGGCTAATATATCACTGCACATAGGGATGGAACCTCATCAAAGAGAAAGACTGAAGTACTGACAGAGCAGGAGCATCCATGGCAGAAAACGAGTCAGCAGGATCCCACTTCCCATCTAGTGAGATGAAAAGGTTATTGTTTCTGGCAAAGACAATAGTTTTGAATAGTTTTGAACCTCAGGAGTGTGAAAACAGTAAGAGATTTATGAATTCTTACTCAATGCATGCAGCCACCAGCCTTTAGCCAGCACATGTGAGGAGCGCAGATTCTATATGTGTTGAGAATGCTAGAGACAGTATTGGCATTGAGGAGGACAGCTAAGCTCATTTCTCAGTTTTTGTGCCCAAATTACATATGGGAATAACAACATGAAGTTGGAGGAACACAGTCAGATCAAAGGTCTGTCTAGCTCAGCATTCTAGCAGGGGCCGGTAGAAAATCCTTAGGGAAGATCTTTAAGAATGGGAAATGCAGAGACTGAGGCTCTGTTTGGCATCCTGTCCTGGCTTCCAGCAATCAGCAACTTAAAGGCTTTCTAGACCTGGGGTTTTGTCCAGACCACCAAGTTTAACAGCCACCATGGACTTACCCTCTCTGAATCTGTCTAATCCCTTTTTGGACCCATTACTCCGTAGCTCTGTGATAGCTGCACACACAAACCCAACTTGGCAACTACACACACGCCTTTGTGTGGTTGTGAGGATCGAAGCAAGCCTGTACTCATTAAAGAAACAGAAACTGTAAGAAAGCCTTGCCCTTAAAAGCCTTTCTTCCCTCCAACTTTTGAATCTAGTTTCCTGGCTCCTCGGGGCACTTCTTACTGTCACCCCTGCTTTCTTCCTCCTCTAAACCCTTCTGGAGGCAGATGTTGCAGGAAGCCTGGGCAGTGAAGTGGTCACTGTTATGGAGCAGTGATGATGAGCAGCTGCTCAGCACAAGCGGCACTGCTGGCAGAGAGCACGTCAGGGGCTTGTTTTAAAGTGGTCCTGACACTTTATTTCACACAAGGGGAGGTGGGCTGAGGATGATCCATATGAGCCTAGTAAAGCCAGGTCATACCTCATCTGAATGCTATAGCAAATAGCTCCCCGAGGGCCAGATTTTTTTTCTACAGCATTTATGTGCTCCACTCTTCCTGAAGACCATGGGAGAGGGGGAACTAAGTCCCTTTAAAATCCATCCCTTTGGCTTTGCTACTGGAGTCCCCATATCCCTAACAAGTTACCTCATCTTGAGAGACTGGAGGAGAGGTGGAAGCTGTGGCTTTGTTTGCTGACTTCAGATTGTATCTGGTCCCTGTCTGTTTCTAGGAAAAAGAATTATTATTGCCAATATCAGTGGAAAATTACACTCCAGGCTGGTAAGACTGTACAGTAGTAACGGGATTTGGGAATGGGGATTTATGCTAGTACTAAACTCAACCATAGCTAAAGGGCATCACTAGTAGGATCCCACTACAGTGAGCCATGCTAAACACCAGATTTCCAATTTTGCAGTATGTGGGACTCACAAGTTGAATCAGTTTTATAATCTGATTTGGCCTTATTCTGAATACTTATACTGAATACTGCTTCCATTAAGTACACTGGTATGGTCACACCAGAGTTCACACCTTTATAGGTTGATGATGAATGACTGTGAGGGTCATTTACATTGTGCAGAACAAGCCACCACCTGCCACTCCATTAGCCATTTGCCTTGCAGCAACCTCACTTCAAAATCACAAGTCATCTTCATTACTAAGTTTTCAAGAGTGTCTTTGAAGACTTTGGAGTCTTCTAGAGACATCATAAAATTTTTATGAGCTACATGGGGAAATGAGAGCAGAAGAGTCAGACAGTTCCAGGGAAAAAAGTGGATCTAAGAATGCAGACACCTTGTGCTTCCATAATATTTCTACCTCAGCTCTGGTCTGCTGTATGAATGTCACAAAACAGAAGGGAATTGTTTCCAGGGCTTTGCACTCCACTTCTTTGATCTGATATAGTCCTTCAAGCCACCTCATATGTATTTGCTGTGCCTAGTTACACTCCACTCCACCTGTCTTCCTCTGCCTTCCACAAGGAAATTTCCAGCACAATTTTGATCTGAGACTTTAAGCTTTTCTGCTTTTGCTATGTGACTTGTAGTATCTGCAATATGGCATACGGCAAAAGAAATCAGAAGCAATGGAGCAGCTCTTTCCAACAGAGTTGGATGAAATGCACCAGCCCTGCGAAGGAGAACAAGCAAGTCCCATAGGACAGTACATGCATAGAATCATCATAGAGTCATTGAATAGGTTGGGTTGGAAGGAACTTTATAGTTTAGTTCCAACGCCCCTGCCATGGGCAGGCACACCTTCCACCAGACCAGGTTGCCCAGAGCCCCATCCAATCTGATCTTCAACACTTCCACAGATGGGGCATCCACAACTTCTCTGTGCCAGTGCACAGTAAAGAATTTCTTCCTAGTATCTAATCTAAATCCAACCTCTTTCAGTTTAAAGCCATTTCCCCTTTTCCTATCACTACATATCCTTTTAAAAAATCATCCTACACATTCCCTGTAAGCCTCCTTCAGGTACTGGAAGGCTCCTAAAAGATTTTCCCTTCTCCATGCTGAACAAACCCAGCTTTCTCAGCCTGTCTTCATAAGTGAGCAGCTCTAGCCCTCTGGTCATCTTCATGGCCCTCCTCTGGATTTGTTCCGGGAGGTCCACATCCCTTTTATGTTGAGGGTCACAGAGCTGGATGCAGAACTCAAGAAAGTGTCTTGTCAGCTTTACCAGAGTTTTCTCCTGGGGTGGCTAACAAACTAGATCTGTTCACACTGAGGGCTGCCTGGAGATTTTTCTGGCACTTTTTTAACACCTCCTTGTGTTCTCACTTTTTATCTGCCAGCAGCTAAAGCCAGCTGGCTTAATGGAGAATGAATGAAAAAGAACAATGAAGAGTGACTTTCCAATTAGCAATGGCATTGGACATCCTAGGATTAGTGTTTTGTCATAATACATGGAAAATAAGAAACAATAAATTGCAGAAAGCCTGATATTGAGCACTGTAATGAAAAAAAGATGATGAGTTTTCAGTCCAGACTTTAGGAATGCCAATACTATGTAATAAAGGTAAACAGAAGTGTTCAGTGCTTTTGCAAGTCCCAAAATGGAAAAGGGTGAAGTGCTATTACCTATATTTCAAAAATCAAATACAGTCTAGAGCCTTTCTCTTTGGCTGCTAACATAAAGTTAATGATGAGCTATATTGTCATGACACAGTGACTGCCTTTAAAAAAGTAAAGATCCCCCAAACTTCAGTTTGCTAATATGACATTGGCTGAGAGACTATTTTAATGAAAGATATACAGTATGAGGGCAGGTGTCTGCGAGCTGGATCTGGAGCCATGAGTCAAGTCCTCTGCGCTGTACAGAAGATTTAGTGGTAACATTGACCAAGAACTTTGGCTCCCTATCTTTGAATTCATTCCCAAGTGAAGCACAGCACAAAGTTAAGCATGATGAACCAGAGATCTGGTAGTAGGAGACCCATGTACCACTTTGGCTAAGAAACTGAGATTGTGTTGTCCTATAAAGTCTGGAACAGCACGTACATAGGAATTATTGCTTACAGCTATAGCAGACATTTTTCTACCTGAAGTCTTCATGACCTTTAGAGACAAAGAATTCCTCTTGCTAGCAAACTTAAAACACTATAAAGTAATCTGTCCTTCCCTTAGGAAAAAACTTTAAGGAATCTGCAAACAGGAAAGAAAAAGCTGAATGCCATGAATTTGAAGAATTCAGTAGAGCTACGACTTCTGCCCCTGACACCTGCATCTCATGGTGATGGGTTCTGTCACTCCTTGAGGCCTGCACAGATCCACCTGAATATTTTACTAATGATTTCTTCCTTCCCTGCTGTAGGCATTCCCAAGGTCAGACCATATAAAAAGCTCATGGTAACGTGGTTACTTCTTGACACAATTTAGAACCTTCATTGTAGGAGCACCAGATACCTCATTAAGCCACATAAGCACCATTTGATTTTGCTCAAGGGGAGCAAAGAAAGACAAAACGACTTGGCAAAGGTCAGGATATGATCAAGAGAAATCTAGGGTGCTCATCCTCCAAAATCCCTTCCTTTCTTTAGGTCATTTGTAGAAAAGGCTCCATAACCACTCCCATGCCTGCTGTTGGGAGATAGAAGAGTATAAAAGTGCTCATGGCTTCTGCAGAAGTGGCAAGCACTGACTCATGCTGTCCCATCTCTGTGAGTGCACTTCTGCACTCCCTCACTGGAAAACAAGTGGAGGCAGTGCTGAGCCATGGCTATTATTATGGCCTGTTTTAGCTGGCCATAACCTGTTCAGATGTTTTAACCACATTCACTCAAATTCCAGAGTTCCTGATCCTATCTCATCTCTTCAGTCTTCTGGAAGATGCAGATATGAGTTTAGAGATGAATAGGGCTAACTGTGGAGGGGTTTATGGGCCCTGATGGGGCAGGAGAAACAAGAGACCTATCAATAGCAATATACTGGATCATAGCAATTCCCATCTCATGGACCAGCTTGATGGGACAGGGGAGGAAGGGACCAGGTGTGGTTGGATTGTCACAGCCATATGATGAATAAACAACTAGTGACAGGAAGGAAGAAATGGACTCGGAGCTTTAGAAGGAGATGTTCAGCTCAAGCAGCTGAGAACTTCTAGCACTTTGTTAGGTTTTGTACCTGGCTGTGTTATTCCATGTATGTGTTAAACAAAGCAAAAGCATTTGTGTCTTCTTGCATCTGGTGTTAGGACTACAATATCTTTGAAGGATATTCCAAAGAAATTCTTCAAGCTCTTCTATGATTTATGAAAAAAAGAGCTTTGCCTCCTGTTTTTGGAAAGATGATGTCCATGTGTAAATGACACAAGGGGAGAAAATGAGGATGCCATAGCCACCAAATCATTCACTTTTTCCTAAAGGGAAGAACTTTCACCCTCAGTGTTGAAAAGGGATATTGGTTTTGAACCTTAGGAATGTTTTACCTTTTCAGATACTCCATTTCTATTTCCTGCTCACTGTCTTACCAGGGCGTGCCACTATGAACAGGTATTTAAGTGTTTGGATTATTTATGATAATTACAAGAGTTGGTGGCTAAGCTGCATTCCCTTGTAATGCTAAATTGCCTGTGATCATGAGCATGAAGCCTCTCCCATAGGACAACCAAGTACTTTCTCCAGTTATCAATGACAGCATGTCAGATGATCAGGCGATAGGGGGAAGGCTGCAGACTTAGACTTCAGGAGGACTCATTTGGAGTCCTGCGAACAGGACATCCCTCAGCTGCTTTGTGGCCATTGGGTGATGAGCAAGCTGCTGACAGAGGAGGCCAGCTAGCTGTCCTTTGAAAGAGGGGTCAGAGAGTACTGCAGAGTGGAACTGCAAATGTATGACTCTGGGGTGAGAAGGCCCTGAAGGGGAAGCCAGATGGAGGATTTCCCTGCTCAGTAAATGGGAGTTGCTATGTGTGCATCCAGCAAAAGCACTCGACATTTCTGTGATAGAAGCCAGGCCATGTATGGAGACAAAGGACTACAAACCTTCTGAGCATAAAGGAGTTGCTTGAGTCCACTGAGATGTTCTTTCCTCAGGAGAGCTGGATGACCTCCTTCCAGCTATCTCCCTCCTCCATCTTATGGACCACGTCTGATCTTAAAAGGACTAGTAATAAGTGTGCTTTAATTAAGGCCACTGAGAATTATTGATTTTACCCTTGGGAAAGAGAGTAGGCATTAAACTGAAACAGAAAGAAAGAAATTCCCAATATTCAGTAAAATTAAACAATTAATTCTGTCTGACTGAAACATTTGAAGTGACCCTAAACAAATGCTTTCCTTCCATTGCCTTGGGTCTTTAAAAAAAAGCAAAGACAGTCAAAGGGGAAGGCTAGATGTCCTAGCCAAAGCTATCAAGAGAAATGATGCCTTTCTCCTCACTTTGTGGCTGAAGGACTTAAGCAATAATGAGGGGGCCATCTTGCCTGGGAGGTGTACAAATGGGCTTCAAACCTTTGGTCAGCTCAGTTCAAACTAATGAACTTGCATTGACATGAGAAGATGAGAGGTAGTAAATGAAGTAAATGTATAATGAGGAGAACTTGAGACTGGAGCTGAAGGAAGGGAGATCCAGCTGTGGACAGACAATACACATCTTCTTTTGCCTGACATTGTGAATGACCAAAACCCATTAATGAGTCAGGACATCTTCGATGAGGATGCTGGGGAGAACATCCTGATTATGGGGAGATTCAGCTGGGGAGTCTGCGGGCAGAATCATGAATCAGGCAGCAGGGGTATATGAATCTATTGCCTTTGTACTAGGTAGTTCGGGGAAGTTCCAAAAACAACCCCTCTTTGCAAAAGGGGCCCAAGTTCCCCCAAGAAACCAACTTCTTCAGATGGAAATGATTTGTATCAGAAATGTCAGCATGGAGCATAAATAATCTTGGTGGCCACCCAGTGTTGACTTCTGACAAAATAAAAGTGTGTTCAGTCCCACATCTCCAAACTTATTCCTTTTATTAGCATTGCCACGGGTACAAAATGCAGGACAAGCATAACATGGGAATGTAGTGGGCCTTGGAATATACAGTCTGATGGCACATCCATTACCTAGACTCACTGGCTGCTAACTGTGTCATTTACTTGGGCTGCTTGTTCTGCCAAGTCCACGTAAGTCATCAGTAGAAATGCAAACACATTTCCAATTTTTTACATGAATTACAGTTACGGCACAGGCTTTCTTATATTTTGCAGAAAATTCTTTTTTTTTTTTTCATTTTGTACCCAGCAGCTTTCCTCCTACACATCATGCAGACAAATAAACAACCCTACAATCTAGCCAGGGAGGTTAGCAGGCTTGATACCGTGCTGTGTCTAACTGAGCCAGTCCTTTACATATGTTATATATTCACCTTTTCTCTGGCATCTGCATTGCACTTGGGAAAATACTCGCACGCAAAGGGATGGGCTCTGGGGAATGGAGAAACATTATCTAGCACGGGAATACTCAATTAATTTTCAGCAAGCAACTTTTATAATACATAACATACACTTAACATAATACACTTTGGTCTTGTGCCAGAGATTCTAAATGATTAGGCTGTATCAATTTACTCTTGAAACACTGATTAAAATCTCAAAACTTTCATAGCAAATGATGCATGAACCAGAATCTGTAATGTGATGATTGAAATATTGCAATGTCACAGATTCATCACACAGCCTTTCCAAATCCACTCTCAGTTTCAGCTGGCCCATTAAATGTTCTACTCACACGTCCTAGTGATTGGTTTTTTTCTCCTCCTCTGTCTCTCCCTCCCCAACCCTCTGCCTCTTGGAAAGATAATAGCCAGGCCTTAATTGAAGCAAACAGGTCATTAAAATAGTAATTTTGTAGACATTTGCAATGACAGACATTCATTCACTGCCAAAGACAAGTAAAGAATCAGGGCTGGATATTCCATGCACATTAATTCTACCATAGATCAAATCAAAGTTAAACATCTTCCTCACTTCTTACAGTGAGAAATTTCCATTTGGAGCAGAATCTAAACAAAGAAAAAATGAAAAATAACTATTCAGCTCTTGTCCTGTGAATGGTGCCCTAGCCTTGAAGCAGGTCTTAACAAATGGTGTCACAACTTCTCCAATGAGAAAGAAGACTCTTATCTCCTGTTTCTTGGTGCACAGTCACATCTCATCATTTGTTGCAGATAAGAGAGGTCAAATCACCCCGATTACTTTTACAACCTCTCTGTAGGACAACTCTCATCACAGTGTCACTAAAATGCACTTAGTTCTCACTGGAACCCAGAAACTCCAAGCAAAATAGCCTGCTGCATGAAGTGCATCTTCCAAAGATGATGTCTGACCTAGGAACCATTGTACAAGAGCTTTTGTGAAATGATACTTTAGCAGCAAGCCAACACTATAAATCTAATATTGAGTGTCTAATGTCTGTAAAGATAAGTGCACTTGGACTTCTTCAGACTGTCAGCTACAGGTCCCTTCTTTAGCTCTCCAGCTGCAGTGTCTCCAGGGAGATGTGTGATTCAGACAGTCTGCTGGTGAGGATGTCCTGACCTGCTCCAGTAAAGGAGAGCAGCCATCACCCTGAAGGTAGGCATCTGAGCTTGGACTCATCCCATTTAACTTCAGGCCAAGTTGAGAGTCATCACACTAGGACTTTTCCCCAGAATCTGTAGAGAGATACAGCACCAGCCCCTTTGTCGACACTCAAATGAAGACATGTTTCTGCACCCAGTGACCCTGGAAGGAACTGCTCCTAAGTAAGTGTTCAGATAAATGCCTAAAATCAGATGAGATGACCAGGACCAGGAACTTGCCTGGTATAGCTGCCTCCACATGAACTGCCTATGTGCTTAACGCCAAGGCCAGTGGCATGTTAGGGCCAACATGCCACACCATGACTGGCATCACATTAGCATCTTAGGATGGCAAGAACTGGGGCCCTGGGGACATGACCTCTGCTCCAAACATTTTAGGGTTGCATCAGGGAGGGAGAAGTCAGAGGAAGAAACACATCATCATTTCAAGATCCATTCAAGCGTAGATGCCTCACTAGAACCAGTGGCAGTGACCCAAGGGCTCCCCTCCTCCTAGCTGGCAGTGCTCTCCACTATGCTTTTGGCATGCTTGAACCCATGTCCAGGAGCTTTCCCGGTCCATCACACGCCACCATTAGGGGACAACTTCTGTGTTCTTTTCAGGGCTTTTACTCCACTCCAGCTCAAACCCTATGTATGCAAGGAGGAAAAAAACCCAGCAGAATGAGATCATTTTCTCTTCTCATCTCAGACATTCAGCCTGCTAGCCAGGAATAGCCGGAATAAAGCAGGGAAGCTCTTTTTCCATAGCAAGCCATCTGGTTGACATAGACTCACACTGATGCTAATCTGTTGGTTTCTTTCTTTTTATTATTTTTTTTTCCTGAGGAACACTTCATCTGCAGCTGTAAATTCAGACCTGCTCCCTCTGTGTGCGGAGCATTCATTTTGCACACATATTTATTACCGCATTATGCCCTATTGTAGGTGTCAGGAAATCATTGTTATCTTTGGTGTGTCTACGTTGTTCTAATGTCAGGGATGTACTTTCAAATGGAAATTAAGCAATTATGTTTCACATGGGGAAACCTGACAGACGCATAGATTTTTACACCACTGGCAATGTCGCTGTCACAAAAGCAGACATTGTTCTCGGTGGACTGTCAAAGAAATATAATGTATTTCAAGAGCAAAGCAGGAGAGGGAGGGGAGTAAGAAGGGGGAATGTGGGGTAATTAACTGTGTGATTTGAGTTCATAGATCACAGAGCTGTTTAACTTCAAAATGCAATAGTGACATGACAATGAGGCTACTTAACTCATCCTTGAAAAGGAGTTTCCAGTAGCCTTTTAAAACACAAATAAATGCTTTCAATGCTATCCTCAACTCCAGTCTGGTTAAAGCAGGATGTTACTGCATGTTTACTATTTGTACTGCTCATTTATGAATTGGTTTACTTAGTTACCAACACAAGTTCTGTAGGAGCAAAGAGCCATTTTGGTTCTGTTTATTGAACATCAGCCCTCTAGCTCAGCTGGCCACGTGGTGTTCTTGGGCCAGGGAGCTGAGGGATCCTTCACCTGGAAAGAAACATGTGCTGCAGGTTGGTGCCACACATGAAACAGGGGTGGGGTACCTTGTACTAGTTCTCTGTTGCTCTGCTGTTGTAATGCAGCTCACAGTGCTGGTCTAGAGCCCTGTGCAGCACAACCCGCCTTCCCTCCTCCTCCCACCTCCCCCTAGTTATTTTTGGTTTGTTACGGGCTTTATTCAGCAGTCTTTTGTGTAACTCTCTTCTGCCCTTGGTCATTAGCTTCATACTACTCCCTCGGGTGTAATAGACCAACAGCAGTCCAAAGTCAGCAGCCAGTGAGCTCAGGCAGAGGGCTGTTCTCATGCCCAGTTGAAATCGACAGGAGTCTGGGGCCCAAGGAAGAGAATATCTTTGAAAATGAAGTATTTTTTAAATGTTTCAATGAAACACCAGTAAACAAAAAGGTCTCTTAAGAAGCACAGCAGTGTATGTCAATAACTAAAGCTCCAGTTAAATGGACAAGATCAAAAAGTACTTAGGACTGCTCAGGGAGAATTTATTTGTTTAATGGATATTTTGGATGGACAAATCCTGTAGCCCTCACTACAGCAAAATTCTTACAACTGAGATTAGAGAGGAACAACCAATGATCAGGACTTCTGAAAGACAAGAGCTACATGAATATAGCTGAGGAAATGGGTGCTGCCTCAAGGACCTCATATTAAAAATACAAAGCATCACAGAACCACTGAGGCGGAGAGTGGAAGTGGGGGGAAAGCAGAGATTTTTATCCTTTCTGCCCTCCACGAGGCAAAAAAGGTATATATATCACCCAAGTCTCAGTGGAGTTTTGAGCAAACCGAGAATTATTCTAGACTTTTCAGATGCCAGCCTGGGTTTTTAAGCACCTCCTCTGGTGAGTCAGGTCACCTTTATCTGTGTGAGAGGAGAATAAAGCCCACAGCTGTTAGTTTGGGTCCAGCTGGCTGCAGGTGTCCCGGGTCTGCTGCTCCTAAAGAGGCAAAGCAGAAGCACTTGTTGGCACCTGGACACCTCTGATGAACACGAGATGATCCTGCCCCATCTTCACAGCCCAAGGAGCCTTAGTGGGCAACTGTGTATTCTGCCACTCATAGCCTTCAGGCTGGGAACAAGTGTTGATGTAATTTGCTTCAGGACATGAACCCTTCTGTTTTGTCTTGTTCAGCTCCCTGCTCACTTTTCCTGCCTACTCCATGACCCTGGTCACAGGCTCTGTTTTTAAGTCTTTTCTTGGTCCCCTAGAGAAGGCATCTCCTGTTCATTAAGACACACCCCTCCTCATTCTTCCTCCTGTCTCATTTATTTAATTCTCAGTTCCCTGCAGAAGATAAACCAGAAGCAACCTGGAAGCGCTCCTTGAAGAGATTGAAGATCACCAAGTGCTGCTGTAATACCAGTAGATTAACACCACATGGCTTCTCCAACAAGAGGCAAAAATCAACATCCCACAGATTAAATGGGAAAAATGAACCAGCAAACCCACATGACAGAGCTCCCTGACAGTGCAGAAGAGGCATCAGAGTCAGCATCAGCTGGGCTTCTGTCAAGCAAGGCTGGGGTGGAGGGACACATGCTCTTTTTCGCCCTCTGCAAATATACATTTTACAGCAACTTGACAAAATGCCCAAAATGTTTCCTAGGAATATTTGCAGCTGTTAGGGTGCTAAAGAAGAAAAACAAGTTAGTGACAGTGTCAGGACAGTGGGCAAAAAGCAATCCATGCAGCGCTGCCAAGCGTAGGTGTAAAGAGCACAGGCCATCCCAGGAAGCAATGAGTGTGAGAAAAAGGCATGGTGTGGGCCCAGTGCACTCCTGATGGAACACCCAAACCATGCACAATATTGTGGCCAACAGGGAGGATGTGATTCTAGGATATCGAATTGTAAAATCCAGAGTAGGACCCAGATTTTGAAAAATTCAAAATTGAACAAAGAGAAAATAAGTTTTACGATGAAAGACTCCAGCCTATTCAACTTTCCCCAAAAAAGCTAAAGGGTGACAGCCTGGGGTACAGAGGGTGGTTATGTTCTCCAACTCACAGGAAAAAGAAAGCCAGCCCACCTCTCCCACAGAGAAGCTTCACACACCCAAACAGCTCCTCCACACAGACACTAATCCTTTTCGTCTCTTCATCTTCCCTGCATTGTTCCTGAGCTTGTATCAATCCATCACAACTCTCCACCTGGGCAAACTGTCCCACCATGTCTGTTATTCTAATGGTGCCAGAGTGTCACAGCTGCATGCAGACCTCTAGTTCCTTCTGCTTGTTTCCCAGACTGACTGTAATTGTGTAGTTATACTTGGCGCAAGCGTTCCTTTGCTCTGCTTTATCATTTATGAAGTCTTCCTTTTATCCAACATGATTTTAGAGCCCCTGACTTTGACTTGGCACATTGCTACCCCACTTAACTGAGTCATCATTGTTGCCTCCCTCCTCTGTCCTTCCTAGTTCAGCTCTCCTTTCCACATAGGTCAGCAACCTGGTAAGGAGAGCTGGGTTGGAAAAGATGCTTTTGCTCCACTTTGTCAGGTGGATCCCACCTCTCCCTAGCAGGTCTCAGTCCTCAGAGTGGGTTCCATGGTTGCAAATGTCCTGTTGACACCAAGTGTGGAACCAGGAGCTGACCCATTGGAGTTTCTCTCCAAGCCCTTCCCTTCACTCATGGAGACCAGGTATTGTGAGCATAATGGCTTAGGTTCTGCCAACCTGAAAACATGTTAATACACACTGTTAGTTTAAGCACAATGCTTCCAAACCCGGGACAGAATTTAGCTACACAACTCCCTTTCTGCTCAATAGGATTTGTGTGGTTACATTTTGGCAGAGTTGAAAATACTCACACACACATAGAACAGAACACATGGACACAAGTATGATGACATCTGAGAATGTCACTGCTTGTGGTTATTCTCTAAGTCCACTGGGACAGGCACCTCATCTTTCAGTGGTCTTCAAAGCCAAGTAGGACTTTTTTGTACACTGTAAAAATAAACAGTCTTCTATGAAGAAATGCTGAAAAAGGTCCTGGAAAACTGGACACAGAATCTTTCTGATCCTTGTAACTGCTACTGGCAAACTCATTTCTGTGGTGGTTTTCTCTTAAAAAGGTCCAGAAACATTTTCTTCTTGTCATGGAGCAGCATGTGCATTCTAATGAGTTACTGGTTTTTAGTAGTTGCTTGCTACCTAGTGGTTTACACATACCACTGGCACAAGTAAAGAAGAACATTTACTGCACAACTCCCAGGCAAAATGAGAGCATGGAAAAGTGCTGAACCATGGCCCTCTTTACTCCCCTGTGCTAGCCAAGCTCTCTCTTCTCTCTGCCCTTGCTACCTCTGCTCCTTTATTTGCCATCTCCACAGAATCATAGAGTTGTTAGGGTTGGAAGGGACCTCTGGAGATCATCTAGCCCAACTCCCAAGCCAAGGCAGGGTCACTTAGAGCAGGATACACAGGAACAGATCCAGGTGAGTTATGAATGTCTCCAGGGAGGAAGAATCCACAACCTCTCCGAGCAGCCTGTGAGCTTTTTGTCACCCATAACTGCCTGCAAAAAACCCCAAGGCCCCTGTAGGAGATCATTTGGCCCATACTGCTTGCCATTAACCAATAGATCTGGAAGGGGAATGTCAGTCTCTTCAAGTCCGGCATATGCATATAGGGACAGTTTGCTTCGGAAGTAAAAACTACATCAAATAATCCTCCCTGAAGGTCTCCTCTCTGCCAAAGCTGCGCTCTCTAACCAGCAGGCTGGGAAAAAAGAACATAGCACACTTGATGCAGTTCTATGTCAGCACATCCATTACAGGTTTCACAGAATTATAAAACAGCCCAGGTTGGAAGGGACCACAAAACATCATCTAGTCCAACCGTTCATGGGAAAAGAAGCCTGGATGAGATTCTCTAGCATCCCATCCAATTGCATCTTGAAAACCTCCAATGATGGGAAGTCTACCACATCCCTGGAGAGGCTGTTCCAGAGAATGGTTGTTTCTAATGTAAAAAATTTCTGTGTCAACTAAAGCCTCTCTCAGCGCAACTTATACCTGTTGCCCCTTGTCTTCTCCAAGTGACTCCTCAGGAAGAGAGCCTCAATTGCCTCTGAAAATTCTCTTCACCATTTTTTTTTTCAATGGAGGAGGTCTTCCAGCTCCTCGACTATCTTTGTGGCCCTCCTTTGGACCCTCTCCAGTATGTTCACATATTTCTTGAACTGTGGGGTTCAGAACTGGATACAGTTCTGCAGGTGCATCCTGACAAATGCTAACCAGAGTGGGATGATCACATCTGTACCTCTGCTAGATTTCCCCACTACATTCAAACTTATTTCCTCATTTCACTCTCACTCAAGTTCTGTCACTGCTCCATCTGCTTAGAGCTGGAGCAGAGCACATACTTATGGCTGTGCCAGGTGTGAAGCACTTGCAAAGGTTAAAATCCTGTCCTGGTTGGGAGGAATGTGCATGAGGATTCTCTCCTAGTTTCCACAGATCTTGCAAGCTGTCCAAATACCCTGCCATTTGGTAAGTTATCCTGGAAGCAACTATCCTGCCAAAACCCAAGAACATGTTTTTTTGCTAAGCTTATGGCATAAGCAGACTCCAGGAGGACCAGAAGTTATAATTTGTGCTTACTAAAGGCAAAATCATACCATTGCAGCACAAAAACTGTAAAGGCTTTTGTTTGTATCTATTCCACAGGGCCCAGCCTAAACCAACAACCTATGACCTCCACCTAAAGAACAACTTCTGGACATCACGATTTGGGAGCCTGGGTCAGGGCCCTGTTACTCTGCAGCAGGTTGTCCACCTCACACGGTCTTATGAATCAAATGGTAATCTCACATTGCGTTTCCTGAATTTGGAGCAAATCAGTGTCTCCGTGTAGCTGTGGTCTCCAAAGAAATACTCCTGCTTGTGGACAGCATATGGGAATTCAAAGAAGTTCAGGTTGAGTTCACTGGATTCAGTTTAAAATGTATTTTTATTTAAACTGTAATCCTGTGAGCTAATAACTGTCACAACCTACTGTGATGAGGAAGGGAGACATAACTCACAGTTTACAGATTGAAGGCTAAGGGACAGAGAGCTGAAGTACACTTGGATATACTCTTTCAGCTGAGCCTTAACAGCTTAAACAGTTACGACCCTCTGGCTGTTGGTTGCTGTTTTAATTCACACTGAACGGCTGAATGGGCCTCACGCAGAAAGTCACAGCATCACAGCCAAAGGGGCAGGGGGCAGTTAACAGCTGAGAAACAATAACTGGAAATTAAGGGGCTAAAACTCATTAAAGTCAGTCACAAGAATACATCTGGAAAGGGGAGGAGAGGCCCAGATCAACTTACCTACCTTCATTACTTGCAGATAAAGCAGATATTGTCCAATTCCTCAGTGCTTCTTGTGTGCTGATGAAAAGGTTTCAGGCACCAGAGAACAGACTGCAAAATTATTGCATACAAATTTTGCCCTCTCAAACACAAAATAATAATTTGAATGGTAGGAGGGGGAGAGGAGAAATAATATGGTAAAATTTCCATGATTGTTTTAGTGGGCTGTAAGGGAAAACACTATGGCAATAGCACAGAATATAATAGGTAGGGTGGTTCTCAGAAAAGGTTTAAAATTAAGTTTATTGTATGTTTATAAAATAAGGAGAGAGAAGATAAACAATACTCACTGGAAAGTTAAGGAGATCTTGAAAGCCTGACCTACCCTTTTTAGCCTAGAGGCTAAGTGCAATTCCTCAAATACAGGACTGCCTCAAATTCTTGGGGACACTACAGTCCTCCTGAAGAGAGTCAGATACAAAGTCTGTGTGCAGTCACCCAGTGTCTAGGCTCATCTCCCAGGGCATGAGAAAAAGCCACAGCTCTGACGGACCATTCTTCCTGGAATATAAAAGTCACCTTTTCAGGATGCTGTTAATAACAGAGAAGCTGTGTAGAAGTACATAAAGACGAAACTTTCAGGTCATCAAAATGAGGTGGAATGACTCCGTTACGACTTCCTTAAAAGAAGCTTCAGCTATCCCTGGCTACCAACCTCTATAACCATTTTGCTTAGCTTCACCAGAGTAGAATTGATTACCAGATCAGAAAGTATGTCAGGGTTTTTTTCACTTTCATCCCTGCTAAATCAAGTTTGAACTGTTTATGAAGAACCTCTAGAAATGTCAGGTGCACAAGGAATTCAGAAGGAAGTAGCTGGCGGTTCCATTCACACAGGGCCAGCTTCACTCATTTGCAGGATTGCAGAGAACTTTAACTTTGGTTGTCTTCACAAATGCAGACGTCTATTCTGAAATAGTTTGTTTGGCTGCCCTGAAGTCCAGGGCAGGTGAGGCTGCACCAAATTAGTGTCTTTTGAAAAAGAATCAGGCCCTCAGAGTGAAAAGACAAAGGGTGAACACAACAATAATTCCAAATCAGAAGCCAAATTTTAAAGCAGAGCTTTTCAGTTTCATATTAGCTCTCTTCTTAAAAATTGATGGGCCTTACTGGGCATTGTTTCACCTGAGAAACCACTGCTTGCTCTGCAACTGTCTCAGTGTACACAATGCATTTTAAAAGGACACTTTGGAAAAAATTATGGCAATCTGCAATCTGACAGACCCTAAAGAGAACAGTTGTGTTCAGAGAGAGTACTAGAGAGCTCAGCTTAGACACTCGAGCTATGAAGTTCTATAAAGATGTAAAGCAATGGGCTGTTTTCCTTAGTCTTTGCAATACCTTGCAAGTTCACTTCATTGAACCAAGAAATGTAAATGCTATTTCATATTTAAATAGAGGCTGCCCTAGTGCTTTGTCCTTAGCACGGGTTACTTCTGTTTTTTCAAATAAGTGCTGGTGAGTGATGGGTATATGAAATGGTACAAACCTTACTGCTTTTCTTGTTTGGTTCTCATTAATAGCAATAAACCAACTTGACAGCCAAATAAAATACCCATCACCTTGCTTTGCTCCTTGTTGTCTGGATTTTATAAATAAAATGGCAGTAAGTCTTGCAACAGCCTTGAAGCATCATGTCAGCACTTACTATAGTATCATCGTGATACCAGGATAATGTTTTGGCAGAGGAACAACACTTCTTTTGTGTTTGATTAACTGTCTGCTGTAAAAAACATGCGAAAAAATTTGTCTATCGATTCTGTCTAAATCTGTGATGGATCATATATAATACATATATGATGATGAAGAATGTGAAATACGTAAAACATTACATGAATATCACATCGTTCTCTTTACCTCCACTCTCCTCATCCCACCATTGCTCAGACTCACTACCATGTTCAAGAAAATTAAAATATCCAGAGTAGATAGGCTAACAACTCTATGCATCAGAAATGGGTTTTCTTTGGAACATCTGTACAGTAAGGCCTTCAAGGATTACCCTAATTGCTTCACTGAATCTGTCTTAATGAACTTTCATTCATATCTATCCTAAGACTAATTATTTCCTTCAACTCTGTCTAAGAATTACTACCTTGTGAAGCCTAACAGTATTAGTAGCCTGACTGCACTGCACTTTTCTTTGCATCTCTCTGCGATATCAATGATGTAACAATCAACAAATTATTCCAAAGACATTTATTTCTTTCTCGTACACGAATTAAAATCTTACAAAAAAATTGAACAACATTTTACTGAAATACATCATTGTATTCATACATCAATAAGTTTTTAATGTAAGTTAGAAAAATAGAAATTTCATCTTGGACCCATATAATCTTGCAGTACTGCCTAGAAAATGAAGTTAAAATAAGTACCTCTTTCTTGAAGAGGGAAAGTGCATATTGCTTAACCAGACAAGCATAATAGTAATAAAAATAATTCAGTGCAAATTTCTAAAATAGGCTTTCAGATTACATTTACTTTCATGTATGATTTCTAAATAGTTAAAAGTTCAGGTTTTCCATATTCTGAAACAGAGTTGATCCGACTCAGTTGAAAAGAAAGTTGAATAAGCTATTGCCTTTTGTGGATTGCCAGAGAGGATGTAAACTATTTGTTTACTTATTATCTAGAATGCTTCAAATATATTCAAGTTTTAGAGTTTTTGGCCATTTGCTGTAGGTGTCTGTGAACTGGGGACACAGAAGTGTGTGTGTACAGAAGTACACAGTCATTATGTTCAAAATTCTGTAAATTATTAATTTTAAAAAGTTTTCTAGCAAAGACTTAGATATTAATGGTAGTGTGATAAACAGGTATTTAAGTTAAAAACATCAGACTGCATCTGACATGGATCACTTAAGGATCTCATTAGCATTCATTTTCTGCATGTTTTATGTAGACTCAGGTTGACATTTTGGTTGAAGCTCACTCCATAGAAAGTGTCTCTCACATGAATAAAAGAAATGATAATTACATCTTTTTTTTTTTACCTGAAGGATTACACACGTTTTGGTTTAGTTCCCAATACAAAATGTACATGTTATTTTATACATGTTTATAAGGTTTCAATCCCTTTGAAAAAAAACAAGTAAAATAAAAAATACGGCTTCTCCATCTGCCCTTCTGAACACAAAACATACCTGAAGTTTTAGCACTTAAGAGTCAGACTGTCTGCACAATCCAAGCTAGGTGACATATTCTTTGGATAAAATCATGTAAATCAAACTCAGCAAAATTATTTCAAAAAATGCAAATGTTCTAAAAAAGCCAGAATTAACTTTTTTCCATTTTGGTTGATTCTATGTCTGAACATTGAACTTCTAGTCCATAAAGGCCACTTTGCTGAATTCGGATAGGTTTTGAAAAAGAAAGAAGAAAACAGCATACAACATATTTAGATGTACAGCTCCTAAAACTTGTAATTATGGACACTAAAATAATGTATTCTGTTAAAAAATGAGAGAAAAAAAGGTAAAATTAATAGAAAATTAAGCATTTAAGACTTGCTCAAGGATGCAAGTTGGTCTGACCCTGCAAAATACTTAGGCAGGTGCTTAATTTTAAGCATATGAGTCATTGTGCCAAGTGAGATTTTATGGTGAACACTAATGCACAAATATTAGGCTGGCTCTTCCACTTCAAGATAAGCATGGATATAAGTGCTTTTCTGGATATGGATCAGGATGCTCAGCACCTAACAAGACTTTAGGCGCTGATCCAGCAAAGCACTTATCCACACGAACAACACTGCTGACTTTAAGATCACTGCTCATGTGCTTAACATTAGGCATGCTCGTAAGTGCTTTCCTGGAAGGGCCCGATAGACCAATAGTGTGTAAGCTATAAAATTTGAAGCAGTGTATGTTTAACACACCGCATATTTAACAATGTTAATCTGCTGAGATTTGCTTTTTCTTGGAACAGGGCATGTCTAACTTCAAGCATTTATTTTCAGAAAGAGAGTAAAAAAAGCCTTTAAAAGCAGCTTTGAGATTATGGCAAGTTAAAATAATATTAGCGAGTCTCCTTATGCTCCTTTCATTTCTTCTTCGCATGTCTTTTCGCAGGCATCTGCAAAGGAAAGAGAAAACCCCAGTCATAAACATTACTCAATTCAAATAAGCATCCATGTATTTAATTTTCCTCTAATAAACATCAAGTCAGAGGCAACTGGCCACCTGAATACAAGCACCACTGAACTCTTTCAGATTTCAGGTCTGAACACAAATTCTGCCAACTATGCTGCATTTCCACTGCTAATATTCAAATCACCAATTGTGAGCTCATAGAACTACGTTTATTACTTAAGACTGAAAATGATGTGCCAGTTTGACCCTTACAAATCCTTAAGTATTTGCTTGTATTTCCGTAAGAAGTTTTCCATGCCCACTCATGTCAATCCATTTGCTATGTGAAATCTAAAAAGTGAAAATAAGAGCTGCTTAACCCCCAAAAAACAACTATAAAAGCATCACAGCTCATCAGATACTTACATGAACATGTAGGGATTTCATGTTAACCCAGAAAAAGAAATAAAGTAAGACCACATTTCTATAATGGTGTTGGCATATTGTTTCATATGATGCTAACCAAGAAGAAATAGCAAAGCAGCACTTCATAATGACCTACTGCTACTGCTGGCCAGGCAGAGTAACTATATTTAAATCCTCATTGTGGTAGGAAATATTGTTTTATGTACTTGGCACCATATGCTCTTCGTAACTTCTTACGGCTACACGTTGAGGAAGTTTCAAAGTTACTAAATGTATTTCATACTTTCCTAAAGGGAAAAGAGTTTTTGTTTTCACATGAAAGCTCTAATGGTTTTTGGAAATGGCTTATTTTTTTTTTGTCATGCACAAATTCTTGTTCAACCAAAAACACAGTCACTAATAAAAAAAATCACTATTGTTGTAAGTTATGGCATAGCTGACAGCTGAAGTTAAGATGTGACACACTAAGGCACAATGCATCTGTGCACAGAGGAAGAACTCTAGACTTAGTCCTTGAGTGTGGCCGCAGATGTGAAAGACATAGAGAGAGTAAGAAAAAAACCCAAAATGTGGTAGTCCAGATCAGAAGTCAGCAAAAAGGTCTCTCATTTCTGTCAGATTTGTCCTCCTTCTGTCCCAAATTGTGACCAGAGAAGCCGGAATGTTTTCTTAGGTTCTTGAACTGTTCAGTCAATGAAAATATGCATTTCTAAAATTTATTTCACAAAACCTTTCAACTATCGAAACACAAACCCTTTAAAATAGCAGATTTAAATACCTGGAAGAGCTTCTACTCCGTATATGTTCTGCCTCCTACTTGTTTCTAATGTAACTCTCACCCATTCTTCATTTTCCAATCAAACACTCATCCCATGCTTGTCTGCTTTCTCAGCATCTTCTAGTGCTTGGAATTGGCATTCCATTAATAGATACACAACTCCTTTCTTATACAAAAACACTCCCTTACATATTGCTTAATGCACAAAACTTCTCCATTAACACAACAGTATGTGCCTGTTCTTTTTCTTTTTGTTTTTCCTCATAGTATTATCTGGCATTTCAGTGATGTTGAGGGGTTTCTTTGACTGTCAAACAAATTGCTGGGCTAGGCTGAAAGCTTTCCAAAATTTAACCCTTCCAGTTCACAGCTGCAATTGCTCATTTTAGGCTCACCAAACACTAATTATCAGAGACAGTAATTCCAATAGAATTCCAAATATTTTCCTCTATCTGGAATTCTAACCATACTGACTTCCTCATTTACAAACTACATCCAAGACCGCAAAAAAACCCACCAGTTAGAAAGGCATACAAATACCAGCAACAGCAAAACACCCAGCAAAGTTTCTCATTCATTTCTGGTTGGAAGAAAATGCCACAGAGCTCTTTAATCTAACAGACATCACTGTAATCCAAGTGTTCTAAAAGGCAGCAAGTAAGTCTAAAGTGGAAAAATGGGTAAACTCACTCAAAAGGAGAAACCCCTAGTTTCTCTGAAACTCACATTATCAAAGGAACAGGCAGATTCTACTGAGCTGAAGCAGCAAAGAGTGACAGAGTGTCTTTCAAAAATGGACATTGTAGTTGATCCACAGTAATGACTTAGTACTACAACTGGTGGATGAAACCAAGTGTTGTAAAGAAATGGCTAGATCTGTATAAATGATCCCAGTGACTCCACTTCTTTTTCAATTCTGTAAATCAGGAAAGCTGCAACATCAGCTATTCCTCTAAATATAACGAAATACTTTGCAATGAGGAAAGAACACAGAAAAAAGTGGGTAGTGCATTTTAAGTAACAGCCCTACCTCGTGCAAAACTTCATAAAACTAAACCTTATCTAAGACACTCATATTTAAGCTTCAGAATCCAGCTCCAAACAGGCTTTTTAAAAAAACTCACCCATTTTTGCCTTTAAATCAAACTTTCCCTAATTATTTTCATAAGGACCTCGGAACTAAACACAAAAAAAACCCTATATTGCTATGTGTTAAGAGATTTATCGTGTAAGCCAAAAGAGATGCCGTAACTCTTTAAGGATTAAAATTTATACAACAGGAAAATACCAAAACCCCTTAAGAAATGTCCTGAAATCTAAACTAACTCTTGAAACATGCAGCAAATACAACAAGCACAAGTTTGTTACAAAAAGCACTTTATTGCATTACACGTACATTGACATTTATTGCAATTCATTTCTAGCATACTGAAAACAACCCAAATCCCAACATAGACAGTATCTTTGCATTGATAAATTGCCACCAATGACACGCTTACTTAGAGTCAGCACTTAGACTTGTGTCAAAATTAAAATGTAACGATACCATCTTATTCTTGTGTAATACTGGGTAAAAAACTTCAGAAAGTCTCAAAAAATAACGCTCCTTATGAATGAAAGAAACTCATCAAAGCAGGGCACATTTTCGGTGGTGGCCTTGACTGGGCTTTCCCTAGAAGAAGCAGCAGTACAGTATGGTACCATGCTAAGCCTTGCTGCTCAGCTCACAGGACCATGTTAAAGCAGCTAGGCTGTCTTTGCGAGCCAGGCTGGAGTATCTGCATAGTACTGCCTGGCCCCACTAAGGCACAACAGCTCTGTGCCATGCTGCCCCACAGACCTCTTCATCACACTGCACCACGTACCCAGACACACCCTGAATATGCTATACACAAAAAACCCCTGGAGACATCTTTAGCTTGACATAATCACTGTATAAAAAATTTTCAAGAACAAGTCTTTATTTTGATGCTTTAGGTTTGGAGCTGAAGAAGGTAGAAATGGATTTCATCCCACTCTTATCAACTTTGGCCAGAGCCTTCTGTGCTGCAGACATCTTGGTGTTTGCCTGTTAGTGAAATGATAAACAGTTACATAGCATCTCCATAGAGGATGAATATATACTACAATCTCCTAAGTGCAGAAGTCAAGCAAGAAGTGGAATTGTATTTTTAGTATGTAACAATAAAGATAATATTATGCAGGCTTTGAATTGTAGGAGAAAAACCTTTGAAAACAAATTCAAAATTATTCAAACTGAAAAATACTTGTCATGAATTACTTAACCTCAGACAAAGACAGAAAATCAATTACAAGGACAAGGAGGTGAAACATCTTTCCTTTCTGCAGAATGAGGTATCCCAAATCAAACGTTTATTTTGGGATAATCCCTGAGTGTACATTAGGAGGAATAATGCATGCAATATAACAGATGCATACTGTACCCTCCGACTCAATCTCATGATTATGCTGTCAGCAGGCTGAATTACAGACTTGCATTACAGGTGATGAATAATTCACACTGATTTACTATCAAAGACTCTATGCACAGTGAAATAATGGGAAAAGAGATGGAAGAACTAGGAATGAAGAAAGTAACATTTGCAAAGCACTTTTGAGGCCACTGGGACAACTTCCCAGACTTCTACACCTAAAACACATTTTATGAGCTACATTTTATAGAGCTGACCTCTTTTCTTTCTTATATTTTAAAACAGTATGTTTTAAATCTCTAGCTGCTTTCCCTATTAAGAAAACTTTGCAATGACCTTACTTTATGATATTCCTCAATCTGCAGGACTTCACAATTACAATACTTGGGATCAGTTAGACCGTTATGGATAGAATGGAGATACGCAGCAACAGTATGATTGTCTGTGTTACTCTACAAACAAAACCACTGCCAAAGTATTTTAAAAAGAGTAGTACACTGTACAGAGTCCAAGAGCTATCTTTTCCTTCCCAGATTCTCTCATCAATGTGCTTCATTACTTCAGAAGTAAAACACATTTAATGTTAAAATTAATTATCTCTCCTCAGTTAATTCTATCTCTATGCTAAGTTCAAAAGCTATACGTATATAACGGGGCGAGGGGGAAACGCATATTTTAAAGTATTTATCACCTTCACTTTAGGGGGAAATCCTCTTACTTCAAAACTAGAATGTGCACTGAGTACAAAAAATTTTGGGGGCTTGGGGGGAGGAAGGAATGCATCTGTCACCAGCTGCTTCTCTTTGCAAAGGGTAACGAGTAGTCAGCTTTAGGTCACAAGACCAGCACAGTGGGCCTTTTTGGTTCCTGATGGATTGGAGGAAGATTCATTTTCTTTCAATGTTCAGAGAAATAAGCCAGTACAAGCCTCACAACTTTGGCACACATAGACAGGATTTATTTCTCTTCACATCTCTGTTGCTCTCTTAGGAATAGTACAGTGGCAGGCACTGCTTGACTCAGATTTGAATTGGCCTCCAAGCTTGCATTGGAACTGGCAATCAGTAAGTTCTGTGTTGATTCAACTTCATTAAGTTGACATAAGTAAGTGCACAAGCAATATTTCTAGGTAAAAATAAAGCCTGTCTTAGCAACCCTTGGAATTTAAGTACATGCTGCCATCTTCATTTCTTTTTCAAGTAACTGAAATTTAACAGTTGCTATCACTAAGCCATAGGATTTCTCATCTGAAGATCTCAAAAGAGATTTGCAAACACTAGCTGAGCACCTTAACACATGTGTCTAAGCCTGCGAAGTTCACTGGAATGTTCACTGGTCAAATACAGCCAAGCAGTAATAGTACAGAATAGTTCAGAATGGGAAATTAAAACTGTCACAGTCAAATTAAACCCGAATGAAAAGTTCAAGGAGATATAAGATACAGATATCAGATAATTTTGTATTTGTTTTTCTGATGTGTTTTGGAGGAGAAAGTTAAGCACTCTTTGCTAATACTGTACATTAACCTATGCTTTACCAAAACATTAATCAGTGCAAGGCTTGCTTACCTTTTTAGTTTTCAGATTGTCAGTGTTGAACTTAGTATAGTCTTCTTCTGGTTCCACAGGGACATCTGACAATTTCCTTTTCTGAAATGTTAGAGTGAGGAAGTTACTCTGTCAACCACTTTTACGATGTGCACACATGGAAGTTCAAAGCTTTGGCTTTATAATGTAACCATAGCACCAAAACAGGACTGGCAATCAACTGAAGAATCTGCAGCAAGAGTGGAAAATTTCTCTCTGCAATCATCTTCTTGACATGTGAATATATACCATCTCTACAGAATTCAGAAGAGATCATTCAGTGTCATGGGAAGCATTTTCTTACTGGCCTTCTGAAGAATGACTTCTAGAAATCACCCATGATTTTGATTTTGGTATCAGACTCTAGAGAACTTTATATGGAGCAGCTGTTGAAAGTTAGTGCCTAAAGTCAAGTAACCTAGACTCTGGTCGCCATGATCTCATGGAGCTGTGCAGCAATTCCACTGTTATTGCTCTCTGCCACCGTAACTGCATCATCATCTAGTCTACTATCTGTTTGTTCACAGCCTTTAGAATTAATTAGTTTCTACAGTTTGGCAACAGTGAAACACTGACATAGCTCCACTGCCTGTTTCATCACTTGAATTCAACAGTGTATTATGAATTTTGACTCTGCATGTGCTGTGTGCCTTCTAACTTCAGAAATAATGCAAGTGAATAGTTTTCGGCACTTCACATGATCAGGCCGTAAAAATGAATATTTCTTTCCATAAACTGTGAGCATGTGTTTAGTTTAAAGGTGAAAACTTTCTGGTATGATTCCAAAAGGAAAAAAAAAAAAGTATGTAGCATTTTACAGCACTGCATTTTTATTATTATTATATATCTGATATTACTACCCTGTCCTTAATATCCTGTGAAATCTAGACTGTGGCCTTCCTAGTTTTTGTGCCAAAGAGAGTGATTTTGCAAGCAACTTGGATGGTACCATACATTTTAAGATCCTGTTTTATTCATTTTGTTTATGGTGCTTGTGATATCTCTCTCTCCCCCTCCCTCTCTCTCTTTGGCACAGAAGCCAGGTCTGCAGCTTAGATTTCTCAGCTCTTAGAACCAGATCCAACTACGGCCTTTTCTTTTGATTTCAATGGAATCTGGATCAGCCTCTCTAGGAGGCTGTGCTGTGATTACATTTTCAAATGACAAACTAATGAATAATTACTTTTCTCCTCCTTTTGGAATCTGATAAACAAGTTTTTAAAACTTAAAACAAAAATGTTTGCATTTCAGCAAAACATTTGCTCTTTAGTTGTAGCAAACCCTACATGTTCTTTGTAAATGTCTCTCATCATCTGCCAATGGCCAGGCTCCCTATGCTGACAAACTGGACAGTATGACGATTACAACACAAGATCAATGGCTTACAATTAATACAAAGAACATGCAATTTTGATTTAATCATTAAATCACAAAGTCCAAACTGTACCCAGTTTGTTCTTGTTCTACAAGAGAGAGAATCTGTCGTTGCTGTTTTGCTAATCACTGAAGTTTCTAAATCTCTCCTCCCTTCAGAGTTTAACATAATTTCTAAACATGCAGTTACTTTACCAATAGGAAATACATGTTAGAACCTTCTTCTTTTGCAATAATCATATATTATGCCTGTCAGTACAGCTCGCCCTCATGAAGCAAAATGTCAGTGCAAGAGCATAAAAATGGTCTGAAGGACACTAGATGTTTCAGAGTACAAACATACCTTGCTCCTCTGAGATTGTAAAATAAAGGAGCATTTTAATCCCTGAAGTTGCAAAGACTTAAACTCAGCAAGATCATACACAACATGGTTAGTGCTCTGGAAATCAATCAGATCCTCAGCAAGATTTCACTGCCCAACAACTGAACAGTTCTAAGCCTCATTTCCTCTGTAACCAAACTGCCGAAATAAAACTGCTTTTAAAAATAAGATTCTCAGAACTATCCCAATGGTATAAAAGCTATTCATACATAATATGTAATGTACATCACATGCAGTTTATGACAGTTATTCTAATATGCTTATATAGCTAATGAATATCAGTTGGCTCCTGATGTATGCTTAATATTTCTTACAATGCATAAAGATAATTCTTAACTGAATCAAACGGCCAAATAACTGTGCAGCCAGAACAACTGTCCAGCCGCATGGAAATAACGTATCTATAGATATACATTGGAGAACAAATGCTATTAATAACAGTAGGGCTCATTTATTCCTGTATGTGCTAGCTGACATGCTGCTTAACAGAACAGTCACTGAACCAGCCAGAACTGAGGTTATTTTAGACTTTGTTTCGGCAAGTAGCATGGACATGGCGGGTAAGGCCACTGTAGTTTCAGCAGACACAGGGTGCCTCAGTTGAAAGTAAATGCAAAGGATAATCAAAAGTGGGGTTCTTGGTACTAGAGGAGAAAACTTAGCAAACCATATGCCTTGCTTGCCTAAGGCAAAGAAAAGGGACTTTACGTGTGAGGAGGACACTTGTAAGGTAAAAGAAAAAGTGATTTTGGATCTTTTATTTCAAACAAGTTAAAAAATCCTGAAGGAAAGAACTTCTCAGACTAAACAGTATGAACGTGCCTCCTTGCTCAGACAGATGCACACATATTCCACCCCCTCTCCCCCAAAAAATCCAACTGATACTATGTGTAAGCAGAATTCTACAATGAATGGGGAAAAAAAGACTGCCAAAAAAAAAAAAAAAAGGTTGTTTTAGGGGTCAGGTAATACTGGGATTAAGTGAGAGCTGCCAAAAAGTCAAGCTGAGTTAGACCTTGGAAAGGAAATTAAAACAAACAGTACAAGGTTGTTTAGCCACAGAGGCAGAAGGGGAATTAAAAAAGAAAAAGTGAAGCTGCTATGCTGTAAGAATTGGATAGATATTAAAGTTAATCTATATGTGGACCCAAAATGGAAGAAACCCTTTGCCTCACTAAATCACTTTCAATAAAGATTAAGAGGTTAAACAGAGGGACAGAAAAGAGACTAGAAATCCCCCTATTCAAGATAGAAGTAAAAGTCAATTTGCTGACCCTGTTGGGAGACTGCTTCAGAAATCACAAGACCAGAGGCAAAACCTGGCAAATGTTCTATCAGGTAGGGACCATATTGTTGCAGAATAGCCAAAGACCCATCTATATGTAATGATGGGGAAAAAGTGATAGTAGGCCTCAGGAGAATGGAGGTGGGGGGAAAGAAGAAGGTAATCAGGCACTGGAATGGGCTGCCCAGGGAAGTGGTAGATTCTCCATCCCTGGAGGTTTTTAAGATGACACTGGATGTGGTGCTTAGTGCCATGGTCTAGTAACCACAGTGCTAGTGGATCAAGGGTTGGACTTGACGATCTCAGAGGTCTTTTCCAACCTGTCTGGTTCTATGAGTCTACGAATTAAGAGTACACAAACCATAGAATGGTTTGGGTTGGAAGGGACCTTAAAGATCATGTAGTTCCAATCCCCCTGCCAGTTTACTCAGAACCCATTCCAGCCTGGCCTTGAACACCACCAGGGATGCAGGGATGGCGAGTTCACAACCTCTCTGCACAACCTGTTCCAGTACCTCACCACTCTCATAGTAAAGAATTTCTTCCTAAAATCTAATCTAAACCTACCCTCTTTCAGCTTAAGGCCATTCCTCCTTGCGCTATCATTACACGCCCTTGTGAAAAGTCTCTCTCCAGCTCTGCTGTAGCCCCCTTTAGGTACTGGAAGGTGCTATAAGGTCTCCCCAGAGCCTTCTCTTCTCCAGGCTGAACAACTGCAGCTCTCTCGGCCTGAAAACTAAACACAGGTAATGCCTACTGACTTATCCTTACTTTCTCAAATGTAACACATTTGTTGGTGACACAAAATGTGAAGGATTGCCAGAGGACTCAACATGGTGCCACTTAATCAATTGAAATTATAGAAAATAAATACTGTATAAGAATTTTAAGGTAGGTAAGAAACTGGATAAAAGGGAAACAAAGGTAAACAATGCAAAAAGGGATGTCACTGGATCAGATGGAGATTACGAGTGGAATGCCATGAACAATACCTACTCAAAAAGTTCATTAATTGCTAATTAAAGATAACAGAATGCTAACATTTTCCAAATGTTGACCACTAAGCAGCATTATGAATACCTAAAGAGTTTTTAACACTGTGAAGGGAAACCCAGGATACCTTTAAGACAAGAAGCATTAAAAACAGATTAAATGTACAGAAGAAGTAAAACGGCATGTACACAGCAGCTAACCAAACCAATTTCTTGTAAATCTGAATGCTTATCAAGTAAAAACTGCAGTGGAGAAAAAAACCCAATTGTGTGTCTTAACTGTTCACAATATGACTGAGAGCTATTTGGTACATCATGCATCAATAGAGGCAAAGGAGATTCTAATCTCTAATGGGACAAAGTACTTCCAGTTAAGACAAGAAGGGAAGAATGTCATCATATTATATGAATACAGGTTTTACAGAAATAATAATTATTCCAGTCACCTGCTCTGAAACAATTGAATTCATCTTGGAATAGGTGTAAAGAAATGTTGCTGGCAACAGTGCGGGAATGGAGAACCCATCTTACACAACCAAGCTGGCTTCACAAAATGAAAATACAAAGGTTTTCTCTTTACACATTGAAAAAACTAATGTTAGGGAGGGAAAAGAGCCATTTCAATTAAAAAAAAACAATGATACAGCTAAAACAAAAACATAGGGGAATAAATTGGCGATGAATAAACTCAAGGTGGAATTTACAGAAAGGTTTCTGAGCATCAGAGGAATGAGGTTATAGAACAGTCTTCCAAAGGAAGTAATGAAAATAAAAAATCCTAATGAGACTTACAGTGAAGAATGGTCAGTGTATGAGAGATTATCCAATACGGTTGTCTGGGAATCCATGACCCAGAAGGTCCCTTTAGGGTCCTCATAAATTATATATGAAAGAAAACCTATGAGGTCATATTGTGCCATCAACCTCAATTAAACTAAATAAGCAAAACACATATGAAAAGACTGCTGACCAAACCCATAAAATATGTCTCTCTCTTTCCCTTCCTTTCCTTTTTTTAAACAGGAACCAAAATATTCCTTATTAAAAAATATGACCTACCTGGTAAATTTCCTGTGTTGTTTTGGACTGGCTTTCACAAGGTCAACTTACTGTATCGCACCCCATGCTTGGCCTGGACTAGTTTTAACATTAATTCCAAGAAATTACCTCACAACACAATGTAACTGTCAATACCTTAATGTTCTCCTACCTTCAGTGGTGGCTCTGATGCTGGGCTTCTGAGTTCGGGGAGCCTGCAGAACAAAAGATTTTAAGTCATAAATTAAAACAGATGGATCGCACAACCTAAATTTTGTAACTCCTTCACAAAGGCTACTTTGGTTACCAGCTGCTCACACATGGCAAGTGCTTGCAAAAAAGCAGCTCACAGACTCTGTATTTACGATTGTTCAGCTTCAAGGGGGGCTTTAAGCTGCAAACTGCACACTTTTCCAGGGGCCACCATAACAGAATACTCTGAACAGAACTGAATTGAGAAGTAGATGCAGGGCCCCAGTGATATTCCAAGCAAAGACTCCTGCTGGCAGGGAACACAAGGATGATGATGCTGGCTCACCTTCCAGATTTAAATATAAACTAACACAGGTTAGATATGGGAAGCCAAACCGCAGCAACACTGAGTGACTAGGGAAAAGGAAAGAGGACTGGAGATGATGACTCTACTCCTGGTTCTGCTGCTTTTGCTTGATAATTCTGGACAAAATGCTTTAATTCTTTTGCTTTCCTTACTACTTGTTTTAAAACAGGATATATTACTCAGGGTTTCATGATGCAACTATAATAACAGATGTATCCAACTTAAATATTACATCTCTCCCTCAGCCCATGGTCCTTAACATCATAGGAAAAACAGAAAGGCATAATCTACATTTGAAAAATCACATTTAAAGCGTGGCAAATGTAACCTCATTGTGTCATTCACTGCAACCTTGATGAACAAAACCCAGTATTCAACAGAAATGACCAAAAGGACAGTAATGCATGCCATATAAAACTATCAGTTAGTTGGAACAATACTTACCCTAAGTATTTTAACAACTCCTTACTCAGATCTTCAGGAATATATTCTGATATTAAGCCATGGGCATACCGTATGTAATCTTCAGGAACAGGGCAGGGAGTGGAAAGGAGGAAAAAAAAAAGAACATCCATGTTATATAGTCAGGTTGCTTTAGCCATGTTGCATATGCTACCATAAAGCATAAGGTTGAATTAATAGCAAGAGACTTCTAATGGATACACTGTGATGCCTCTCTGTGTTGAGTAGTTTATGTAATATGACACTTGTAGGTTTATTTAAAAAGTAAAGACTTACTACACTCACTTTGTCAGCACATGTTATTAATGTCTGCTGTATGTACTTTACAAAAGCTGTTCATTTTCTGAGAATACTAGATATCCTGTATTTTTTTGAAGAAATTAAATTTTAAAAACCTGCAAAAGTAAAAAGCTGACTCAACAGAACATGCAGTCATTAATTTTAAAGCATCTGGATCTTACAATTATTTGGCAAGGGCTTCAGTACTAAAGAACATATTCTGGCTTCAACTGAAAACAATTAGATGAGACAATGAGTCTATTTCAAAGTCTTGTACTTAATTTTCAGTACTTTATAGAAAATGCCAAGGCCTATCTAAACATCACTGGCAAGATGGGATAATTATCTGTGGAAATATGAACTACTAGAAGCTATTTTCAGTACAGGGAACTCCCGCTGTAAATGTTTTTCTGAGAGATTGGGAAAAAAAAAGTGACCCTGAAGTCCTAAACCAGATCTTTTCCGGTCACGTTCTACACAAGCACTTACTGATCATGGGCTGGATTTTTCAAACTTGCTGCTGTTGAGGTTGCTAGGGAATAACTCCATCCATGCATGGGACGCATTAGCCAGAGAGACATTCAGTTAAAGTCTCACCTCTGAATTCCAACTACAACAGGCCAGCTTTATCAGCTCATATGCTTACACACTTGAAGAGTTCAGAAGCAAATGGTATACCAGCCTCAGGGTGGCAAATAACTATTTCTTTAGTGCCAGATATAAGTTTCCTCTTTTTTTCCCCCTTTCTTTTTTAATAATCTAAAAAGCCAGTGGAAACCAGCATTGAAACAGAAAGCATTAACAAACTGACACCAGCAGACACATTTCAACTATATCGACAATAACTTTTTAGTATCACTCATCTGCCCTTCTCCTTCCTCCACTGCCTAGACTTGTCAAGGATTTGTCACTCTCTAAGCCCACTTTAGGGTCAGGAGAGAACAAGAAATAATTTCAACACAAGATAATTTCACCGTAGCACTTAAGATGTTCAATTTATTGCTTAAGAAAAATATTCCTATCATTTCACTCTTTGCATTAGGACACTGAATGGTGAGTCACAGTCAACTGCCATTACATCGTATGAAATACAAAATCCATTCTGTTTGCATTTCTGCCTCGCCTCGAAGCAATCTTTACTGTCTTCCTTCACCTATTTAAAAATACCACTGTTTGCTTTCTAGGGAGTCCGTGTTCTCACCCTAGCCTAGCTTTGTTATTAATCTTCTGTCAAACATCAGGAATACTTGTACACTTCCCTTCTTCGTCTTCTGAATGAAATATTCAGGTCTCATATGTTAAAACTCCCCTACTTCCCTACTTGCACTCATTATATCCTCCCATATTTTTGCCCTACACCACCTGTAGATGCTAACTACATATACTCACCTATTTATAAGGTACTGAAATTTCACAATACCCTATGAAAGCAATTCTTTACAGAAATAAATTGACTTCCTGTTATTCACCTTGCCACATAAATTGCTACTACCTCCGAAACTCACCTACTTTAAACCCCAGTATTCCCCATTTCAATGCTGCTCTCTTAAATATGAAAAAAGAAAGGCTTTAATTATATCCACGTCACTGTAAGTAAGGAGCAAGGCTGAAAAAACATTGCAGATGAACTATTTAATTACAAATTTCAGAGAAAAAGTACTTAAGCATAGCCAGGATGGTTGCTGTCAGGACACTTTTCCCTTTCTTTAAAAAAATGGGGATGGCAAAAAGGATGAAAAGTTACTGTAAAGTTAAAGTCACTTACAAGTTTTGCAGCTTTGCCTCTTTTTAAAAACCATATATTACAATCTCTGTTCTAGAAAACTGTCTAGTTGCCTCTTAAATCCCATTTATGTTGTTTCCGTTGATATCATTACTTGGTAGCTCATTTTCCACTTTGTCAGCAAGCTGCTTTGTTTCTCCTTAATTTTCAATAGTATGAAGACTTCTGAATGTCTTTGTAATAAGAAAGAATTTGCTTTTGTTCATCTTGCTCTAAACTTCTCTTAATTTTCATTAACATTCAAAGTATTTACTCTGAGTCCATTTTCAGGTTTCTCTACAAAACTTCGTATCCCAGTAACATTTGGGACATTGCTTTCCCCAGCAAAAGAGTGACTAGAAGCAAACATGATCACACCAGACTTTGTGATAACAGGATTGTCAATTTCAGGGCAATTTAATACACATATTAAAGTCTTGCCCTTAATAATTACACATTTGTGCATTCTATACATTTGTCACATAAAGTAATGTTTGGATCAGGAGCTTTTTCTCTGTGACTATGACTTCGTAAGGTCCCTTCACCTTTTTGAAGAATTACATGAATGCTAATATGCTAATATTCTATGTATCCTAATAAAAATAACAAAAAGAAGCATGTTCTACTAGAGAGACACTTACTGGGTGGACATTCATATATATTATAAAGATGTGTCCTATTTTCTAAGACAGTCTCAATTCAGCAAAGCACTTCAGCATATATTTCACTAACAAAGATGTTTTCTTCTTTAACTATGGAGAAGTTAAGAGAAACCCAGATGAGACCTCCTGTGAATTACAATGTCATCTGATGAAAATACCAAAGAACTTGGAAAAGCCAAGGCACACAGTCACAACATATATGGAATTTTCAGCACAAAGAATAAATGTACTGCAAAGGCCAATTTCAATACATTTTAGTTTATAACCATTTGTTTTATCTTCCCTTATGCAACTTCACAAAAATGGAATTCATTACAATGTTTAGTTTTCTTACCTTCTTTAGTATCTGTGATCTGTTTACTGCTGATAAATGTACTTGCAAGTACCCTTTCACCTACTGACACATTGTTGCTTTTAAGTGCTTTCACTGTTTGATTAACCTATAGAAAAACAAAGAATGAAAGAATGAAATATCTGTATCAGTATCACTATGCACATGTTAATGCAGTGACAAAGCTCTTGTAATTTTGTTTCAAGCATATAAAACACTCTAGTTATGGACTGTGGTGAAATTTAATATACATTTGTAATGACTAGCATATGAGCTCAAAAAACCCAAAGAAACTAGCATGTCTTTGAACATGTTGCCTTGGCAACAAAGCACCAGTTTCGTAGCACCCTAAGATGAGCTGAGCTACTCAGATGCAACAGCCATGGTTATACAGGTGAGAAATACACCTGCTCAGAGAACAGAGAATGCCTGAGCTCAGCTGGATTGCAAAGGCAGTCCTGGTGGAAATCAAATATTAAGGACTTCACAGGGCACTGCTATACTGGATCCAACAGAGAGAGAACTGTCAGAAGAGGATATTTTAAACAACACAAACAGGTACCTGTTCAAATGTAAATATTCGGGTAATCATTGCAAAATAGGTATCCCCATGCCTCATCACTGCAAAAAGCAGACCAGATTTTGTGCTTGTATTGACTAATTCAGATGACAGGGTTTTCTTATATCACATGATGCATACCATCTTTTTCTACAAAGTGGCATCGTATTAGGGGCACATGGGCATGAGTAAAATGAAATTCACCTTCCTTATACCAAGATACAGACCCCATCAAGCTTAGCTTTCACAATAGTTTATTTTTGGCATTCTGTACAGACCTCTTGAACAGCATGACTGGAACAGGATGACAGCAACCAAACTAGGGCCATTCTGAGTGACTCTGCCAAAACTTCAGGAAACATATTTGTAGCACAAAACCAAGGCATTTCTGCCCAGCTTCAAGGCATGGCAGAATTTAAAAGCTGTAACACTCAAAGCTCTTCTCTAGCCTATCTATGTAGGGGACAAAGGAAAGGGCAAGCTCCTGACCTCATGCAAAGCCTACAGCAATAAGCTGACAGCATCTTCTTCCTCCCCACACTCCATGAATCCCTTTCATGGCAAGCCCCATCAAAAAGAGAAACATAACAAGTTTGTAATATCTCTAACACACGATCACATTCCCAAGTGTGACAAATTTACTGTGATGTCTGTCCTTCTTGGACAGGACATGTACCTTGAACTGAGGCACACCACATGGCTCATATGCAGAAACGGACAAGCTAATAACTATTTGCATTTTAAACATAAAGCAAAAGCGAAACACAATACCTTTTTCTTTAACCACTTCAGTGTCTTCTCTTGGCTATACTTATGGAATTTCTGACCACCAATCTCTGAGAAAACACAAGGGGAAGAAAGTAATGTCTAGTTTGGATTGCCTTTCCAATGCATTTAAAATCTCTTAAACTGTAGATAGAGCATGAAAGTTAATTTGCTTCTTGGACATGTTTGATATCAGGGCAATAAGTTTCAAAAATATTTGAAACAGAAAAATAAAGAGAATGAGGTGATATGCACGAGTCTGAACAATTTAAGAATTCTTTAATTAGGACCTAATCCAGCAAAGCACATATTTTATTTATTTATGTGTAGTCTTGGGCTGCCTGAAATCACTAAGACTCTTCTCAAGCCCTTGTAGTTTGCCAAACCTTCACTGCCCTATGTTACCAGGTTGGTCATTTTAACTACACAGTTCACAACACGAAATGTTACTTCCACAACTGTTTTTTTTAAAAAAAAAGCCCAAAAACCAAAACCAACAAAAAAACAGAAAAACAAACCAAACCAAAACATATTATCTTCAATCTTTATTTATTGAATTCCAGCACCTAGTAAGGGGCTGGGACAGAGTTACTGAAGAAAAACCATTTGCTCTTTCAATAAACCTTTTCCTATCAGTTCTCTCCTCTCATGTCACAGAGTTACTAAATCAGAAGTTTTACTCCTCTCCCCCTTTTACATAATCCAATATAATGTCAAAAGAAAATACAGAATTCAAAATAGTGAAACACACTCCTTGTGGAAGTACATGATTCACTTATGATTTATGGAGCAACACAAATTAACTCAATGATATAAGAATTTCAGCGAGTGCTTCCCCTGTGATAACTAGGGGTATCATGAACACTTGCTGTTCACATGTGATCAGTTATCTGAAGATATGTGAGTTCACAATGCTGAGGCAAAAGTGAGAGAAAATTACAAAGGCTCAAGGAAATTTCAGTATAAAAATTCAGTATTAATTCACAGAAAGCTACATTTGGGAAACAGAATGAGATATCTAATAAGACTTCACACAAGATTCTGGAGCCCACTGTGTTTCAGCTTTTTTCTTTAACAAATATTTCAATAAGTTTTTATCTCCTGTATACCATTCCCATAAATACCTACATCTGTTTCATGTCATTTACTGATACAGTGTCATATTCCAACACTCAGTTCATGAATTTTCCTTCTCCCCTTGCAAACAGCATATTATTTATGATTCCTTCAGCATTTCCTTCTTTGGGGTTTTATCTTGGCTCTTTCAAATTTCATACAAATAGTGAACTATTGTGTGCTCTTTCTGTATGCATGGCAGGGGGTATGGAGAGGTTGAGGAAAGCTGTTTACAAGTAAAAGTTTAAGTCTGTCTCAACAGTTGTAGAATAGCAGAATGCAAAACTTCTTCAGAGCAAAAATGGAAAAAACTAGTATACGCTTCACTTCATGGGAAGTTGCAGGTTAAGTAATTAACTGTGACATTGTTGGTTACAGCCTTTAGGACCTAGAAGGTTCTAAATGGCTCTGAAAGGAAAGAAGGAGAAAATGGAGAAATGCTCTGGATACTTGAACCTGCTTCTCAAAGGGCTAACGTGGTTTAGGTTCAAGTACAGTGAGTACAATTCGTGGATTCCTCTTGTACCTAAGAAAGTTCGAGGAAGGGACATCCTCCGGGCACCATCCCCAAACCCATACTGAAAAGTCATTCTAGTCTGGATTCCCAGGCAGACTCCCCCACAACAGCATGATTCAGAGTGACTCAGTTAGGGAAAGAGAATGCAGAACTGTGAAGCCATTTTCATTAAAACATGTGAAAAATAATTACACTGAACCCTTCCGAGATCACTTTGTTTGAAAATATTTTGTGTGCTTGACAGTTTCGACTATTAAACTCTAGAAACTGACAATATTTGAGACCTCTGAAGAATTAAAAGTGAGTTATGAAAGTCACAAACTGCTGACAAAAGGATTCAATATTGGAACGTGGATTTAACATGTGATGCACATTTGATATTGGTGAGAGTTAGCAACTATGTTTGATAATATGAGTATATATTGGAAAGCCTTTTGTTCCCTAATGTGTCTGGTGCCTATAAAACTGGTCTGAGACATCTGGAAAGATTGGGTCTGAGAAATACAGATGGAATATAAGTGGTTCTACAATTAAATAATATGTTCAGCGATCGGGTAATCGCTATGTAGACTTGGAAGTTTCCCTGATGTATTGTTGAGCAAACTGCCTAGAGCACATTTTAACATCCATTTTCTCAGTGTTTTCCATAACTCTGAAACTCATATGGCCCCTTTTTTCCTACCTTCTGGGAATACAAGCTTGGCAATATTATTTAGTTATTCTAATCAGGTAAGTTTTCTTGGCTCTTCATGTTAATCACATCAGACAAGATTACAGAGCAGCTTTTGCCTTGCAAAATGAAACAAAGAGTAACGCTCTAGAACTGGAATTCATAACCCTTTCTTAAACCTTCTCTATTGTACTTTCTTTCAATGTCTGAATTTAGTAGCAAAAAACCTGCCTCACCTACATTTAGTGAGCTGCAACACACACTTTTCCCTACTACTAAAGCAGGTAACCCAGAATTCAATTCACCTAAATGAATTTTCAGTGCCCTTCAACACTAAGGACAGGGAAGGTGGATTTTCTGCTAATTCAGTAAGTGTAAACTGCAAGTGCTCTGGGATAAGAATTTGGTAGACAGATGTTAAATGCCTTATGATTAAATTTAGAGTGAAATAATTATGTTGTAAGATTCTGCCAAGCAGAACAGAGCTGCAGAAGCCTTAACACAACAGATGCATCTTGATCTAACACTCTACTCCTTAAACAAGAAAGGCTACAAACTGGACACGTCTTAAGAGTTAGAAAAGAGTACCTTAAGTCATAATATTGGTATTTTTTACAGGCAATAAAAGACATGAGAATATGAAACACATAGAAGTGGATTAAACAGAAGGGTGATCTGTGCATGACAGGCAAGCAAGCGCCAATAGGTTTGCTGCCTAACAATACTCCTGGTGTTCTACAAAAACAAAAACCCTAAGAGCAAACCCCACTGTTACTTTGAACCCAAAACCAAACCTGAATAAGGAGAAAAGAAGCATGTACATGCAGGTACATGCCTAAGAAGATCCAAAAATATCATATAAAGCTGATGTGTGCACATGTGTACAGCTTTTGTGACAAAAGCAATTTTTACCTTACATTTCAAAACAAAGCCCAGGAAGTGAACATAACTCCTTTAACAGCTAATATCATTTTCTGGCAAAGCAACACAAATGTATAGGTGGACAGAATACAATATTGAAAATGCAAAAAAGCCAAGCAGTAAAGCATCTCTGCTACTGTCTAAGAGAAGCCAGTTTATCAGAGGATGCTCTGATACATAACAGCTGCAAATACAGTGTCAGAATGGATACAGAAGGTAGACTAAGATACAAGATGCCAGGTCCTGCACTTGGGTCACAACAACCCCATGCAGCACTACAGGCTGGGGGAAGAGTGGCTTGAGAGCTCTCAGCAGAAAGGGACTGGGAGGTGCCGGTGGACAGCCCACTGAACGTGAGCCAGCAGTGTAACCAGGTGGCCAAGGAGGCCAATGGCATCCTGGCCTGTATCAGAAAATAGTGTGACCAGCAGGACTAGAGCAGTGACTGTCTCCCTGTACTTGGCACTGGTGAGGCCGCACCTTGAATCCTGTGTTCAGTTTTGGGCTCTTCACTTCAAAAAGGACATCAATGTACTGGAGAATTTCCAGAGAAGGACAACGGAGGTGGTGAAGGGTCTGGAGCACAAGTCTTATGAGGAGGAGCTGAGGGATCAGGGCTTGTTTAGTCTGGAGGAGGCTCAGGGGGGACCTCATTGTCCTCTACAACTACTTGAAAGGAGGTTGTAGTGAGGTGGGGTTCATTCTCTTATGCCATATCTCAAGTGAAAGACAAGAGAAACAGCCTTGTGCCAGGGGAGTTTCAGATTAGGTATTAGAAAATTTTTTTTTCACCGAAAGAGTGGTTAGATATTGGAATAAGCTGCCCAGGGCAGTGGTGGAGTCACCATCTCTGCAAGTGTTCAAGAGGTGTCTGGATGCGGCACTTGGGGATATGGTTTTAGTGTTACATGACTACTAGTGATACTGCTAGGTTGACAATTGGATGTCATGATCTTGATTGTCTCTTCCAACCTTGATGATTCTGTGCCTGGAAGTTAAATAGCTCTTCTCTCACTCTGAGCTACTTAGCCAGTGTTGGACAAGTTGTAGGGCACAGCAATTGCTAAAAAACTTAAAATACTTTTTACTGCAAGTACTTATCACTTCATAGGAAGGCAAAAGGGGTTTTGCAGTTCAGATGCGCCTGTCTTAAAGAAGCTTTCTCAAAAGTTCAGAATTCACAAAGAAAAAGGTTACTTGGTCCTAATGATACCAAATATAACTAGAAGTTTTCTGAAGGTTCTTTCATAAATCTAATACTATTCCATAATTGTATGCTTATAGAAGCCCATAATTCCAAGCAACCCAGTCCCAGCAAAAATGTAACAAGAGCCTTGCTGCCCAGATTTTCTGCTCTTTGATACTTTTCAATGGAAACATGTCTTGCCCTAAAATGCAACTGCTCTACATTACTGCATAGGTATCATATCATACTGGAAATACTTAAAACTTGTGTGTCTAAATTTTTAGGAAAACTCACAGCTTCCCCACCCCACACACACTTTAATGTTCTATACAGCTAGAAAGAGGGCTGGTCTTTTACTCAGAAGGCTTTTTATTCTTCCAACACCTTTCCATAGCCACTCCCCAATTACCTGTAGATCACCTAAACATTTCTTCTTATATATACCAATAACAGTGGTTGGTTTGCTTCACATAAGCAAATTTCTAATGTTTCTAGCTTTTAATCTGTGCATCTCAACTCCTTGGAGGAGCTCTACATGCAGAAGGGTCAAACAGCTTAGCTATTCTGGACTTGGTGGTAGATTCTTGTACCTTCTCCTGTAGGTCTCCATCTGCCTGTAAGTAAATCTCCTTTCCCTATCAGGAAGTTAGCAAGCATAAGGAGAGAGCTCTTTAAAGGACTGCATACAAAAACTGAGGTCTTGCATCTTTTCAGGTCCGCAAATCTGTAAAAATTATGTAATGCTCCTTCCCCTTCTCTAAACAGCACATACTGTCCTCAAATAAAATAAAAGCCCCCATGCCAAAGGGAATTCTAAGCAAAGGTTGAGGAAACTATATACAGAATTGATACTTTGCTAACTTCTTCCATGTAGATTTTCTCCCTCATACACTTATGCATCCCAATCAACTTTTCTATTTTAAAACAATTAAGTCTTTGAGCTGAAACACACAACACCAAATCATGCAAAGCTAGAAAAGCTGTGTTATTCTTTCTCCGTTCACTCTTCTCCAGCTTCTTCCGACTTATTGTTTCGATCATTTGCAAAAAAGGGTGAAAAAAAATCAAATGGACAACGGATAACTTCTTCCATGCCAGACCATCCTACACTAAACAAAGAATTTAGAGATGTGAAAGTCAAAGAAAGTTCACAACATATACAATAATGTCGAGAAGCCAGCTCTGATCAGTTTATCATTTTTATGACAACTAGCAACAAGACTGCACAAGTATTTTAGAGTTAGAGCAGATACTCTGAGATCTACACGTTACTGTTCATAATACTACAATGAGTAGTGACTTTTAAGTCTTGGCTTCTGCTTTTAAAGTACAGCTGCATCCAGCACCTTGGGTGCTTGGAAAAGCGAAAAACAGTTTTTAAATCTATCTTGCAATGAAATGACACTAACAACTCCAGACTTTTTTTTGCCCCCCCCCCCTTCCCCCTTTTTTTCACCTTTTTCTTCTGTTACATGCTGTATGTACTGTTTAACATTTGCACACTTCAGCAGCAATGGGCAGCTAGAGTATTCTGGGTCTAGCACAATTTGATCAAGTGGCTGGAACTTTCCTTGTTGCTGAAAATACATCAAAGGGATCACAAAAGCATTACTATAATGTTAAAACACATATACACACTACACATATGTACAAGCATATAAGCATGTAATGGCCATAGTTTTAAAATAAAGGATTTAAAGAAGATCGTATTTTGAATGGTAACACATGACACATTCAGAAACTGATTACAAAGAAAGCTATAAATATTTATTTCAAACCAGTAAATACCTGCAAAATGCTGAACTCTTCAAATACTGCACTTAAAAGACAAATTTAAAACAACATGGGGAGAAACTAATGTGAAGTACAGCAGGATTTTTTGGAAGATGACATAAGACATAGTAGTCAGTGTGTGCCAATAGTGTTTTAGACCAAAACCTGTTGGATTAAACCCAGTGTCATAACTTCCATTGAAATTCTGCTTTTCCTTCCATAAAGATAAATCTCAAAGGAGCAGGGCAGCTTCTGGAACACAGTATTAACCTTTCACCTCTGCAAAGTCAATTCCAGTTTGGCCAGAGTAGGGATACAAAGAGATTTTGGCACAACTTAAATAGCCCCACACATGACAGAACCATCAAACAAATTTTGCCATTGCCAAACAATGTATAATCATTCAGCATGGTTTGGCACAACTGGCAGCCTTCCCTTTGGAAAGATCCTTTAGCGCATCAGTACAAAGAGTCTGTGAGCTCCTCATCCTTAGAGAGTGCATGGCCTCGGGAGCCAAGGCTGAAGTCATTATACTGCTCAGCATGAAAAAAACCCACTTGAGTATATTGCTTTCATTATTAATTAAGTCTATTGCTAGACAGTCAGAGGCTTAATAAAAGTAACCAGCTATTGTTTAATCACAATAAAATCAGGAAAAAAATCCCAAACACACAAAAAGCAAAACCAGAAAGTATTTAACAGTTTTTTTCTCCTTAAAAAGGAAAAGGCACAGTAACAGTGGCAAAAAGAAGGTTATGAGACACAAAAATAAAGCTGCAATAAACTCTTTCTTATAGATAACAAAAAATCCACATTTCCATTTAGTTTCGTGCCCTTTTTTCCACAGGCAGTTTATAAGAAATAAATCAGTAACTTTGCCTATGCCTTTTGATATATTTCAGAAACTTAAGTGAGGTTTTGCTACGCCCATGATAAAACAAAGAAGCCATTTATTAATTGCCCAACTTTGCGATACTTGATCATCATCCCACTGCTGTCCTATGATACAGCACCTCTACAAATACTGCTTCTAAAAAGGCAATGGTTCCTTTCAAGTACAAACTAGAAATGTTCCTCCTTCCTTCTCCATAGAATCCAAATTCTTCTTTCTTTTTCCCTTCTTTCTCAAAATGGCCAATATACTGATGCCTCAGAAAGGGCACTAGTTTTTTTTTACTTTGAAGACATAATTCTAAATTCAATAGTGCTAGAATAGGCTCTCACAAAAGGTCAATAGAGAGTCTTTGCTTCTCTTTAAAAAGGAGATGATTAGAGCTTGTTGAGATTGCAGGCTGACTCCTGGAACATAATTTACAGACCGAAAAACTTAATGCAAATAAAACAACTTCTAGGTATTGAGATAACTGTGCTTTAAATGCAAATTAAATTTCCATTAAATTAACACACTTCTGCAGAAATTAAGTCAGAAACTATGTTTTCTCTTGAGAATTCCAGTCAAAAAAATAAGGCAAGCTTACCTCCTTGTCTGCCTTTATGAGGTAGTAAAGTATCAAAAATAAGGGATCCATTGGTGTGACGAACAGCAGGCGCCCATCTAGGTGACAGACATGTAAAAGTAAGCTTAGTACCAAGGGGCACAATATATTGACCTTCTTAAGTTTTAGGATTTTTAGGAGTGTGAAGAGAACACTTTTTTTCAGTAAGTATCTCAATATTTTAATAAAATGGACAGGAAAATTCTACTTGTAATTTTACATTAAAAATACAGAGATAACTCAATTCTCAACCCTGACAAACCAAAGCACAAGCTCCATTTCAGGTCTTCTGGCTTCATGTACTCTAGAGTTTTGCCTTTTTCTGGACTATATTAAAAACAGCAAAATTGTAACTGCCCTCTATCAGCAGATTTGGGGGTAACAGAAACTTGGTTTCAGATACCAGATAGATTCAGTACGCTCCACCTCAAATACTGGGCAAGGCAAGACTGTCCTGGCAGAAGAGATAGCAGGATAAGAAAGAATTTCAAGAGCGAGATAAGTTAGAGCTACCACTCATCTGTAAGGGGAGAATCTGCATGCAGTCTCCCAATAGAACAAGGTAAACTTAAAGGCATCAGAAAATATGACTCAGTATGTTGCATTCAAAAATGCAAAGGAAGAACTTGGTCTCCCATTGAAACAGACACCTCTACCCATCTGGAGTTCATTGCAGGACAATGGTTTAGTCAGGCTTTTTGTGTAATTGCAGATAATTAGAAACAATGGAACATCAAGGAAATTGCCTAATGAGACCCAATAATTGATGACAATTTTACATTAATTAGAAAACCAAAAGTAAATAAATGTAATCTTTTTGTTTTAAATCACATGAATAAGATATTTAAAAAAAACAGAAATACTATTATGATGGCCATAACACTAACAAAGGATCGGGTGGGAAGAACGTGGTTTGGGCAAAGCTGATATCCAACACAACATCTGTATTACTGACATGATGCGCCACGTGAGGCAAAGCAAGCATAGGGACTACTTACAAACTGAAAGCTTTGACAATAAAACTGGAAGGAAAAAAAACCCCACTAGCCACTTTCTCAAAACATCCATTTAAATGTTTTCCACTGAACCTCCAGGAAAAGTTATTTTTGTTTGTTCTAGAGAGTTCAAACTCATAGAGGTGTACCTCTGCCCTTCTCTGCAGATAACAAGACAATTTGCTTTAACTGCAAACACACAGCTTTTTCATGTTGTTCTTCTCCGACCATTTCAGAGATGCAGCAGCCCTAACACTCAGGAACTATTTTCCCCCTTATCTTTTAAGGAAAACTGAGGCCATGATTTCTTAAGGCAACTGTTTCCCAAGGGCCAAAATAAAGGTTAGAAGGGGAGAGGGAGAATACAATGCGGACATAATTGGGAGCAGGGAGCAGGCCCAGTTTGCTGGCTCGCCCCCAAGACGGAGCAAGGAAAAGCTCACAGACATACTGCTCCCATTGCTTTATGTGCCTGCAGAGGATGTTTAAAAGTTAGCACACACTTTGGGATATTACCATTAAAGAAGGCATATGTCTGGTGCGGTTGCTTTTATTTATTACTATAAATTGTCTTTTTGCTAATGAAAAGGAACAAAATAAATATACCTTAATCTCCTCACTTAATACTGGTCTGTGGACATGCTGGCAGAGAAACCCTACAACGACATCCTTACTGAAAAGGGATTGTGAAAGCCATCACAAGCAGCTTACTTAATTTTCATCCTCATTTTCAGAACGGCAAGTAGGATCAGAGAATTGCCAGGAAGGTACAGACAAGCTCACTTCAGACAAAACATTGAGATTGCAACTTCAGACAGTAGGCCTATCTTGAGATCCCAGTACTCACACAGGGGACGACAGAGGTAATCAAAAGAAAGCAAGACCATACATTCCAATGCTTGGAGCTCTAACACACCACTTTACTTGGATAGCTAAGGCCTTCTAGCCTTCTTTTCTTCCCAAAGGATAACACATATTTACTTATACTGAGGACTTGCTGGTGTGATTGACAAGGCAAGCTATGTATTTTATGGGACTTCAGTTAAAATACAATTGAATTACTTACCTCTCCCCCTGCCAAAAAAAAAAAAAGAAAAAAAGAAGACAAATGAACATCTCGAATCGTGGCTGCCAAAGGCAACCTTTTAAAGAGAAACGACAAAGTCCCCAGCCCTGGTTAAATCCATATGGCAAATGAGTCTATCAGAAGGCAGAGATATGATGCAGCATGCCTCAAACAACTAGGAAAAACACCTGTAAGTTTACCACAAGAGAGAGGGAAGATCTATGTACAAACATTAGTTAAAGCTGGGGGGAAGGATATATTATGCAACTCACCTTGTTGAACAGTCTGACCTATAAACCAGGAACGACATTCCTCATGAAAAGCTTTTACTTCAAACAGCTGCTGTGCACCACTATTGAATAAGTAAAGGGTTGCTTCCCCTGTTGAAAAGAAATCTGGTTTATGTTTGTAAGCTTTCACAAAAATCAAAAGAATACCCGATATGTCTGAAGAATGTGCCTTATATACATAGAGACACACAAACATACATTCTACATAAACTCACTACAAAGAAAGCTCAGACAAAAAACACGATTATATACAGATGTTCATTTACCAGCTCCATAAACGAAACTGAATTTGAATCAATAAATAAGATGTGTGAATAGTTCATCTTACAACACAAAGCCTTTGATCCAAACCCAAATCAAAGTCACTCAAGAAATCAGCTTTTTTTCTGTACTGAAGGGGGAAGGTAGAAAATAAGAAAATTCCCTCTCCTTACATCATGTTTGTCTTCAAGATATCAGACTCTGGATTAGGGGAACAAGAGTGGGGTTTTGTGCATCAAAATGGATTGTGATGACTCAGTATGGGTAGACATATAAAGTGAACAAGGAAGCTAGAAGAACTTGCTTTGAAGTGCCCATCAGAATCTTGACAGTTTGTAAAGGAAAAGGGAAGCTTTATTTTAGGTTACCCCATAGCACTGCCGTTTCACATTAGTTTTGGGTTACAATGAAAGGGTGAAAAACACACTGCAAAGAGGATTGGCGTTTTCCTTATCTAAAACGGGAAGTTGCCAGAACCAAATGTGGGCCACTGAAATGTGGTCAGCTGAGTCCATTAGCTGGACTGATCTTGTCTTGGTTATCAATCCACCTTCAAGAAACAAGAGCAACTTCAACACAGCTGTCCTGCCCAAAGCACGTAAATTGCAAAGCGGCACTGATTTGCAGATTATGGGCTGGCTCAGAAAAGTCTCAGGGTAAGCCCTGCAAGCTGACATCAGCACTGCTCTTCTCAGTTGGCAGACAGTTCCAGGTGCGGAGGGAGGTCAGCTAAAATGGCCAGACACATCACTTTCCAAAAATTACTGATAATGCATTTTTTTCCCCTTTATCCAAAAGGCTGACCAGATGTTTAACCTCACTTCAGGATATAATTTCAGTTCTCTGATAATTTTTCTTTTGGGGAGGGGAGGAGAGGAGCAAAGACTAGATATAAGGGGAAGCAGAGGTTTCAATTATTAACATGTGCACCCTCAACAAGGGTCTACACCACAGTTTGATCAGCACCAGACATCAAACCGCTCAGAGAAGTGCTGACTGAACAACTTAAGACTCCTACCAATGAGCATGTTAGCCAAATCCAGTGGTGAGCTACAAAATCTTGGGGCAGAGACCCTTCTTATTGCCTAACAGCAACCCCTTAATTTATATAATGACGTTAGAAGAACAGTCACCACAGGCTCTCAACAGCAGTGTTAAACAGAAACTCCAAGGGATGGACAAAGAACCATGGATGGACAAATGTTTCTTGTGGCACTTCTGAATAGCAGCCTGAATCCTAGTTTATAGTCTTTGTAAGGGATAAAAATTCTGTCCTTTTTACTTGCCTATATAAAGGATCAAGCATACTTTTATTTAATAAAGTAGTTATCACAGATTCTATAATGTGTTGAGTCCTTCAATGCGTATTTATACAATATCTGGCATCAACAATTCATCTGTTAGACCCAAACATACGGAAAATACATTAATAGTATGTTCTCAGTCGTTCCATTTTCAGCCTCTACTTTTATAATAGGCTACATAACTGAAAGTTTATGCAGGTCTATAAATAAACTCCTGTAAATTCTAAGGGAACACACCCAGGCAATCATTGCACTTTAGGTTTTCCCCAGAAAACTTTCCCAAGATCTCAAACACAGTAAAACAAGTTAACATCTACGCTTTAGAACCATGACAAATTATAAAGCCAATATGATACAGCAGGAAATAATAACACAGGTGGAAAATAAACGTGGCTTTATATTCCCACTGTAAATCCGAGCAATCAAAAAAAAAGGTAACATGCAGAGTAAGTGATTTTACATTCTGTATTATTATTTTTTATTATTTCCCTCTTTCAGGAACTAGTTACTATATTGTGACATTAAAATGTATCTGAAGACTTCAGTTACACACATATATGCATGCAAATACACACAAATATAAGCAGTGAATTTCAAACCAAAAACATACATCTTAAATCTAAAAATAACAGAGTTTAAGCAAACTAAAAAACCCATCATGAAATACGTTTTTCAAACAAAATATGCTAACCCTTACAAAGGCTCACCACAAGTTTCTGTTGCAGTATCCCATACTCCAGATATTAACTACCAACATCATAATAACGGATCCTTGACAAAAAGAACAATTTGACAAAAAGAAAGTAACTGTGGGATGGTGGTGTCATTGTATTGCCTGCATTTGCTGGTCTTTCCAATGTATTTTGAATACAAAGTGCCTCATCCTCTACTAAGAAGAAAAGTGACACTATGACTTAGATCAGGAGAAGAAAACTAGGTTTAAAAATTAAAAGACTCAAAAAGCTTGGTAAGTATAACCGAATCACTTCTTCTAACTCTATTTATATTATAGCATAAGATGAATGCTATGAAGCCTAAATTTGGATTTAAAAAAAGTGCCCAGACTCAACACCCAATACTGTAAGAGCCCCAAAACTAATGTACTTAAAAACAGAACTTAAATTACACCCCTTTTTTGTGCTGCCAATATTCCTGATGAATAAACAGTTCAACCAATTAAAATTATAGAAGAAATCCTAAATGTTTGCACAGTATTAACTGTCTGGCATCACCAGCTGTATCTTTGGCACATAGGACTCGTACGATCATCATTATTTCAGCTTTACAAAATATGAATCTTTTGGTGGTGGAGGGAATCAACCAGAATATTAACTGGTTCCAGAACTTGCCTGTGCTTGGATTGCGCAGTTTTGTAAACACGGGTTCGCTGTCAGGTGTCTTAGGAGGGTCAACAGCAGCCTCTGTAAGGGGAGAGGAAAAAGTTGTGAACTTGTAAATTGTGAAGTATTTCACATTGGCTTCTCCAAGACATTCAGAATTAATGGGATTGACACTTTCTGAAAACCCACATCTGCCTAAAAGTTACATGCCTCAGCCCAAATTCATCCTACCTGATCAAGGCACCTAAATTAGGATTCCAGACTTCCTGGCACTCTCTGTCTGTCACTGGAAAGATATGCACCTGGGGATGATTTAGATTTTGAAAACCACTTCCCCCAAGAGAGCCTTCAGGCAAGAGATCTCCTAAGTTTGACAACCCAGTTAAGTGAGATGAACTGATACGCTGCCCTGATTAGTAACAAAGACAATGAGAATGCTTTGGTAAGTTAAAACAAGCACAGTGTGTACATTAAAAAAGTGCAAAAGGTAAAACTGGGAAGAAACTGATCCTTTAAATCTTTTAGGAAGTCAGATTATGCAGGTGTTGTCTGACTAGCTGTTACTTCTGTGAAAAGTATGCATACGTGTTTATATGTTATGTATAAACTTGAAAAATAAAGACTGCATTTAATTCCCCACACAGGAAAAAAATAGGCTGAGAGAATACAGCATCTCTGGCTTAAACCTTTGACAGTTTTTCTCTTTTCTGTGTCTGAGCAAAAAGAACACAAAAAGCAGAGCCACAAAAAAATAATTTCACTGTGAAACTGAAAAAAAAAACAAACTGCTACCGCAAGGACGCTGATTCAAGTATGAAGGAACATCTATAAGGATCTCCAGCTAATTATATTCTATCCAAGTTCTCTTTGTAGGGAAAATCTAACTTATATTTATGAAAACAACTTCCCACATCGCAGTGAAGAGCACCATGACAGCATCATCCTTCTTAGCTTGCACACTGCCAGTTCTGTCACAGTTCCTTTCATACAGGCATTCATCAGAGCAAGGAAAATTACTGAAACATTTCACATACATAACCAGTATCGAGACTCCAGAGGATGGACTGACACGGATCAGGCTGATGTTTGCACTATAGTGCTGCTGAGGAAAGCAGAGAGGAGCAGCAGAGGCAGGCTGAGTGGCTATTCAAATGAAGAGAAGTGCCACATTGTCCTTCCCCTTTCAGTAACATCTAGTAGGTTTGTGGAGAGGGAGCTAGTACAGTTATTTTCTACAGCAAACAGGGAAGTAGGAACAGTACAACCAAAAGTAGCTGTCCTCCACTCTGGCTGGAAGTCCCAATACATCTGAAAAGGGCAAGTGTACTTCTCACATGCTGCTCAATGGCACCTCAGTGGCAAAAGAACACCCAAATAACTCTCATCCTTCACATCCATTCCTGGTTCTTTAGCAGTGTCACTAACAGAAGTTGCCCAGATAAAGACATAAGCAGGATACAAAAAGCAACTGCATTTAGTGATAAAAGTGCTGGATGACGCTAGTTGTCAGAGTGGTTCAAAGAATTTAGAATAATGTTCTTTGCCTCAATTTTTAGCTGAGTCTTGAGGTGGCTGGGAAAGGGCATCAAAACGTTTCAGTATAAGTTGAGGGCTTTTAATGGAAAAAGTCCATATTTGCTAACCAGACTTGCTTCATATGCTGATACATAAACACACGGTTGTCAAGCTACATTTGCCCTGGCAAAGGCGAACTTCAAATTTCTAGAGCTGTGTATGTTTCAATTCTTGACCACAGTTTAACACTAGTGTATTTTTTGTTACTTTTTAAAACACTGAAGTGATTAATGATAGCGAAAGAAACACACTGCATGTGTTTACTTTGATGTGTTTCACATGAACATGTTAAAATATACATACTAAATGTGAGTTTCAAAATTTAAAACAAAAAGCAAAACAAAAAAACCCCCAAAGGAACTTTTAGCGCTCACTTTCTCTGCTTTCTTCATGCACAGATTTATGAACACTGGGAATGAGTCCAGCTGAGCCCTGAGTTGCATCTTGTATAATGTGAACGATTAAGTCAAAAATCCTTCCTCATTTTCTGTTTTTAATGAAGCTCACATCTTTATTATGTCGAGATGTTCTCTCCTAACCTTCTAGTATCAATTTGAATTTATCTATCTCTGCTAGGCCCGGGACACCCCCGTGGAAAGAGTGCTCAGCTGTAACAAATCCAAGGGATACACTGTCCCTTCTCTTCATCATCAACTCTCTGCCTTCCCAACCCAGATAGCAGCCTTCCATCACCTAAGCCTGCCCCACACTATCCCAGGCACAGCACACTCTGCTCTCCCTCTTTGCATACACATCCTGGTCCTACAGCAGCTTTGGCTCAGCCAGAAGCTCTTCCCCATGTGAAGAGCAGCACAGCTCTGCTCATTAGGTTCTTTGGTCCTCCCCAAGGCTCCAAGGCATTCACCACTGCACAGAGGACAGCACAGATCAAACCCCAATGAACAATCCAAGTTTGGGGCTTCAGTCCCAGTATCTCATGCTGATGGGATCAGAGTATATGTCACATTCTCCACACATGGAACACGGTCTGGCACAGAACATGGTTTACCTGAAGGGACATATTCACATGTGCGCACACACAGGACAAAGGGAAGGACTGGGCAAAGGCAAAAGCATTTTCTGTGAGTTTCTTTAACCTTCAATTTCTTCAAAATACAGGCAATAGCCTACCCCATTTCCAGGGGCACTTGAAGTATATTTTAGTTCTAGACTGGCTTTACTACATGTCAAGTTGGCAGATAAAAAAAAGAGGCAACTGGGAGAACGCCTACTTGGAAAACTGGATGCAGTATTAACATGCCCTTAAGGGCAAAGAAGGCCCTATTTATCTGAATTTAAACACTTCGTGACTAGGAAAATGCTGAGCAAAGGATTTTTGACATTAGGTGTCCAAACCTAACTTGTGTGTGTTCTGGCCTTTGGCCAGGAAAGGTAACTGACTTCTTTAATGCCATTACATTTATCAGTCCTTGTATTTCAGCAAGGATCTCTTACAGCTAAATAAATACAGCCTTCTTAAAAAGCAGTACTGTAGCCATTTTCTAGCAAAGCTGAGATTTAAACTAGGGTTTTTTTTAAGTTTCACATCCAGATAAGAAATTATCTTACAGAAAATAAGCAGACAAAAGAGACATTTTAAGAAGAGCTTTTTTGCTAAACCCTAAAGCAAAACATCAGATGATTTCCACTGTGCTTATTACAACAATTCCCATAGCTCAGTCCTGAGAAACTTGATCATCTACAAGAATAACTAGGGAGAGCAGTAAGACCTTTCTAACTGAACAGTATACTCCACCAACAGTCCTGCAGGTGACACACAGTCAGTACAAGTCAGCTTACTAATATGTGCCAGTACAGCACATACTTTCGTCCTGAGACAACATACACTACGAGCATATAAAAAAACTTATAGAAGGATACTGAGGGGTTCAATTAATCCTATCTCAAGGAGGCATTTCAATCACCAAGCCACTCATTAAATCGCCTGGGAAGACACACAACAGACACTTCCATGAGGCAGCTGAACCCACCTAAAATCTAATTCCACCTATATCACTCCCTGCAAGTGTATACCTTTGTCTCCATGGAGCTTACAGACACCTCTAGCAATGCAGTATGAATCCAGATGCAGTACCACTACAGCTATACCAGAAGAAGGAGTTCTGAGGTAAGCACAATGCAGGACAATTGATTTCCAACACTGGCCCTGTAAGTATGTCTACTTTGCTCAAGTTATGGTCTACCGGTCATTCACTATTAACCAGATCATACAAAGTCCATCTAAATATGTGGGTGATATATATGTCAGTTTGGAGTCTACAGACAGATCCTCAGAGTCCTGAAGGTGAGCGAAAGAGACTACAGAAGCCTAAATGAAGCTTTTCATTACAGAAAAGCCTATTGTATGTCATGGAGGTCAGACATACAATCAGGCAAATTCTATAAAATACATAAACAGAACAAAGCGAGAACCAACGAGTTGTCAAAGGATTTCTGGCAATAATTTCTTCCACAATGGATAGATAGCAGGCACTAATGAATCTGGCCATTAAAAACACAAAAGTGTTAGCTGGTACAGCAACATGTATAAATTGAAAAACATAAAACTCCAACTAAGAACTGTGAAACTGTTACATGCGTTGCAAGGTCTATCCACCTTTTTTCTTTTTTTAAAATGCTTATAGAATACTGTATATAGCAAACTAATATCAAGTTGTATGGAATTCCCATGCAAAAAGCTGCCAGCCAAGCAAGCAAAAAGGCTGTAAATATCTGTCAATTGCGTAAGAGGAAAAAACCCTCTGAGAGCACAAATTTCCCAACCACCATCACCCTGCAAAAAACCAGGATTATTTAAGTCTGGAAAGTTAAGATTTCATTTAAAAACAGATATTAAACCATACGTCACCTACACAAGTCTTTTCCATTCCCTTCTTAACTTCTAACTATGCATGAAAGGTGTGTCAGATAGTAACATTATGATGGAGCCCACTAAATAGACATTTTATGGAAGACTTTAAACTATGTAGCCTAAGGGTACAGATAGGTTAGATCTAACAAATATTTTACTTGTGCTCTGTTTAGAATCTCAACCCTGAAGTAAATGGCTTTAATTCAGCACCTGTGTCCTTTGTCGTGCAGCATGCCCTGAAAAAAAGCCCAGTAAAAATTAATTAATAGATCCAGTACTTTGTATCACCACTTTTGATCATTTTAGTAAATTACAAGCTAATTAACTATAAGCATAATAAATGCATTCAGGTACACAGAGACTGAGGATACAGTTTCACAAATGGCTTCAAATGACCAAAGATCACAGGTCACCGAAAAGCACAGTCCTGAGGTTCCCAGCTCTGCTCCTTTCTTGTCATGCATCTCTGCTTTTTTCCACCAAAACTAGCAACCTTGTGGCCCCACAACAAGTTGGCTTGGTTTACTGATCCAGCTGAGAAATAACCAGTCACAATGGAGAAGTAAGAACTTTCAACCAGATCAGTAAGCTATTCTCATTCTGCATATGGTTACACGATCAGTGGAACAAGGGACAGAACCCATGGCAAGAGCAGATTGCATAGAATATAACCTACTTCATTTGTGACACTTGGTGTCTTTGACCAGTGTATGCTAATTAGAAAACTAGTGACTTAACAGAGGTGAGAAAGCAGGAGATGAGCCACAAAACTACATTGTTGGTTCCTTGGCTCGCAGTACTCTCAGGGGAGTACTGTACAGCACACAGCTCAATTTGCCTCTGCAAATTGAGGGTGTGGCTTTGCACTTGCATACACTTGATTTTTGGAAATATATTCTTAGTTGTTACTGAATCGTGTAAACTTGGTATTACGTCACCACCTTACCCCCTCCTCGACTGTGCATATTACTAAGGGGCCTCTTGCTATACCTGTTGTAAAAGACAAAATGGTTATCATCTTGGTAATTTATTATTTGGTGCCCTAAGGAAATAATGTTTAATGTGACATAATTTGCACCCCTTGAAGTCTTTCTGGCTCTCACTTCACCTCAGAATTCTACAATATAACACAATGATACCTAAAAATGGCACTGTTTTCTATCTTGAGCACAATCTCACACAGAAATGCTACTAGACAGTTTGAATGGTCTTCTGTTCCAGGACACACAGATATGAAATACAGCTGAATTTTAAGACTTATGCCTGAAAGCATCTTTTGGCTTCCCCTTATGCTGGCACAGTTCATTTCTTAGGCCAAAAACCCCCATATTCATGGACTCACTGGAGGCAATGGACAGTACTAATTCATCCATTACTGAAGTCTAGATGCTTGGCAGAGCATACTGAGTTTCAGCTGAATAAAGGAGAGGTCAATCTTGAGAAGTTCAAGAACTGGTTATCACTTGAAAGGATAAAAACTACAGACTTCCCTTCTCAATATTTATAGGGTCAACACTGATGCAGCTGTATTACTGGCTGAATCAGCCCTATTCCCATATGCAGAGAGGCCTAAGTTGGCATATGTTGGTCTCTTCCAAGCCAGATGGAAGAAAGCAGAAGTAGGAGATGGTGTTACACATTAAAACATCTCTTTTCAGTTATTTTATTTGCTATGCTTCCTTCTGGCTCCTTAGCTTGCCAGTTATATCTGCTTTATTCACTGCTGAGCTCAGTATGCCTTTTAGGAGATGCCATGTAAGAAATAGTGCAAATTACCTGCAGGCAAAAGGCTTTGTTCAGGAGATGCAAATGCTAATTTAGAGGGAGGTTAAAATATGCCCACAGAGTGCTAACTTCTAAAATAAGCATATCCACATTCACCTCATTATATAAACACGTATGCATATTTTATATAATCTTTCTGATGTTTTTACTCAGCTGTTAAAAAAAAAAAGCTATATATTTGTACATCGTAAACATTATTTCCATTACTAATTATTCTGGAAGTATTAATGCAATTTTGACACTCACTACAACTTCTGATTCAAGTTTTCTAACAGCGCCATAGTGTGATCTACTTTGCAGCAGAAAAATTGAATGTTTTTTTTAAATACTAAATAAAAGCATGTATCAAAGTGCAAGGTGCAAGAATGGAAAGAAAGTTAATGCGAAACCTGTCTACTTTTGATTTTAAGGCAAACTACTTTCATACATAATTATTCCACAGTTTCTTTTGCTATGCCATCTCTCACTGTGACCCAAAATTTTCAAGTCAAACATTTCCCTCGTTATTGCACAGAGACGAAAGCTCCTCAGTCTCAACTGAAAGGAGAGAGGATTAATTTAATGTGTGCTGATGCCCTATGGTCTGGCATCACAGTCCATTTATTTCTGTCTTCATTGGACTTTTGGCATATGTGAGATTTGTTCAAACAACTTGCCAAGTCTAATGTGAAACTGGTGCTTTTATTTTTGAATAAGTAATTCTTAAAAATAATAGGATTGTTGAATTTTCCCTCCCCCTCTGCAATCCTTCCAGTTCTATTCATATGGCAGTTCCCATAAAACAATAAAAAAGCTAATCAATTTTTTGTTTAAGAACACAGTAGACTGAAAAAATGTGGTCAGCTAAACTTGTCTATTTCAGAAAAATAATGGTTAAAAATAATTTTCAGCATGCAGCTAACCCCTACTTATTTTATTAATACAAACAAAAACAGAACAAATTAAATACAGTAGTCTTAGCTTTAGGTGTGGAGTGGAACACCAGACTTAGAACACTGCCTTCAATTCCCGACCTCTTTGCTAAAACCAGTTAAGGATATAAATAGTTTCAATTCTGACACAACATCTATCCCCAAGGAAGTGTACTGAAAAAGAGACTGTCCTTCATACCAATCTTGTTAAGCAGCTAGTGTGATTTTGGTAAGTTTGAAGCCATTATGTAAGAATGTTTATTTGTTATACAGAGTCCAGATCAGATCTGTCACACATGGTGACTTTACCACAGTATTTGAGGGTTTTATGAAGCCCTGTCCTTAGATTTAGATAGCCCTGCAATTAGATGGGGGTCTCAGCATTATTTCTCAGTATAGAAAATAAATTCTAGTTTGCACAATTTTCAGAGAAAACACTAAAAATGGTAGTTCCATGGGCCCAGCTCAAAAGCAAGTAAAAATTTCCCATCTGCACATAAAAAAACCTCACAATCCTCACTGATTCGAGTAGTGGGATCTTTTAAAAAAAGTACATGGATACTTGGTAAATACAGAGAGAATGCACTATACTAAAGCACAACAGAACAATTTCCTAGATGTGAGATGGCCAAGTTTTAATCCCCTTCCATTGTACTTCTTCAGTAGCTAGACCAACAACAACAGAAAACCTGCACAGGAATTTCTACATTCCCAAAGGTAAAGGTGAGTTTGGTTACACATGTACTATAATAGCCCTGATTATCCAACTACCACTAGAAATCCAGGAAAGCACAATCTGGAAACTCAGCCATCCACCAATGAAGTCCATGTGGGTCCTTCAGGACTTGTTAGCACTTTGGTGTCTCTGTGCCATGATTCCTCCAGAACTCCAGATTTGGGAGGTCTTCTTAACCATCAACATCAACTACTCCACACAAAGCAAGTTTAGATCCAAATTTCCAGCCAAGCTAATAAAATCTCCTGGAACACGGAGCACAGAAACACCCAAGCGGGCCTACAGTCTACACAGAGCCAGCTTGGCCCATCAGGACTTATTAGTTCAGACACTCCCTGAAAGCAGCTGCACTGCAAAGCTGATTCTGGAAATAGCAGAGATGTGTTAACATGGCACAGCACTTGAACTAATAAACTGTTAGTTCTGAGCCGAATCTGCCCCAGGCTAAATCTGGTGCCTGTATATCCATTCTGCAGTTAATCTGCAACTGGAGAAACTGCAACGAAGAGTTGACTCTAATTCAAGCCCAGCATGCACAGCTCTATCCCTACCAACATGGCCAAGTTTTCTGTCCTCATCACCTCCCTCCATATGATCAATCCCTCCATCTAACCTCTTCCTATTTGTCCATTGTTTACTCTCTTGAATATTCACATTCATTTCTCAACCTTCCTCTAAATGTTCACAATAAGGTTGCACAATGTACATCAGTGACTTCCAGCCTTTCTGGAGTGGTAACAGGCTTACCACCATCTTCTCATCTTACCTTCTCAACCAGACCAACATTTTCTAACTCCTCTCCCCTGACTTTTGGCTTCCCTCTTGGTCCTGCCCTTGGTGGTTCAATCCCTAACCAAGGAATCATTATGCTTATAAAAACAAAACAAAAATAACTGTATTGGTGTATCAAATTGTACTGTCTCCAGGGGAAAAAAAAAAGTAAGTATCAGCAGAAACACCATAACAAGAACTCTCAACAGGACAAGGGTGGGCTACTATTTCTAAAAGTAAAACTTGCTATCTCACCTAGAAGTTCCTCAGCAGCCAGCCCAGATATGATCTGAGGCTCTCCCTTTCCCTTCAAACTTGGACTTGTCTAGTGTGATTCTCTCATGCCAAACAGCCTGAGTATCTCTGTGTGGCAAAGGGCCGGTAAGGGAAAAGACTGTCATTAGCCTGCTGATACAAACAGTGAATGAGGAAAAAATACCATAAGAAAGAATGAAGGTACAAAAAAATCCCTGGAGCATGGGGAGGTTGATGGAACATCAGCTCTCTCTTTCAACTCAGTCAACTCTGCTTCCCCTCCCTATCTTCACCCACCTCTACAATTCATGCAAAGTAACTTCTGAGCATGTGGTTCATAGCTCTGTCCTACTAATGATCAAAATTTTACAGTACTGGAAATACAACACAGTTAATCACTTGCTACAGAAAATGACAGTTTGGCCCCCTAGAGCAGTTCAAGAGGGCTAAGATAACAAACACCACTGGTAAAACAACCACCCCAACTGCATTCATTCCTCTAACCAGAATCATGACTTCAACAAGGAACATGAAAAGTTCTACCCGACAGAGGAGATTCCTTGCCTCTGTTTCCACAACACTGAGATCAATATAAAAACTACATAAAACTTAAATTTATCTCCTTGGTCATCACACATGCTCTCAACAGCAGAGTAACAATTTATTGTTTATGTGGTATGTGTACAGATGTATATTGAAACAAGGAAATTAGTAATAGTTTTATAACCTTCAATACTAAGGCAGACAAGCATACTCTGCTCACTTCCTACAGTATTTAGGAAATTAAATCTTCCTGCTTTTTAGCTGCTATGTTCCAGATACCAATCCAATGTTGTCAGTTGCTGAAGTCCAAATTAGAAAGTCTTGCCTTTGTCTTAAGGTGCTTTTCACAGATACGTGTTTCTACATACCACACAAACAGTAAAACCACAGTCAGGCAGATTCTCGGAAGAATGCAGTAACTACGGATTCAGAGCAACGCATGCACTGTCATTCAGAAGTCCAGCTGTATCTTTGCTTTGTTCTAGGAAGCTACTGTTGAACCTCTAGCAGTCTGAATGACAAATACTGATACTTAAAAAAGGAAGTTTCAGTTCCAGTTGTTTTACTTCTTTCTACACTTGTTCCAAACTTTGTTCTTTTTTAGACTATGTTATCTAGTCTGTAGAACTGGTCACCATCTCCATCCATACAGGAACTTACTAAGATGTCACAATGAAAGCAAGATGAATGGCATATAACCAAGTGGAGATGCTATTAGGTTGTGTAGGATGGTATATATTATCAACCTTACAAGCTGATCTAGGAGACAGACTACCCAGGTGACTAGTTCAAACTAAGTTAAGCACTTGAAACCCAGACCTTAGAAAGTACCTTTATTTCAAGAAAAGTTTTGGAGCTACTTGCATAGAATGAAATCACACCTTTCTCCTTCCTTCCACTATGGATAGGATAATAGCTGCAGGTACAGGAACATAAACAGGCTATTTACAACCAGAAGATGCTGGTAAACTTAGTAACAAAGGCCATTAAACTCACATTCAGAAACAGATCCTGTACTTATTTACACCAGTTATTTTTATATATGTTAGGTAGCATAATGCCATACGGGTATTATGAAGATATGGATTATCATATGAATTAATTTTACAGTAAAAGACATTTTTGTTATAAATCCACCTGCATCCATCTTAATTCCTAATGGTAATCAGGTCTTCCTACTACGCATTCTGATAAATGGCCAATGAAAAATTTCTGAGATCGATTCAAAAAAGCAGTTAAGAAATATAAAACTTCGAAAAGTGATACACATTAACTTAAAAAACCTCTTTTCTGAAAATAAGGGTAAAACCAAACTAAAATCATTAAATATTTCATTTCAGCAGTTCTATTGATATGACTGGCAAGTCTCATCAAGTGTGGAGTTCTGAATTTATCAGCCACAGACTTTTTTTGAAAATCACTATGTGCTTTGAGGTTCGACTAAGGCTTAATAAACTGTCTGGAGTACTGTATAAATTTTGTCAGAGCTGTGCTGGCATAATTGGTAATACGAACTGTCTGGTTTCATGAAAGTTACAAGCTCTGGCTCCAATCCTGCAAACACTTAACTTACTGCGCAGAACTGACTACTCATGCATAAGCTAAGCATATTTGTAAATATTTGCACAGTATGGACATCTGTTGGCATAGCCAGTCATCTGATACAAGATTCAGCCTTAAATCCTAGCCTGCATAAAGTCAGTATCAAAAAAAAGGAATTCCTCACTTTATAAATTCCTTTCTTAGGCATCGAGCATGTCAGATACCAACAGGTGGAATTGAAAAGTTAAAACCAAAGGAAGAGAGGAATCAGTGAAATCATAACAATTGGTTCTGTCTCTCATGTAACTAGAGAAGCCTGGTTTCTTAAGGATGTATGTCTCAAGACTGAGCTCTTGCCTTATTTTCAGCCTTTGCTGAACTAAGCCTTGGTTATTCCTTTCCTTCAGTGATGCCACTTCTCACTCCATCGCAGGCAAAACTCATGAAACTACTCCAAAGAGCTGCTCCTTTTTATCATGTCTGGTTATTAACACTCATAAGTTTTGGGTGGCCTAAGAAATAGCCACAGATAATTGTGTAAGTTGCACTTCCTTCGAAAACTGAACTAAGAAAGGCAATTATTAGCTCCCTCCTCCTAGTGACTTGGAGTTTGAGCACATCCTATTTCACTAATCTTCTTTACCAGCAAAACATTTTGTGATCTGTGAGTTTAAAACCCGATCCCAGGCAGAAATAAAGCAAAAGCATCCTCCCAATTTATTCAGGGTTTCGTGGGAGAGGCTAAAGTGTTTAAGGCCTTGTGTGTAGTGCACCTGCAGAGATGCCATGTGGAGCTCTAGCTTCTCCAGCCTAGAGAGGAAGAGCTGAGATCTCACTCTGGCTTAGGACTGAGGTTTATTTTACAGCCGTGGCTTAGAGCACCGAACGAATGAACTGCACTCCAAGAACGCAGGAATGGACTAAGGGGGAGGAGGCAAGGTGTGGTGCCAGCCGCAGGGAGGGCACAGCGCGGCCCCATGAGGGGCCTGGGTGACAAGAGCTCTCCCTCCTAAAGCCCGCGTCCCCGGGGCTCGCCGCGCTGCCTGCAACCCAGGAGCCACACACCAACCGAGCGCACAGACCCGGCGAGGGGAACGGGGGTGCTGGGGAGGCGGGAGCGCTGCGGGGCCTCGTGTGAGCGCTGGGCGAAGCCACACCCGGGCCGGGGCCGGCCGGCAGCGGCAGCAGCGGCAGCCCGCACAGCCGCCGCAGCCCTCGGCCGAGGACACCCGCCTCCCGCCCGAGCCGGGCCATCGAGAGGCGAGGAGAGGCGAGGAGAGGCGAGGCGAGGCCGGCTCTGCGGCAGGGCCCGCCCCGCCTCGCCGCGGAGCGAAGCCGCGGGGTTACCTGGTGCAATGAGCACCCACGGCCCGGGGTGCGCGCCCTGCATGCTCCCTGCGCGCCGCCGTCCCGCCGCAACATGGCGGGCGGGCGGGCGGGCCGGGCCGGGGCGGGGCGGGGCGGGGGCGGGACGGGCCGGGCAGGGCAGCAGGAGGACCAGGGCGGCAACTCTGCTTCTCCTTCCCCTTCCCGGGCAGGAATTGGGGTGGGAGGCAGCGGGGGCGGGACGGCGGGCGGCAGGGCCCGTCCTGGCGGGCCGCGGGAGGCGGTGACGGTGACGGTGACGGCGACGGCCCGGAGGGGAGGGCGGGGCGTTCGTGGGCGGGAGGGACGGGCGGGGGTCCGCGGGCAACCGGCGGGGTTTGTCAGTGAATTACAGGCTTGGCAAGGAAGGTGGTGTGTTAGGCTGAGCGGGTGTATAAGCGCTCGGCAGTGGGGTTTGGATAAAGGGGGAAAGGAAGGAAGAGAGAGAGAGAGAGGGAGAGGTAAAGGAAAGGGGAAAGGAGGAACGGAAAAGGAGGAAGGGAAAGGGGGTAGGGAAAGGGGGAAGGGAAAGGGAAAGGGAAAGGGAAAGGGAAAGGGAAAGGGAAAGGGAAAGGAAGATCACCAGTGCTTTTCCCAGTGTCGATCCACCTGGTGGGATGTCAGCCCTGATTCCAGTGCTCATCCAGCTGATGGGATGTCCAGGGGAATGCCGCCTGGGCATGGGCAGAGGTACCTTTTTATGGATGAGTTTCCCCACCCTGAAGATACATTTATTGCTTTCCATATAAATTAGTTATCATGTGCAGTCTGATCTTTCAGACCTTCCTGGAATTGGGTTGGAGGGCTTCGGGGGTCTTGGGTGGTCTTGATCTCCCCCCATACTTCTTGGCTTCATTCCTGCATTTGCACAGTACTGTGTTGTGTTTATCTCCAGGAATTAGAATAGGGGTGTTTGTCCCAGAAAAGTGCTGCCCTACCTCCATGTGGCCCCCTTCTCCAGGCACACCTTGGTTCTTTCTCACAGCGCCTTATACCAACAATCCCCCCCACTGTCTCCATGGCCGTCCGGCTCTTGGTGTTTGAGACATACACATTATCCAACTCCTCTGCTGGAAACTGTCTTGATGGGGGCCCAGCTTTTTATATAGTCTGGACCTGAAAGCAGAAATTCCTCTCAGCACAAGAGAGACACGGATTTCCTGGAGCAGGCCCAGCGAAGGGCAGCAAAGGTGATTAAGGGACTGGAGCATCGCTCTTACGAGGAAAGGCTGAGGGAGCTGGGGCTGTTCAGCCTCGAGAAGAGACGCCTGAGAGGGGACCTCCCAGAGCGTACAAGGATCTGAAGGGGCAATGTCAAGGGGATGGAGCCAGGCTCTGCTCGGTGGTGCCAACCACTGGGACAGGCAACAGGCAGAAACTCATGCCCAGAAAGTGGCACCAGAACATGAGGAAGACCTTTACTGTGTGTGTGGAGCAGATTTCCCAGAGAGGTTGTGAAGTCTCCTTCATTGAGGTTATACAAGAGCCGTCTGGACACACTCCTGTGCCATGTGCTCTGGGATGACCCAGTTTGAGCAAGGAGGTTGGAGCAGTGACCCACTGTGGTCCCTTCCAACCTTACCCATTCTGTGAGTCTGTGATTCTGAGATGCAGAGGCACAGGAGTGATGAACAGATTTGAACATCTGATGTGAGGAAGGGCTGAAAGTTGGTGCTATTCAGCCTCGAGAAGAGAAAGCTTCAGAGGGGGTATAGGGTCCTAATCCCTGTACCTAAATACCTCATGGGCAAAGTGAAGAGGATGGAGCCAGGCTCTTCTCAACAGTGCCAACTGACAGGGCCTAACGCAAAGGGCACAAACTGCAATGTAGGAAATTCCATATAAATGTAATCAAATATGTCTTTAATGTGCAAATGGTTGAGCACTGGAGCAGGTTACCCTTAACAACCATGGCATCTTCATCAGTGGAGGTATTAAAAACCAGATCTGAGCAGCTGCTGTAGCTGGCCCAGCCCTGAGCAGCGGGCTGGACTAGACCCACTCCAGAGGTGCCTGCCAGCCTGTGCCATTCTGCGGAACTTCAGTCCTACAAGGCTGGACATGAACAGAGCAGAGTCCTCTCATCCTACCCAGTGTATAATATGATCCTGTTAAATAGGTTCTATGCCTCCAGATCTTACTGAGGAGCAAGCCATAGTCACAACATAAAACACATATTTTCATACACATGTACATATATGTACATAAACTTGGCTTTACCAAGACAAGACTGGGTTGATGGCCACCTTCCCAGAGATTTAGGAGGCAAATATTATGTTATCAAAAGTATTAAAGTATGCATATCAATTGTAAATCTCAGAGATATGAAACAAATATTAAAAACATACTAACATCTATGCTCCAAAACTGAGCAGAACTAACCAAGGCCAGCATATGCAAAACAGCTGAGTTGATGTAAGGCTGAAAAAAATAATTTCCTGAAGTTTGAGCATATACCTTTATAACTGAGATTACGTTAATCTAAATTTGTTTTATTTTAATTTTTCTGACTTTTTCCCCCCTGCTTGAAGTAAGGCAAGATTTAAGTGCCAAGGACCACACTGCACCATGTGTTTTGAAGAAGTTCCCTGTGAAATCACTTTTTCTCAGAGTCACTGCAATTTGCTGTGGCATATGCCTGGATTGTAACATTCACTGAGGAGTTTTGTAAAACTCTCCTCAGTACTTGCATTAGCAAAGAGAGTTAGAAGCTCATGAGTGTTCCACTGTGATCTGTACAAGACCACTGAAAGAGCAGAACAGAGCTGGTTGCTGTGTTTGAAACCTTCCTAGAAGGAAAGCTTTCCATATGGAAAAAGGGCTCCTAGTCCTGAAAACGGCAACAAGTCAACAAGGCTGTTGTACACTGCAGAGCTTGACCAAGCTCTGGAAAAGCCAGGAATACAACCTTGCAAGCCTTCAGATACAGTGTGTGTCAGGGTCGAGTCTAGAGGCGTAAGCTGCAGTTGTTCCAGACATCCTACTTTCTCTCTTACTGTAGTGTGTAACGGAAATGTTATAGCAAACATTGCTGTACATTTACAAAACTGACTTATTAAATTCACATTTTTCAAAGCATCAATCCATCCTTATTTAGCCACCTGGTAAGCAAACTAATTTTCAGAGGTGCTGAGTACTCCTAACATCAGTTGAGCTGAATGGACTTTCCAGTTGTTCATTTGTTTTGATTTATGATCATCTCCCACAATCTCTAGATGTATATTGGCCCTAGGATCTATATTGTCCTTTTCCAGGAACTTTCAGATAGAAATGTTTTTCTTAGATACTTTGAAATACCCCAAATAGAAAGTCTCAAACAGGCCTGGATAAGGCTCTAGAATGACATCAGTTTTGGAATAAAAATAATGCAGTAATTTATACATATTAAATATTTAAAACTTTCTGTTGTTATTCATGTACACATGAGATATACTATTGGCCTTTATAAATAGAGGATATACTATATCATTATAAGCAAAAGATAAACTAATTAAGGATTTCTGTCATGAGCTGATGATACTAAAATTTTATTTGCTTAAGAATTAAATACTTTACCTCCAAGCTTTCCAACACTCTTAAACCTCAGTGGTGTCTCCCAGAAAGAAAATGATGAAGTTTAAAGCACTAGACTAATGCAAACTGCTGTGGTAATATAATTTTAAATACTCAAATCTTAATTTTATGCACATGGGTATTCTCATTTGGGTCCGTATGACTCATTAAGTCCAGAAAGCTAAATGCATCCAATATGGGACTGCATCCAATCTAAGGACAATCGTTTTCCACATTTCTGATCCATTTGATGTGCATTCGGACTTCACCTGCATGCTGTCTGCTCGTTCATTTCTGCTAGGGCTGCTTCTTATAATCCAAATGTCTGTGTAAATGCAAGCATCCCTTTTTGCCAAAAAATAAATTACTTACTTTTGCTGCCAAAGAAATGCTACCTTTGTCCATCTTCAGCTACAGAATTTACCCCTTCCTCCTCCCCTACACTAATATTAAGTGAAGCAATTTTTAAATTTTGCTCAGAGCAAGAAACAAAACAAAGTTTAGAAAGAAGTGTGAATTATTAAGTCAAGGTTGTCATTTAAGAGACAAAAATGTATCCACATGATTATGTTTCATTTTACAGTGTTTCAACAAATATGGGCCAAGTTTATCTATTTCATTCTTCAGTGGTTCAAGCATTTACATGCATAACTTTAAATACATTCATCTGCACATTTAAGGGTCAGCTGTATCTGTGCAAGGGTAGCATTTCATCACAGTAAATGGCCTACTGATACATGTAACTTTAGCTGGTGTACCAGGGTAATTATGATTCATTTTAAATTATCTAGTTTGAAACACTTCTCAGTTCATCACAGGTCAAATTATTGTTTTGTTTGGTTTTATTTTAAAAAATGTATATATGGCATTGAAACAAATTGAAAATATTTTATTCAGTCTTTTTTTTCCCTTATTTTTCTTCCTATTAGACTAGAAACACACCTCTTTATCCTGAAGACTAACAGTGGATACACATCAAAAAGTAAAACAACAGATAAATATGAAAACTGAAAAGCCTAATAAAACTATATATGGAAAGATGAATCATGCTTTATTATACATTAAAATAAGCTCATTTAAATGACAAATGGTATATTCTTTGCCTTTAGCACTTTAACAGTACATAAACCAGTCATGAAGTTTCTGTCTTCTGATCTACCGAAGCAAATAATAGTGTGACCGAAAATACTCCCTGAATTGATTGAAATGTGAAATCCATCTCCCCCAGCTCAAATAATGGGATCATCTCATCACACATGCCTTGGCACAGTCTCATTCTGTGACAGGAAGATTTTCCATTTTGGTCGCATGAAACACACTTGTGCTGACGCATAAGGAGTGAATATGTTCAGGGGTGTCTTGTCCTCCAGAATAGGTTTGCTTGCTCACAAGACACTTTCCCAATCTCTCTCTGGTTAACCACTGTATTTTAATTCCAGTGACCTCGGAAGGTACTGCTGTGACTCACAAGACCATATGGAGGCCTAACACAGAGATGGCATTGACCTGAAAAAAACACATCCTGGCGTTACAAACCTATAAAACAACGTCTGAATTTCTAACTGAAACTTCAAGTCAATCTGTCAAGCTGAAAAATAATTATTTTAAGTAGTTCTTCATTACAGTATTCATCTAAGCAAGTACTTCTTTTATTGAAAATAGTCCATTTTAAGGAAAATAATAGTATTCATTTAAAAGCACTCAAACAATGGTGGAAAAGATTCTAACTAGCTCTGAGCAGAAATCACTTTCTTCTTTGCACTAAACAAGCTTATGTCACCTTGTACACCTGTAGGTTACAATTATAATTTTTTGCCTTAATAGAAATAACCTACTGAGTTCCAAAATTTGCCAGTATGTCAAGTCCAATAGCAGTAAGAGAGAAAAAAGCAAAGAAAGCAGAATTAGCTGGGGAAATATAGGCACACCCTCTAGAAACCACAGGATTCATATTGCCTAATTTTATACTGCAAAAGTCTAGTTTAACTCTGATTCTGGAGTATCTTTTCATAGTTAACAGAGAGAAACAGAATAGCAATCATTTGGTCTACCTTGTAAGTTAACTCAGAATTAGCCCATCTGTCTAAAGATCCAAATCACAGATATTGCAGATGAAAGGTAAGAACCTTTCTCCATTACCATTTTCTTTTTTTCTTCTGTACTGGAAGAAGCCCCAGTTTACATATAGTTGTTATCATTATCTTCTTTCCCCCTGTTTTTTGTGCATCCATCACATCCTAAGAATAGATGAGGACCTTATTGTGGGGTTAGCACAAGCAGATATTAATTGACTCAAGTATGCTGGACCTAAGGAATGTTATTTTTCCTGTTTAATCAACCAGAAAATTCACTTATTGGAGGTGTGTTGCTACTGCAAGCAGACCTTGGTCTGTTTATAGAAGCTGCTCAGAACGATGTATACTGTTTGAAGAAAAAAGTTGAATGAGTATACAGATTGTGAGCTGGCTTGAAATGAACAGTAGCAACACTTTTTTAATGTGCATGATACGTTCATCCACAGCAGTAAGTTACTGCAAAATATCATCCAGATTATGACTCAGATACTGGCAAAAGAACCAGCCAAACAAAAAAACCACAAAAAAACCAAAAAACGAAAACAGAACAAACCCCCTCTCCCCCAAAACAAAGAAACTAAAAGAAAACCCAAAAAAGCAACAAAATCTCCCCCATAGGTATATTTTTTAAAAATCACTAAACATTTTGAGACTTTTCTGATATTTTTGGATTAAAAATTGCTGCATCAAAAGTGTTCTGGTAACCATATTAACCCTGCCTTCCTTTACTGTGTATTTCAGCAAATTTCTCAGGCCCATCAGGACACTCAGAAAACATATGTTCACTTGAAAAGCAGAATACGCAAAAAAGCTATCAAACAAACTATCCTGGTTGGTAAGAAAAAAGGCAACACTTCAGATTGAATGTTATAGTGACACTTGTAAGTACCATATGCTGCTATTATTATTGATATTTTTGCTTGTATTATTGTTGTTGTTGTTATTACTATCATTAACCAAAAGAACTTTGACAGTCTTGATGCTGCACTTTTCCTATCAGAGTGTCAATGGTTAGAAATGTAACACCTGTAAGGTAAAAAAATATAAACAATGCCTTTCTACCAGAGTTTACATGCATGGATACACATACTGTACCTATATCTGTGTATACTGACACAACCATTTAATATATACATATATATCTTCTATATAAAATATGTATATACATATTTCTATCTGTGTGTTGTTCTACTGAAGCTTCATTCCTTTGATATTGAGGAGTAGAAGTCTAAATTTCTCAGGCATTTGTGAGAGTACTATTTATCCTAGAGTATCCTCGAATATCTTCAAGTACTATTTATCCTAGAATACTGTCCATATAGTTCAGAAAATGCCACTTATTCTTCTCCCCAAACATCTTTAATCTCCTGTATTCCAATTTCTCGTCTTTGAGGAATTCTCTCTGAACAACCACTGTGTGGGGTTTTTTTTTATTTCTACCATTTTTTTCCTCCCTGCTTTTTACTATCATTTCTGTTACTAACACAACACGTTCATAATTCTGCTATCCAGCAATAACTAAGACAGCATTCCCTGATCAGAAAGTATCACAGAGGTCCCTTATAGCTAATTAAAAAACTTAAATAGTTAACTTCTGGTTTCAGACATACAAGTCTAAACCAACAGACTTATTCTCTTGCAAGAAACCCTCCAGGTGGGATCTCAAAGAAAAGAACTGTTTAGTGCTGTCTTCAGAGAGATCATCCCATGCAGACTCAGTTTCTTTTCTAGAAAATAGTGTGTGCCAATCTGCTGATTGCAGTTGTCACCAAGGAGGGTCATTTATGTGCTTCAAACCCAGACTTGGTCTTCCAGCAGACCCACTGAATTTCTGTCTCGGGGGCTGGCATAACAGTCCTCTAGATTAAGAAGAAGGTCTCTGTCCTCTACCATTGATAGAATAGGATAGGCAACTAACAGCAACAGAAAAATAATTATGGAAACTCTGAGTGGTGTTTACAGCCCAGTCTCCCAAGGAAGTAAGGCTTAGGGGAGCATGTTGCGCATATGAATGCATGTCTGAGTTCTCCCTCAGTAAATGATCACTGACACTTTTGATGCAGGTTCATATTTTATTAAGTGATCACTGACTTCAGACACATTCGGTGCAGTTCGTATTTTATGAGAACACACACCTAGGCTGAGGAAAGAAACAGGTGACATTCAGCTCTCCCATCTCTGGACAGCCCACTAACTCTCTAAAATCCTTGGCAGTTATTGACTGCAGGCTCAATTTGGTTGCAGAGTGGGAACACCTGGCCACCCACTTCTGGTCCAGTGAGGCAGTGGTCTCCCATAGGTCTTTTGTCATGTCCTCTAACTCCATATGCATCTATCAGATACTTTAAGGTATCTTAGATGACCCTAGTGACCTTTCTAGGAGAGAAGAGGATTGTGAGATAAAGAAACACAAATTCTAAATGCCTTAGTCATGAGTATTTTGATGTTCAGGCACCACAAGGCAGGGGTGTATCAACATCACAGCCAAAATTTCTCTCTTTTAATTAATCTTTCATGTTGTCCTGCTTTCAGCTGGGGTAGAGTTAATTTTCTTCTTTGTATCTTGTACAATGCTGTGTTCTGAAGTTGTATACTTCAGATATAATACTGATAACACATTGATGTTCTAATTATTGCTAAGTAGTGCTTACTCTGAGTCAAGGACTTTGCAGTTTCCCATGCTTTGCCAGCCAGCGGGTGCACAAGAAGCCAGGAGGAAACATGGCCAGCACAGCTGACCCAAACTGGCCAAAAAATTATATTCCATACCATAGAACATCATGCTCAGTATATAAACTATGGGGAGTTGGCCAGGAGGGGCCAATCACTGCTTGGGGACCGTCTGGGCATCAATCAGTGCATGGTGAGCAATTATACTGAGCATTGCTTGTTTTTTCTTGGGATTTATTTCTCTTTCTCCTTTTTCATTACAAATATTGTTGTTATTATTATCATTAATATGTTTTATTTTGTTTCACTGATTAGACTGTTCTTACCTCAGCCCATGAGGTTGAAATTTTTCCATTTCTCCTCCCCACTAAGGCGGGTGGGAGTGAGTGGGTGGCTGCATGGTGTTTAGTTGCCAGCTGGAGTTAAACTGCAGTACATGTACATACGAATATTCCTGAAGGCTTCCCAGCTTTCAGTGATAGCATTTGTAAAATGGCTACCACCTGCATGGGTTATCTGGTATCTAACAAGAACCTGAGCTTATGCCACAATTCAAAGGAAAGTTCATTTACCTACAGAACTCAAAATCATTATAAACTGAGTGAATTTGGAAGTATTGTTTTGTTGTTGTTATTCTGAAAACGAAACATATTAGAAGCGGCTGTCTGCCTACGCCCATCTGTGGTTATGCATAGAAATATGTCCACAGGGCCAGAAATGTGGGCTGTGTAATGGTTGTGTGAGAACCAAACCTCACTTACAAGTGGAACAGGGGTGAACTGTAAGCAGAAGACACATGCATGTGGGGGTTTAGAAAGAACACGCAGCTCTACAGCAGTTTGAGACACCTGAGTTTTATATGCAAGGAGCCTCATTTAAAGTAGAATACAAAAACCACACTTATAAATGAAGAACCATATTTAAAACAAGTTATTGGTTCTTTATTTATTTCCATGCAATTCTGAGGCCAGTATTCAGTATTTCTGCTGTTAGAGTGGCCAAGTTTCCCAGGACACAGATGGCTTCATCTGCCTCTTCCATAATTCCTGGTTGTGACTACTGTAACTGTGAGCGACATCAGGAAAAGTAAAATAAATGGGGTTAGAGCATGGCCTCAAATACCGTCCAGAAACCATTTGTATTGTCAAACTGGTAGCAATTCCAGGTATAGTCCTGTGCCAACTAGTAAACTCCCAGACAGTGCCCCAGCACAGTATCAGGGACAACAAGACTGTGCCCAATAAGTAGTATGAACAGTGTGTATTGCGTTTGCATAGCAAGTTTTTGGTAGCAGGGTACTAGAGGGGTGGCTTCTGTGAGAAGCTGCCAGAAGCTTCCACCATATCCAACAGAGCCAGGGCCAGCCGGCTCCATGATGGGCAGCTGCTGGCCAAGGCAAAGCCCAGCAGTGACAGTGGTACTGCCTCTGGGATAAGAGATTAAAGAAGAGGACCCAGAGCAGGTGGATATGCCCAGAGGAGGATGTGACCCTGTGGGAAGTCCACTCTGGAGTAGGCTCACTTGTGGCCCCATGGGAACCCACAGAGGAATAATCTCTTCCTGAAGGACTGTACCCCATGGATGGGACCCATACAGGAACAGTTCATGGAGAACTGTAGCCTGTGGAAGGGTCTCATGTTAGAGAAGTTTGTGGAGGACTGTCTCCTGTGGGAGGGATACCATGCTGTAGCAGGAGAAGTGTTAGCAATCCTTCTGAGGATGTATGATGACAACATGTGATGAACTGACCGCAGTCCCCATTCACCATCTTCCCATGCCACTGGCAGGAAAGAGGTAGAGAAATCGGGAGTGAAGTTGAGCCCTGGAAGAATGGAGGGGTGAGGAGAAGGTGATTTAAGTTTTGAGTTTATTTCTCATTACCCTGCTCTGATTTGTTTAGCAATAAATTAATTTCTCCAAGTCGAGCCTGTTTTGCCCATGATGGTGGCTGCTTAATGATCTCTCCCCATCCTTAACTCAACCCATAAGCCTTTCCTTATATTTTCTCTTCCCTGCCCAGCTGAGGAGGAGAGTGACAGAGTGGCTTTAGTGGGCACCCAGCCAGGGTCAACCCATCACACAGGACCACCCTGTTTTGGGGAAAGAGTACAGCCTTATCATCATGCTTCTTCCCTTGGGTCCATGGAAAGCACCCTGGCTTCATTTGTTTATGACTATAGACACAGCCATGCCCCAATATGTCTCACAATGTGCCCAGGGAGAATTTTTGCCAAACAGGTCTACTGCAAGCAGGCACAACAGGTCAATATACAAATAAATGTTACAAGGCTCATCTATTTCGAGGAGTTGTGGGTGAAGATTGGATAGAGATGGAGAGTTCACTCACTGTAATCTTGACATTTCTGGATGTATAAGACTTACTGTACATCTGCATCTGTAATGTGTGCAAATAGACTGTGCAACAACTGCAGATGAGTGCAGGCACTGGTGCGTCCATGGTGTCCATGTGTCCAGAACTGACAGCCTGGACAAAGCAGTTGCCATGGCTCCAAATGGACAGCCAGGCATGCATGAATCCTTGATCACATTTGGGTTTTTTTTCTGACAGTAGAAATTTCGAGCTGGAAAAATGGGTCTTTTCTGTGGAAATACAAAGATATGCCTAAAATGTTTTTTATACTGAAGAATTTAAGATTTTCAATTGCTTCTGAGTTAATGGTGTCATCTCCTATACTATATAAAACTTCATTCCACAACAGTTTTTCCTTTACCTTTTAAAAGTTTTCTGAATTCATGTGCAAAAATGAATCTCACTGGTAATTAGGTATTTGGTGAATTCTTAGCTTGCTGCATGTATTAATCATGAAACTAGCTATACACTGTTTGCTTTTAATTCAGACTGAAAACCAGTATTCTCAGCTGAATTATGTATTGGCTTATGAAGTGTTGTGTCTTCACTAACACAAGTAAGTCTTATTTTGTGAGCACTGCAAAAAGATTATATTGTTAATATACATAAAATTTTATTTCAGCCAACTATGTTCTCAAGGGGAATTCTAGAAGGCAAAGGGTCCTTGTTACTTGGAACATCATTAACAGTATTTTGTGACCTTATAAGCAGATAATTAGAAAAATCGCTGGTTAAGGTTTATGTACCATCCATAGCTTTATTGAAACAAAAGTCCTGTGTGAGATGCTGTTTCAAAGATTCTGTACAGATCAAGAATTGTTGTCTTTGACATCACCCTTATCAAGAACATCATACCAGAAATGAAGAATTGGCAATAAAACATCCCCTGTACTGGATTTGGGAAGTAACCAAACTGATTACAAAGAAAGATTGTAAATTGATTTAAAATGTGAAAGGGTTGTATTAAACTTAAAGACTGCTGTACTTGTTCCATATCTTTAGAAGTGACTGGCTGAAGACTGACTTGCCCATAGTCTGAAACAGACTTTTTATCATCTGCCTGCTGGATGGAACAATACAGGCATGTTTCATTTATTTAGAATATGGCCAAGGGCCAAAGAAAGATTAAAAATGTAAGCAAGAGTCAGTGCAATGGTTGTTCCTGTAAGAGTTAGGCATTTGGACTGCAATATCAGCAAATCCGCCTACAAAAGATATATTCCTACAACACGGGATTGGCATTTGATGTTCTGGAAAAGCAGTTGGTACAGTAAGGACAGGCTTACCCATTATTCCAGCAGTTGAATTTGGTATGCATTTGGCATTTACAAGAGTAAACAAAAGAAATTGACATACTTGAATAAGTTGTTTTGCGAGCAGCAGAACTAATGAATGCAAACAAATTCTAAAAGGAACAAATTGTTCCTTATGGATTTCTATCTTTGCTCTTCAGCCTCCCTCCTCATAGCCCCAGCTCCCCTGCCCAGGTCCCCTGCACCATTTGAGCCAGCTGAGACTCATATGCACAGACCTGGGGCATGCTATTGGTCCCCTAGCCGCAGGCAGCCAGGCACTGCAATACCTGAGCTCACTGGGTCTCTGTCTCGCTCAGGGCAAGTTATCTGCAAACTTCTGTTCTCCAGAAGACCTTCATTGTTTTAAAGATGCCTAAGATGAAATCAAGCCTGCCTAAGTGAGGGACATAACTTGAGCTTAAATTCAAGAAAGCCAGGTGCCCTACCAGAAGCAACAATAGATCATCACTGCCTTTCTGAGACTAGACATCCAATTTTTGCAGACAAGGTCTGCCTTCAGAGAGATCCAAAGTTATCCACCTGTCTCCACTGACTGTAGAGGGAAACTTTGCTCTAGTAGGGCTTATTCTTCAGTTTCCTGAAATGCTTGGTCAAATTAAGAACCTAAGACAGGATTCTGGTTTGAGCCTTATTCTTTCTAGTTTGGTTGAAACTGGCCATGGAGGTCAGGAGAGAAGGATAGACAGATTGCCCCATTGTGGGAATTATGGGAAATTATGCTAAAAGTAATAGCAATTAGGAAACGTGTATTTAATATAGTGATTTAGCTGCTTTAGTATTGCTCTAGATAATCTAGAAAAATACTGCAAAGAATACAAGAAATTTTCATTTAGTTTCATTAAAACGTTTTCTTTGAATAGTTGAATACCAGTCCAAATCTTGTGTCTACCTGGAACAATTTAATTCAAGGTACGCACATGAGTTCAGTCCAAGGTTTCATTTCAGGTAAGGGAATTGGTTCCACTATGTACACAGTTAGTGAGTTTAACAGAGGGCTAAAACCTTTTGAACACAAACTTCTGTAGAAAAGCCATGCGTTACCAGTTGAACTTATGTTTACTAATATACATGTATCTTCTGAGAGTGCCCAGACTGGTGGCTGACACGATTCTCTAATCTTTCTCCAAAATATGTTTTTAATTCTTCCTTAGCACTCAGGTTGAGCAGACATCCACTCTTTTATGATTTAATCCCCTTCAATTGTTTTGGAACATGTACAGCTCATTACACCAAGGCAGCAAGTGTTAGTTCAAAAATATAGTAATGGAATTTGAAATAAGTCAGTTTGAATAGAAGAAGAAACCAGACGAACCTGTATTGAAAAATCTCTCTGATTTCAATCTGAAATCTTTCTCACATTCGGATGACAGAGAACACACTAGGAAATTAAGTTTTGTGCCTTCTTGCCCTCTTGGGGTGAAGCTGGAGTGAGGAGGCACTCTGATAGCACTTCTGCTGTGCTTGCTCAACCACAAATGTGACTGGGAAGAGGATAAAGTCTCACAGGATGGCTCTTTCGAGCAGTTACACAACAGAGGAAGTGAGCTGCTTGGGAGTAAGAATATCTAGTTTTATTTAATGAATGTCTGAAGACTTTACTATAAGACCCTGAGATTCACAGTATGGAATATCTGTCTTTGTCCACTCATGCTCACTTTTTTTTTTTTTTTTTTTTAATTACATGCCAGTTTGGCCAGGATATGCATTCATGAAAAGTGCTAATGAATCTCTAACCACCTGGGCTTTGTCTCAGAGACAGCACCCACAGGAGTGCTGTATCTTCTCAGCAGTGACACTGGCAAAAGGAAAAGCAGTTCTTGCTGCCAACAACCAACCTGCCTTCAGAGGGCGAGTGAGTGAGTTCCTTTGTCCTCTTCCATTCACATGCAGTGAGGCCTTTCTTCTCTTCTCCAACGTGCAAATGCACTCAGAGTCTTCTATGGTCTGGCTCTGGACCCATCTGCATTCACATTTTTTCTTTGCGAAGGTGAAATAAAATTTTACAAGTCAGTTTTCCTTGAGCAGCAGGATGCTTGGGGAACCATCCTAGACTCAGGGAGAGGTATTTCCACCAAGGTACTAAAAATACTAAAGTGGTAAAGCTATTATCTGAGTGTTTCTTAAAAAAACCAAACATCCAAAACCCAAAGAATATGGAAAACCCCTTACTTTTATTAGTGCAATGTGTAATTTGTGAATTATATAGAACACATATAGGGCAGTATCTTTAGGGATGATATCTTAGTTCTGCCTCACAGGATTTCCACATTCAATGCACTTAGAACTAGAACATTAAACAAAAGATAACACCTTTTTTTTTTTTTTTTGGTAAAACTAAGTCTTCTATACTCTACTCATAAGTGATTTAATGTGGAAATTCTAAGGGACAGAAAGCAGAAAAAGGAAAAAGCAACTGGAAATAAAACCACAAGAAATAAGGAGCACTTTGGCAAAGGAGGATAAAAAGATACAGAAATAAATAGAGAAGTGAAATATATCTAGTGAGAGAGAAAGAAAGAGTAATTGCAAAGAACACCAAGGATTTCCTATCCATGGGACTCTATCAGTGGCTCAGAAGGAAGCAGCTGTACCAGCAGAGACACGGGTTTGTCAGAGACTCTGGCGCTGTCTTGCCAGAAACCAGACCCAACTTCCAAATGCCAAGCAAAACAGGACTAGAGATGAAGAAAGCTTTTTACCTTAAATAAAAAGCATTGCCTTAAAAACTTCCAAAGGACTGTCCCCCTTCTTCTCTACTCCATGAAAAATAGAAAACTTTAGCAATTGGCTACTGGACTCAGTTGTCAAGGACTTGGTTATAATGCTTCTCAGACAGCCAAAGGGGGAATAGAATTTTTCATTTTGGTTTTCAGTTTTTATTAAAAAAAAAAAAAAAGCTTTTTAGCTTAGGTCTCTACCTAGATTTTTTTTTTGCAACCTAGATATAAAACAGTTTGGCTCCATCTTAACTGGCCAGCCAAACTGTGTTACAAGGTCAGGCCATAAACAAATTTAACAACTGTTGTTAATTAAATAGTTATTGTAGTATAGATGGGGTCAAACAAAGGGTATGTGTGGGAGGAGAGGGAAAGAGAGGGCCTAAGTGGCAAAAGGTGGGAGAATCTTGGCTCCTGACTTAGAAGGCGTGAACAAGCAAGAACTCTGTGGAAAAGACCTCTGGGACATAACAATAACAGTTAACATTTTGAATTTTGGTGCAAATATTAAGCAATTAATAACAAAAACCCCAAGTAATGTTCTCTCATTTACACTTTCCTATACTATGTAACCATCTCGGTGAGTAAGACTTGGCTTTCCTGGGGCAGAAATCCTGTATCTACCTCTATCAGTGGTATTCCTTCAACAACATATAAATGCCTTCTCATGCCAGGATGTTGTCCAATTTCCAGCTGGTTGAAAGAGTTGTTACAGAATGGGAATTTCATTTGGAGATTTATTGAAGAACAAGAAGACAAAAAAAAAAAAAGGTTACATTTAATTTTAATACTCAGAAGTGTGCTTTCCTTATCATGAAAGTGGAACCCCGCCTGCATGTCTGCAGCCTGCCTTACATACTGATTTTATGTGTGCCTAGCTAAAAACAGTGCCTGTGATATGATCTGATCTTAACTCTAGAAGAAGGCAGGAGGAGCAAAATTTATGTTTCAGGTCTGTAAGGCATTTTAAAGTTAATCGGGTCCTTTGGGTCTGATATAATTTGCGTAAGATTGCTGTTGATGATTAGAATAGCTATTTAAGATTTTTGTTAATAGTCTGTTACATGGACCCAGTGGAAAGATTCCAATAGCAGTCTGTTAGTTTTTCCCTGTCACATTCAGGTTACAGACCCTTCACAGATGTTGTAAATAGACATCAATACTAAAAGGGAATATTACACAAATTAAAATCATAAGTGTGCTCAAACTGCCAACACAGACATTTTGTTAAAAACATCTGTCACATAAAAGCAAACATTTAAGGCCATTATATTTGTAACAATTGTTTTCATTTTTAATATGTACTACATATTTTTCTTTTCTTCTGTTATTATTGACTTGAATACTTTTTCTTAGACTTTAATGCTTGTTTTTTCCAACATTACTTATGTTCTTGACCGTATAAATAATAATGTGGACTTTTAATGAAAAGAAATAAATCTCAGTGGTTGGAAATCTAGTGGATATTTGCACAATGAATGAGTCAACTGAGAATCCAACACCATGTTCTCAAAAAAAAATATAGTTATCAAATATTACAAACACAAGTATTAAGCTGGATGTCTGTTAATTACACCCAGTTATTTAATTCTCTTCTGAAATTAATTTCTCAGGTGAAAAGGATAAATGACATAAAACCGTCCTATTCTGGGTCTGTTTCATTACTGCTGATGCAGCTGTTCTGGTTGTACAAGTATTTACCATAACACTGTGCAATAGAGCCCCTCAAAGCTGGACAACCCCGGTGTGCTTTCTTTCTAGCACTGGTATTATCCACACTTCCCTTCTCCCTTTTCCACTGCTGCCTGCAGTTTCTGGGTACAGCCTCTGTGAAATCTCTTAGCCCAAGCTGCTCTAGGCTTGCCTCACCAGTGTTGACCTCAGGCTGTTTCTACTGCAAAAGAAAAGAGAGTTAGAAACGACCAGTGCTCTCATTTACCCTGCTTATGGCTCTTATCTCTTAGGTTTGCTTCATGGGCAGCTATTTGGAGCTAAGGCAACACATGGGGTGAGACCTTGTGTTCCAATTCAGCCTGGCCTCCTTCCATTAGTAGCAGCCCATCTTCACACTTCCTAACACCTCAAACTTGTCATAAGGTTATATAAATACAACAAATTGTCACAATGATGAAGGCTTTGCTGCTCATGGTACAACAGTCTTGGTCCAGATAAAATCAATACTTGCTATTTTCTTTATTACCTGTGTTCTAAAAACCACTTAAATATATGATCAGCTTTAAGTTCACACTTAGCTTTTACTTAAGTCAATGAGATATTCCTTGATATAAGACATCCATATAATTAGACACAGTTGAGGAACAGTGGCAGTCTCTTGAGACATTTCTTTTTGCATGGCACACAGGTTGTGCTGGACCCTTTGCAAATGTAAATTTACAGCCCATGATATGGGGAATTGTTGAACCAACTCACAAAGAAAAGCCATGAAAAATGTAAACACTGGCTTCTGGTTCCACTCAAATAATGGAACAGATCTCATGAAGATTATAAAGATGTTCTGTTGTGTAGGACTGAATAGGCCAGGCCCATTGCATCATAGAGACAAGACAGCTGGAAGAGATGTTTAGAGATGCCTGGCCATCCAGTCTGATCTCCCTCTCGAAGCAAGACTGCCAACAGTGCTAGAGCAGCCATTAGTCTGAAAGAACATTGTGATTTTTTTCCATTTCCATGCATCATAAGCTATGATTACCCTTTAAAAGTGTTATGTATGGCTTCTTCACAATTACCCTACATGTCAGGAGCAGGCCCAGGTGACTCAATAAAGGCACAATAAGTTAAAAAGTGCAATTATTAAGATCACAGTAAAACCAAAACTAGAAGTCGCTGGGCTTCACTGCATTGCTGAAACACAGTCGAGAGTCAGATAGTAAAGGGTATTCCTGTACCATCCCGCTGCTGCTGCAGGGTTCTGGTTCACCCTTAAGTCCCAATCGTAACTCTCTGCCAGCCTGCACAGATGCTTCTTTATGGAACTAGGGAATCTCAACTAGACACCTTGTATTTGGGCACCTGAATGAACTCCACTGACAGTAGTAAATAGATTTCAGCTGACTGCAACAGGAGCTTACACAATATGCTCACCCGCATAGACACTTATAGGATCCAAATCCTATTTTGAGTGGCAAAGTAGGAGGTTTCTGGAAGAAAAGCTTTGAACACTGTTATGAAAAACAATATGTTATTTCCCATCTATATTGTGGAGATACATATCCCATATCTCTAATGTTTCAAATGAAATCATGAGGAAGCCATCCTACATGAGCCTGGACTCAGTCTATGCAGTAAGCACACCTTACTCACCAAAAGCATCAGAATTTAAGCTTCTTCTGTGTTTCTATGCTGTCTAACTTACACTTAACTGTATAACCATTGTATTTTTTTTGAGTATTTAATAATGAGTATTTAATAAGTATTTATCTATTCAATTGTATAATGTTGTTATTTTTCATTTAACAGAAGATACCTGAGAGAAACAATAAGAAAAGATAGTGAACATACATCAAAAGGATGAGCTATTACAGTTTCCGCCTCAAAAAATGACATAATATATTTTTAGGATTTTTCAGTGGGATAATGGGAACACAATGGGTCACTAATAAAATGCTGCTGTCAGCATTACTGCTTTTATGAACTGCAAACCAGAACCACCAGGCATTTGGGCAGTGTGTAGATAAGAACCATCAGCATCAAGGCATTAAACTGACAGATTCCTGTAAAGCACATAACCCCTAGGTACGTGACCTCCACAGGATCCCGCACTGGAAAAATACACAATTCCTGCACGATGTCAGTTCCTCTGTTTTGTGCTCATATTAATTTTTCTGTGTATCTGACTTCAAGATGCCTAATTTGCTGTGCTCTGCACTAGTTTAGGCAATCACTTTTCAGCATATCTGTGTGCCTTGTTCCTTTATTTCCACTCTTTTGCTCTGTATAGTTACTGCCATTTGCAGTATGAGTTCTGGTAGCATTGCCCATCCCTGTTCTTTATGAACTTGAAGGTGCATTTATCTACATATCTTTCTAATTTAATGCCAAATTATGCTATTCTCTGGAATTTATCAGATATGTCAGTAGAGATTTCAGAGAAGAGGTTTAGGGAGCATGTACATCCAAAATACTCATTTAGAGCTAAACAAAAGTTTTCTGCAAATGAATTGGAAGGTTTGGCAGGAAGCAAAATGTGAGGAGATTTTTTATTTTTTTTTTCAGGAATTGTGAAGCAGTAGTCTAAGTTGAGATGTAGATGAGGGAAAGTGTAATTGGTGTAGGGGTTTGTGAGGGATTTTTGCCATACGTGATTTCATTGCATTGCAGCTTTGCAACTAGACTCTGCTGAGACAAAAGTAAGCTACCACGGGGAAGAGACAGCATGCAAATATTAGCTGCAGATCCACTCATACACCATCTCTCAGTAACTCCATGTGCCCTTTTGTCTTGCAGAAAAGTGGTCCTTCGAAATGTCTTGCCTCTTAACCAAAGACAGGTTGAAAAGTAACAGTCCCCTGGAACCAGAGGGGAAAGGCTGTGCTGGGCCAGCAGACTGGCAAAACACAGCTGCTAACTGTGTGCACTGACAGGTTGGGAAAACATACTCTCTGGTCCTTGGGGCTTGTTCTAGGTCCTTCCAGACCTCAGAAGGAACTTTCATTGCTTTTTCTGAGTGCTGGCTGAGATCATTCATGGTTAGATTTTCACAGTACCCAGTTCACATCCTACTTTGGGCACTCCCTGACAATCATGATTTTGTACACACTTTGTAGCATGCTGCCTCTATGCTTGACTGTTGCATATATGGCTGATCTCTTCCTTCAAGCATACAGCTGCACAGGAATCTGTATTTATCCTTATACTCATTGTGCTTTCAACTGTGTTCAGCTCTTGCAAGTGTCTTCTATTTGTTATTTTTCTGTTGAAGCCTTTGTTCGCCTAAGTCTTTGATCTCACATATCCAAACAGAAATACTCTCTCAAACACTGTACTCGGATGGCCAGAGGAAGGAACAGTCTTTGCAAATACGCATTGTGTCAGTATCTCGAAAATCAGGCAAAGTCACATTCAAAAAGCCAAACATTATCCTCTGTTTATAAGACAGTAAGGAGTAGGAAGGCTTTTTATCACTACACAGAGCAGCACTGCACAGGAGGAGGGAAGCCCCAGAGAAGGGTCAGTCCTGGCTGGTAAGGTATTGTGGTGATATGGTGGGGGTGAACCAGGAGGGCAGGAAGATCACACAACCTTTTTGTGTTCCAGTCTCTTCCCCAACAAAAGTCTGAGATCCCTTATAACCCCCATACCATGGCCTTGGGGTGAGAGTGGACAGTGAGTTAAGGCCAGTCAAGTATGGCTGGGGACCCATTCTCTTACACAGTGTCTTTCCCAGCCATGACCTAGCAAGCATGACACACTGGTCAGGACTAGTGCACTAGCCATCAGGAAACCAATTATAAAGAGACAGCCAACCGTGTTTTTTCTGACATTGCACAAATTTTCTAAGTATGGCTGCTAGAGAAACAACTTTCAGCTACCTCATGAGTTTGCCGTGCAAAGTGGATAAGAAGTTCAGTCTTTATTTTGTGTACTGAATAAACTGTCTTTCTACCCTTACATATGGGATCCATAGGGGAGTATGTTAGGAATCTGCATTGCCTGCCATCATGCCTCAACTTCCCTAGAGTATAATTTAATCTCTCTCCTACCCTTATTGACATCTTGCCATTCAGGCTTTTCCTGAGTACCTCATCAATGGAGAGTAAGTGCAGCACAGAATTTGGTCCTTTCACTTCAATTTTTATGGTTTGTTCTAATATAAACACATTTCAAGGAGTTTTACAAAAGCTGAATAATTCAAGACAGCTTTTGGCATGGTGAAAAGAAAGCAGAAAAGATCCTTTCACTCTGATTTCAAAATGAAGGAGTAAAAAGTGTCCCAGACATCTGAGCTGGGAAGGTCCAGAAAAGACTTCTTAGCAGCCCCCTATCTACATAAATAGTGAGAAAAATGAGTCAGTATGAAATTCTGTGAAAAGCCACAGTAGCTCCAGCCTGTAACTTTTCAGAGTCTCAGAGACTGAAAAAAACCCACCACTTTTTCAACATAAAGTTTGTTGAGAACTTTCTGCTTAGGCTGACCTTCCAGACGAGAAACAGTACTCTCTGCAAAAGCCAGCACTGGAAAACACTGCTTTTGTTAAAGAAAAATAAAATCTAATTAAATATTGCATTTCAGGCTATTTATTTAGTCAGTTAAAAGTTATCTAAAAACACTTGAAAAAATTACTTAAAAGTCATTGTAAGAAAATATTAAAGAGTTCCATGTTGTTGCTTAAGTGTAGCCATACTATGGTGACTGAGATATGTTGCTGTACCTCACCTTCTTTCCAGCTGATGCCCTAGGCAGACACTGGTCTGCCATAGCCCTGTGTCTCATATGCCAGCCCTATGTGGATGTCTTTGCATACTCTACAGCACCCCATTCTCCTCAGAGGCTGCAGCCGACCAAGACTATTCCTGCCTTGCCACCTTTTCAATGCCCAAAACTGAAACTCATTCAGCAGAGTTTAGTCTGTGGAAGTCAAAGGTGAAGTCAGAGAAATCTGACATCCATTTGTCTGTTCTGTTGGTTTCCCATTTACCTGTTGAGGTAACTGCTTGGTCTGGTTTGGGAGCCCTGTGTAACTAGTTATAGCTCTGCCACAAGTATGACCTACAGAATTAGCTTTACATATATTTCACGAGCTCTGGGTGGAAAATTCAGAGCAAAAGAAGACAGATACCTGGACAGAATCCCAGATCTTTGGGATGGGCTAGGGAGAGGATTTCTGCAAGTTTTTTCTATTTGGGAAGAGATAGAGTATGAATTGTATTCAGTACATGTCTTTTTTACAAATCTTCTTGCATTAAGTATAACCATTCATGATATAAACTCCACATAACCCACCACATGGTACGAATCTATAGGTAAGTAAAATTAGAAATGGTTCAAACAAAGTCTGCCAGAACTAAAAGTATACTTTTTTTTTCTTGTTGTTGTTGGCCTGTAACGGAAAGTAGAGAATTACAGCCATGGACTTTTTATGTCTTCTAACTTTCAGTTTGACCATGGACCATTCAGGTGAGTGAAGATACAGAGGACTCACTGTGAAACGTCCAATAGCCCACTGCAATTTCAAACATGCATGAATGAAGATCTATACAGGAAAATTAACCAACTATTCAAGAAAATGATAACATCTTGCCTATATGAACAGGACCAAAACATGCATTTGTGTTTTACAATTGTGTTAACACATCTAATAGAATCTGTTTCTTTTTAAGCATATTGCCTTAATAGAATCATAGAATAATAATGAGACATTGTATTTTGTCTAAATTTCCATACTAAGGAACTCAGTGCTCTTTGGTCAGGGATATAACAGTGGCAATTTAATTGAATTACGTTTTTTAAATGCTTACCCGTCCAAAACATATTACATTAAATTAACAGAGCAGCAAAAAGAAAATGAAATTTGGGTTAACTTTCATATTATAGTAATGGGATGTTAATTTATAATGACATTTAAAAGCAAATCACCTACAGCAAACACCAGGAAGTTGTCAGTAAGTGAGGCGGTTTTTTTTTTCCCATTACAAGGACTATACTGTGAGGTACTTTCAGGGTCAGATATAGCTCTGATCGGGGTGGAGGCCTGCAACATAGCTACACAAGTGCTCCCATGTCATGCTGTTCCTCTGGCTGGTGCTAATGTCAGCAGAACAGCCATATCATCCTCACCCTTCCCTGTAAACACATCCCTGACTTCTGCCATCAAACTGTTTGACAGTTTGAGGTGGGTTTTGTTTGTTTGTTTTGAGGGGGTTTGTTTGTTTGTTTGTTTGTGTATTTGGTTTTGTTTTATTTGGGTTGTTTGTGGTATTTTTTGTTTGTGTTTTTTTTTCTTTTCTATTCATGTTCTTCAATCTGTTTATAGAAATTGCACGTTTGATTGTGACACATTTGATTGAAAAACACTATGTGAAAATGGGTAGTGTTAGATTTAGGGGATGGTTTATATGTGCTTCTGTGGATCTAAAACCAATCCTGCAAAATTACCAAAGATGCAAAGCCACAATGAACTTAATAGCAGTCCATGACAATATATGCAAAATAAGACTATGCATTGGACAGATCCTTCTTTCTAGAAAAATTAGCTTTGTATTTATAGCCTTTGCAATACTCTTCATTTTTACCTTTGGAAGAAAAACCAAAAACAAAATGTGAACTTCAATACTTCCAGCAAATCTCTAAGGAAACTCCCAACTAAATTATGCAAACCATCAAGTTTATGGCTATGGCTGTAAAACTCAGTTGCTGTCTAATTGTATTAATGCGTTAGCTTGAGCTGTAGGAAAAGGACTGAGCCATAATATAATTGGATTAAAAATATAGTATGCCCCATGTAGAGACCCTGGTCCTCTCCCAGGGCTAGATGACAGAGGGATTTGGATGGAAGTGAACAGGCTGTCATCACTTCTTCGTATACTGAAAAACTAAATGCATATATAAGATTTTCCTCCCAGACTGAGCCTATTTTTGCATCACATCTTCTCTGTGGATTCATCCAGCCTTTTGTAAAGGGTACAGCCTTCCTTCTTCTCTGATTAGGCAATGGTGAGACCCTAGAGTTCAGGAACTGTCTTTTCTGAAGTTTCACCAGCATGGTCTGATCAACCTCCATACCCTATATGGTAGGCACCAGCTCTGCCCCAGCTGGAGAGTCTGTGATACGCTCCTGAAGTGACATCACTCAGAACTCCAAGAAAAGCTTGGAGTGCTTGAAAAGCACCTAGGCTAAAGGGAAGTCAGGGCATCATCTGAAAGTTGGAACAGATCTCATATTTTCCACTTTCTGTCAGTCTGGAGCCTGGTAGAAGGTCTAACTGGATTAATAGTGCCCATTTAGCAGGCACCACCTGGCTTTAGTCTACACTGCATGGAACAAGTCTTCTCCCAAGCAAACTGCATCCATATCACCTTGACTCAAGATTTCCTGCAGGCCTCATGTGGTACTTTTTGCCCTCAGGCATCAGAATTATTCAGCTTTCAGATCAAAGTTTCTAAAAAAGTGCAGCCCAAGGCTGCAGCCCACCAGTGATGTTTTTACAGCAGGATTGTGAGGTTCATGTTTCATGTCCTGGACTGTGACATAAAATCATATTGGGGAATTTGATGATGAAAAGTCTGCTGGAATAGCATTTAGAGAACAGTATAATATAGAGAGAAGCAAAGCTGGCACAGGCTTGACTGAAACTATGCTTGGGCATTATCTTGGACGTAGCTATTTGGAGAGGTCCAAAACAAAGCCAAGGAAAAATAAACCAATAAGTAGCAGTACTGGAGCTCATGACTGGTCCTCCTGACCTTAGTACCACAGAAATACTCAGAGGTGGCACTGCATAGCTGTGTCTGCTGCCTGCAATTAATACCTGCAGGCAAGGACAGTCTGTAAGTCCCACTGGGCCAAATGTTCCACATCACTGCTGAATTCAAGCTGTGCTGCTTGTACACAGGCATGAAGAGAGTTTATACTGCCCACTGAGTGCTGTCCCAGCTCAAAGCAGGAGGAGGATGGGTGGAAGGACACACAGCAATTTAGCATTTCCCTCAGCCTTAACTGTGGCTGTAAATAGGGGCAGTTAGTTACCCACCCTGGTCCCACTGGTCCCTGTTCCCCAGGGCCAGAAGTTCAGGCTTGTGTGCACCTTCTCTCTGCTAAGGCTGCTGCTTCCCCAGGATGTGCCTGCTGCAAGTCCAGGCCCTCCTTTCTGGCATGAGGGCTCAGCAGGAAGTGTGACAAACCCCACATATATGGTGGGTTGATGATGGGGATGGTGCTAAGGTCAGAGGGATGAGCATGACAGGATTCAGGAACTAGATGTGTGCATCCTGAGCTATAATGTTCCTTGAACCCACTTCTGTGGGTTCAAGAAATCAAAGCATTTATGCACTCATTGCTAACAGTGTCACTTTTCTACTGTCTTCCATTTCTTTCACATATGGCTTTCTGAAAGGAGTGCATAAAATTAATTATATTACAGTTTTATTAAATAACTTTGGCTTATGTCAGTATATGCATCAGGATTGCCAGCATATGGCCCATTTCTGGGTATTTTTAAGCTGGAATGAATGAGGCTCCAAAAAACACACATAGGAAACCACCAGAGCTAGTAGAAGAGATATCTTGTTGTGAAAAATAGTGACACTGAGTGTTATCAAAACCAGCCTAAAACACTTCTAAAAAAAATCCAAGCTTTTACCTCAATGGGTTGAAGAAACATTTCCCATTTAAATGTTCTCTGATTCTGTAAATGAATGATGTTATTTGTCTTAGGTCTGTCAGATAAAGAAAAAAATGTACATATGATTTAATCCCTTAGTTGGTTTATAACCTTAGAACTGAGGCAGGAGAGTCACAAATCCATGTAGACATCTGAATGCTGACTTTTGCATTTGGATTTCTGATTTAGTTGAAAAATATATAAAAATCTTGTGTAGCCAAACAGCTCCCTGTTGGCTACACATCTGTACAGGCTCAAGAGCATTGTATATTTCTGCAAAGATCTGGAATAAATTGTGCTCAATGAATTGGTCCCTCGTATGCTTATTTCAAACAGCAGACTCAGATGAATTCTGAGGCTGGGAGCATCAATGGCAAAACAATCTCTCTTTGGTCCAATGTAGTGGGAGATGCCATCATAAATGTGGAAGATGGGTAGATGCAGAAATGACTAATTTGGAGGAGATGGAAATGTACTTATAGATCAATATTAGTGACTGCAAGGTACAGTCAGCTTCTCAGGCATAAGATTTGCATTTTGAAAACTCCACAATGACTCTGAAGAGAAGTACTTCTTGTGATTGGAATTCATCTGTCTGAACTCAGCCATCTAGAAAAGAGGTACCGACTCCAAGGCATCCATCTAGAAACATCATTTATAGTGAGTTCTGTATAGTTTGACAATGGAATACGTCGTCATATGAGACTGCTTCTTTTCATTGACAAAAGGGAAAACACACATGACTCTACTTAGAGTGGCACACTTAAGGAATCTACTGCTAAATGTGTACTCAGTACCCCATGCGCATGAATGGCAAGCAAATGTACAACACTGACAGCAGATTTTATTAGTGTTTCTGTTTCATCCACACACCACTCTGAAGTACTGACTCAGCCCCTTTTGTTAGATGAACAATGTGTCTTAGCCATTTTCTGTAACAGTAGGATATTTGTATGCCATTCTTCTCCTGTGAACACAAACAGCTCTCTGCAATCACTAACTCTTAACCAACAGCCAGCCTCTCGTTCAGCTGCTCAGCTGAGCATTCACCCATATAAACTGCTCATGTGTTGCTATGCAGATTTCAAATGTGAATGTTTGGGGTTTTTTCATGACTGGGATTTTGCGAGAGTGGGCAAAAACTGTGCAAAGATTTATGACTCCTGCTGTTCACCCAGCCTAATTTTTGGCTCTGCTTCAACCTTTTTCTCTTCCTGTTTTTCCAAGAATGTTTCCCCTTTGAAAGCCAGGTTCGTTAATGCAAAGTTCAAAATTATTCAGAGACTCCCTCCCACCTTCCTGACCAGCTCACATCCTCACTAGAAGCATTGCAGGTCTGTCTTTACCAATCCAGGCTCATTTCCAGGCCTGTCTGGTCAGAGTTAGTTCCTCCTCCTGCCACCTGATATCCTGTGTTCAGCACAAGTTGAAGTCTCTCAGCTCTTTTAAGCTTGATTTCCTCCCTCTGGACTCCTTGCTGAATTTAGGTTGCCCATAATGTTTCCCAGAAGGTCCAATTATGAGTCACTTGCTCTTAACACATGAAACATCCTTCAGCACATCTGCAAAGTGAACCGTAGCTAGCACAGGTGAGACCGAGCCTGTAGCAACTCCCTTCCATGCCAAATAATGTGTATTTAGACTTCCAGAAAAATGTAAATCATTCTCGTAAGCTTCCAAAGGCACAGGACTATATTTATTTGTGGTTTTTAATAAATAATTTACTCGTCCCACTTATTGCTGGCTAATATTAATATTGCTACTCTTAGGTTAGTTGTGGTAACAGTCTGATTAACACTGTGAATTCACAAAAGTATTGCCATGGATAACAATCTCTGATCTCTCATCACTTGTTCATGCCTCATAGCATTCCTATCTATGTAAGCACAGCAGCCTCCATATCTGCAAAATTAGCTTTCCTGGGAAGGGAATCCATCTGAAGTGTTTTTGCTGGTGAGGTTTAAACCCAGATCGGCTTCTCACTCCAGTTCTTTGCACAAACTACAACGGAGGAGGTGATGCAGAAGCAGGAATGCAAGGCCAGACTGGGAGAAGGTAAGACTATGTCTTTCAGCATCAATGCCCTATTATACTGACTTTCAGTGTCCATTGAATTACAGCTTCTGTTAGTTTACCTGATGCTGTCCCTAAGGAAAATGCAAATTGCATCTCTTGCAGAGGCACAGAAAATTTTAAAAAATAATGACATTCTATGGTGGAAACTGTTCTGAGAACAAAACTGCTACTTTATGTACTTGCATTTACTTCAGCTCCTGCCAGATTTTACTTCCCAGATTTTTTGTAGAGCTCTTAATGGTTTCAGAATTTTCTAAAAAGAAAGCTTCCATGACTTATGAACCATCAGTTAATAGTTAAAAAAAGTGTATACACATCTGAAACAGTTAATGTAGAATGATAAAGCTGTACTTCATTCATCCTGGAAAAACACCAGCCCTTTCTTTACTCCAACATCAACATATTTACCACTGGGCTGGAGGGAAGACAACACCCAAGGTATACTCTAAAGAATAAAGTTATTTTCACTTGCAGGAATTTTCATTACTTTTACCCTCACAAATACAGTACAGATGTGGATATTAGGAGAAAGCATTTGAAAGGCCATAAAGCTGCTACTCATTTTATCATCTACTTATAGCCTCTATATGATTACCCTTTCTTTAGCTACAGCCATGCATTAGTCAGCTGTGCTCAGGACTGACACATCACAGATGAACCGGTCTGTGTGCTGCTCCTGTGGTGCTCTAAAGCTGATAAAACTCAGCAGCTGTTATTTTCACTGGCTTATGCAGCACATAGTGGGTGTTCTGGTCACTTTATAAATATCACCTTTACACTTCTAAATGCTTATAAGCACATTTATTTCTAACAGAGTATCTCCACTTAGGTGCAATGTGTATTTAGTTGGTGTTACATAAAAAGGTCAGTTCTCAGGGCAAAATGTCTCCCCAGAAGACCCATAGGGGAGTGACAATATTTTTGCATTTGTATCCTAGAAACGTACACCCAAGTCTGGTAAAGAGTTCGGCACAGGAAGAGCCACACTGGTGGAAGAGGCTGCAGTGCCCAACTTCTGTGCCTGGCCCTTGGCTGCAGAGTCCTGACCCCAGAGCTGAGCCAGCAGAACCAGCCACATGGGTTGTCTGCACCAACGCCAGTGCTAAGCCACCCATGCTAATTCAGTTATTCATAGTTTTGTGAGTGAACTGGGCTGACTCCATGCTTTCAGGACAGGGGACAATCCCAGGCCCTGTGTGGGGACATAAACTGTAGCAGGAGAATGGGAAGAAGGTGGAAATGAGCAGTAGGGAAAAGATGTCTGCAAAATTCTGGCTGCCATGGAAAAGAACTGACTGTTCATTTGTCCCTCTCAGTACAAGACTGATGTGCTATAAGGGATCCAGGTTGAAAACAAACACAGGGAAGTCATTCCTCAAGGAGCCAGTGGGTATGGACTTTGTTGAAAAGACATTGTTTAGGTTTAAAAGGAGTGTGGACAATCACTTGGTGAGGGATCTACTATGGGTTTCTAAACAAAAGAAATTCTCACAGGAACAAAAAAAAAAAAGCCTTTAGTTATGGGAGGTCAGAGATAAGTGCAGGGATAAGTGAAATGCTTGTTACTGCTGCCCACCTCCCCATGCAGGAGCAGCAGAGCCCAGATATATTTGCTCTTGGCAAATAGGAATGTCCCACTTGCTTTGCCCTTGTGACTGCTCCAAGGACAATGCCCTCTACAGTACTCCAGGGTACTTCCCCCTCTTCCTGCCTCATTGCTGGAAATACTTTTCCAGTCTAGAAATTAGTATAAGTAGAGAGCAAACTATTTTTTGTGGTTGTCAGCTATGGTAAAGGGAAAGCAGTATATCAGCAGGCTCCAATTCTTTGTTCCCATTATGCTGTATAGACTATACCCATTTTTTTTTGTGCCAGGCCAAAACAGGCCTGGGAAACAACCAGGAGCCCAGCACCTTCTTTTCCCAGAATGGCAGGACTGCAAAATGATGTTCCCTTCTGCAGGTTCTTTCTCAAATGAGGCACTGACTCCTCTTCTAGTAAAGCTTAAGGACACAGCATACAATGGAGCTTCTCAGCTCATAGTGAGGTTACACTGTAAGGATGAGAGTGGCCACCCTTCCTCCATTGTGGTGGAAATTGTCCTGAAAACTACTTACTGTAGCAGCGTGTCTTGTAAGCCCAAATCATTAGTGTGTGTGGTGGATCAGATTGTATAGCCATCCTCTGCCCACACCAAGCACCAAGAACTCTCCCAAGAACGGTGCAGTTGCATTTTCCTCCGAGAGAAGTTTCTTCTTCTCATGAGTTCCTGGCTGGATTTTGCCTTAATGCTGAAGGGCTTATATCTATAAGTGTTATTCTATCTCCACAAAAGTCCAGAGCTCTCCTTAGTAATATTTATGAAAAGAGAAGATGAAGAGAAGATAGATGAAGAGAAGATGAGGAGAAGATGAGGAGAAGATGAAGAGAAGATGAAGGAAAGGGGAGGGAAAGGGAGGAGAGGGAAGGAGAGGGAGAGGAGGGGAGGGGAGGGGAAGGGAGGGAAGGGAGGAGAGGGGAGGGGAGGGGAGGGGAGAAAAGAAAAAGAAAGAAAAGAAAAAGAGAAGAAAAAAAAGAAAAAGAAAAGAAAAAGAAAAAGAAAAAGAAAAAGAAAAAGAAAAAGAAAAAGAAAAAGAAAAAGAAA
>JAWWEW010000001.1:53345412-53441218 GCA_035583185.1 Anabacerthia variegaticeps
GAAAAAGAAAAAGAAAAAGAAAAAGAAAAAGAAAAAGAAAAAGAAAAAGAAAAAGAAAAAGAAAAAGAAAAAGGAAAGAAAGAAAAAGAAAGAAAAAGAAAAAAAAGTTAGGACAACCTAATGAAGTTCAAATTAGAGCAGTACATTCTGGGAAGTGTGTTTTCTGGAAATGTAGTCTCTTCTGAATAGATGTTCCCTAAGGTCCTGCACCACCAGGGCCACCCCATCCACACTGTAATGTGCAAACAGCAACAGCAGCAACCATTTGTGGGGACAAAGGCTTATGGATTCACAGCAAGTTGAGCTTTCTGAAAGTCAGCATCATGTTGGCTTGGGCCTTGGAGCTAACTGCTACAAAATCTCAGCCTCCCCTTCTCCTCCCCTCACAGCCCAGACACTCAAGGGCAGTGAGAGCATCCCAAATCCACAGCACCAAATGCTTCAACACTATGTCTGCAAGACCTCATCGTCCTGATACCTTCAGTGCGTGCCAACTCAAACAAGAAACAGTGAGCACGGCACAGATGGCGGAAATGGGCTTCTCCCCATACACCAATGGAGACAGAGTGGCACGTGGCACCAGTCCGGCAGCCCCTCCTTACACAAGAGGCACTGAGCCAGGACAGCAGACTGCTGCAGGTGCAGAAAAGACATGGAGTTTGAGTCTCCCCACAGATTTCCTATGTTCCTTCCAAAGTCACAATATTTTAATTGATATTTCTTACGAGAATTCAACAGGTGCAGCATAAATCCCATGCATTGTGCTGAATCCCACAAAACCCTGACTTTCATTTTGGAAGGATGGGGTGGGGGTGGAGGAGTTTTCTTGCTCTTTGGGTTTTTAGCCTTGAGCTACATGAGACAGAAAAAATGCTGTATTTGCTCGAAGTGCTGCCAGATTAAAATAAGCAGCTATTCATCTTATTTTTCTTAAAAGATGGTTAAGTCATTGAGAAAAATTCATTGACTTTAGAAATACATTCAGTTATAGCACAAGTACAGTGGGGACAAGCTTGGCTTTTCCTTATACGTCCTGGAGTGGGGGGGGCAGGAGGGGCGAAGAGCTCCTATGTCCATTTCTGCCCCTTAGACATGCTCAGCAAAAGCAGATGGGACAGCAGCAGTGTCAGGAAGAGAATCTCCGGGTTTATGAATACAAGAAGAACCTTGCTAAAAACACTTCTGCCCAGGTTTTACTTATGAGGTGAGAGTAGTAACAAAAGTAGATGTCACAGCATATGAATTCTTTTAGCATTAAATCATGATATATCTCTTCTTGGTTTACTCTCTACTTGACCAATGGCTCAGTATCTACAGGACTCCACATGGTACATAGATAAATGAGCAGATAGGAAGGCAGATATTGGAAATAAAGACGTACTTCTACTTCCCATTTTTTACAATTGGAGGGTTTGCCTGGATGGTTTGAAGATTTTTACGTTTCTGTATTACAAAAAGTTTTATAAAAGGTTAATCCAGCCCAAAACCTCAGACAACCTAGGAACACCATACTTCCATCACTTAGAAAGTAGTCAAGCTGATAAACTGCAAATCTGTGCGTCCTTCTCCATGCTCCTGTACCCATTTTCCACTATTTTACTACATTTGCAGTTTGGTTTGAGTGCCTGGCACAGGTCCTGCACTGATGCCAGGTGAGTCAGATATCGGAAGGAGCAGATATCTGTCTCCTGACAGGTACCTATCTATCAACTGATGGATGAGGTTTAAATGTGGGGTTTTTTCTAAAACCAATAGTTAATGCTCAGCATCACAATAGCAACAGTGAAACTGCTGGTAGTAGTAATATAATGCTAATGTTGATAATAGTAAAAATGAGCTTTACTGAGAATATACTGAAGATCTTTAAATCCTATGATATTAATTTCATTTAGCACAGCAAGATGTGATTTTAAAGTAGAAATAAAAAACTAGGTAGAAGGGGGCAACCTCTCACTTCTTTTCATTATATGTAGCTGAGAGGAAGAAATGGTGCTTTTTGTTTTCCACAAAAAATCTGAGGTTTTTTACTGGGATGAAAATTTGAAATATCAAAAATGTTTGTAGATCAAAATCTAGAGCAATACAAAACACAAAATACGGACCAACACAAGTAAAACACTTATTTTAGGCCACTTTGGTGCCTTTTTTGTATACCTTGACTTAAAAGCAATATGAAAAAAAAATGCATTAAAATAAAGGTTTACAATATATGCTTAGGTGTTTAAATGCATTATTCTGATTTTCTAAACACTTTCCCTGATTTTTAAACAAAAAAATTAATGAAGTGGATGTTCTCCAACAGACAATGTATGTTCATTTATCCAAAATTTTTGACAAAAAGACAATTTTGGGGAAATTCCTGTTTAATTCTAAGGCATCTTTTCCCTCCTCTAAAAGCCCAATAAATTCTAATACCTGACATTTTTACTGTACAGGTTCTAAAACACATCACCATGGGAGTCAACATCATTATCCTCATTTGCCATAGAAGACCGAGGGACTTGCCCCAGGACAAGCAGCAGACCAGCCATGAAGCTGAAATGAGAACTTTCTCCTGTTAGTTCCAGCTCAGTGCTCTTTGGTCTTTGCTCTGTAACCAAAAAATAGGTCTCTGAATTGATTGTTTGTCATCTGGTCCCGAGTTTGGAAAAGACAGTCACAGTAAAGCCCTTCTATAAAGAGCAGGAGAAAGACAAGCACTTCTCCAGCAGGAATTGCTGTGTGATGTTCTGCTAAGTGACTGAAGCAGCGTAGCAGGAGTATAAAGAGAGTGGAACATGTCCCTCATCATTTCCCCTAACAAAGCAGATTTATCAAAATTTATGAAGGACACGAAGCTGAGAGATTGTTACCTAAAGTTAAACTATGGAGCATATGGAAAGTTTAGATAAAAGTTTTTCACGGAAAAATAATGAGCAGAATTACAGTAGAAACAGTTGCTATATGGATAAGGCAAAATATTTGACAAGGAAAACATCTCTGAGAAGAAAGCACAAGGGTAGAGCTATTATAGCCTCTGAGGCCTTTTCCCTCAGACTTCTTATTTTATAACATATTTCTAAAACACAACACCCACAACTGTTTTTCTTCATCTATCAAAGCATAAAATTGCCAGTCCTTTGACCTAACTTAAATGAAGGAAGTAGCAATGTTAGGTTTAATTAAAAACAGCAAATATTTGTACAGCTGTCCCTGGTTTCACAGCACAGAAATAGGTTTAGCATCAAATCTTACAGTTTTAAGTCCTCTGGGAACTATATACAAAAACATATAGGATCCTTCTGGCTGACTTGCTAAAGCCAAAAATGCCTTTTTTTTTGAGTTATTTCAGGTGGGGCTCATTCAGCCTTCCCGTTTCCAACCCACTGTTTTCCTACTTGAGATTTCTTTTTTTTCCGTACTCCAAACGTGGTACTCTCAGCTTGACAGCTTTGGATGCATTTGATGCATTTTGGGGTTGTGAATAAGAGTAATAAAACTGAGGGTAGTCTGAGAAGTTATGACTTATCAGCGGCCTCGGCTTTTTGGTGGAAACCCTGATGGCTGGACCCATCTGGGTACTTCCAGGGGTCTCTGGCTCTCCATGTGGGTCTCACTGGGAGGCACCAGGCACGGGATGGAGAATAATCAACCAGATCCATCCTGAACACCCCTGAAACTGGGAGGGGTCTGGAACGCAAGGCTTTGCTCCTGGCCCTTGCTCTCTTTTTAAATTACACACTGAAACATGTTGCAAAATCCGTCAGCACTGAGCTTTAAAATGCAGCCTCTGCAGGGCTGACTCCACATGCACCCCACCCCCTTGACTGGGCCAGCCACGGCAAGCCTGCTCCCAGCAGGGACCACGGAAGGATTTACACTGCCTTGTGGAAAAGTTTCAGCAGTCTCAAGCTCTGAAATCACCTGCCTGTTCCTCCAGGGACCCACGGGTTTCAACCTGCCAAAGCCAGCCCCAAGGTGCTGGAGAGGCAGGTGGGGCAGGTGGTCACTCACCATTGGGCAGAGATAAGAGGGAAGAAGGAGAGAAGGGGCCAAACTGAGTAAAAAAAAGCCTCACCCACGTCTAGAGCAGGAAGGGTGGTGGGAAGGCTGATGGTCGGTTTTGGTGCGCTACTTGTGTCTGTTGGGCGCCAGGCAGGGGCTCTCCATGTCCTCTGGGCTGCTGCAGCCTCCCAACTTCCTCACAGCCCCTCACAGCCTTCCCACATCCAAACCTCTAGTGCCAGCAGGTTTGACCCAGCTTGACACAACAAAAGGGAGGAGCTGGAGGTATCTGAGCATGGAGGGGCTCAGGAACTGGAGGAAGAGAAAATAGTGCTGAGGAAAAGCCCTAAGGAAGGAGGAGAGAATGAAGACCTATCACTCAGTGCAGGTAAGCCAAGGCCAGGTGGGCTGGCCCAGCCAAGGCTGACTAGATGTGAGACACTTCAAGACATGACTCTGCACAGCAAGATGTTCCAACTAGTAGAAGCAACTTCCTGTCTTCTATCTATAGTACATCTCCTGTTCCCTCTCCTGCAGCAGCATCCAGAAGTAAGAGAGAAACAGATGTACACTGACCTTGGGTTTTTGGCAGAACGGCAGTGGACTGCACCCATAGTTGCAGACAACGGGTTTTGCCATGTGGACTGGAAGAGTTTCATTTACATTAATTTTCAGTTAAGTAATTTAAGCCTCGAGTCTGCAAAACAGAAAGCTACTGACAGTTCAGTGTAGTTGCATCACAGGGGTTCTGGGGATAAAAACACTTTTTGGCAGAATGAAGGCTTAATGACACGCTGAGTAGCCTGGAAAGATTATTTAGAGCTTTTTCAGAAGCCAGATTCATATGTCTAAGTTTCTAGACATGCATGTAAAGTCTTAAACTATGAAGCTGTTCTCAAAGACCCAAAAACTCAACACAAGATGCACAGATGATCAGTAACCTGCGAGTGAAACCTGACCAATAGAGCTCACCATTGTTCCAAGCTGGCACACTATATATCCAGCATGTGAGGCCAAATGAATACATATCTGAAAAAATCCTCAATTTTACATTAAATACAATTGTTATGCATATTACCACAGGAAGAAGGCTAAGAAAAAGCCTAAGTATGGGCTTGCAATTCAAGGGTTTAGTTGTTCAAATCCAGTAAGTCTCCTATGTCTTGTTCCCAGTCAATTTACTTTAGCATGGTCCAAAAGGTCTTTACCTTATGATGGGCCTTCAGTATACACATAGAACAAGATGGCAGTTCTTATCCAATTTTCAGTACCAAAGGTGCATGCCACAGAAACCCCATTAGTAGTAGACACCAATTGCTGGATCAGGGGAGCTAAAACTAGAATCTGCTCTTTTTTTTTTCCACACCAGCCTTCCCGGTATAGACCAGTGCAGTGTGGGGAAGCCTGGGTATTCTGAAGCAGCAAAGAAGTAACCGCTTTAAAGTCTCATCTGGTGGATAAATGCTTGTGAATGAAATTTTGCTGTGTCTTCTGGTTTCTCAGTATCTTGGTGATGAATTTGACATATTGCAAGACAATGTCGTCATGTGCACTGAGTTCAGCTTTTTGATTGTTCCTTATTTGTTAAAAATGAGATCCAAGCTATCTCAAATCAAGGTACAACTCACTCAAGCTCAGTTATCAAGAATCTGAAGCAACCTTTAAACATTTGGATACAAATAGTCTCAGGAACATCCATCTGAGGGTCCACTGGAAATACACACATACTAAGGTGAATGGGATGATATTGGAAACTAAAAAGAGAGTGTTAAAAAATTAAATACTTAGACATTATTCTTAAAAATGACAGAACAGTGACAGGTTGGAGTTCTGCAATTCCAATTTTCCAGTAAAACTCTTTATTGCTCGTAATTTAAAATAAACAAGGCTAATGACTTTTGTTTTTTGCTAGTTTGATGAAATATAGCCATCTCAATGAAAGTTTTATTTTCTTCCTCTTCTTTCCCAGAACTACTTTAATATCAACTTGTATGAAAAGCATGTGTTTAGTTACCATTGGGAATACAGTTTCCTTTGTGTTCTGATTTTCCTATTCTACTTGAAGCTAAGTTATGTCCTTTTTTTCACTGAAAACCCATTATCATGACCTGTTGAGCTCTGGGACTTTCTGTCCCTTTATGTATACTATGAGGGTACATAAATTCTACACTGTTTCCTCAGATCCCGTGTCATAGGTAACCAGTGCCTTTAATTGCAAGTAGTTTCACTGCTGCAGATTTGACTTTGAAGTAAATTGGATTCCAAGGGATCCATTTATATTATAATCTGTTCATAAATTCCAATGAACAAGCCCTTAAAAATAAGCCCTAAGCCAATTAATTGGCCAAAGTCCCTTCAAAATGGCAGCCCTTTGATAGCATGTCCCTCCCCTCACTGTTTTTCAAGGACAGTTCTGGATTTATGTCTCAGAGACACTTATTCATGCTAGTAGTCAGTATTTGATACTTCTCATCTATTGCTACGTTTATGTCGATTTCAGTTCCTTCTTGACAGTCCTGACTTTCCTGTTCTCCCTTCATTTTGATTTTGGTTTCCCTTAATTGGTTTATGTTATCAGTATGGTTTACCAGCTGAACTGGTTAAGAAAAATCACTCTATAAAACAGTCCCAAAACAGACAGACATAGTCTTGAAGGAAAAATAGATTCAAGGAATGGGAAGGACACGGTGAAATAGCTCTTCTTCTGTAGGTACTGGGAGCAGCACTTTCTGCAGCACACCAGTGCCCATTAGACAGTGCTAGTCCTCATCAATTAAAAGGGGGGTGTTAATTTCTGTTGAAAAATGACACCTTTGCAAGAACTTGGAACAAATCCTTTGCTATTGACAGCAAGTGTGTTGTTACTGATTTTAGAGTACAGAGACTGCTTAGCCACAGGGCAGATGGGAGATGAGGAAGGGCAAGGGCCCTCTTTCCCCCATCCTGGGCCCCAGGTGACCACATCACCCCACTGCAGAACCAGCTGATTACTGGCGTCACACCCACAAGCAAACTCCTCACGCTTTCTGCCTTCACAAAGGCCCCCTGTATTAATGTCCATGTTTTCTCTCTCCTGTAATTGCACACTGCCAAGTCGAACAGAAAAGCCTTTTTTTTTTTTTAACAGAGATTCTGTATTTTAAGCAGCAATATGAGTGCATTTGAAAAGGAAAAATACAAGGTATAAAAGCTTCCCGAAATAGCAGTATGCGGCTTGCCCTGGCTGTGCTCAGGTGCAGCTATGCTTTACTCCAGCTTTTTGATAACATCCTGTCTCCTGTGCTGAAGTTACCAAGGGGTTGTGAGGACGGTACTAAATCAGACGTGTAGCAGATTCGACTGGGCCGATCTCAACGGCAGCCAGAGGGGAATGGAATATAAATCATGCTAAGAAGTTAAAATAGCCATCCCATTTGCAAAACAGTCATGGTATTTTCTTTAAGGGGGAAAAGAAAATAGTGTGCTTAAGAGGTGCCAGATTGGCAGGGTGGGATAATAAAAAAAACTTCTGACTGTGCAAGTTTCTCCTACCCCTGTGCAATGTTGCCACTGCTCTGCCTGCCTCAGAGAAAGAAGGTCAAGGCAGCAAGCTTGGCACTTCTACATAGAAGGAGCAGCATTAACAGACCTGCACATCCACCTGTAGTTCACCAGGGTGAAACAGTATAGTGCAGCCCAGTGGCACTTAATTTGTCCTGAGAGTAAGTCACATCACTAAGATTCATGTGATGGCATGAAGGCCAGACTTCCAGTAGGCAGGCAAGGGGGCAGTGCATTGCCTCTGCTAAGCCTTCCCACAGTGGTGCCAGATGCAGGCTTTGTTTTCCTGATATATTGAGACCCATTCCTGGGAAACAAAACAGAAACTGCAAGTTCACTGCTGGCCAAAAAACAGCACATCATCAGGCATTGCTGACTTTGGCCACAGGTGAACTAAAGACCTGGAGATGTCCTGCTCTTCAGGACATCAGTGAGGGCTGGTGCAGCCAGGCACCTCTTCAAGCTGCTCAGCATAGCATAAGTCCAGGGTTTTTCACCCATGCAATTTGCCCTTTTTGGGTGAGGAATATGAAAAGGGTGGCAGTTTCCAGATGACATTTCTAATAGTAGTTAATAAGCTTGTTTTCTGGCTGCTGATTTCCTGCCACAAATCAGAGATTGGTTCTCAGTACCAAACTAACTCATTCTTCCTTATGTGGGAGATCTGATGACTGATTCATAAATAATGGCTTAGGGGTGGCGGAAACGAGATAAATTGCTTTTATTAAAATTCACATAAAACAGCAGCAGAGTCCCTGCTTGCCACCACAGATTGAGCAAATGTGCCAACATGCACGTTTTTCATTTTGCAGCCACTGATATTATGAAGTTGTTTCTGGACCTAATAGCTTTGAATGTTCATTTTTTAAGGCAATTAATATGAAGAGCGATCCTGGAAAAAATTGCCTCACCCTCCATAAAGTTATTTGCAAGCTGTAGGCATCAATACTCGATTGTGTGGCTATTATTTTGAATACTGACAAATGCACAATTTGAAGTCTTCCAAGTGAGGAATTGCTTCCAAGATCTTTCTGGAAGCTCAGAGGAAATATGCTTAGGCTGTTCCATTTTATTAATATGATAGTGCTGCACTCCATGTGAATCTGCACCTGCTGACTTAGGAAGAGGCTTTGCAGTGGCAAGCTGCAGAGTTAGAGAAAACTCTAGGGGCTCAGGGGATTTCTTTTGTCCAGAGGAATAGTAACTTTACAAGAAATTATTAGCAACTCCACCATTCTCAGTGGTACGTGTCTTAGGAGATATCTTCCAAAAGCAACTGTTTTAGAAAACAGCTGGTGAGAGACAAGTACAGACTTGAGGTGGGGCTTATCTGTCCCATGGATGTTTCCCAAAGACTGAGCTGCTTAAACCATGTTCCCTTTAGGGCCATCAGAAAAAAAAAGGCACTCCAGATTCAGTTCATTCTATAACAGCCGTCTAAGCTGGGTCAGAAGCATTTGGACGATACTCTGGGACACATGGTGTGACTCTTCTGGAGGGTCCTGTGCAGGGCCAGGAGTTGTACTCGATGATCTTTGTGGGTCCCTTCCAACTCGGCATATTCTGTGATTCTGTGATTCCTACTGCTCCCCACTGACCTCACGCAGAGCCTCTGGGAAAAAGTTTCAGCTTAGACTTTTATGTACTCAAGGAATGCCACAGGAATCGCTTTCTAAAATGACCATTTTATTTCTCCAGAAATGGAACTATCCTGAGAATTTATACTGGAAAAAAAATAAAATAGGTCAGGGGGGGTGGAAGCACTGAATTACCAGGAATGGACATTAGGAGCTCTGGCACTCCAGCCCTGACTTGCAGATTTTGGCCCGCCGATCATGGAGCACATCCAGCACCTGGACCAGGGCACCACCACTGCCACTCTGGCTTCAGTGGAAATTTTGTCTACCAGGGCGCATGGAGATTAAGAAAAAATGTTGAGGGTTGGCAGGAGGCCTGGTTCTAAAATTTGAGTGTGTTAAGGAAAAAGGCAGCTGTCTGTAACAGCCAGCTGTAGGGATCTGTTTGATGGGTCAGGTTGAGATCTCTGAATAAAACAAAAGATGGAAGAAAGCAGTTTGTATCTTCTCTAAGGAAGCCTTTATAGAAGTGACCTCTTCATAAATGAAAAGCAAGTTGGTGGATAATATCAATTTTATGTTAAAGTTCAAAAATAAAAGCTGGGCCATCAGAAACATCCTGAAACTTCAGCCTACCACTGAGTGACAACTGCATAAAACAGACCCAGAGCAGTGGAAAATTTTAAGCCATAAATTAGCCTTGAAACTAGTAGACCATGTTTTTTTCATTCTGGGGGAGGTTCTTTACTAACTCATCTGTTTAAACACATGGATCTTGACAAATGAAAGCTGCAGGGAGGATCTGCTTCTGTCCTGCAATTGAAAACACTTAAAATCAAATTACTGCAAATATTCCTGTTACCCTCTCTTTAATGGCAAAGTACCACAGGAGCTACTGCTCTCTATCAGTTCAGCTCACAAGAGCCCTATTTCCTGAAGCTAAAATGGAAAGAATTTTTAGTCTGAAACTTTTTTCTTTTCCTTCAGTTAGTTACTGCCCACTTTTACTGAAAGGAGATAAATAAGTTAAGTTTTTGTTCTCTGTCATGTATCCTTCTACTCCCATGTGCTGGACACCTGCAAAAGCTAGCAAAGCCAGTTTGTTTACTTAGTGCAATTTATTTGACCTTTTAATATATTTGAGTAAGGATTTTATATATAAGGCAACTTTACAGAACAGATTTGAAAGGTGACCTTCAAAGAAAACATCAGAGTCTTTCTGGAAAAGGAAACTTTGGAAATATATGTGAAAAAGGCTGCTTTTCAGCTAACGTCCTGACTCAGGACTCCCCGGCTTTTTGACATAGTGAAGTACCAGAGCAGTGAGTTCACTTTGCCTACAGCAGACCTACAACTGCTATCATACAATACTGAAGGGTCCAAGAATGTTTTTTGATGTCTAGTTTCAGAGTTTCCATAACAAATGCCTTACCTTTTCTGGCTGGGGAAGTCACTCAGCACTGGTTTTGATGTTAACCTGCACTTTAATCCTGCAACTGCAAATTCTTTTTGCTCTTGCCATTATGAACCTGGGAGTGTCCAGGTGAAATGGAGTTTTTAAAACTGATTTATTTGTTGCTTTTAATAATAAAGGTGAAACCCACAATAAGTCTGTACCTTCATGCTTTTAAGAATAACATTGAAACTCAAAGTCCTCTCAGCTAAAAGCATAGGGTGCTACTAACTAAAAGAGTAAATGCATCAAGCAAAGGAGGTAAGAGGTGCCAAAATTTGGTGTGTACCACATACTACAGGAGAATGTTCCTCCCTCTCCTACACCTTGAACTAGAGGGTTCATTGTGCATGAGACCTCACAAAGGCATAGGATGTAACTGAGACCTTACTTGCGCATAAAGTTTAGGATGACGGAGGCTGATTCTGCTGCCACAAAAAGATATCTTGCCTTTCTCACCTCCAAATGCTCATTCCCAGTACTGAGATGCTCCTCCTTTGGGCTGACACTCTTTCTTGGAGTAAACCAGGCTGGGGAACCATTTGAAGTTAAACAGACAAAGATAAAAGTGAATGTTTTCCTTTAGTCTTTGTGTACATGTGCATAGTATAGGTATATCCCCTCAGAGAACTCAAAACCTATGCTGGCCCAGTTCACTGGCAGACAGAAGGCTGCCCCTGATATAGACAAAGTCCTACAACCAGCAGTGCTACAAATCCTTAGGGAACTTGGCTTTTATTTCTGAACACAAGACACAAGGGGTTCCATGAGCTGCAACATAGGGTGTAAGTTTGACTGTATTAAGGAATTCATTTGTCCCATGCAGAGCATTTCCCTACCACGGGCAGGTATTAGAGCAGCACTTCTCATTCTTCAGGCTGTGCCACCTCTGTGAGACTGGGAAACCCTCGTAGTCTTTTATGGTGTGCAACCAGCAGAGCTGTCAAGGTCACAAGCCTGATCGGTGATCCCAGTCAGATCACAGATGAAGGACACTGTATGAAAGTGATGCTTCAGCAAAGGCTGCTACTGTAAAGTCTCCCCAGGAGCCACTGGGAGCTCTCCAGAGACTTCCAGAAATAACATTCCTTTGAGGCCCTACCCTTGCCTGACAGGGTAGAAAGAATTAAATTGCTTGAGGACAGATACAAAAGGTCTGTCCTGTAGAAATGAAATGAAAAAAATTTAATTGTTGAGGCCTGAGGAATAAGGTGCCCTTTAATACTGAGCAGGTGCAACTGTTACCTAAGGCATCCTGCCAAGACAGCTTGCAGTGATATTTAATGGTTACACAACATTTATCTCAAACCTGAAGTTGTTTCACACTAAACCAGAGATGAACATTCATGATTGCAAAGTTTCTGCTTAGAAAATCATGCCCAGAATATTTGGGGAGCATTATTTTTCACTCACTTTTTTTTGCTTGGTCTTTCAGGATAACATTGAGTTTAGAAACATCTGTAGTTATAGGGCTTTACAAAGAGAGGAACAATTTGTGAGAGACTTACATGAAGCTCACCGGTGTTTGAAGAGTGTCATTGAGAAACTCATTTGTTCATTGGCAGTTTTCCCCTCAGATTCTTCTATTCCAGTCCAATCTGCTCCAAGAGAAATCCTGCAAAATCCCCTGGCAAAGTGAAACACGACGCTGCTTGCCCAAGGAATGAGCAAGACCTATGAGCTGTAATATCCTATAAAAATAACAGATATCTTGAAAGGTGAATCCTGGCGATTTTACTCTAGCAAGGGCTCCTGCTGACTTTACATCAGTGAAGATTTCCCAATGGAAATGGTGTTCCTGCAAAGTAGTAATAATCTTCTCTTATCAAACTCATACCAAAGTCATGTTAATGGGAGCTGGGAATGTCTCCAGAGGTTGCTCTGAAGGAACAAGAATTCATTCTTAAATATTAAGTTTCAAAATGAATACAGAAATTTGGAGGCTGAGAAGCCAACCATCAGAAATCTCTTTATTTTCCTCACAGCTCAGGAAAATGTGTTTTCAAGTAATTATTTATGGAGGGAACACTTGAGAGAGACACAGAAAATAGTTTGCTTAATTATGGACTCTTTCATGAGAAGTTATACAGCCTGATTATGCTGCAAATAAAGACAGTCTACTAGATCTTCACTGAATTTTACCATAATAAGCCAACTAACCAGTGGATAAGTGAAAGTGCAGTATCCTCTGTTGAGGAAAAAAAAAAAATGTGTGGGTCCAGTGGGATGAAACACTTTAAAGCAATAAAAGGTCTTGGTAGATCATTCAGTGCAGGGTGGAGGTGAATGGAAAGCAAAGTAAAACAGGCATTAACACAGTGAAGCAAAGGTATTTATTAACTGAGGTGAAGCATTTGTGAAGATTGCTTTGCAGAGCTTTCTCAGCCCCTGTGACTGTGCAGCAGACAGCATAAAACTCTACTCTTCTACTGCCAAATCAGGATGGTTTATGAAGTCACTTACTTCTGTCAAACAGCTGCAGCTGTAACGCTGAGAAGACATTCCCCCTCCCCTCTTTTTGCAGTAAGATTTAATGTCTGTGTGATTGCTGAGCAGGAATAGCGGCTTGTAAAACTTTTTTTTTCTTTCTTTCCTTTTTTTTTTTTTTCCAAAGGGATAAATTAAGCTACTTTTAACTGTGATCTGAGTTGTAGGTGAGGAGATTTTGTAGACTATGAGATAGAAAAGTATCCCTTTCCATTGGCTGGAGGAGTGAATTTCCATGTGTTTTTGTTTGTTTGTTTGTTGTTTTTTTTTATTTTTAATTTTTAATGTGTGATCATGAACATCATCAGCTGAATACTTTCCAAGTGTGGTTCCATAGTCTGATTGATTTGCCATATTTTATGTTCACACTTTAAATGTTACACTAGTGTCATTCTCACAGCTATAATTAAGGCTACCTCAAAACACTCATTAATTAGTTCTTAGAGTGAATACAGAGAACTGCCCTAAGTTTTTTGGATGGGATGTCCTAGTTTAGGATTCACTTAGAAATGGGAAGAAAAACCAGGAAGGTCAGGCCAGATCCAGATATCTGCTTTCTCTTTTTCTTTTAAGTGTGACTCAAGGGAAGAGGGAAAAGGGCTCTATTGGGAGCAGAACACGGTGGTGTTTCCTGAAATGTTGTGATCTCCAGGGCAACGCTGAACATAACAGCAGGCAGCAAATAAACAGAGGGAATGCACAGAAGGTGTAATATGTGTTCCTACACAGGTACTAGTGAGTGTGTATCTACTGTCTTTGGTAGCACCCTTCACAGAGAAGTGACAGAAACCTGAAAAGGTCCTATAAAATTAGTCTTTTGGCTATTTTTCTAATGTTATCCTCTCTGAGGAGACACACGTGGGCAGCAGAGAGGCCAGGGGAGGAGAACTGAGAGAAGGCAGCTGCAGCCGCAGCCCTGAGATGCCCCACTTTACAGAGCACAAAGTGGTGCCACCACTCCCACACACTTTGGTGTGACAGCCACCTCACTGGAACTCAGACCCCTGTTGCCCTGGCTGCAAGGGGCTGTTTGTTATTTCTCACCATTTAGGCAGGTCACTCCCTGGTTTTCTGCAGTTTTTTCTATTAGTTTGCTCAATCTGCTTTTGCATACAAACACCATATTACAAGTTTGTGTTTCAGTTCCTTCAGCAATTCATTAGCCTGGAGCAAAATGGTTTTATCTCCAGTTTCATTAAAAAGTCACTTAAAAGAAAAGCTTCCCCAAAGACTCTCTATACCCCTCACTTGTGTGTAGTTCAGTGTGCTGAAATTCTGGTCTCAAGATCAATAGCAAGATTCCATTGGCATCACCAGGGACAGAATCTGAGCTGTGCTGTCCTGATCAATGCTCACCTCATCAGTGTAGTTAACAGGGTTGGTGACATCAGGAAGATTCTGAAAAGAAAAAACAACCAAACAAACACCCAGCTGATTTCAACTCTGTTTGCTCAGTCACATGCATGTAGTACAAAAAATTAATGACCAGTTACAGAGGAGTAGAAGCATTGGGCAGGTTATTCTCTTTTCAAGTTTCTAAGAAGCTGCCAAGCCCAGCCACAGTCCCATCAGATTGGACAGGTTCCTGTCTGGTTGGCTCTAGGCCTGCAGAGATCCCTAGCAGGTAAGAAACACAAGGCCTGGAGACTTGGGGCAAAGTTAGGCCTTCAGAACACACTCTTCTTTTTTTTACAAGAATTAGTGTTTATGCTGAAAATTTCCAGAACTCTTTCTTTCCCGAACATTCCCACTTAAAAAGAATATTTTGATTCAAGGTCATTTAAAAAGAAAACATTGTTAAATTCTTTTAAATTCTGGCTAGAAATTTAAGAATCCCCTGGGAAACTTCATCTTGCATCAGACTATACAGCACAGGTTTTCAATTCCTCTCCTTGTCCTCGAGATGACGGTGCAATGGAAAGGGAGGGCAATGGGTTCTCAGGCTCTGAGTCTGCAAACACTTTGGGTATGGTTTCATGACTCAAAGTGCTCACATTACTGTGGTTTAATAAGTTACCACCCATCAGATGAGCTGTGGCAACTGCCTGTGCACATACAATTAGCTCACCCTAATTGCAAAATGTGCAACTCACCCCCTTTCAGAAGACCTGTGCAGCTGCACATTTATATCAAGTTACTCCTTGGCATGGTTGCAGCTCAAGGTCCTGTTTCATCATGCCTTAATCGAGATGAAGCATGGTAGAAGATATGAGCATCCCCCACACCCCAGCTTCAGGATTCACAGCTCAATCAGCCTCACGGCCTCAGCAGGCTGGCAAGTTCCCCACCAGGGTGAGCAGCCCTCAAGACAGGGTGCAAGCTACTCTCTGCAGTGTATCATGTTTGCTATGCAGCAGATGAAAATCAGAGCATCGGAGAGAATAGCCTAAATTCTGCCTTCCTGCCTTTGACACATTAAGCAAAGGTGGTGCAAGGGACCTTGCTGCCCAGAAGTAACTGCCCTCTCTCAATGGTGACTCTGTCACCAGTCATGGGTCACACACACTGCTGCCGCCACTAAAAAAGGCTCAGTTTCTAATGCTAAGATACTCCACTTTGGGTTCAGAAGGAGAACAAACACTGCTTGCACCTCTGTGATTTCATACACCCACCCCCACATCCTGCACCGGAGCATCTAAGCTATTGTTAGAGTGTCCAAAGGAGGGCAGTGAAGACGGTGAAGAGCCTTGAGGAGAAGCCATATGAGGAGCAGCTGAGGACGCTTGGTCTGTTCATCCTGGAGAAGAGGAGACTGAGGGGACACCTCATTGAAATCAACAACTTCCTTGTGAGGGGAAGAGGAGAGGCAGGCACTGATCTCTTCTCTATGGTGACCAGTGACAGAACCCAAGGGAACGGCCTGAAGTTGTGTCAGGGAGGTTTAGGTTGGATATTAGGAAAAGGTTCTTCACCCAGAGGGTGGTTGGGCACTGGAAGTGGCTCCCCACGGAAGTGGTCACAGCACTACCACCAACAGAGTTCAAGAAGAATTTTGGACAGTACTCTTGGGCACATGGTGTGACTCTTGGGAATTGTCCTGTGCAGGCCTAAGGGTTGGACTGAATGACCCTTGCAGGTCCCTTCCAACTCGGCCTGTTCTGTGGGTCTATGATCTTTTAATCAGTGCTCTCTGTATGCATCTTTTCTGTTGTGCTTTCCAAATAACACCACCCAATTTAGCACCACTGCTGTGCATATGATCCACAAAATCAGTCTGTTTGCCTAGGTTATGTATTTACATCTCTTGCTACCAGGCATCTGATGAAACAGCTTCCTCCTCCTTACCAGTCCTTTTGGGCTTGGATGACTCAAATCCTTACTCATGTGTGCAGTTCTTCTTTGAACATATAATCTGCTGTTTCAACTGGGTCTTTCTACAGTAGCAGCTAAAAGATCAGGATGTTTCCCACCAGGACACAAGATTTCAAACACAAGATACACTTGCTACATCAAAGATTTAGTAAATAAGAAACTGAACCAGCAAGGAAACCCTGAGCATGAATGTATCAACAATTCTGTGTGATAAAAATGTTTTCCAGTTATACTTTGCACATGAGGCTTAGGCTAACAAATGAGGCAAAATAGTCCAGGAAGATAAAAAATTTACACAGCAATGCAACAAAACATATACCCTTTTCATTGCATGTGTAGAACTACTTGATTTTTTTTTCCAAAATCTAAGATGAAATTTGAAGACTGTGCAAATAAATTAAGAAAAAGTTAATGATTTTCCAGTAGATAATTTTTCCTAAATAGTCATACTAGCTGTCCCGCATTTTATATTAGATGCTTGAAATAGTTTGATATTTAAATCAGAAAAAAGTCTGGAACACTTGCTTCCAGAACGTGTTAGTTTTCACTCTGACCAGTCCTACCATCTAGGTAACCTTTTCCTGGCATACATTTTACCTGTCAGTCACCTTTGAGGAGCACACCTGCACTTGTGAATCGCTATTCTGAGATTGCTTTAGCCTCCTGAATTCCTGACCAGCTTCAAACCAGCACAGCTGCTTGTTTGTCAAACAGTAAAGTGTGTTTCTGTAACAACCAACTTCAAATACTTAGTGCCAGGCAAAACGTGCAATATCTGATGGACCATCACAGCTAGGAACTGAGTATTTTTAACAATTTTAGGCTGAATATCCCTTTGCTTAGAAGTGATTGTCACTTTGAGCTGCTCCAGGCAATTCAGAGGTTGCTAAACTTCTGTTTAGTTATGTGCAGTTTTGCATGTGCTTTGAAAATGCCATGCAAAGCACCCAAAACTTCTCTAGGAAAGCTGATTCTATAATTCCATTGCACCACAGAATGTTCTGGTTTCTGTCTTAGGTTAGTGTGCAAGGAGCACTGTTATGGCAGTGGCATCAAACATGCAGTGGAAAGCAAAAATTATCAGCGTATGATTTTCTGCCAGTCCTTCAATATGCTCCCTTTTGCACAGGCATAGTGTGAAAAGGTTTTAATTCCAGACTCTGTCTGAAGGCTCCTGCTCCATTGCGTACACAGGACGGACAGCATTCCCTGAAGGAGCATCCTTGTGATATTTAGTACCACACATGGCTCCTCATGGCTGCTCTGCAGAGGAGGAGCTGTGGCACGCAGGGGTGACAGCTGAGAGCTGCTGCCCATTCTGTGGGCCCGGACACAGGGCACCTCTGCTGCCAGCGCCCCTGGTGATCCCTTCCACAAGCAAGACAAGGCCACGCCTGGGCTCAGCCTCTGGATAGGAATAGACAACCCAGGAAGGGTCCCAGAATCCCCGTGTGTGCCAGACAGAATTACTCGGGCTTGGTATTACCGACTTTTCACCTTGCTGCCAGCTCACAGCACTGTATGTGGGGGTGCGTAACTTCAGCGTCTGGTGCAACCTTGTTTGCCCTGGAAGAAAACCAACAGCAGGGAAGCCCGGCGTGTCCTCCAAGAGTGTCGTCGGCGCCGGGCTGCGGACTAGTGGGGGACATCGGTGTCTATCAGGCATCCTGCCGCGGAGGGAGCCCGGAGCGCCGCAGCCCAACACGCCTTTAGGTCTCCCGGTGTCCCGCAAGCCGCTCCCGGCGGAGCGCGGAGGATGTTCGGGGATGCGCGGAGGATGCGCGGGGATGCGCGGGGATGCGCGGGGATGCGCGGGGATGCGCGGGGGATGCGCGGGGGATGCGCGGGGATGCGCCGGGGATGCGCGGGGGATGCGCGGGGGCGCCCTGACGGCGGCCGCCCAGCGGGTGGCGCTGTCGAGTCGCCGACGGGGCGCGGTGGCTGCGCGGGGATGCGCGGACCGGGAGCGCGACCGGGAATGGGAGCGGGAGCGCGAGCCCGGAGCTGGGTCTGGGCTGGCGGCCCCGCCATGGGTGGCAGGAGGCGGCGGAGAGGGCGAGAAACTGAGCGCGGGGAGGAGACGGGTGGTGGTGAAAAGGTGGGAGGAATTAAAAAGCGGAAAAAGTGACGCAGCCTTGGAGGCTGCGGAGGGCTGGGCGTGTGGTGGGAGGCGGGGCTGGGCAACTTGGGTATGGGATGGGGAGGAGAGCAGGGAGGCAGGGAAAGGAGGGAAAGAAAGGAAAATAAATAAATAAAAGGAAGAAAGTTCTCTGTGTGTTTCCCCCTCAACTTTTCCAGAAGATCAAAATAGTTAAGTTACCTGTCGCTACTTTGTTATTGCTATTAAATTTCTACCCAATTCCATGCTGCCTGCTGGGGTTGAAAGTGCAGGAACTCGAATGCTGTGGGAAGGCTATTTTCAAATACAGTGCTTTCTGAACTCCCAAAAGCACTGAAAATCTACAGCTTTGTCAAGTGATAGTAATAGGTTTGGGGTTTTGTTGTTGTTGCTGTTGTTGTTGTTGTTGTTGTTTTGGGTTTTTTTGTTTGTTTGTTGGTTGGTTGGTTGGTTGGGGTTTTTTTATTGCAGAGTTACTTTGGTGATACCACAAGGGCAACTCTGCCTTCTCTAGTTGTACCAGTATAGCACCTACCTCTCCTGAGGAGGAAAAACATTACACCAGCGAAGAGGAGCCTTACAACTGGTGCAAAACTGTTGGCTCATCAGCAAGACTGTGACACTCTTACTGTCCCACGACATCCTACAGGTAAGTTTTGTGTTCAGAGTCATGGTAATGGGCTCAACACTTGTCAACAGCATGAAACTACACAAAACATAGTAGCATTGGGTTTTCCTCATTTTAATGGCAGTTCTGGAAATGCTGAAAGTTTGCCCATCAAATCTGATGATGAAAAGATGCTTAGTGCTACAATAATAGTCTTTAACCCAAAGACCTTACTTGCTTGGGTTATTTTTATTTTTTTTTTTTTCAGCTTTTCTTCCACTTCTTTGCATTGTTCCTTGGAAGGTTGTTAGCATTAAGATGTCTGAGCCCTGAGCTTCGTTTGGTCCCTGCCATTGCACACCAGTGAGAGTGGGCACAGTAGTGCCAGGAGACACAGCAACACCCACATGCCCATGCAGGAAAACTACCACGGCCACTTTCCAAAAGGATCTGCTAATCATTTTCGTTTTACCTTTTTAAATAACTGTTGGTGAGTCAGGCATGGCATGTCTCCTAAAATCTTCACAGATAATTAAGCAATTCATACCTTGTATCTGTGGGTAGACACTGCTGTCAAAACCCAGGCCTATTCTGGAAGTGGCTGAAGTGCTTTCTTTGGGAAAAAAGAACCAACAAACCCCAACAAATTCTGTCTCTCCAACACCTATGATTAAATAATCTCAAATAACAAGACTGTACAGTAAGGACATTTACTTGTGTGGGCCATTGCATTTGAAGCTAATACGACAGCTTGTTGCACGACTCTTCTCTGTACACGTTCTTCCATTTCGCTATGAGGAATGCAAGACATGAGTGGAGCAAGAGGCTTTTAATTTTGTTGCTCAAAATGGACAAAATACAGCTTTGTCAGGTCTGGTGTTACGCTGACCTAAGTGTTTCACACCTCAGCAATCTGGAAGTGGCCATAGTGTCTGTAACTTGGGCTGAGGAGGCCCAGCATTGAAATGCGTGGACTCCATACAAAGCCAGAGTCTTACTGACACCCATCCCACAGCAGCATCAATGTCAGAGGGAGCAGGAAGAAGTCTTGCTGCCCTAGCAGGTTACCATTTATCTTTGTTAACAGGATATTCTGAGTAATACATGTGTCGTCTTCGGTTTCCTGAACTTTTTTAGCATGGACAAGTCTGTCCCAAATAAATGTATCATCAAGGAGCCCTGCAAAGGCCCCAGGACATCTGGACTCTCAGATGGAAATAGGAAACTTGTGCTGGGGGTGAAATAGGCTGCCGTGTCAAACCAGACATTTAAAAGAGATCCAAACTCTGCTATACATGGACATAAATTAAATTGAGGACAAAAATAATGTTAGACTCATGAAATTCTCTGTTAAAGGTGAAAAATGTTCTTTGTTTTTCTCTTCCCAACAGTGAAATAGGATGATTTCTTTCATAACTGCACCGTCCAAACCACTGTTTAGATTCATGGCTTATTTCCATTATTTTAGCAAAGGTGTGTCTCATTCTGCGTGCAATATTTGAAACAGGGAAGACTTGGTAGCACTTTCTAGATGAGCTAGTCCATAAGCACACAAAATACAACCATGAAAGAATAAGTCTTCAGTCTTGTGCAAAGGGAGGAAAAATTGAATACAGTTAAGAAAATGCAGATGCAACTGAAATACTGGGAGGATTTTCTCAATTCCTAGATGTTACAAATGGTGAAAGAGTCCCTCCAGAAAATATCAGTTCAGTCTTCATCCTGGCACATGCTGAAATGATCTGCACAAAGCAACACAGACACTAGAATTAGTCAAGGAATCAAACAGTTTTTGATAGAAAAGCTCACAGACCATTTTTAGGTGTTTCTCCCCCACTTTTTTTTTTTTTTAATGAGAAAAGCAGTTATGTTAAAAACATCATGGGGAGTAATTTTGAACTGGCAGAGAGATGGGATAGGAGATTGAATAGATTCTTTCCATCTCCACATTTTGAGATCTATGAACTCACCTTTGGGAAAGCTTTCTCATTTCAGACTGAGTTTCAGTCCCTCAGGGTTATCTGAAGAAGGTGTGAAACTTAACCTGAGCAGCATTAACACTGCCACTGCATTTTCGCTTTAAAAGCTAGCAAGATGTTTCAGCTCAAAGAAACTATCACAGAGTGACTCTTACTTGCCTGGAGGCCTCCCTGTAATACTTTCTGCTGGTGCTTCACACTGCAAGCCAGTGATACTGTTAGCTGGATGTGCTGCTCTGCAGCCAGCCTGAGATTTGCTGTACCATGTCCCTGGTGACTTCCCTTTGCTTCCCATCTCATTCCTCACATGCAGAAAGTGTACATGAGGGACACCATTGAAATTTGGCGTCCAGTACAATTTCTAACAAAAAGCCCATCTTTCTGCCCTGCAGTGGGTGATCCCCTTGCCAAAGGCTGTCAAGGTACATGTAAACCCTGAGCAGTCCTCAGCCAGTAATCCCATTTAATAGGGCTCATTGTAATGCAGAGTAACTGGGTGACAAGCCTCAGAGTCATTCTTTTTAATTAAGGAATCCATAGAGAAGTTCACATGGGATCTAATGACTCACAACTCAGTGTCTCTGCAGAAAGCAAGCAACAAATTAGGAGACAGCCTTCAAAGAATGAAAGATATGAAGGAGGGGACTGGTGTCACCAAAAGCAGTCCAAAACATTTGGTCAGGTACCTGGGAATGATGGGGGAGAGCAGTTTGTAGGAGTGACAGTCTGAGGACATATGGTGATATCGCCAGGCTTGAAGAAAGCTCAGGGAGATCCCCAGATATGGAGTGACTGGTTTTCCTCTGGGTTCACTTCCATGTGAGCCACTTGTGTCACAGCACCCAAGTGTTAACTTTATCAAGGTTGGTTTCTTCTGAATGGTTGGTTTTACTCCAAGCAACTGCATTTATAGCCAGAAGTTCGGGACCCAGAATAATTTGGTTTACAGCTCAGAGGATGTAAGGAGGAAGTAATGTGGATGTCAGTTCAGGAAAAAACCAATAACCTGGAAAAAGAGACATAAGAGGACATTCATCAACTTCAGCTAGAACAGCTTTCTATCACATGGTGCTAAGGGACAGCATCAGCCTGATATTTCAGTGGTCTACAAGTTTTCTTCTTATTAAACTTTCCAAATTAGAGACAGTGCAAATTTATGTAAATAACAGTATGTAATATGTAAATATTTTTGGTGTAAAAATTACTCCCGGGGCTGAAAAACAATTAAAATTTGGAAAAAAACAAACAAACAAAAACCTCCTCAGAAAAATCTCATTTCATTTAAATTTCTTTTCAGACTGGACCTTTGTGGCTTCGAGAATGGATACAGTGACCTTTTGCTTGTGTGCTCCTCAGCTCCTGCCCCAGGCAACTGAGTGCAAGTGAGCTCAGTTGTCCTCCCCAAACCCTGACACATGCAGATTCCTGTGATCAGGAGCCTGTGCTGGTCTTGCCACAGATTTCCTGTGCGGTCTTGGATAGGAAGGTGTCTGTGTGCCTCAGTTTTTCCATCTGTAAAATAAGAACGATGTTACACTGCTTCACCAGTGCAGCTAAATTTCTGCTTAAAAAGCAGTCTGTGACCTTTGGATGAATGGTGGTAATGAGCTGTTTGCCTTATTTATAAGTATCATTTGGTGTGATATAAATATTTTTTTGTATTGTTCATACTATGTTTATTTAGTGCAAGTGAATACAGTCCCAATGAAAGCAAGAGACCAAGTATTTTGCTTTCCCACATAACTCAACCAGCGTTCCCAAATTCTGATCTCTAACACCTCTGCTATTGCAGTCCTGGGCCTCTCTTGAGCAGAAACTGCTGATCATGCCAAATTCTCTGGTGTTTTGTAATGTGGGCTAACATGCGCCGAGGTTTGGATGAGACCAATAGACTCATTTTCACTTAAGGCCTGCGGCAGTGCTGAAGCTGGAGAGCACAGAAGTGAAAGGTCAGTGTATCCCTTCCCTGAGCCACACAGCTCCTGTTTGAAAGCGAATAAAAATATCATGTGACTGTTATGATTTTTAATTTTCTTTTTGATAGCTTTAGTGCCTTTCTCCCAGCTTTACACCAAAAGGAAATTTAAACATTACTACTTTAGTATGTTTCCTTACTTGGAAGGTTTACTTGGAACAAGAAAAAAATGTAGACCTATTACTTCTCTCATTTTTCTAATTTTGTGTGTCTCAGTCAATGTGTAGAGTTAACCAATATTTAGTTGGCTTTCTGGAACAAAGTTGGTGAATATGACTGTGCACTTTGAGAAAATAAGGTCTGAATAGACACTGACAAGCAATTATGTTACTGCAACCTAAGGACTGTCTCTAGAGAATGATTAAAATGAGCACTTAACTTGGCTGGGCTGGGATCATGTGCACAATCAATTACTATGTCTTGGTAGATGATGAATAAATTGTTAAACCACAATAAATTGTGACTTTACCATGTCCATGCCCTGAAGGACATGACAGTATCCCATTTCCACTTCCAAAGGGTGGTCTCAGCTGCTTTTTTAGTTTCCCTCTGGGGTCTACCGGAGAGGCACACACAAGCAAAGAGATCATCCTGTTTACTTTGTGCTCCTGTTTTGGAATGGCTTCTTGATGGTTGAAGCTGATGAGATGAATTCCACATGAAATACCTAAAATGGTGTTATCAGAACTCCTACTTTTTTTTGAAGAAGTTTATCCATTGAATAATAGAATCCTAGGATGATTTGGGCTGGAAGGGACTTTAAGGATCATCTAGTTCCAACTTCCCTGCCATGAACAGAGACAAATTCCACAAGACCGGGTCACTCAGAACCCCATCCAACCTGGCCTTGAACACTTCCAGAGATGGGGCATCCACAGCTTCTCTGGTCAACTTATTTCAGTGTTTCACCACCCTCACAGTAAAGAATTTCTTTCTAATAATAATTTGTGTATATAAAACCTACAGACAAGCTTAGCAACTCAATATACACATCTGAGAAGGTAATGCAGCCAAGCCCTCATAAACTACTACCACGACCCCATTTGTTCGAGAAAAGCACTGTTGTGGACAACCTAATGATCTAAGGACTGTTTCTCTACGAGTATATTACTTGAGACAGCCATGTCTTGTTTCTGAAGGGGCCACCTGAGCAATCCGTAAGGAATTACTTCAGTACAGAAAGACAACCCACAAGGACATTTTGCCTCCAGTTATTGCACACCATCACACCCTGGAATCTACACAGAAAGTCACTGAGCGATGGCAAGTTTAAACTTATATGTAGTTATAAACTCAGTGTTGCCTTCCAAATGTATGTCCAAGACCTGATACCTGAAATCAATGCACTATGAAACTGGCAGGCATTAAAGGAGATGCTGGATGGAATGTCTTGCATGTCACTGCCTCATCACAAGCAGCATGGTATAAAAAGGGTATCTCAGTCTGTGGCAAGGTATACAGATGAAATTCCGGAAACAGTGATTAGCAAAGAAGGGTGAATTTCCAGAAGTCTGAATGAAGCAGTCAGTAAAAGCATTGAATATTGCTGAGAGTTTTATGAAAATAGACTCTGATGAGATTGCTCACAATTTTCATCTCTAGTTACATGAGAAAGACTGCAAAAAAAAAAAAAAGATAAAAAAGTTCTATGTTATTCACTGGCACTTCTGCTACAGATACTCATTGCAAGGAGAAATATGAAGCTGCATGAGAAGGAAAATGAGCTGTTGTGCAGCTTCTGTGAGACTTTGAATTTATTTGACTGAGACCAGTAGTGCAAGTTAACCCTTATATCAGAAACCAACCTACTACATTATAGTCTGCCTGCCTGACATTGCTTTTATTCTTGGTGGTGAGGGTCTTTCATTGAAACAGAAATATAGAAGTTATTATTAGCCTGGGTATAACATCTAACCCTACAAGAGTTGCATTTTGATTGAAATGAGGTTCTGAACTGGCAGAGTTTATAATGAGCCAAATTTGAGCAGGTTCAACCCCAGATCCCTTTACCACCTTACAGGGAGAGAGCAAAAGAATGTCGTGGTGACCAAACAGCTGGGCACTTGCTCTTCATCAAACCTCAACAAGCGTTTACAGAGAACAAGCAGACAATCCCTTCCCTACTCAGCATAGTGTATTTGCATGTGGTAAAGATTTAGGAGGTTCATGTTCTGCTGTAAGTGAGGGGAAAACAGGGTATACACCCTACTGTATACAGGATAGGGGCAATGGCATAATCAGAAGAGGGGGCCCATGTTTTCCATGCTTTCTGGATATAAATTACTCTAAAAATATAACCAAAGGCATTTAAAAGTACCAGTAGGGGAAAAAAAAAAAAAAGAGAGAAAAAAGTTCTTTACTGAAGAAAGCAAAGCAAACAAGAGGGCATGAATTTATAACGGTAAGGGTGGGGAAGAGGAGAGAACACGAAGGAGAGGGGAGCATATGGAAAGAAGATGTGGCACTTGTCTGTTGGTAGGAAGATTCTTTTTCCAGAGATTGAAGGAATCACTTTATCTCCTACAATCTTTGTCTTGAGATAAACAAAGTGGCAAAACCTTCTCCAGAAGCAGCCTCAGTAGAAACTGAGGTGAAATGTCTGAGGGCTGCAACTCAAGTGTTCATCAGAGCCACTGAGAAGGAGAAGGAAGAGTCAGCAATCCAGCATGCTGAAAAGGGAGGAGATCCTGAGGGGTAGCACTGCAACAGCCATGGCCATGGAGCAAAGCCTGGAACAAGCAGTCACAAACAGAGCCTAGATCTGGTGACCTCTGTGATCAGGCCACGTACCACAAGCTAAAGTGAGTCCCTTAACAAAACCTCATGCCTTGTTTGCTAAAATTTTACTTAAAGGCATTTTAAAATAGAGAAGAGATATCTCTGCTACATGCTCTTTTCCAAACTTGTCCAGGGATGAAGTTTCTCTGCCCCTGAGCTCTCTTCAGGAATACTTGAAGTAGCTCAAAGTATCACTACAAAACTCTTAGGCATCTGTGTGGTGCTCCAGTTTTTGTCCACTTTGACAGATCTATGTAAAATTCAGTGTAGTGCTCCCACTGAAACTACCCCTGCCTTATTTTTTTCCCAGCAAGGGCTGCTACTTGTGGATCAAGCCAGTGAGGGAGCATGACAGATTTCAGCTACTACTAGAAACCAGTTATTAGACATGAACAGTATGGCTTAAATTTACCTGGGACAAATTACTTACAAAAATGCTTGTCATCAATATAAAAAGAAGGCTAGATAATTTTAATACGCATGAATACCTTAATTATTTCAAAGATTCTAGCATACATTTAAGTTAACTCTGTTTCATACCCTCATGTTGGCTAACACACCTATGTGCAATATTATAATCTTCTATCAACACAATCTCTCACATTTTGTGTTATTTTTATTCTATTCCTCAAAATTACCTTTGCAGAAAACTTAATAAACCTCCAAGTTTTGGTACCACTGAAGCGACTAAAAATATGTTTATGAGCTGTATCTCATTAAAGGCAAATATAAAATCAAGCAGTAAAATTTTCTAGGGTAAGCAGTTTTCAATTTCTAAAAGAACAAGGAAAGATTTGAAGAAATTCTCAAAGTGAAATATCTTTATGTTCTATGAAATATCTCCTTACCTTAAAAAAGCTTATCAGATCAGCCTTAAACTTTACAAAAATATTCTCCTTTGCCAAGAGACCACACGTGAAGCTTCAGGTGGGAAAAAATTAGGCTTAAAAAAGAAGAAGAGAAAAAAAATTTGGTCTTACAATAAAAATCAACATGGAACTGCTACTGTAGTTCTATTATAAAGACTCATAAAAACATTTCCAGTTGCTCTCCAGTAGGTCTGATTTCCGTAAGTAAAACTCCTCTTTATTTCTTCCACAGTTCCTTATAGGTCTTTAAGGAGCTATGAAAAGTCTCTTGCCAACAGGGAATTTCTTGCAGAAATAAAGTATCTTAGGAAACATTTTTTTATAGATCTGGAAACATATTAATGATTAAAAGCCTGATCCTTCAAAACTGAGTGTTTGCAACTTCTATTGACTTCTGTGGAAATTACAGGTGCTGGACACCTTCTCATATCAGATATAATACCTGCCTACCTCAACTCTGTGATTGCACCAGGCTTGTGAAAAACCTTAGTGCTTGCCTTCTGAACCGCACAACACAGGTCCCCATATTCAAACCCAAGAGTTTCAGATTCAGGATCCAGGTCCTTAAGGTCATGGGACAGACTTAAAATTCTTGAGCTTTTTCAGTTTTTATGTAATTCATGACTTTAAATCTTTTTTTTTTTTTTTTTTTTTTTTAAGGCAAGTTTCTTGCCTTTTGAGTTTTCTCTGCAGAAAACCAGGCTGCAAACACATTTTTCTTTAGAGTATAAGAAGGGTTTCCTTCCTGTCACCTGTCTCCTACAGCTGGGTATAAAGAAAGATGACAAACATTGAATGCCAGACTACAATAGATGGCCACAGTGTGACAGAGTCATCGTCCCTCTTGCAGGTCTGGTGCTGTGCTCCTGTCTGTACATCCCGGCACAGCCCTGTGTTTTCTCAACACTTAGCTGGGGACACAGAATCAGAGCAGAAAAAATCTGTGGGAGGCAGAACTGCAGCTGCTGGAGGAGCTTATTTTATCTGTCAGCAACTGTACATGAACCCTTTCTACTGCAGGATAAAATCTGACAGAGAGGCATAAGTCCTGACAGAGAAAGTTTTATGTACATTAAAGTCCCCATCAACCTGTCAATGCATAAATGGCCATATGCAATGTAAGTGATGATTAAAAGTGATCCAAAAGAAAGCATTTAAAAACCAAATTAACCAACCCACTACACCAGATCTACACCAAAGCTTCCTGATAAGTTAAACTCTTTTCAAGTCGGAGATCAGCAAAAAAAGTCTGACTGCCAAAAGGCGTTTTAGACATTAAGCAGATTTCCTATTAAAATATAAGATAAGAGACCATCAAAATGAAAATAAAAAAGACCCCAGTCAATTGTGTAAATTTCTTGAGGAATCAAGGAAAGTGTGTCCAGTTTGTGGGACTGCTTCCAGGAGCTTCTCCCTCTCCTTCAGCTTTTGTGCTTTTGTGTTTATGGCAAAAACAGTTTAGAGTTGGAACAGCCTACAGCCCAATGGTGTCTCCTCTTGGAAGGATATTTAAATCTCCCTCATTTTCACAGTGCTCTCTGACATCTGGCTCGTCACTTTCTGGGGAAGTACCAGAAATACACTCTAATTTTTAAAAGATGAAAATCAACTTCATGTATTCTGTAAGGTAATGACAATCAAGTCAGTCATATTTTCTCAGAACCTTTCCTTCTATATAAGACACTTATTTCATTGTGCTGCTCAAATCACATTGTAGTTGTGGGTCACAAATGTCATTCTTCATTTACCTACATTTCTATACCTCTGAGGTCAACAGATTTACTTACTCCAGTGATGTGTCTGTATGAATTTATGCTCTAGACCTAAACAGAATAAATGACTGAGGATATTTGTCAAGTTGCCTCTAGGAGTGGCTTCATATTTTTTTGAGTAAGCTTCAGATAAAAGCTCAAACATTTGGATTCTTATAAAAATCATCCAGAGCTCCTGGATGTCGAAGATTTTCTCTCATTCATTTGGACTGAAATTGTCAGTGGGCACAGAAGTGTAATGTGAGGGGTAATCATCCAGTGAACAGAAATAGGAATCAGATGTCTTTCCAATAAAACTTGCCTCTCCACCAGCAACCCTCCAGCGAATCTCCCACACCTGTGGATGAGGGTTACACTTCTGTTACTGCCATTCAGAACTCTTTTAATGGGGGATGTATTTTTTAAAAGACAGCTCTCACAGCTTATAAAGCAAGGTTTTGGCTTTGGCTAATGAAAAGCATTAATGTACTGTGGGAGGTGTGGAGAGAGAAAGATTATAATTAAATCTCTCTACTCCTCTCCTGTCTCTAAGGGCTTGGATAAGAAACAGTTCTGCTGGGCAGCCGAATTTGAGCTAAATAAGATAGGTGGGGGAGGGAGCCTTCTTGGTGGTTTCATATGGGCTTGCACATGTGGTAGGGCCAGGGAACATTTCTGATGAAAATAAAATTGTTCTGGGCTCAATCCAGCTGAAAATACCGACAGCCTGCCGGGCTCTGCAACTTTCATAAGGTTGCAGATCCTGGCTCCTGGCAGGAAGCTTGGCCCAGCTACCATAGAAGGCCCAGCAAGCAAAACAATGGTTTTATGCCTGAAAATTGCACATCAAATTGGGAGAGGCAGGAGGACTTGTGCCAACATACTCCTTCTCTCCCAATGCTGCTAGGGTTGGGCTCCTTCTCGTACCGTCAATCCCCCTGACCCCGCACCTCGTGACTACAGCCAAGAAGTTACACAGGACTCCAAAGATGGAGGCAGTTGCTCCTCTGCTCATAATGAAAGGGCTAACGTGTCTTGGTCTCTCACAGGCTGGTGGTGATGACTAGTAATGGTCTGCTGTCAGATAAATAGGATTCTCCTCTCATCCTCCTATGTGTTCTTTTACTATCACCCTCTCCTGAGTTTGATTTTGCCTTGAAGAACAAATGTTTTGTTGAAATGATTTACAACTTACATCAATTTATATAACACTGTTTAATTACCTCACAAGCAGGTTTTTATTAGAAGTATTCTTGAAACTATGTGGTTGCCACATGCCAAAAAAATACAACTATTGAAAACAGAAGACTAAAATACCCCAAACAACATTTTAAAACTTCTGAAGGGATTTGGTATAAAAGCATTTTTGGGGATGGAGTGGGATGTTGGATTCCATGGCTTTGGATTGCCAAGAGATGTGTTCCATACACTCTCAGGCTGAGATGGAAGACTGAGCCTATGGTGGACAACGAAAACTAAGCTCGTAAGCTTGGTCAGATGTTGGAGACAGGCAACAAAGATGCTTTAAACTTAATGCTATAGAAGTAATTCCTGCAGCTGTTTGGATCAGACTCAGCTCTGCATCCTCTCAGCATTTGCATCTCATCACCTAAAATCACTGGTGGGCCAGAACTTTTCACATCATGACAAGAAGCCTGTTCCAGGAGCAGAAATAGTGGCAAAATGGGCAGTCAGTTCACCTTTCTGACATACAATCAAATACAGCTCCAAAATTTTGCTCTAAGCTTCTTTTAAAGGAGAAAAAGACAAGTTCCTACAAACACACAACCCTGGTCCTGGCAACTCTGTATTTTCCTCAGGATCATACTGACTTAAACTTCTCTGGAGGAATAGAAAAGCCCATAGCCACAACAATGACAACCATGGAGAGTTATTTTTTACAAAAACTTTTTTTCAAAGAGGTATGTTGGTTTTTTTCAAAAACACTCCTTGCAAGGAGTGTTCACAAGCACAAAAAAAACATGGGAATAAAATGAAAAATGATGTAGTAAAACCAGGCTGTTAGTTCCCCTTATTGTCTCTTTAATCACTGATTATGTCCTTGTACCCACAGCCATTTCATGTAATTTAAACTAGGTGTAATTAGTCCCCATCCAAAGGAGTACTTAAAAACATACATCAACTCTTAAGTATCTGAAGATCTTTGCAGAAGCCACCATGAGGACTGAGATGCGGAGATGCTGCGCACACACTTGCGCACACACGGGACTGAAACCTGCATTTTCTTTCCTGGAGTGGAATGGCTCTTTTTCCTGTGACAATGGAATTATCTTGAAAATTTGCCTGACATTCTTTTTTTTTTTCTGCTTTAGTGAAGCTTTCTCAAATATTCTGGCTGTGATTGCAGAGCAGCCCTGATTCTGTACTTGGGAAGTCACTGAAAATTTTGCTCTTGATTTCAGTGTCTTCAGGATTCGGCTTCAATAAGCACCAGAAATCTAATGAGCATGTGTGTGGCCTGTGTTTTCAGAGGTTCTCAGCATCCTGGACTACCAGATCAGTCTCCTCTTAGAAGCATAGGTTTGAAGAATACATTATATATGCACATGTATACATGCACTCACTCCATACATGCATATACATATATTATTACTACTATTTCACCAGAATAGGGCAAACCTGTTACCTGATCAAAGCACAAGCTAGTATTATTTTAATGATGGAAATCTTTGCTCTTCACTGCAGCTGTCTTTGTTGAATTAAACAAAGACAACACTTTTATCAGAAATAAAATATACATAGAAATGTAATTTAAATGACACAGAGCCCTGCTTAGCACAGGGAAAGATTTTACTCTCAGTTATACCAGTGTAGCTTCTGTTCAAGATGAAAGACATCCCTCTGATCTTACACCAGGCAGATGTACTTCTGAGCAGAAGACATAAAAGACCTGTCAGAACTTGAGCTTCTCAGTGGGATTTATATCTCTGTAAGTGGGCCTGTTTGAGTTGAAGATGTGTGTGCATTCATAATGGAAGCCATTCTTCTCCCCCTAAGTGCAACATATGGATGTAGACATAACTGCATTACGTATAAAAATGTAATAAAATCTTTTGCCTGTGAAAAAACATGCAACAAAACATTTACATGTCATTTTATGGGAGGATATTTGTGCATAATCTTATTCTTACATTATAAAATATTTCAAACAGTATAAATGCTCTCTCACATCAAAATAGTAGTCTGTATAACAGGATAATTCATGGGATAAGACAAGAATCCTTTGCTCTTGCAAATCGAATCTGAAAGCAGGCTTGAGCTCTCAGAAGAAATGTACTAGATGGGTTTGGACCTGGGGCTCACTGGTTTGCATAGCACTCCACAGGATCTTGGTAGCATCACTTGGGAAGACCCAGGACCAAGGTCCCAGTGATCCATAGCTTCCTGGAAGAACAATCTTCACTTAAGGCCACATGGTGTCTTGGCCCATAAAGGACTGGAGTTATGCACAGCGTGTTCCACTTTCATAAATGCTGCCTCCACACCAGATCTCTGACATGCCGTCTAGGGAACTGATGACTAATTTTAGATAAATGCTGTAGGAAGGCCATGTCTCTGCCCGTGTCCCATTCAGCTGCTCCTTTTTGCTGCAGTGCCTGCCTCAGTGCATCACACTGGCAAGCAGCATGTTATCTTCACATAGTCCTGAGAGTGCTCTGAAAGTCCCTCTGACTTGGGTCAGGGCAGCTCTCAGTATTTAACACCAAACAAAAGCTGCCACTTGATGGAGTCAGGACCATTTGGAAAAAGCTGGGAGCACAGTACATCGGGCCAGGGGTACAATATGAGCAGGGAGGGATACCACGAAAAGGGAGGGGAACAGTGAAACTATGGACATGAAGTAAGTTCTGGGAAGAAGGGACACATCTGCATGCAGGGAAAGAAATTAGTTATATTGCAATATCTCAGGAAGCCTCTTGGAGTGGGCACGGCAGTCCTTGCTGTACATGTGTCTAGAAATGCATGTCACAGCATTAGCAACAGACTTCCACAGAGAAGCAAAAGGGATTACTTTTTTCCATATTAAAAATAATTTCCTTATTGTAATGATGGTACAAAATGACACTGTTCTCTCACTATTTACGTACTGAATTCCCCTTTTTTTAGAGGGGACTTAAACTTGAGTGACCTGTGGACCCACCAGCTATGTACTGAGCCCTCTTTGTTATGTGTGCTTTTTGGAGAGATTATGCTCCTACGATTTATATAAAGAGTCTGCCTTCTTAGAGGGGATTTCATATGACCCCATGATCCCATTATTTAAGTACTGAGATCCTTCTTGTTAGAGGTTACTTTAACTACCATTTACACACAGCTCCACAGAATAGGGCTTTCCACACCAGTGTCAATAAAGTTAGCTTTTGTTCAAGTGTTCTTCCTCTGCAATTAAGTCACACTTGAGCAGCAATACTCCTGTTTTTTATAGCATGGTCTCAGGCTGCCTGCATCCTCTCATGCCAGTGGCATGTTAAGCGAAGTCCAAACCTAGGAGTGGACATGACTGCAGATTTTGTGTCTGTGACTGTGAATCTCATCAGTCAGTGAGAGAGTGAAAGGGGGCAGAACTGGGCACAGAATGGTGATGCCATCCTAAATGACTGTGATGAACTCCTTAAATAATACATGTTCAGGCAAAACCCCAAATAATTTCCACTGAAAATTGATATAATGAAAGCAACTAACTTTGAAATTAGTATGCCCTTCTCATATCTTGCCTTTTTATCTCAAGCACTTCACATTCATGAACTCTATGTTTTTATATGCAGTTATGCTAGTAGTATAGGATTAAAAGCTTTGGTTTAGCATGTTCAGGTAAATGATGCTTAATAGAACTTTACAGAGACTAAATACTAGGGTAGTTTTGACTATATGTGGAGACGTGTTCTTGCAAATTTCACAGATCAGAAAGAAAAGCCAGAAAAACTCAGAGTGAAAAACAATGCTTTTTAGAAGACGAGTACTTCATGGACAAAAGCACTTCAATTCCACCAACAAGAAAGGGAAGGAGAAAGAGGGAGGAAGGAATAAAGGAACAATAGTGGCAATATATAAGATGTGGCAGGAAAAAGATGCTGTGGGCATAATTATGGAAACATGGAAAAGCAATACAGAAAGTAAAGGCACAGGGAAATAAATGGGTCTATTAAATATCTGACTTTCCATTGTAGAACTGTATAGGTGGAAAAGAGGCCTATGAGTGCTATAAGAATTTCACAGTTTCGAGATGGCAACAGTTCTTTTAAAGATGTAGCCAATTGTGTTTGAGAGAAATTATTGCATGAGACACTTCACAAGCCATGGAAGGAAGCACATGCAGCTCACATGGGTATTACAGAGCAGTATACCTACAGAGGGTATTAAAAATCACCTGTTCCAGAGAAAGATATATCTGAGGTTACCTTTGGCATATTGGTCACATTCTTAAGAGATGCTTAACAGATTTTAGTGTATCAGAATAATTTCAGATAACTGAGGAGATGTTGACTTTGTACCAGTATTCATGAAAGTAAACAGGTAACTGAAAACAAAAGCAATGAGTGGTTCTCTCATCTGACAGAAGTTTAAAAAAAAAATGGAGTAAATGAAGTGAAAACCATCAATAAAGGAAGCAGAATAAAAGTCTTTTCTAGTCAGTTTGCAATTCTGTTCTTTAAATTGTTCTAGATTGATGAGTCAATCAAATACAATAGATTGATCAAAATACTTCATTTGACCCCAAATAAATACTTTATTTGCTTTTCAAGTATAAAATGTTCTTACAAAGAAGATAAAACAAATTTTGAAAATAAATATCTTAGACTAAAAAAATTCAAATACTCCATTTTAAAAATGTCAACCCAATTATTTTTCAGCTATTTTTTAGGCTCTCCTTGTACCCATGTATATAAAACACTTGTTTTCAGCTGTAATAATTTCAGAAACTTAATATTATTTCAGAAAGTGCAATGGTCTGTTTCAATTTGCATTTTCCAGTGGGAAAAAAAGAAGACTTAAAGAAACTTTCTCCTCAACTCTAACAAGGAAATAACAGGTGAGAAAATATTGCCAATCAAGATGGCTTTTAAAAACCCCCAAAAACGTGTGAAACAAATTTATTTCATTGTCTGATAGTGACTCGTTGATGAAAGGGACTGTATAGATGTAAAACACTTAAAAAATGCTACTAGGTTTAATATCAAACCATGGATCTATGTAGCATTGCAAAACAGAGAATCTGTGAAGTAATTTGGGGGTAGGTGAAGAACTGAATAATTGGCAGATCCTGAAAGAGCATTTTCAGTGTAAAATCACATACTAATGTAAATGTTTACAATATAAGTCTGTGTGAGTAAGTACTGTGATGTATTAGGTAAGTACGGTAAGTACTAGGTGACGCTAGTCTCTATTTCTGTTGGTAATCTAGAGAGGAATGCCAATTACTACTGAAAATGTCTTAATGACATAAAACTGGTAGAGTGGGATGGGATGGTGGGAGCTGGGCAGAGGTACAATATTATATGATCTGGACATACAAAGAGCATCTGCTTTAAAACAGGCAAAAACAATTCCCCCATGTGGGACCAGGGAAGACAATGATGGCCACAGATTCTGGGGCTTGGGAAAGCAGTACCTCTGAGAAGGACTTGGGGCTCAGGGCAAGGAGTTGCATTAGAGTTCCTGCTGCAGTGCTGGAGATGAAACAAGCCCTAAACTTAAAAGGAGAGAAGCAACCAGTGGAAATACAGATGTAATTTAATATTTGTATGTAACTGCAGGAACACAGATGTTGGATTATGTACAGTTCTGGTTGTCCCGTATTTAAAAGAAGATGTTGAAAAACTGAAGATGATGCAAAAATTGAGCCAGGAAAAATATTCCAATGCTGGAAAAAAAATTCTGGACAGTGCAAGGCCTAAAGACCTGATAAAAAGAGGAAGAATAAGTAACTTGAATGTGCCCCACGTTCTTTCATTGCAAGACTATTCAGGGACTAAAGTGGGAGGAGCAACGGAGGATAAAAATGAAAAAAAAAATGTAAATCACGAGACAAATAAAACAAATGTCTTGGAAAGCCAAAGCAATTTATTGGTCCAAAAGCCTTCATCTCAAGAGTAAATGTCTATATGGAAGACTGTGATTCAGAGAAACTATAGGCAGACAAAGTGATATGGAAGTAACTTAATTTAAAACAAACAAATAAATAAAAGAAAAGCAAAACCAAGTAAATCTGAATAAAACCATGGCCTATTTTAACCTGGGAAATCAATCCTAATGATCTAACGGCCTTTCTGGACTCATCTGTGGGATTCACTGACTCTGTTTCTATGGATAACACTTTGTGGAGCAGACCCAAGTCTTCCTGCACATCCAATTTACCTTTTTTTGGCAGAGAACTGAGAGGAGAGATAGTTGTGCAGCTATTGCCAAAGCTAACAAGAAGTGTATCTTACACTAGACAAAGCCCTGCTTGCAGAGAAATTTAAGCTGAAGTGATGTATATCTTCAAGGAAACAGTGAAGTCATAAACACCCTGAAACCCATTCTGCCTTTGGCTCCTCGCTGCTCTTGCATGGTATTAAATGATGGTTGAATTCGGGGCTGCTGTTGCTCTCCATATGTACATCTGTGCCTTCTCATTTCTAATGCTCCATGGTATTGGTATGAGTTCTGTTATGCTCTTGTTCCCCTTCTGTAAGAAAGCCTTTATCCCTGAGACAACATTTAAATCTCTCTCTCCGTTGATTCCTAAAGGCTTTAGTCAGTGTGTTTGAAATGGACCCAGCAACAGCCTGTGTCCACAGTGGTTTGCTGTACACAGAGCTCCAAGCACAACTTGAGTTACTGTCTTCAGAGAGGCAAGAGCCTTCAAAAGGTTTTATTTTCTACACTTACACTTCCTAACTTGAAATCCTGAACATCATTTATACAAACCAACAATGCAGAAAAGAATTTGGGGATCATATCTAAAATGGTTCATAATTTGACCCTCATAAATCCTTATATCAAAGGATTTTATCTATCTGTCTATCTATCTATCTATTCTTATATCAGAGGGCTGAAATTTCTTTTTCTTAAGAAAATAGACAAACCTCATTTGTTTTAAGAAGTCCAGATATTCTGAAAAGCTAAGTACAAAATAACAGACACCTGTGCATAGTGCTCCATCCTGATATTGGGCTAACATGAAAATTCAGATAATCAGCACCATTAAAGTCAATCAAAAACTTACTGTGAGAGGGTAAAGTTTGCAGGACCCAATACTGTGCAGAGTTTTTTTGTTCCCAGAGATATTTTGTGCTTCACTAAGTAAAAAATGTCATTATATTTCAAAGTGAAATTTTGCAGGCCATTGATCTAGAATATGAGCTAGTTCCTTTGGGGAAATCAGAAGCAACACATTTATTTAATTTAGAAGAATTACTTCCGTCCAAGTCTGTTTCTCAAGAAACATTCATGGCAGCCCAAAACTTGCAAACTCGCTGCATGTATGTGTCAGGCATAGCATAAAGATAAATTGCTCAGTACTTTGTGATGTGAAATCTTGCTGAACAAGTATTGCATACTGGATTGTAACAGATCTTTAAAGACCTTCCAATGTCCTGGAAAAATAATCATAGTTTTAAAGGGCTAGTAAATCTTCACATGGTAGTTAGCAAATGTTTCAATAAACTGCAAAGATTCCTTCTGACAATTTTCATACCTAGTCACTGAATGATTAACCATGTTGCTTTTTCTAAGGTTTGCATTAAAATAGCAAGAAATAAACTTTCCAAAATAGTAAAACGTTTTGGTTTTTATGCCAATCGGGAAAGCCAAAGGCATTAAAAATTAAAGATGACATGTCCAGTCGAAATTTTGACCTCAACTAAGTAATTTTCATGCTTCTGGACTCTCTTGGTCCCCCGAGAAAAACGGACAAAACCATTCTACCAAAAGATGAGGGTACACCCGACGTAAATTCTTCCAGATTACAGATTTAAAGACCAGAAAACCAGTTCTGCAAGTTATGCTTAGTTATTGAATGGCATTAGTTTGTGTTGCTACATAGGGCAGGGTACACTTTGCAGAGATAACTAAGTCAATTATAGGCAAAGTGACAGTCTGAAAAGAAAAAAAAAAAAGAGTGTTTGGTCATGTTACTGCTTGCTTTAGAGGAGTTTAAAGTTTCTTTCCTATGCTACATTATTTTTTCCTTTATGTTTTTTAAGTATACCCCAAACTTGAAATTTAATAAAGGTTGGGCTTTTTTCTATAAAAAAATTTCAATCTTTTGTAATAAATGTTGCTGAATATTGGGGGGGGGAAGAGGGGGTGTTGTTTGATTAGGTTTTTTTCTCCTGAAAAACATAAGGATACAGAAAGTACTCAGGGGGAAATCAAGTTTTGCTAGCAGTCAGAAACCTCACTTTCTACCTCCTTGGGAACATAAGATCAAAGACACATTTTTCCCTGAACCAGGCATCCAGTGCCAAACACCAAGCAGAAAAAAATGGTCTTTCTTCACCAGAATATTATCAAGGAGTCATAGCTAGAGGCTTTCTGTGCTGGGGTTGATATCTTTGTAGGTAGTAGCACACGTAAGATTCGTCCCTGAACTTTTATTGTCTTCTTGTGTGAAAGATATCCTCAGCTAAAACACATGTGAGAGGGCTTTCTTTTCCTTGCTTTCAACCTAACTTCTGCTACACACATTTGACTGGTTCTTGTCCTGTGTGGAAGTGAAAGACAGGGTTTTATTCACCTTCCCAACCTCTGTCATTCAGAGATTCAGAATTTCAGTTCAAAACTCTGAGGTCTTCATGGTGTAGCCCAGGATGGAATAATTTATGAGCAGTTCAATAAAGCTAAAATTAAATGTTGTATTTACAATCAAGTGCCAAAGTTTCAGTAAGATTCTTGTGAAACATTTCCATTTTTTCAAATCAAACAACCTTTACTGTCAAAAACTCTGTCTTCTGGAAAAATTTCAACCTTCTCTGAGTGTTATGCTATATTTTTGGCTCAAGAAGCTCAGTAAAGGCTCTTTATTTTTATTTTAATACAAGGTGTCAAAATTAATTATCAGAAATTTCACTGACATAAGGGAAAATATTTGGGCCAAAGCATTCATTGTTATAAAGACTATTACCAGAATTTTCACACTGCAGTCATAACCACATATTCATGTAGACCAACTAAATAAAATACAGATTTCAGGCAAACAAGGATAGAATTTTTGGCTAGTACAAACAAGGCAATATCTTTTGTGGTGTTTGACTTTTATCAGTTCATGTTTTTCAGCCTTGACTGCAGATATCTTGGACACGTAACTGTCTGCTCATAAAAGGAAGTTGACTTAGAAATCAGGCAGGTCAGAGGCCTGCCAGAGATTTTGCCAATTCTGTGTTTGGGATCTCTGTCCTGCCTAAGCCCCACTTCAGCTGCCTAGCTCCTTCAGGAAACTCTTGGGTTGCTCAGGCATGTTTACCCCTTCATAAATCAATGCTGGCTACTCCCAGTCACTGACTTGCCCTTAATATGCTTGGAAATGAGTTACAGGAGGATTTGCTCTATCACTATCCCAGTGATTGGGTTGAGGCTGGCTGGTTTATAGTTCCCTGGATCGTCCTTCATGTCATTCTGGAAGAGTGAAGTTTGATTTCCTCCAGTCCTAAGGAGTCTTCTGTGATACCCAAGACTTTTCCAAGGCTATCACGAGCGGCCTCACAATGGCAACCATCAGCTCCTCCTCATCCATGGGTGGAGCTTGCCAGGTCCCATGGACATGACTACATGCCATTTGCTTAGATGTTTCCTAAATGCGTCCTTCTCTGCCAAGGGAATTTCTCCCTTAGTCCCACCAGTTTCAGGGACCTGGTATTCCTGAAGGTGTATCTTAACAGTAAATACAAGGAAGAGATATTTGAGTACCTTGATATTTTTCCATGACCTTTGTCACCAGGTCTCCTGTCCCATTCAGCATGGGCCCACATTTTCCCTGGTCTTTCTTTTGCTGCTGATAGGTAGTATATGTGGAAACCTTTCCTCATCATCCCTCATGTATGATGGCTTTCCTAACCCTGGTCCTGCACACTCAGACAGTATCTCTGTATTCCTCCTAGGTCATCTGTCCCAGCTTCTACTTCTTTAATTAAAGTTTAAACTTCAAGCTTCTTTAATGAATTATCAGGAAACATTGTAGAGGGGGAAGAATGAGCCTGACAAGCTATGGTAGCTCACACTGCTGAAGAGGCACATGGACCACATTTTCTGAGTGCTGATGGCTCTGTCATGTACCATGTTGTCCAGCTGAGAAGTGACAAAGATATAAAAAAACAAAGCCTGATTTTAGCCCAGAAATATCATTGAAAGATATCTCCATATGCAGACTTGGAGACTGCGAAGACTCCAGGGCTTCATTAAAACAATGGCCTGAGCTGAAAGAATACATCTGATATGTCAAACACAAGATCACGAAACCTTGGAATCTTTTACAAGGATATGGGCTGGGAAATAGGAAATATTCCTGGAAGGTTTGGCACTAAAAGTGACACACATTATTGTGTGTTTAGCACAACTTGAATATGGCAAGAATTGTCCATATTATTAGTCATATAAGCAGGAAGATTGAACTTTTTTTCCCTTCTTGGAAAAGGAAATTCTCTATGGGAATACTGAACATTGATTTGCTCTCCTTGAAGATGCTGGATAAAGAAAGGATATAAAGAGGATAAATTAATATTTTTTTCACCTTTTTTTTTTTTTTTTTCGTAATTCTTGTTCACTGCATTCCAAAATCAGTTATTTTTCAGAAATTCTCAGAGGAAGAGCCAGTGCACGTAACATGCACTGGAATAGCTGATGAGTTCTTGAAACACAAACCTAGAAGGGTACAGGCACCACTTAAATCTCTTTCTCAGAGTTTAGGGTCAGGACTTGAGCCAAGTGTTTGAACCCCCAGCTGAGCAGCTGCACTGAGAGGCATTTCTCTGGGAGTTGTCTTCTTTCTCTTTGGAGGGAAGTTTGGTCTGGAGCTTCTGAACAGGAGTTCTGCTGAAAAAGATTTAGTTGTAATAAAAATTTTCTAGTTTCAGCAAATAGGCATTTTCCAATTTAAAACATATGCTGTGGACTAAAGTTCCTGCCATGCTCCAAGGCTGGGTGTCTTCAGGGATTGGAGGTGTTCAGGAAGATGGAAGGATGCTTTGCACAGAGGGAGAGGGCCCATCATCTCATGGGACTGCACAGCAAACACAGAAGATGCAACAGGAATGAGCCCATGCCAGGTCTTTTTTGGAGCCATCCAGAACTGCCAAATGCTTATTTGTTGTTGAATCCAGCAGTTTGATTTGGAGAGTACTGTTAGTCTCCTTTGGTTGTTGCCCTGTCCTGAAGGTTTGAGGAAACTAAGGGCAGAAATATGGGAGTCTGGCATAGTGAAACTTCTCCAGAACAGTTACCTATCCAAAGGATTAAGTGAAAGTTTGCTTTTCTACAGAAGTCTAGGTCTGGACATGTGCATGCTGATGGAATAGCAAATTCCTGTTTTGCAATTACATCCAGAAAGAGAAATGTTTTCCATTTGCTGCCTCTCCTCCCACTTGCCCAGCCTTGGATAAGGGTATTACTCAGTTCAGCCTGAGAGACTGAGAATTGAGGGGATAAAAGGAGTTTCATGGATTAAAAGAAAAAGACCGGAGTGCGTTGAGGAAGGGGAAAAGGAGGGGAGGAGGAGGTAAGAGTCCTGGCACAAATATATATGCATTCAAACTGTTGCAAAACTAGACCTTATAGGAATAAAAATTGTTTACAATGGAAATACAGATTCTGATATGATTATTTCTTTTGCCTGTGAAGCTAGGAGTTTAAAGAGGGGAATAGTAAGTGGAGATGAGCTATGAACAGCAAATCTAGAGGCTGTCCAGACACTGGTACATGCAGACACACTGGGCAGCTGGCCTGAGCCCGTGGCTGAGCCAGGACCCTGACCAATTTTCCTTTTTTTTTTTCCTTTCTTTCAAGAAAAAGCAGAGGTTAAGCTGACTGGAGAAAGCAAAGCTACCATAGCCTTTTGTGGCCAGTAAAGCCTAGTACAGACTGTCATTGTCAGGCTGTGTAACACAGTCCACTTTTGCTGTTTACTTGCAGCAGAGGGTGGAAGGAACTGCTCTAAGTTATGCTGGGTGATGAGGAGCCAGGAGAAGGGCTGTCGTGGGAGGAGGTTCTGCTGTCTTCCTGAACTTTCACTTTTGATTTTCAGCTGAGCTGGAAACATGATTCCATTTTTTTTTTTTTTTTTTAGTCCCTGGACGTGAGGCGAGATCCTCAGCTGGCATAAATCACATCTGCTTCCCTGTGGCCAAGGGAGTTAGGAGGATGCACAGTGGTTCAGGATACGACCTGCCTTATTTAGAGACTGGAGCGCTTCTTTTCCCTGGTAAAATTCAGACCACCACATTCATGTGCTCAATCATGAGGTACGTGAACATTTTTCAAAAGCACAACTTCCCAATGACCCAGAGTGCCTTCAAATAAAGAAGTGCAATTGGACCTCGGTAGTGTGAAAGGAGCAGTTGAAATCCCTGTCTTGCCCAGCTGTTAAACCTGTGTTTGATTTCTGAAAAACCTATAGAGAAAAAGGGTTAAAGGAGACCATACAAGAAGTAGAAGAAATAAATTGAATGCACATGTGCAATCATTATTCATACTAACCTTCCCTGTATTACTTCATAACACAGCTGTATACACAAAAAAAAGCCAGTCCAGTTTGGTTTCTTCCTATTTGAATCTTATTAATTTCTGTTTAATGGAACACAAATGTTTGCGCTCTTCATTTTGACGAATGCAGCCTCGTAGTGTATTTGTTAAGCATTAGCTAGCACGATTGTGACCATCTAATACAAATGTCTCTGGGCCTTTCATGGCTCCTGACAGGACATCTTTTGAGCATGACAGTTGCCATGGGGACGAGTGCAATGCCTATTTGGAAGGAAAATTGGGAGCAATGCTCATTACGTCAAAAACTACATCGGGGAGGGAGGGAAAGAGAATGTTTGCTTCTTGTGCTGACACTTAGCTGCTTGTTTTACCCGCCACCCACACACTTCTATCAAACAATATCTCTTTCAAATGCAGAAGTCAAAGTTTGCATCTCCTATCGTTCCAGCTGGAACAGGCAAGGGCTGTGTGAAATGAATATCATCATGCACAGGGCCGGGGCACTGCCTGGCTGGCTCTATCTGTCACTTCATAACACAGCAACACTAAGCCCTCTCAGTTTTCCCCTCCTCCAGCCCTCGGCCAAAAGCTTTGCAGAGCTCCTTGGGGCACGGCGGGGACACCAGGGTCGTGTGGGGAGGAGCCAGCTGGGGAAGTCTAACCAGTTTGCTCAAAACCAGCAGATTCATTGTGGCTTTACACTGGTGAGAGAAGTATCAGTGCCTGTGTGTATCACAATTTCCATAGATAGGGAAGGTGGCAATAAAAACCACAAAGACCTTTGTATCTTCCCCAGAACACTGTGAGAAGTCAAGGGGGAAAAAAACCCCTTTCTCTACAAAATGAGCCCAAGCCCCTTCTGTTTTGAGCTTGCTCTTGCCATATATTCCCTAAGTCTGCAACATTTCCTCCATTAGAAATTAACCATCGCTATATTTTTCACTGAGTTGTTCTGCTGCCTTAGACTTTCAAAAAATCCCTAAACCCACGCTTTAAAAAAAACCAAACCCCACAAAAACTGAATAGCAACCAAACAGTTCAAGGCAGACTCACCATGAAGCCAGGATTTGAGCAGGGGTTGTTGGCAAAGTGCTCAAATTTTTGGGTTTGGATGCTGGGGTAATGTAAAAAAATCTTGCTGAAATACAGGAGGTGGCTGCAACACCTTGCTGATACCTGTGATGGTCACACTGAATTTTCAGAATGGGATGGGTTCTCGGTCCCTGAGATACCTGCATCCTGAAGGATTGCCCTTACACTTCAGCTTTGCCTTCTGTGTCTTACAGAGATCAGTAGCCCACAGCAGTGCCCAAGGGTTTCCATTTCCCATGACCTTGGCTTCATACAGGCAATCCAGAACCTCTTTAGTCCATTATCTCACATATGGTACAGGGACAGAATGGTGGAGTTGGTCTCTATTTTGCAGGGCAGGAGTGTGTGTGTGTGTGTATGTGTGTGTATGAGAGAGAGAGAGACTGGGGAGTTTTCACATGCTGCCAGAACACTTTTCCATTCTCTTCATTTTAAGATTATAGACGTGAAATGTGCTGCAAAAGAGGCAGTTTTGACACACTGACAAGTTTCCTGGCCATGATGAGTCTGCAAAAGTTCTCACTGAGGATCCTGCACCAGAGATGCTCCTCAACTATCTCACTGACTACAGGCAGCAATTAATTTCTAAGGTTCTATTTAAATGAAAAATAAAATAAAAAAAAAACAAACCAAAACTCAAACCCTCAAAAACACCTCAACCCTCCCCTCCTAGAAATAAATGCCATTATGTGCAGCTGTTACAATTCTCCCTTCCACCCCCTGCCACTTCCCCTTTCAGTTGTGCATTGACAGCTGCCTTTAAACTTGAACTTTCTCCACTCCTGCACAGCCTACTACCACTTGAACTGCTTGACTAATATCATCATCTCACAACAGTAGCAGCAGCAGCACATGTTCTCTCTCATGGGGAAAGAGGCTTCCAGGTCTGAATGCCAGAGCTGCAGTGGGATCTCAGGCATTTCTCATGGAGTCACAACCCCCAGAGTTATGAAGTTGATTTTGCATAGGGCTGACAACGGATGTCCCAGGTAGTCTATGAACCTTTGTGCTCTCCTCTCTCCCCTTCTTATCTTTTCATGGCATTCACCAAAGCCAGGAGGCCACCTTTGAAAGGAGCAGGAGATCCACGCAGGTCTCCTGTCTCCCCTTCATCTTGTCCACCACTTTGATCGCCTCTTTGAGGAGGCTCAATTAGCCCCATTAGAAGATTTGTTCTCTTCATTAGGGTAGCATATGTGAAAATCCAACTTCACTTAGCTTTCCTGCACAGTGAGGTGCTACCCTCAAGGTTAAGACATGAAAAAGTTTTTAAGTAGGTAATTTTGCTTGTCTAAATAGTGATGTGTTTTACATAGATTCATTGTCTGCTAGATCAAAATATGCAATTGATTCAATATTTATGCGTATAGAATAATTATATCAATACATATTTTCTCTCTAAAGCAGTTTTTGTCTCAGTAGATACAGCTGAAAAGGATTGTAACATATGAAAACTAGCATTGCAGGATGTTTCAGAGTTAATCCGTGGTATGTGTTTGCCTATGACAAGCATGAGGCAATCTGAATTCATTTAGCCATCCCTGCCTAGTCACATCTTCCATCACTATAATTTATCTGCCTATCTGATAATGTTGTTTTATTCAAATTTTAGGCCCAATTGTTTCTCCAGATTTATGCATGCAATGACATGTACATGTCTCTTGGGTTAAATTGGAATTACGTCTCTGAAGGAAGAGCTCTAGGTTAAAGGACTATATGTTTGAACAAAATTTGTCTGAAAAATACTCTGGAGAGGAGCTTCTATAATAGACCAATGTGAATTTATTCTCAGTTTTGCTTTTTGTACTGTCTGAAACCTCCATTTTCATAAAAATGTAAACTTAATTGAAAAAAATAGATTTTCATAATATCTAACGTTACTGGTTTATCAGTCTCATAATGAAAATAACGTTTTCAGAGTTTTCAGAATGTCTTTATCAAGTTTTGAAGGAGTTTGATTTTTTAGTTTTTACACAATGTCCTGGCATTTATGCCAGCATCAAAATCAAAGCAGAAGACACTTTGAAATAGAAAAGAAGATAAAACTTTTAAGCTTGCTAAATGGCACTTACCTCTCTTGCCTCTGTGATCATTAAAGATAATTTAAATAACAGAATACTTCAATGAAGTAGTTGCATGCTATCACAAATTACCTGTTGTGTAATACTGCAAATAATTAGTATAAAAATTAAAACCATATTACATTAACTAAAAGTAACAAAATTTAAAAGAAGAAATTCTGAAATGAACTTTTTGAAATCATCAGACATTTCCAGTTTCCACTTCATAGAAAATTTCAGCTGTATTTAGTTATGTTCAAAGTCTCTGACAGTTCCAATAGATGTTCAAAATCTCAAAGCAGGAAAATATATGTAATTTCGAAACACTACTATTACAATTCAGTCTGCCCTCTTACAGTGACTCTATTAAGCAGGGAATAAACACCATCATAAGTGTTTATTAGGAAGAAACTGCTTTCCAAACACTTGAAATAATTGATTTTTGTTCTGTGGCAACCAGGTTTTGAAAGCAAGATGTTTCATTCTTCCGTGGTACAAACCTCCCACACACTTTTTCTTTCTCCTGCTTGCAATGCTTCACAGAGTGTTTTTCAGGCGGGACCCAAAATCAGCCCTGGCACAAACAGGCACCAATACCCAGCCTGGCCCACAGCTGTCCTTAGACATGTGTCTGCTTTCCTGCCCAGGGCCCAGTCTTCCATGGAGCTGCTGTCTCCAATGCCCCAATTTAAAGGAGCTTGAAAGATCCAGTGGTGGGCTTCACCTCACCTGGCAAGACGTGCTTGTGGAGGAGACCCCTGCATCTGAGTGAGCCACCATCAGCTCCTGTTGGAGTCACGGGAGACATGGAGCCTCTGTCTAGAGTATGACTCATCTATCCCATGTCAGACTCCTGCTTCCTGAGGAGGATTGCTGCACAGCAATGCTACTTCTCTCCTGTGACCATGGTGGGCAGTCCTGGTCAACTACCACAAGGACAAAGGTCTGCCTCTGCTCACACCCTCCACGTTTGCAGTAACATGATTTAACAGAGGGAATGAGTGACCAACTTCCTTGCCTTTACTGGAAAGTGAAAACTATGTCCTGCAGGAAAAACTCTCCTTAGACTTTACACAGTCTTTAATGGTGCCATGCCATGAGGTGCTCACTCAAACGTCTCTTCTGGGCTGTGCTGTATTTTCAATATATCCAAAGGATGTTCTGAGTGCAGCATTTCCCTTGGCACTGTGAGAACAAGGTTTGTCTACAGCCTCATCATGGTATTTTGATGACAGATTGCTCCTATACATTGAGAAGTAACACTAATTCTACCATCTGAATGAAAAAAGTTATTTGTAGGGAGTTAGATTTCTTTTTTCATTTCAGTCAGGGAGTTCTTCCAGTCCCTGTGGCCAGGCAGTGGGACAGAAAAGCCCACTGCATCTCTTGATTTCTCAAGAAGAAAACTAATTTAGAGAAAGGTAAGAGAGATTCAGATCTAAGAAATATTAGAAGACAACAAATGTTCGCTTTTCATGAGTTTTCCGGGTCTTGATGAAGGTGGAAGCCCCATAAAAAACTAGTCAGCTGAAAAGCTTGCTATGTAAATGCAGGGATTACCTTTAGATTTCCTCTCCGTGCTGATGCAGGAATGGCCTGGGTTACAAAGAACATAAATGTCTTGCACAGCTCAAGTGCATTTGTGCCAGAACTCCTACGATGAGCTCCTGCTGCTGTGACCTTTTACTTTGTCATGCTTGTTCAAAATAAAATCACTGGCTGGTAATTAACACAAGTACACCACCTCCCCTACACAGGAAAACAAAAAAAAAAAACCCACAAAAACAAAAACAAAAGCAAAAACAAACAAACAAACAAAAAACTGCACCCCAACCAAAAAACCCCAAAACCCTCCTAAAACAGTTGTGCTTTGGTATGTTTGATGGATCTGCATCACTGGTATATGAAAAAGACCATTGTTCTAGCTGGGAAGATTGCCATTAGAGACTGAGAGCTAGGGTTGCATCCAGACAACACATCACAGGTTGTCCAGCTAACCATGAGATACCATTTTCCATATATCCTTGAGGAAAGAACTAGGAGAAGATGTGTCTGGGGATAACACACCTGTGAAGTTTTCCCTTTCCTGTGTCAAATGGCTGAATCACTTAACCAGGATAATGCTCTTGACATGCCCTTGGAATAGTCTCTCCCTGGACTGGCCACTTTCCCTTCTCCTTCTGCAGTCCTCTCTTCCAACATCAGCATCATTAATTGCAATCAGCTTCATTTTCTACAACTGAAGCCTAGATTTATGAAACTTTGTGTATTCTGCTACTTCAGTGTAGGTTCTGGCCCACATGCCATTTATATCGACATTGGCATTCCCAGTTAAAGCAGTTCAATCCCTTAATGCATTGCAAGCCTGAGGCTTCAGTGTAAATAAGCTCCTCTGTCCCTTCTAGGAAATGGAGGTACAAAATAAAATGAGAATAACAATTTTATCCTATTTCTTATAATTCTGTTTTTCTTTTACCCTATGCAAGTCCTTGCTTTTTTGAGATTCTCTCTTCTCTTCCCCTCCTCCTTCCCACATGCCCTTCATGAATCCAGAGCCCTCTCTCTTGCCCAAGTTGAGTTGTCATGTACTTCCTTGCAGTAACACAGGGATTCAATTTGGGCCTCTTTGACTAACACCCACATTCAGGTCCTAAATGCTGAAGCCGGTCAAAACAGTAGAAGACAATTCCTGCCTCATGTCTCCACAGGACTTCATCCTGGGCATTGCAATCCCAGTAGTCCAGGAAACCTCACACCGTATCTTCACAAGCTTTCACAGGGTTGATGCTTCTTCATTCTTAACAGGGACAATCTGTGTTGTCTCACTCAGTATACACACTCTTCTTAGGTTTTCTCCTGTCATCTCTATTGTGAGCTGAATGTTTCAGGGTTCTCCTACAAATAAAATGTCATGGAATTTCTGTCTTCCTGATCTCTTCTGACAAAGAAGGAAGGGAATAATGCAATTTTTATATAATTTATCCTCCTAAAAGTGGTGCTATGTTTCAGGAGAAAACAGTGAGAACAAAAAGCAGAATTTAGTCCTCACAGCCCTACAGGATGAATTTCCTTTGCATTTGTTCCAGTCAGGCACATACAAAGTTCTTGTAGTGATCATTGATTTTGCATCCCCACTCATGCTCCTCAGTGCATGTGGCCCAAAAACCCCCACTAAAGATACAGATACTAGCAACAATCTCAAGCTTGATTCCCTCCATGTGCTATATTAAGCAAGTACTTTGCATGAGCAAACATTTCTATGTCAAGCTCTTATTTCTTCATTCTCTGAAGAGGAATATTCTATAGTTACTGAAGAAGCTTAGGCCATATGGTCCCACCTACATGATCTTCCTTCCTGTTTTCACAGTATATTTTGCACTATTTAGCCACTTTTATTTTTTTGTTTTGCTGTTGATGTACCCACAGTGATCCAACATCAGCTAGTTTCTTGCTGTTCAACTGTAGAATTGTGACACTAACCATTCTGTGCCTGTATGTGACTGAGCCTAGTAGAGGGATGGCCATTTTTCTGCAAATTGCTCCTCCCAGTTACATCCTCTGTCTCATCTGCCATTATTAGTATTGTTAACACTGTTCTTGTAACAACAGTCAGAGACTTTGGCCTCCAGCTACATGAAGCACTGAAATACACTTTTTCCCTTTTCTTTTTCAGAATCTGTTAAGGTCAAGCAAGATCTGCTTTACTTTCCCCCTTTATTAAATGCAAATATGTTTTTATGTTGTTAAGTGGAAAAGACAAGTCTACAAAGTTCAAAAAGTGCTACATACCCTGTGTAGAATTAATTTGCCTACCCCTACCCCCATCTGCCCATGCCCACAATAGCTCCGTGCTTTTTTCCATCATAGTCAGAGAAGGCAGAAACTAAGTAAAAAAAAAAGCACAAAGCAATGACAGGAAAATAGGAAAATTGAATTTAAAAAATCACAAATGTGGAAAAATAATACAAGTCATCATCGACCACTAGCCAAAAAACTCAGTGTGCTACAACTCTGTTATCCAGCTGAGGGTCATGTCCTGAAATGTCTGCGGAACATCCTGAAAATTTCCTGGGCTATTAGAAACTTAAATTATTTAGTCCTAAGGCCTGATTAAAGAAAAGATTAAACACTTACAGCAGAATGTTTTATAGTATACCTGCTGTGTGAGGATCACTCCATGATTTATAAGGTCCAGTGTCATGGCTCTTCTGAAGCAAACATTATTACTGCTGTTTGGAAAGTGTGCAGAAACTCAGGCTATTTTAAAATAATTTTTATACTGTAAGTTATATAATAATTATAAATAGAAATACTTTTAATTGAAAGGATATAAAGGATTTTCTATAGTTTCCTGTGTTACTCCTCTGTTCTCTTAATTTCTGTTATCTTCTTTAGTTTTTTACATGTTATAGATACAAATTAAAAAATATGTTAAAACTAAGACAAAATCTGTGAATCTGTCACTTAATCCATAGCATATAAATTCATCATCTTTGGCTATACATTGAGGGGGTTGAATCTGAAGTTATCTCTGATTTGTTTCCTTATTTTAGGTAATCATCTACTGGGTTACAGATTTAGGGAAAAAAAAAAACAGTCAACCAACCAACCAACGACACAGACACCCGTCCCTCCCCAACAAAACCTCATTCCTTTTAATTTTTATAGGATAAAGCCTTTCAGATTTATACATCATTGAAATAAGACACACACAATGATCATCAGGCTTTTGCAAGACAATTTCCAAATTTAAAAAGGTCATTTTCAAAAGTGGAAAAGGTCATTGGCATTACTACCACTAAGAAATTCACCAAAATTTGGTCAGAAAAGTAATAGAGAATTCCTTGGCCCTGATTATTGTAATGTTTGGTAATTTCCTCCTTTTTTTTTTTCTTTTTTTTTTAATATAGGCATAAACTAGACTAAACTGGGACACTTAAATCATGGGTTCAGTCCTAAAAATGCTTGTAGTAAGATCCAGCTTTGCATGTCTGAACAGCCTCCACCAAGTCTACAGGAAATATTCCCAAGTGTAAAATCTACTCTCACATTTGTAGCATCAAGACTTACATTAGGAAACAGTGCTGTAGGCCTGCTTGGGGGCACAAAACAGAACAGCTGCACCTAATATGTGCCATTATTCTTACTGGTTTAATCTGTCCCCTGTGGAAATAAAATTATGCTAAAATGGCATTTGCCTAAACTGAACTTGAGAAACAATTAACAAATGTAGCTCCAAAGCATAACGGGGGCTGGAGGATCCTCTGCCACTGCTGGCACATGTGGCTGGGTGCAGGGACAATGTTTGGAGATGTACAAAGCCAGGGGCTCTCCAGGGCCGTGGGGCAGGGCGTGTCCACCTGATGTAAAGCCATGTCTCTTCCTGCACCCCTGGCTCTGCAGTGGGGCAGGCTCTTGCACAAGGATGGGTTTTTTCGGGGATGGACTCCTCCCTCTGTGTTCTCTCAGCATCCAGGAGCCTGGCAATAAGCACACATGGCTTCTTTTAGACATCTTGCTCCCTAAGCAGGTAGGATTGAAGGGTATTTCCAGGAGATCTGTCTGGATCAGTGGACACTCAAATCACGGTCCACATGGAGCTGGAGGAGAGACGAGAAAATTGCAGACTGTGAAGACTGAGTGCAGGAAAAGACAGGCTGTAAAAAGGAACATTGAGAGCTATTCCCCAAGAGGCTGCTGAATGAGTGAAGCTGCTCAGGGCCTGCTTTGACTTGCACTCAGTCCAACAGAGGTTTTATGTGAGCACTTACCACAGCAGCTTCAGCAACCCACAACACCACAGATAGCATCTTGGAGAAGCAAGGAACCAAAGGTACTCACAGGTTGAAGATGTGGGCTCTTGAATGTCCTGAAAAGAATAAATTGGAGTTATGATTCTGACAGCCCATCCGATATAACATCATTTTGTCGTGACTCTCACAGCATTTAAGAGGTTGCAAAGAAATATCATTACATGTAGAGAAAGTCTTCTGTGCAGCTGGGATACAAGAAGTGCATTCAATCTTGTTGGGTATATTCTGTGAACTTTCAGTGGTGGTTGGGTTTTAGGTAAAAAAGAGAAAACTGGTCCATTCAAAGTGGGAGAGGCAGAGGGAGGAATTCAAAACTCAGAAAGGAGCTCCAGCAGAACAAGGTAACAGCTAAATCTCCATTAGAAAGGAGGAAACATGAAATAAGTGTCTAAAGACACCATAATTTTTTATTTCAAGAAACAGCCAATCAGGTCCTAATTAAAATGTTAATATCAATTTCTCAGGACACCTTTAAAAAATAGAGATGAAAGCACAGTGTGTTTTTTGCATTGAGAAATTGTATCAGCAAGGCAGAAAGGAGCAAATACAAATTAATTCTGGAGCTGTTAGAAACAGGGAACAGAAGTACTGTGGTAGGAGGTGGGAGCCCCTTTTCTCCACCCCAGCACTGACCAGTGCCCTGTTGTGCACTGGGGGCTTCACAATCCACTCAGCCCAGGGTTCTGCTTGACTATGTGGAGCACCAGGTTCTTCCAAGGGGGAATAAATTCGAAGAGATAAGTGTCATTTCCAGACTTGCTTTTATTGGACTTTGCACATTTTTGAATTTGTGTAGTGGGATGAGGAGCGTTCTGAGGGGTTATAAGGAGGAAGTAATCCTGTGCATTTCTGACTAAACTGAGCTGTGTGCTGCCCACAACTGCAGGGGCGTTAATAATCCAGATAGCCCCATCAAGTCCGAAAATACTTGGTAAAAGATTCAAGTGGGTCTTGAAGAACACAAGAAGATGGCACTGGTCCTCTGGACAGCTCTGGATTTCACCCAAAACTTTGGCTTGGACAGTTTTGGTAGCATAAGGATATCCACATGGTGGTGTACCATGGTGGGATGTCTACATTTGTGGTGTAAAAATATCCGGATAAGAGAACTGGTGATGAGCATGTCCAGTGCAATGTCTGGGATAGTCAGCAAAGATTGGATTCATCTCCTCTGGCTTCTTCCACTGGAGCTGTTTGCAAACACTGCAGCTTTGCTCTACAAATGGCGTCAGATCCATAGACAGACTGGGCAATTGGTTGCTCCCTCTTTCTAGCTGCCTTACTGGATGCCTCTCTGCTGAACTGGACCAAGAAGGACCCTGTTGTCTTGGGGTCTTGGACAACTGCCAAGGGTGTGCACCTCTTATACAAGCTCTGTCTATTTTCTTCTTCTGTGCGCACCGTGACATGCACTGAAGCACAAGGTTCTTTGGAAGACCAGTTCCTAAGACCTTGTTTTAGAGCAGTAGACCTTGTGGTCAAATTCACCCACCCCTCTACAGGACTGCCAGTTGGTATTACACAGTTTGGTTATTCATTGGCTACTTTGGTGGGAGTGAGAGGCATATCAACCCTGGTGCTGCTGGAATAAGGGTATGTCTCTAGACAAGAGAGGGCTGCAGCCAAGATGACAATTTTTCTAAGGACCTTTCATGTAACTGTTACACAAGCATGGGTTGATTATTCTTTCCAACTTGTTAAATTTATGCATGATATTCACTGCTGTCATCTTTATGGCACAGAGTTTTAAGGCTGTGACTGTGAATAGTATTACACATTGTACATTTGTTTTGTTTTCCAGAATGACTGGAATGACTTGGTATGTATTTTTATGCAGATCTCATAGACATAGATAGGTCTGTGCTGCTCTTCTACACCTCCTCTAGCCAATCTACTCCACCAGCATTTCAATGCCTGCTATTTAATAACACTTATTAAAGTAAAAGCAGAACCTGTGATGATCTTCTTAAGTACTGTGCCAGGTGAATGGAAAACACAAAAAGTGTCTTGACTAGATAAAGGATCTTCACACCTTTTGACAGATGCACTACATACCCAGAAAATGTAGTGATATTTTTCCAGCCCATCAAAGGGAACATACCCAGAATATTCAGCTAGATGAAGAGTGTGAATTCATCACAGATTCCTCCTCAGCATCTGCCTAGTCTAAAAATAAGCAGATCCAGAGAAATTACCGCTTTAGAAGCAGGAAGGATCCTGCCAAAGGTGAACTTTCTCTTTCCTGAATGCTGCCAAGAGGTGGGTAAGGCAACTATAGGACTTCTATGATGCTTCTGCCTTTCAGCTAGTCTTTGACTGGAGTGACCTTAAAAGGCTGCTAACTCCCTCGGTGGTGACATTAGAAGGCATTGGCAGAATGGTACTGACTTTCCTATAGCTGTTCCTGCTTTTTGTACAATTGATGGAAGTGAGCACTCCTAGCACTCAAATATGGTGCCTGCAGGACATCTGTTTTTCATCCCTCATGTAAAATCTATATATAACTGTCAGCTATTATTAACTATTAGTTATGGTATAATGGACATGTAAAACAAGCCATATTGTAAACAGCATATTTGTGATGCACAGCACTTTTTTAGTAGAGGAGACAGTCAGGGCCTGGCTGAAGGCTTACAGTCAGAGCATGAACAGACCAAACTGAGTGGGACTGTCTGAAATGAAAAAAATGTTAAAAGGATCAAGGGAACAGCAAATTTTCCTACTGTAGTAAAGGCCAGTTTCTCACAAAATGACACAGGGAAAAGCCTTCCGGCCATACTGTACTCACCTGACTTGTAAGGAAAGTCCTCAAGTAGTACTACCTGTCATTTATTTATATGGGTCTTCACATATTAGTAGTGCTGGGCAGAGATGACAGTCCACAAGTTTACATAGTAAAGGCAGATGTGCAGAGTCATTCTAACTGATTAACAAGTACGGTATGGAGAAGGAAATACATTTCTCAGGGAGAGCGCTCTGACATGGCTGAGACCAGGGCACAGCCTTCCTACATCCAGGTTTCAACCTCTCAAAAACCTGTGTCTTCCTTTCCATGCCATCGTTATTCCTGAGGGGTCCTTGGCTGCAGTTAAAGAGCTGAGCCTTCTGTTTTGTTTTACAGAAACAGGTTGTTTTGTCCTGTCCTAGTTTTGGCAAAGGACGTGAGGGAGCAGATCCTGGAGCCACGTGGGCATGTCAAGGCTGTTATTCTATACCACCCACATCACCACTGGGGCACAGAAATAAGGGATTCTCACTTCCAAGAAGAAGGGACACGGCTTTAGGTGGAGGAAAAGGTAGCACATGGAGGGTCCAGAGCCATTTTGTTCTTTCCCTGGGGAGTGGGCAGAGAGTGGAGCAGTGAGGTGGCACTGGTCCCAACCGGAGGGTTTGTCCGCCATTGCTTTGCATTGTCTCAGGCTTAGGTGGAAAAAACCAGATGTGCAGAGGGTACCTATTTTGTTCTTTGTCTCGTGGTGCCCACTGCAATTTTGTCCCATCGGTGAGCATTTTCCACGTAATCACCCTCTTTTATACACTATTGTAGTGTTGCTGTTACTGTTTGTTTTCTTATCTCACTATTGTTTCCAGTAAATTGCTATCTCAACCTGTAATCTCTGCCTTTTGTCTCCGTCACCTGAGGCGGTGGGAGGAGGGGAGTGGCAGAGAGTGTAGCAGAGAGAAGAGGGAAAGTAGGCTGTCTCCGAAGTGCAAGGACACCTCTTCTTCCCCCCAGGGTGTTTGCAGTCAGACTGTGGAAGTCTCTTGTGACAGCAACACAACGATCCTTCCCTTTCCTTCTTGTTTCTATTTTGACCTGTAATGAGATTTACCAAATGAAAGCAGCTTTAATTTCTATTACAAGTTGAAAGCATGAATTCCGGTAAGCAGTCCTCAGACCTACTCTAACACAAGACTAATGAAGAAGTTAACGGCAGTGGAGCCTGATATTAGCTTGAGTTTTGACAGCCTCAAGAACTTAAAAATTATGAAATCACTCCCCCAAATGAGACTGGATGAAAAGACAAGCTATTTTCTTTTGAAACATGGTTCAGGCTGCTTTTATATAAAGTCTAAAGTCAGAGCGTAGTTTCCAGGTCCTGTGTTCAGCTGCAACTTTTTTCTCTTTTAATGCAAGCCTCCATGTACTGACCATATAAACTGAGGCTTCACTAAAAAGAAAAAAAAAGTGTCATTGCCATTTATCTAATGAAATCTCAAAATCTGACCACATTGTGACAGTGATGAGAAAAACAAGTTTTGTAAAAGACAAAAAAAAACAACAACCAAACAAACAAACAAATAAAACCGAAAAACATTTTAGTCCATCAGGCCTTTTTTTTTTCACTGGGTTTCAGTATCTCAAAGATAGGCACTCAGAACAATATATTAGCCCATCTGAAAATATAAACAGGAAGTTATGAAAAAGAAATGTATCTTACCTTTTTGTTTTTAGCTTTTCCATCACTTAGCTCTAGATACCACCAGCACCAGTAATACAAAAATTAAGCCCTTGTCCAGAGAAATAGCATTAGTGAATATTAATAACAAGGGAAGTGAGAGCAAAGAAAGGTACTAGTTTTTTTCTTATTATTATATATTTACTAAGCTTCTATTTTTTGAAAGCAAAATATTTTTATTTCTATTGCCAAGAAATAAGGACACTTCAAACAGAAACATACCTGAGTTTTTTCATGTAAACATACACAGTGCTTTGAGCTTTTGAACTTCTGAGAAACAGTCCTGGTTTATAAATACAGTGAGTTGGAATAAGTAACTGTGCAGCGAGTAGTATGACTAGCTCGTCAATGAAACTCCTCATATAAAAAACTTAAGGACATACAGAAGTGTTTATAGGGTCAGGACTTCAGAGCAAGTGATGAGTGCAATGGAAATCCCTAAACCAAAGAGACAGGCTCCACATCTTTGATCCATGAATCACACAGTCCTTTGCATACACTGACTAATGACCATGCATCAGCCTTGTGTAAAAACCATCATAAATATTTTGATAGTCCTTATTTTACAAGTGGTAAAGATCTGATGGAGAAGGCAGTAATTGTTCTGATTTATGACTGGCTCAGAGACGTGAAGTGGCTGTGTCTGCTCCAAGGTAAAGAAAGAGCTTTGAAACAAAACCTAAACTACCAGTCCTTGCTTACCAATTAGATGGCTGGCTCTGCTCCAGCTATCTAAATGAAGCTATCTAAATGTTAGACATCTAGCCATGGCTGTTTTTTGGGTTCTCCTTATAGATGATAAAGAGACAGACACCAGTCTTCCCGCTGGTCCTGAATACCTACAGAAATCTGGGATGAGTGACACCCTTACAGGTGTAACTCTCTCTGCATTGATTATAACTGGGTGAGTGACTGGGACAGGATGCTAAATCTATGGGTACATAAAATCAGGCTGGAGAAGCTTCCCTTTTTAATAAGCAGATTTTGACCTTGGGTGCTGACAGTTGACAGCAGGTGTCAGAACCTTTGCAGGCGTCTCCTGATCAATGGGGCACAATGAGCTCAGAGCTGCAGCCCAAAGACACCCCACGTCTGTAAGTTTTCTGCTTTCAGGAGGATCTGGAGATTGAGCACAACCCATTTAAACATGGGTTGTATGTCAAAAATGCAGTCTGATCTTGGACATCTGGCAACTATATGTATATGCTTAATTGAGAGAATAAACATTCCCCAAAGACACAGAGTCCTGATATTGCAACCTTGACTTTAACCATTTGGCTTTCTTTACATCTTAGTAAATGCAATCTATCACGCATACCACATTAGAGTCTACGCCCAAAGATCCTAAAACTGATTACAGTTTTATGAAACTGAAAAAAAAAATATTTTTGATAAGATTTAGAAACGTAAGATTACACTGTAATCCTTTCTTCAGAAAGAAAAATTAAAAGAAAACCTGTGGAAAGGAAAAAGAAAAAAAGGCAACAAATTATTCCCGCTGTGGCATATGAAAACTAGAAGAATTTAATTTTCTGGTCTGTTTGTCCTAGCATGCTTCTCTAGGCTTGTCATCAGTTCCACTGGAACACAGGGAATGTAAAAGATATTTTAATACAAGTTACTGAATTTGATTCATTCCATCCTCCTTATAAAATTGTCTGCTGTAAAATTATGTCTAATGTGAAACAGTTATAATTTGCTTGCTACTCACAGCATTAATACCTATTAAAACTGACCACAGTAGCACGCACCCAGTTGTTGCAACACGCAAAAACCCACAAGATTTATTTCAGTGTGTCTGGGGAGTGCCAAAGCATGAAAATATATTGAAATTTAAAAGGTCTAATGTAACTGTTATATAGATCATTGAGAAAACTGCCAGTCAACTCAGAATAGCAGAATCAGCTATTTTTAAACATCAAAGACCTCTTATAAATACATTTTGGTGATGTTTCCTACATAAGTTACACCTGCCACAGTGGTTTTTGACCTAGATTTTAAGTCTCATGTCCACACACCTCTTTATGCACTGGAAGTTTCACTACATGAAACCAATTAATTTAAGAAAACAAACCTATAAGCAGTGCTAAAGTCAGCTTGCAAAAAGCTGTTATGAACAGTGTGTTTATCATCAGTACTAATTAAAGCCTGAAATCTGACCCCAGAGTTAGAGACTATCCCAGCACTGGCTGCACATCAGCCCATCTAGTAAAACAAACCCTGTAAGGAATACCACATGGAAGACGGATGGTCTCCAGTAGGATTGGCTTTTGGTGATAAGATCAATGGGGAGGCAAACATGACTAACAGTATTTCAGTGCTTTGATACTCTGGTGATAGGAGCTATAAAAAACCTCAGGCAGTTTGTACCAACCCACGCTCACCAAGCATGGCAAAAAGCCAGCTCAGCCCTTTCTCTTGACGGACAGAAGCAATGCCGAAGATTGTTTTTCTTTCCACAAGATAACAAGGGGTGGACAGAGGTCCATGACAGTGAGGTGATACAGTGACAAGAGCCTTTTCCTCCTGCAGGAATTGCAGCATCTTCTCATAAGAGCTTGAAAATGGCAACCATTAAGAGAGCAAACCAGCCAATAAAGATTATTGCAGGCCTGCTAGCGTGCAGAGTGCTAAAAATTTGCAAACTTCAATCCTTCCTGCAAATAACATGCAGATCAAACTACCTCTTACTGCTTCCAGCTGTGGGAGGCTGAACATATGCAGCAGGAAACCTGCAGCTGCATGTGAAGGGAAGAAGGCACCCAGATGGTGTGTGCACAGATGGAGGGAGCCTGTGCTGACTGCACTGCCCGTCACGCACCAGACAACACACAGGAGCTGCTGGGAAGAGAAGGACAGCTGTGTGGGGACACCACAGTGCCTTCATGCTGTGTGAGGTTCATTTAGGCTTCTTTTTGATGATTTTGCAGGTATCCTGATGTTGATCTGGCCCTTTATGCTGGGGGGCCTATGGAGCACTTGCTCAAGGGAGCTGTGGTGAGGTATGTGAGGCAGATGAGGCTTAGTCAGAGGAAACCATGCAAATCTCAGCAGTGGCTAATTCGTGGCTTCATCCACAAATCATTTAGGCAGATCAGGGCAACCTATTTCCACTGCAAGGTTGTAAACACATATATGTTTCCTAATGCTTCTGTTCCTCCTGAATGCAGAAAGCATTTAGTAACCTACCTGGAAAGTCTCTGCACCTAGTGGCTCCTAAGAAAGGGCTGATTTATAAATGTAATCCCAGAAAATTATAGAATCATCCATTAACACTAGAGGGAGCATCTGTTGGCACCCAGCTCTGGCTCTGTGAAGTGGGTTCACCCTGCTCTTCTCCAGGACTTTCCCCATTAGCTCTCTTATACACCTCTCAGCTTGCTGGCTATTGCAGATCCTACTCTTTTCCCAGCATATGTAGGGCCACTCTGAGTGAAGGGGAGCCTAGTGTGAGAAAGTGCAACACCCAGGGCCTTCCACCAGCCCTGCACCCCTTAACAACTTGTCTATGGGAGCACAAAAAGAATTGTGGTTCTCCTTGCCCAACTCATTGGCAGCATACTCTGTGAGAGAGTAGAATAGGGGACTGATAAGAATAGGAATTGCAGGAGTACGGGGAACAAAAATGAGCTGTGAGTATGAGGTGAGAGAAATTTTTCTATCAACACTGATAAATTAATTGTGCATTGTTCAGTTTATCTGCACATGCTTTGCCTTTGGGATTTGGTCGCCATGTGGAGTAGTTGAGGTTTCTACCACTGCAATGTGCTAATTGATACTTTTAAGAATATAGTCTTCAGAATATTATTGCATGAGGCAAAACTAAAGGAGGAGTAGCTTCCCAAACTGTGACTGCGTTAAACACAAAGATACTCATATGATCTCTGGAAGTAAGATATCATCATTTCTTCACATGCAGCACCAGAGAAACCACTCTGATTAAATTAGTATTAAAAGGACAATTTAATTACCTGGCAAACCTGACACTGGATGACAACCTCTTCCCTTTGAGTGACATTCTTGATACATTCTCATAGCAAAGACATAAATACTCCCTGACAGCCTCATGGAAAAACAATCTGAAAAGGGAACAGAACATAATCTGTAGTGAGATAGAAATTGCCACTGCAGATTAGTCAAATACCTTCTGCAATCTGGTGTTCTGCCTCTGACAGTAGTTAGCACAGGTGCCTTGAAGAAAGTTGCAAACCCCACGCGATGTAGTGCTATGCAATGACTTGCCCATGGAAGAGTTTCTGCTCAACTTTCAGGGATGCATTATGTCCCAGAGTATGACAGTTTATCCCAGCTTTCGTGACTCCTACATTTTTATCCTAGCTTGTATAAGAGTAGATGGGATGATTCATACACATCATTTGGTGCTGCTTTTAGCATTCATGGTGGAAATGCTAACTGCTCCTTCTTATTCCTTTGATTGATTTTTACCCCTGCAGTTATCATGGGCCTAGTGACAAAAGAGGCAGAGGCAGCTGCTCTGGGTTCAGCTTACAACACAACAAGATTTGGGTAATTTCTTCCAGACTTAAAAAAATCAGGGGCTGCAAAGGGAACTACATGGCATTAGAAAGGCCTGCCTTGCTTTTTAAATATATAACTTGCAGGTTCAGCCAGACTTTATTTCAATTTGTGTTGTGGCATGACACCTTTTGACTTTGATTTAAGTGGGGGAGCAGGTGGGGGCTTTGGTGACTTTCCAATGGCTGGAGATTTCCCATCAGGAAGCCAAGTTCACCTGCTGGCGTCAGCTGTGAACCTCCAGGCACCTCTAGGCTGTTGCTCATTGGTTTTGAGGCCTCTCTTGCCCCATGGGTGGGTTAACTAATGACGTTCTTCTGTTCCTGCCATCTCCTCTTACCCAGAGAGCCACACAGTTCTTGGTGCCCATTGATGTGGTCCCATCAATCCATCATCATGTAATGTGGGCCCTGACACCTCCCCCCACCCCTCATGGTGGCTTCCTCACAGGAATTGCAGACCTCATTTCCATTTGCAAGCTTGGATCCCTGAGGAAGAAAGAAATGTTTTATGAGTCACCACCCTCAAGAGCTTTACACTTCAAGATGCAAATGCAGGAGGATATTTTTCAGAGGTCTCTCAGTTTGCTCTAAAAACCTTCAAAATCTAGTGTAGAAACCAAAATCATGAATTTTTCTATTTGGCTATATGGAAATGATTATCCCAAAATGCTGATACCTGCAGAACTTTCCATGTAATTTTCACAGTTAGGAAACAGCAAACACAAAGCCCCTAAGCTCTAAGCTGGCTCAAGAAATGAGCTTCCACTTACCATTGCATGCTTTGTTCTTGTTGGTGCCAGTAAGCTCTAAGCAAGTTATCTACAATAGAAAATACATAAGTATTAATGACATGTTTTTGCAAAGGCTTTCAACATGTTGGCTACATCAGAAGGAGAAATAAGTGGAAAAGATGATGAGTGTAGTTCTTAAATGGCCTGCAGCAAAGGGAAAGTGGAAAGTCTAGTTCCTAATGTATTTTACAACTATCTGGTAAAAAATAAGGCATGCTCTTGGGTTCCGTTTAATCTACGGATTAGGAGTGCTAAAGTTGCCACAAGAGAAGCCAAGCACATTAACAAACTAGGACAAATACTCCACCCTTGGAAGATCTGTAAATATAGTACTCCAAAACCATCTGTCAGCTCTCCAAAACCACTGCAGGAAAGGTAAATATTAGTAACTGCTACTAACATCTAGAAAGAATAAACTGGGGTTTCTTCTCAGTGATGGCTAGTGGCTAAGACCATCTCAACAACTCATTCTGTAACCAAAGTGGGAAAGAGGCTGAGGAAGGAGGGCTAAGAAATGAGGAAAAACAAAGCTAATTCCAAATACTGAGTTCTATCACTGAAAAATTAGGAGTTTAAAAAAGCAAGAGTGACTTTTAGATCTGAACCTCTTTTGATCTGGACTTGCAGAGATCACTTAGTTGACTTGTTGGATACTTCTACTTCAACTAAGAACATCCACTTCCTTTTCCTCTTAGGAAATTATTAACCGCTGAGAATCTCAATGCCAAGGGAAATGCTAAATACTATGTCTATGACTGATTTGAAGAAGCAGAGGATGGAGGTGGCTCTGATTACTCAGCCTTGTGAAACCTTTCTTGCTGTCTTTTGGGCCCCCTGTTCTGCTTTAGAAAACAGCTTTTCAGGGAGCTAAACAGGTAAGATCAGAAGGCTTTGTTATGGCCTCCCTCAGTCATGGATGTTTATGGTGGGGATTTGTAGGGCTATATCAAAGACTGGCACATGAAGAATCTTGGTGAAGGACATACACACACATTTTTAGGATGCCTCCTCTGGGACTGAGTTAAACTCCGTTCTCTGACCTTTTTGCACAGAGGTTTTACTGTTAAAGCCAGAAGTATTTCTCCTAGATTATCAAGATAAAAAAAAAAAGGGGGAGGTCAGATGTCACAGAAGTGCCCAGCCTGCCCCAGGATGAGAGTGGCCGATACTGAGGCAAAAGCCCATTGGTGCAGATGATGTTTTCATGGCATCACCCTTCATCACCAGTTGTTGTAACAAGTGACTACTGGGAATAGTGGCAAGTAAGGAGAGTGCTTACAGGGCTTTGTGCACATCATGTGCCTTCCTTCAGGGAGGGGGATGCTAAATCAGATTTTCAAGATAAATATGGCACTCAAGCTTTCAATGAAAGGCCTCAAAGTCCCCTTTGACCTTAGCATGACCAGAGCTCTTTTTGCTACCTCTTCCAGATATGAATTATTTTTTGGTGAACAGGTTTTCAAAACAGCTCAGTCTTGATCATAGCATCATATAACATTTTGGATTCTAAGGGACCCTCAAAGGTCATCTAGTCCAAGCCTCCTGCAATGAGCAGGGTCATCTTCAACTAGATGATGTTGCTCAGAGACCCATCCATCCAGCCTGTCTTTGAATGTCTCCAGGGATGGGGCATTCATCACCTCTCAGGGGAACCTGTTCCAGTGTTTCATCACCCTCATTGTAAAAAAAATTCTTCCTTATATCTAGTCTAAATCTATGTTCTTTTAGTTTAAAACCATTACCCTTTGTCCTATTTCAACAGGTCCTGCTACAAAGTTTGTCTTCATCTTTTCTATAAGCCCTAAGTACTGAAAGGATGCAATAAGGCTTCCCTGGCACCTTCTCTTCTCCAGGCTGAGCAAGCCCAACTCTCCCTGCCTTTTCTCAGTGGAGAGGTGCTCTGGCCTTTTAATCCTCTCTGTGACCCTCCTCTGGGTCTGCTCCATGTCTTTCTAGTGCTGGGGATATGGATGCAGTACTCCAGGCAGGATCTTACCAGAGCAGAGAAAAGGAGAGAATCATCTTCCTCGACCTGCTGGCCACACTAGTTTTGATAGAGCCCAGGGTTGGCTTCCTGGGCAACAAGTGCACATTGCCTGGTGATGTCCAGTTTGGCATCTCCCAGTAGCCCCAAGTCCTTCCAGTAGGGCTGCTCTGAATCCCTTCATCCTTTAGCCCGTATCAATAGCAGGGTTTGCAGGCCCACTGCTTGAGCTTGCAGTAATCTTGAGCTTGATTATATTTATATATACACACATTATATATATATATATGTATGTATACATACACACATTATATATATATGGATATAGATATAGATATATACGCTACAGTTGTCTGTTCCCTACAAATGTAATACTACCTGATATTTAGTTAGCTTCTTTTGTCTCTGTGAGATACCCTGGCAGCAAACTCTGCCACTGAAGTTTCTGCAAACTGTGTACTTGGGTGAAATAAATTAAATGTTTTAGATGAGTCGGGATACTTAGAAAACATGCTGGATGTATCCAGGCCTAGTGAGAAGAAAATTAACATTCTCCCTTTCTTTCTAAACTTGCTCCTTTTCTTCTATGAAACAAAGAGACACTTCAGGGGAAGCAGCAAATGAGCCCCACTGACGTTAATGGGAATTGCATCCTGAAGGCAGATACTGGAGTGCACTTTTCTGTAGCACATGACACAGAAAGTGTCACTGCCTGTCCTGACATTCATTAGTGTAAAACAGCTAAAGGCCTTCCCATGCATCAAGAATCTTGACATAATGTAAAATTTTCAGAGACACAAAATTGCAGAAAATTGCACATTAGTTTTTGTGAGAAGGTACCTACACAGAGGTGACTAATGGTGATCTATGTGCCACAGTGACTTTTTTCTAATTTAGTTTTTCCAGTGGTGCTGCAGAAGTTCAGTTTTCCTTCCCAGCCCTTCACTGTGCTCAGCATAAAAGCTCCACCACCAGCCACTGAGGTAGCCAGGTGTTATATCTGAATTTGCACTGCTAATTTCTGTGTTTAAAGGCCTATCTTCACAACCATGACAGACTATATAACACCAGTGACAGACAGGGGACCCCAATAGCCAAAAAACCAGCATCCTGACCCAAATTTTCCTAGGGCTTTTACAGGAGAACATCAGCCCCACAGACAGGGGGTGAGAACCACAGAGATGACACAACAGCAGTGGGTCTCTGGAGCATCTGGCAGGCTGGGGGAGATTATTGTCTGTGGGGGAATGAGATACAGAGGAAGGGCATTTTGGGATTGCATGAAACTTAGGGTCAGACATTTAGGGGGAAAACCAAAGGTAGGAAAAGAGAGGTATGAAAGGGATCTGTGAAGGAACAAGCATGTGACAAGAGAGTGATAGTAAAGGTATAAAATGGGGCAAGTCATGTGCAAACAGGCAGCTGGTCAGCACGCTTGTCTGGCCATGCCCTGAACCTCATCAGTACAGTCTGTCTCATCTCCTGATTAAATGCCATTTCAACTCTTCTCCTGGGAGAAGAATCCTATTCAGCATCTGGGGGTGTGTGGGGTCAGAGTATAGAAGCTGAGCAGGGTCAGTGTCAGTGGGACAGGTGACAGGAGAGGCTGAAGTGCATGTGTATCGTGTTAGTGCATATATCAGTGTGTGTTCACAGTCAAATACCAAGCCAGACTTGGGGGGTGAGTAGGATAAGAGGTCTTGGAGCCAGATATTGAGGTGCCTGTTGTAGTTTTGGGCCATGTCCTGGAAAGATCCAAGAGTTTGTGAATTATCTGTTGTAGGAACCAGGGGATACAGGGGATGGCTGAGAGACTTTGTGTGTGCGTGTGTGTGCACGCGCATCTGAGTGTATGCAGGGGCGTTTGTACTTTAGGTTTCTGGAGTGGGGCCACAGCCACAGGGATTTGTATGCCTAGGTGCCAGTACCTGGAAAGACTGGGATACAGATGCAGCTTTTGGGCAGACTGACCATCCAAATCCACCCAATGGAGGGACCAACAGTGTATGCATATGTACATTTCCCACTCCCAGATCTTCCTCCAGAACTGCCAGAAAGTGGGACAGGATTAGCCCATTTGAGCCACCTCTGTGAGTATTTCCGCCTGCGCTGGTCTGCATGACCAAAAATGTGTGTTCGTGCATCCTGTGTTAGCATGGATGTGTTCCTGTGGTGGCTAAGGGATGGACCTGGGGGCGTGGAGCTGTGACTGCCTCACCTCGATAGGGATGCTGTGTTTGGCAGTCCCTACAATAGATTAGTTGCAGAGGCTTGGTTTCATTTTATGTCCATTCATCAGTTTTGCTGAGAAAGTCTGGAATCAAGTACTAGCAAAAGAAGGGTGTTTGGGCTGATTTCCCTGAGAACAAAAGTGTGTCTGGAGTGTAGAGTTAGGTTTAAGATCCCAGATCAGCTCTGCTACTAGTCTTGCAGGTGTAGCTTAGACTTGAGTGTCTTAAGCACCCAAATAATTACTCAAGTTACCAAACTAGTGGAGTTGCCCACGGTCCCAGTAACCTGCAGTTCATTGAGGTCTGGTCTCATCTACAGTCAAGTCTCTGCATGACAGATCATGAGAGGGATGAAAGGCCCAATGACAGAAAGCCATGAGAGAAGATCCTGATGTGAGAGACCCACCTCACTCATCTGCATGCAAGACAAGCTCTGCCCCAACAGCTCTTTAAGCCTATTTCCCAACTTGAATCTACAAAATAAATAAGATATAATAACCTAACAATAGGGCTCTGTGTGATTCAAGCCACAATACTACGGGTATTACAAAAGAAAAAAGCTTTTGTTTGTGTTTGGCTGGTATCTATGCATCACAGAAGCCACAAGGATTTTCACCAACCTTTGCACCATTTTTGACAGTTTGCAGATGCCCCCCACTGCTGTTTAATTTCAAGTTTGATCTGCTTTAGCAGCTCTGATGGCCTTTCTCTGAAAAGGCTTTTGCCTTACATAGTGTCTCTAGCTTTTTAAAACATTTTTCTTTTTTCTAAGATTTGGACAAAAATGGGTATAATAGTCCTGTTGGGAATTGGTGATACTGCCAACTTGCTCAGTGGTATTTTTGCAACCAGATACAATGACTCAAAAAGGAACAAAGCAAAAACACCCTAAGATTTCCTCCCCCACCACGTTTTCCCAAATGGCTCTATCTAATCTGTGCAATAAGGAGTATCTTTTCCAGTCCAAGGAAATATTTGAATGTGATGTGCTAAAGAAGAAATTGAAGACAGTGAATAACCGCCCTTCTCCCACTGTGCTGTTTGCTGATTTTATCATTAGATTACTGCACTGTGGTTTTCTTAAACAGCCAAGTTGATGCACTCACCCTAAATGACTACACTCTTTTGAATGAAACATCTCCTTGATTCAGAAATCATTTATCTCACTAGGAGTGGGGCTTCCTCTCTCAGGCACCTGACACAAAGCAGATCCTTTAGCACACAGTGTCACTTTTATTTCCCTGCAGGTCATAGATTTTAAAGATAGGAATCACCAAGAACCCTAAGCCAATGTTCTTTTTGCATAGACCACAGGACTCACTGAGATCAGTTCATGCTTCAGATCCAAAGACAATGGTTGGAATAAACCAGATCTTTCTGGAAAAACTTCCAGTATAAACATTTTTTTTTTAAATCTATTGTGAGTTGTTCTGCTGATGAAGTACTTTCTTACAGTACATTACTTTTAATTAAAAATTTATTTCCAACCCCAGCCACTGGATCTTGTTTTGTATCTTTGTCTGCCAGACTGTAACATTCTCTGCAGTCATCTGTTAACATATAGATGGTTATAGGTCATAGTCAAACCAGCTTCTACTTTGATGGTCCCCTTAGTCCTCTCCCAAGTACATTTTCCAGTCCAGCATATTTTTCTACTTTGTTTGTGAATAGTCTCAAGAACATCAACACCAGTGTAAGATCTCCAACTCCCACCTGCTTCCTTTCTCCCCAGGTCTCTCTCCCACAATGCACAGAAACACATACATATCAGAAACATCTTGAGATGATGAACATACGCCTTCACAAGAGCATTTTGAGACCAGAAGTTTGCTCATTTTTGGTGCTTCTGGCACATGCCCTGTTGATTCTGCATTACCCTTGTTTCCTGATAAAAATGTTATAGAGCACCAACGAAACTTCCCAGGATCCCCATCAGGCTGACAGGTCTACAGATTATCCAGGTCATGTCATTTATCACACTAGCTTTCTCCCAGGCATCTGGTACTTCCTCAGTGTGCTAAGATTTATTTTCTTTGGCTTACTTTTTTTTCTTTTTTTTTTTTTTTTTTAAGAATGCTGGATACAGGTTTACAGGTTACTTGGATCCTTGCCTGACTTCATTATCTGCACTTTAAACCTCCTCTTGAGTTACAACTAGAACAAAAATTATGTGATCGCTCTTGGTTGACATGAATAAATGATTAGAGTTTTTTGTTGTTTTTTGGGGTTTTTTTTCCCCTGGACATAGGACAAAAATATTACAGAATAAGTCTCTTTTTTACATTTTCTCCTATTGGCAGTTTTACTATTTTCATCTTGTAATGGACTCACGTCATTGTTAGTATACTTTATGTTCTGAAAATACTAAAGTGAAATCCCAAACATACAACAAAATACTCAACAGGCAACTTTCTTCAATTCTGCTTGTCATGGTTCTCCTTGTGATTTGTTTTTCCTTTTATCAATTTTTTCCAAAACCTACCTTCTAATTTATATATATTGTCATTAAATGCTTTTTACACTTTCCCTTGGGGTCCACATACACATATGTATAAGAAGTTTTACTTCCCTTCTGAGTCAGACCATTTAATGACTGCAGATTCTTTTGCTGGGTGTGGCTTTTTCGAGCATCCACTTAAGTATTATCCAATGATTCTCAATCATCATTCAGATTTTTCTGTTAATAAAGTCTTTCTCCCAGTTGAACTTCTCCCAGCATTGTTTTCAGCTAAAAAGACCTTTTTTTCCATTAAAACACAATTAATATCCTTTATTGGCTTGGACTTCATTCTATTTGGAGATAACAATAAGTGTAATCCCACTGTCATCAATTATACCCAAGCCATTGCTAACTTTTCTGTTTATAAGTAGTCTTTCTGCTATAGTAAAGACAAGATCTAATGTAAGAGGTTTCCTAGGTGGATGTAGCACTTAAACTGTTGTCTGTAACCTTTCTCTTTTGTTTAGTACAGAAAATTCGGACTATTTCAAAAAATCAGGATACTCAAAACATAAAAACCCTGACAACAAAAAAAAATATCAAGAAAACAGCCCATGATTCTCTATAGTGACACCTAATCTTCTCCCAGTATCTAAAGCATGCAACCAGATCACCCTCTTGCAGGACATAGTATCACTAAGCACTCATCATGACATTGTGCAGATGCCCAAACAAATGAGACACAGACTGGGTGGGTCTTGCAAGAGAAGGGCTATGTCAGCCCAGCACCACCTTGCTTGCCTGGTGAGTCTTGCTGAGTAGACACATAGCCCTGTGGTGCCCACACAGAGCTTTCTCCCCAGCTCAAGCCTGCACCTCTGAGAAGCTCAGGCACTGCAGTGCCAATATGCTCTCACAAATATGACTCCAACATCTTTCAGAGCACAGTTGGCTTCTCACTCTTGATTTCCCTTTGATGCTTTGCCTTGCAAAGAATGGCATTGAGGAGCCTCCTCCAGGTTTCTCTTCCTTTGCAATAGAGGGACTTTTTAGTTTGAATTATATGTATCAAGAAATATATGTATATAGAGAGATATCTCTCTTTTGCTTCTTTGCCCATATATTCTGGCTATATTCTGAGGAAACGTCCTACTGATCCTTCTGAAAACCAGTGCCATAATTTTTAATAAACTTTTATAGAAGTAGCAACTTCAGCAGCTCATGACACGTCACCATGATGTAGTACCCTCCTTCAGCAGAAGATGTACAGGCACCCAAATTTGTATAAAGGTATCTCCTTTGATGCCAAAGCCAAGACAGTCTGGCTGCAGGGTCATTACAAAGTTTCTGGGTAAAATGGGGGTTTAATGTATAGTGCACCCAGTTTGCACTTTATTATTATCAGTATAATGAAAAGGATTAAAAAGGATGATGCATTTCAAAAAAAATTTGTAAACACAGCACCATAAAAAATATCCCCTAGGTGTCTTTATCTGCATAGCATAGAGAGATTAGGCAAATATAACTGCCTCATATAAATGTAGAAAGAGCAGGTCCTGAAACTCACTTTGTGTAAATGGGATTCACTGTTAGCTTTTTCTGGTCCACTAATATTATATATTATTATCTCAATTCCATCTTAGAAGTCCAGTTAGTCAGTGCTATCTGCAAAAACTGGTATTATTTTGTGCCTTAAATTTCCTTTGCATTCTTTGTTCTGTGATGAGGAGTGATACATAATATGAAAGACTATCCTAATGTATATCTGCATGTAATAGAGAAGAAATATTATTACAAAAGCCTTAGATGAAAAGCTTTCAAACTGTCATTTCTCACACCTCCTTTCAGTACACTGCCAGCATGCACAATGCTAACCTATTCCACAGAGGCTGAAAAAAGTAGCAAACAAGACTTGTGTGATGATATAATTTTTCATTTTTTAAATTTAAAACATTGGTCTGATTTATGCACACAAACACATGTACATATACAGAGTACCAGATCATTTTCTAATCTTGAGTTTAGCTTGCAGCATTCTTGGTGTCTGCAAGACCTTTTCCTCCATGGAAGACTTTTCCAGACATTCCAGAAGAATTTAGATTTTGTTGTAAGAGGATTTTTTTCCCGTTTAATTGTTTAATCTTTTCTTTATTATTCTCTCCCCCCTTTTTTTTCTTTTAAGGTCTGCTGGCAGTTGAAGGAGCAGCCTGTGTTTGCACTGTAGGCCATCAGTAGCTCATTCAACACAGGAGCACACTCACACACACATACAAGCACACACAAAGATCCACAGTGATGACTAGTTTTCATGTTAGAACTATGATATTTCTGGCTGAACAGCTTTTTGCACACTTCTTTTGATACAAAAGCCACGGCATAGAGATAAGAGGCAGAGCACTTAAGACATGTTTACAAAGATTAAACCACTGACTTGGCTTTAGTTAAAGTAAATTCTCCTGCTTCCCACTGTGCAATGAAGGTTTACAAAGGGAGGACTGGCAAAGGTTGCTTCGTCTTCTTTTCTGGCAGTGTCTGTTGGCTCCAAAACAAATGCACAACTTAAACCACATAAAAGGGCATCAAGGTATTAGCAGTTTTGAGGGGTTCAGCATCTGACACATTCCTAATCTGCCTGGGTAGGTTTTAGATCTGAGCTGCTGCATTGCCTTTATAATGACAGGGCAATTTAACAAACCCAAAAATTTGAGTTTCCCTCTGCAGACAAGATGTTACCAAGCGCAGCAGTCAGCTCCTCTCTGCTGCCATTGTTACTGGGAGGACTGCCTGCTCCCCAGCTCTCCCATGAGGCCAGGGAGATGCAGGGAACCCCAAAAATCATACTGTGCTCTCATTTTCCCTAAGGTTGAGATCATAGTAGATCAACATGAGGAGGGATTTTAGGTTATACAAGAGGAAAATTGAACAACTGCTGTAATACCACAGGGCTAATTTGGACCTTCAGACCAGGAGGGTTAGTTGGACAGTAATTTTAAAGGAGCAATAGAAGCCTCCAGCACTGAAGACAAGATGCTACTGAAGGAAAGGTGCTATCTGCTGGGACAGTCCCTGGGAGCAGAGCGTAGCAGAACAACCACAGCACAGCAGGGAGGAGTAGTAAGTGTAGAAAATAATAAGGTATGGCAAGAACACAAATCCCAAGAGAACAGACAAAAAATAACTAGGTAAGCCTTACTGAAAAAAATTATTTAAAGATTTCAAGTACATATAGTAGTTTTGTACTAATGTATTTGCATTAGTGTTAGTGTGGCACACTATTCTGCTCTGCTTGCAGAAAGACATTGTCTTGGCTATGGCAGGAGAACAGGAAAGGACAAATGTCACGTCTACCTACAAACAAATTACGTGCCTGTGAGGTTATTTATCTCAGAGTTTGTTATTACAGCAAATAATTATTTAATAATAGTAAACATAAGCATGGAGAAAGGAAATTAATTGAACAACAGCCTTTCACTTTAGTCTGATTTTTCTCCCTGGTGAGGAAAGCAGTCATTGAATTCAGCTTTGGTGAGGTATAATACAGAGAAAGACACGGTGAGGCCCAAAGACTGTACTGAAAGTATATTGTATTGCCAGTTAAAGTGGAAGGACATATGGGCTAGGTGTAGCACAGCATCTACCAGGTTTAGTTGTGTTCAATATTTTTATTCATGCCCCAGATGATGGAACAGAGAGGATATACAGATGGCAGCCAGCAGGGAAGGACTGTCAGGAGTTTGGAAGACAGGATTAGAATTCAAAATCATCTTGGCAAACCAGTGTTTTTAAGGTCTAACAGAAAATCATGCTACTCTAGAAACAAGCTTACAGATTCTTCATCGCACCAGAAATAACTGCCTATATAGTGCAGGATGCAGAACAGCTGGCTGACCAGCAGTTTTACACCCTATGGGTGTAAGCAGAATACACCCTATGGGGCACACAACCAATTTTCAGCTCTACAAAGTGACTGTGAATATCTTCATGCAGTCAGGGGCACTGGTCTCCAAGAAAGATGTGATTGAGTTGTACTGAGTAAAAAAAAAAACAGCAAAAGGGCAAATTAGGGGTCTAGAAACGCAATACATGAGAAAATTGAAATGATAGAGCTTCTCGAGAAGAGAGAACTTTCTGTTATGGCACATGGGGTGGCAAGAGTTGGATGCAGACTAAAGGAAGACAGACTGATATCAGAAAACACTTTCCTAATGCTAAAGGGAGGTCAACAGGAGCATTAGAACCATGGCATGTCCACCAGGGGAGGCTTTTGGAAGGTTTTCTAGAGTATCTGAGATGTAACTGAGACCAGCTGACAGGAGAGGGATGGTCCCACCAGGTTGTAAATGGGGTCAAAGGGCTATATCCCAACCCATTTCCCCAGGGTACACTCAAACCACAGCTTCTAAATCACAAAATTACCTCTCGGCACTTACCTCAGGACAGAAGAATTCTGTAGTGGAATTACCAGAAACATAAACATTGCTTACAGTCTTTCACAATCTACCATCTCCATCATACTGGCTTCTGGGAGACCCATCCTTTAACACCCAGCTCTTTGTGATACAGTGAGCTGGGGTCAGTGCTAGAGGTTCTGAGGAACTGCACAGGGAAATTGAAAATCTGGGAGGCATATTCAATCGTCTGGTGGACCAAGCTATTGCCATAATCACTGGGCTAAGCTCCTTTCATTAGGAATGGAGGGAAATAAGTCTTACTTGGCAAAAAAAAATCTACCCCAAACTGACAAGTGAGTCAGAACCACCATAAAAAGAAGATGACTAATGAGATCTCTCTGCTAATGTGGCTAATTGTGGCCTCTACTACAATACATATACTGACTGGGCAACCAAAGTCTCTGCGAACCTATTTTCTTTAGAGACAAATAAATTCTGAGTCAAAAGAAGTTAAAAACAGACTCAGGGTACAAATCCAACAACCACCTCCAAATAAACAAACCAAAGAGAAGTCTGTGATTTTTGAAGGATTTTTTTTCCTTCTATTTCAAAGTAAAACAATATTTTAACCTCAATATTCAGCTAATATTGTTTGTGCATACTGGCAACTATAAATGTTTTTCTCACTCAAAAAAACCCCCCACATTAAAAAAATTGCAGACAATCAATGGGTTAGTCTTGGGGGATTTAAAATGCATGGTGTGCAACCTGGTTATCAAAATTCATTAAGGAACAAGTGTGCTGTAAGACTTTTCAGGGGAGGTACAACACATTCTGCTCACACTCAAGGGCACAAGTGTGGCACAGCCAGCTGGGTTTTTAAATGCCAGCCATTGTGGTTTGTTCCATCCATAAATCAGTCAGCTCCCAGATAAAGTTTCTTGCAGTATTAATTTCTGGGCTTTAAGAACCAATGAACTGGTGATTATGGGGGTGTCCCAGACTGTCAGAGGGATTCTTTTACCCTCATTGCATGGCTTCGATGTTGGGGGCAAATAAGCAGATAGAACAAACTCAGGAAACTTCTAAAGACCATGAATGGGATCTTTTCAACACAGACTCTTACACTGCCCCTTTGCAGAACTTGCAGGCTTGTCTGTTTGCATTCAGCGAGTGGGTAAATGAATAGAGAGATGACATTTTATACAGGCATTTGCAGCTACTTCTTTGTTGTACACAAAGAAGTTGCACAACCATGCGATTTTCCACACACAAAATGGATGCAACTGTAAATTCTTCAGGTGCACTTAAAAATGCTGTTAAAAACCTGCATATGACTCTTTCAACATGGAATTCACTGTTCTCACTTCCACTTCTTCCTTACCTCACATCTTTAGCCAGAAACATTAAAAATACACAGAGCTCATAGAGAAGCAGCAGCCTCAGCTCTGAATCTCTGTGTTTTTCTGTGTTTGAATAAAACATTTAATGTTACTTGAGCTGGCGAGAAAGGTGGGGGGTTGTGTGTGTCTTAGTAGAAATTAATGTTTTGATTGGCTGTACAAGCTCAGGAAATTTCTGTAGCGAGCATGATGAGAGAGGATGTTTGGCAAGATATTTTCCAACAGCTGGTACAGGTGAAGGATTTTCGGAGGGCGGGAGGGGGGGGGAAATGCTTAAGAGCCTTTCCCCTGATTTTCTGCTTTGTACCCCTCTTAAACATACAATCAATTTGAAAGTCCCATACAAATCTCCTGAAATCCATGAGTCTCTTTCCCCTGGCTCAATAAGACTTGAAATAAATGCCTCAAACCTGGTGCTGGTTATTAAAAACATTTTGACATTTTCCCTGCCCTCTTAAACACAGCTATTTTGGGAAGAAGAAGCAGATACTGGCCTCTCTACTCAGCCTGAACTCAGAGAAACCACCCGGGTGACTGCCCATGGTTAGGACTCAGTGATGTGTCAAGGTCCCAGTATGGTAGGTGTTGGGTTGAATTGCCCCACTGCTTCCCCCTTTTCTGCATGGGTGAGGGATAGCAGAAGAAAAGCCATGAGGGCACAGACCTGCAAATGGCCTGATGGCAAAGGCGGTAGAGAGAGGGCAACTGACTTAGGTATGTGTGCTGTGGTTTGTGGGACATGAAGGGTGAGGACTGTCCTTAGCTGGTGCCTTTGCATAAGGCTCTTTGCTAAAGGCTGCATGATACAGTGCAAAAGCTGGATAAGGCTTTAAAGCCAACATATTTTGTATATAGTTAGTTTCCAGTAATTGTCTTCATCCCGTTCCCTCAGCAATGCAGCTGTGCTGCACCATAAATGCACACATGCACACATACATGAGTATTTGGTATTTATAATATATAGATACTTCTGCAAAGTGCACATTTACTGACTCCAGAATTGCTTTTGTTTAGTTCATTATGAAGGTCAGAATTATTATAAATCTACACAAATTGAAACAGACTTTTGGCATGGCTCTGATGTTTGAACCAAGTTAATAAAAACAATGATATATAGTATTCGGGTATCATTTAATCTTAGGAATCCATAGTGAGCACCAAGACCAAAATAAACTCTTGCAACACATGTTTATTCACATATTAAGATTCCCTGAGACTGTTCTACATTACTGACTTTCATATGCTTGGAAAATAAGAAGGCTTTTTCATATTCATGCTCAGTGAGTGAAAACACATCACTCAGGAGACCATCTGCTTCTCTTTGGAGTGTAGATCTTGACCTTAACACATTGGGCTGCATACAAACTCCAAGGGGAAAAGACGTATTTGGGTGCTTCAGCACAATCTTAAGAGCATAGATAATTCAGTCAGTGTTCAGGGGATTCAGTGTTAGTTCAGCTGCTACAGCAGCCAAAACTATGGGAGATGATTCAAGTTTTCATTTATCTGCTGTGGTACAAATATTCTACCATGACCCATTTGCCATTTTACTCCAGCTAATTTATACAGGGTCCCTGAGAGACAGATGAGAGCTTTGCCACTGACTTCCCTGGGATCATGACTTAGCCTGAAGCAAAGAAAGAAAACAAAAAAGGAAAAAAAAAAAAGAGAAAAAAGAAAAAGGAAAAAAGAAAAAAAAAGAAAAAAAAAAAGAAAGAAAAATAGAGGCAGCAAGTCCATCTGGAGAGTGGCAAGCTGCCCACTACCTCGGTGCCCACAGTCAGCACAGCCAGAACAAAGGCAGGAGAGGGGAGAGCTGCGTTTTGGGCATGTATCACTTTTACCCTCCTCAGGGCTTCTCAGGTTCCTGGGGAGATTCAGCACCTGCTTGGGCAGCCTCTCTGGAGGGAGACACTTTCTCTTCAATATAAATGGAAAGCTGGAAGAGACAACTCTGCAACTTCTGTGCTACCAGCTCCAAGCAGCTGCAGGATTAAACTGAAAAAGAGCAGCTGGGTCGAGGTGGAGGAAGGAGACGCCTTTAGCACATCTTGCAGCTTGGAGAGTCAAGGTGTTTTGCCTGGCAGGGCTGTGCAAGGAGGGGGAGCTCAAATGCTTTGAGCGTTTTCAAAAGCCATATTATTTCCCAGGGCTGAGTCCTAAAAGGCCTTTTAAACAGGTCCCTGACAGGTGTCTCTCTGCTGAGAGCATGCCCTCTTTCTTCCTGGGTTAAGACAATTGCAAAAGAGAATTTTAAGAAGTACTGGACACAATAGGAAGAAACAGTTGCCACGGAGGAGTGTTCCAATGGAGCTTTAAGGGCACAGAGACCACAATGCACAGCACAAGCCCTGATAACCTGCAGCAAATTGATTCCTGACTCAGGGTTCAAAAGCTGAGGCTGAACCAAGGCAGAGTTATCCTAGATGGGGTGACTCCAGCACAGTAGACAGCACAGGTAATAGCAGGAGGAGGAGAAGTGGTAGCATCATCTGCAGAAATTCTCCAGGTACCTGATGTATTTGGGTAGCGATTCCCTGTTGCCGCACCTTCACTGTGGTTTCCTAAATCAGGGTAAAATTAACTTGAGCAACTTGCACTTTGCCAGGGCAAAATTATTGCTCATGAGTGCCATGTCAGCATTGCTTCAGGTTTAGTCTGTCACTGGATTAACTGTCTCAGTGCCAAGATACACCTCAGGTGCCTTGAAACCACTTCTTTGAGGTCACAGCAGTTTAGTGTAAGCTGTGCATGCAGTGCAATGCAGGATTAGAGGGGCCTTAGGGGTGGAAGAACACAGATGAGAGAAATAGTCATTTTATATGACTCAGGGTAAAGGCCCAGTCTAGTCACAGGACAAAAATTAGGTGAATGCAGGTACCAATGTCAGTGAGAAAATGCCTCATAGCAACTGCCTGCTTGTACCAATGAAAGAAGAAAATTAGAGGCAGTAAATCCACCAGGTGGTGGGGTTTGTTCCATGTGTATGTGCTCAGATTAACCTTGGCGCTCGCCCATAGTGTCATGAAAAGGCCCATAGCCTCCCAGGTATTGAGGAGCATGATCAAATCCCATACTTGCATGAAACAACCACACTTTCTAAGTGGCATGATGTAAAATTATAGCAAGAAAAGGTATCCCTCTCCAAGTCTCAAAAAGGAAGTCACAGGTGCAGGGAGTGAACATTTTCTTGCATTAGAACTCACAGTGGCACCTGAGGATCTAGAGGAGAAGAACCTCCAGAGAGATAACCTTAGAGATACTGATTGTAGAAACAAAAATATCTCTGAGTCTCTGAGAATCCCAAATGGCTTCTATGAGATGCCAAAAGGGAGCAAAACTATTAGCTGGTAATAATTAGGGTGAAAGACAACTTTTTCATCATGAGAAAACAAAGGAAACCAATCAGCTGCAGTGACAACACAGAGCATTTGGAGAATAAAAACTATAGACTGGCATATCAACCAAGCAATAAGTCTGAAAAACCTGCAAGGCAGTAGAGCAACACTTGGAAGAATTCCAGGTATAAAGAACAAGGGATGGCTTGATAAAGACCCTGGAAGGTCTTGGAAAACAACATGTGGCAAGTGTCGCATGCTTCTGGGCTCACAAGATGATACTTGTGGGGTGAAAGACAGAGCAGAAGCATATTCCTAAAAACATCTGACCAAGTGGGTGACATGGGGTACATCTGCCACGAGGAGCTCAGACATGTGGGAAAAAATGGAGTTCCTCCACATTTCAAAGCATCTCCTTCTGGGAAAGAGGAGTGACATGGAAAGAGGTTTTGGCTTTGTGAAATACCAGTATACAACCTGCCACCACCATGCTGGAAGCCCAAGGCCTGAGGTGTTGCAGGACAGTTCATGCAGCTGCTCAGCTGCAAGCACGGTAGCAGCCGTAGCAGGATGGAGCACCTTGCTCTTATCCCCAAAGGGACAGTGACAAAGGAGAAAGAGTGATTACAACTTCCCATCCCATGGAGCAGTTCTGAGCCAACTCCCAAAGTCATCCTAGTGGTAATCAGAATTAGGTCTCGGGAAGGGTCTGAAGCCAGGTTTTGATAACGTTCTGTTGCTGCTGCATTATTAAAAACAGGGAGGGGATAAATTCAGTCAAAGACTTTGTGAGTTAGTTTTGTTGATTCGGTGGCTTGAATTGATTCCAGGGGAAGGGCAGGTCATGTGCCTGAATGTGCACAGAAGGGAGGGAGAAAAGGCAGAACAGGCTGGAATATCTCCTTCTCCAGTGCAGTCTGCAGAGGCAGAGCCTGTCCATCTGGAGACACCCTTTACTGAGAAAACAGTAGCACAGTATTCACATTCAGTCAGAGGACCAAATCTTGGCAAAGGTGGCCTGCTCATCAAAATGCTCTCTCTGAAGTTATGCGGGTACATTAAAGCTTTCAGCACTTAACTTGGGAACAGTACAGAGAATAAATATCAAGGGGGCCCAAGGGTGTAGCCATGGGGTAGAACTGACCCAAATTTTCTTGTTATTTTTGTTGGGTTTGTTTTTCTCTTAGTTCTTATTACAGCATATGAAGGGTCTGTTCTCATCACAACAGCAAAGCTGGCCTCTTTTAAAAACCCAGTCCCCCATGGCTGTCAGGATCGAGAAGTTGTTGCATGGGTTGAAATTTGTGTTTTAACATTACAAGTTTGGAAAATTTTGGAGATGAAATGAACCAGAGCTGTCAGGGTATGGGAATGAGAGAGGGGAAGGAGTTAAAAAAGTTACAAAAGTGTAGATATGAAATTGAGGAAAGTTAACTATCACAAATCGCATTTGATAAAATGCAGAAAGTATTCTTGTTTGGTTTCTGATTTCATTTCCCATTTGAAGTTGGACTGAACTACTAAAACTGTGCTTTTACTGCAGGAGGTAGGTCAAAGTGTGCAAAGAAATTCAAGAAAGAAAGACCCTTCAAATTATAAATACTGGCATCATTAGTCATTAGCTGTAATGAGGTCTTCTTTACCTAGTGTAAAAATTAATTCAGAATAGATTTTGAACTTGTAAAACAGGGCCTGCTCTATTCTAAAATGAGACATATAAGCATTAAAGAAAATGACAAGACTAAAATGATCTGTAGACAGCTCCCTGTGGCCAGACCAGTAAGAACATTCCACATTGAATTAGCTTAAAATTAGCTCTAGTTTTCATTCAGAGCTGGCATGGCTCAGAGTCATTAGCCACTACACTCTGTGTCAGCTGCTGCAGGACCTGCTGAAACCTGGGTCTGGCATTTCAGCGTCCTGCCCTGCCAAGCTTCTTTCTACAGAACAGGGAAGTTTTGCAAGAAGTCTTTGCAAAATATTTTAATAATGAAAACTTTAAAAATACACATCTGTTTTGCAAAACCCTCATAACAAAGACTCCTTTGAGATCAGCTCCACACAGGCTCCGTAATACATGCACTACCATCAGTACTCTCAACAAAGGCATTATGGAGCCTGACGTTCCCTCCATGCCTCTCTCACCCCATGGGTCCCCTGCCTGGACCTTGCTCCTTTCAGAAGTTGCTGCCTGCTCAAATCCTTGCTTCAGCCCCATTATTTGGGTGCCAGCAATTTCTTCCAGAGGTTAGGCACATTTGTCCTTTGGGGTGGTCTCCTCATTGGGCTACTTGTCCTTCCGTGCTGCCTCTGTGGCTCAAGCCAGCCAAGCTGCAGCATCATTTGGGGTGAAATTCAGCTCCGGCTGAACTGGACAATGCTGAGGAAAGGAAGTCCATGAGACCTACAAACACATGAGCAGCTGAGCTCCCACTGTGTTAATTCTGCCTTCCTCCACACATACCAACATATGTTTGCATGCTGGGAGCACTGCACAGGGTGCTGCTGTGCCTGAAACCTACATACTGGTGGCTGGCATCAAGCTGGGTTCCTAGATCATTGTTACTGACAAGTGTTTAGTGGAATACATTTTCCAAAGTGAATATTTTATTGGGATTTGAATGGTTGCAGGGAGTTCATTGCTGTAAATAGGATAGTGCCTGACTATTTATGGTGCTTTTATTACTGCAGGGAGCATGGGGATCCAGCTTTACAGTGTTACAAGTATTTCCCTGAAGTGATCATTATAAGAAATAACTCCTAGATTCTCAAGAACTGATATCTGTACATAAGCAGTGTTTCCAGTAAATTTTAATGACAAAAGAAAGCTGGCCAAGGCAGTACATGATGGCTTTCACTCTCCTCCTAGGGAAGCCAGGAGCAATTTCCCATCAGTCTGAGCAGGAGCTGGCTGCTCATATGCTTCTGTACGTCCTTGCCTTAGTGTCACAGGTGGGTGAGTGGGAATCACAAACCTGTCAAGAAGGAGCAGGTTAGGGAAGAATCAACCTCTCCCAGACATGCACAAAATAAAACTCTTCTTTTGCTCTTCTGTGGTTCTTCAGGGTCCTGCACACAGGCAGGGTAAGAACAAACTGTGGTTATACTTGGTTCAACTAAAGCCCTGTCTAGCTTAGTATCTCAGCTCTGAAAGTGGCTAGATGCACTCCTCAGGGAAGAAAACAGAGAAAGCATATACCATTCTCCATGGAAAAGCCCTGCCAGACTCAACATTCTGCATCCTAGGGACTCTTGGTGGCCCCCAGCCAGGAGACCAGAAGATATTGTCTCACTGTGGTGGGTGCTGACTTGAGGAGCTGCTGGATGAGACTTTCAGGTGGGCTAGAGTGAACTGTGTGCTGCTGAACAGATAGCAGCACTGAGTGTTTTGGTAGGTTTTACTTCAGCTTTCGCTTCCAGCACTTGAAGATTACAGTCTGAGAGATTACCTGATCCCTTAGCAAGAAGATTTCACTTTGTTCAAACCATGAAGGTTGACTACAGCTCAGCTGGGTTGCTGTGGCTGAAATGTCTAACCTGAGCACATTGCAGCATCCAGCAAGCAGCCTGAAATGGGTGCATGGGGGTCTGGGTGTGACCTGCACCCTTGAGGTTGCTCTGAGTGTTGAGACAATGCCCAGCCCACCAGACACCCAGACCAGCAGGGCTAGGGTGGCTAAAAGCCAGCATTTTGGAGGACTTTACTTCTCATAAGCACCAGCTTAAAGCCAAGCCACCAGGAGTCAGCAGCAGTAACAATTCATCCATGGCTCCTGTTCTTTTCATAGACAAAAGACTGGAAGAGGCTCAGCTTCATCTGAGCCACTGCACTACTGCAGCAATAAGGAGTATATGACCCCTGACAGATGTTATTCTCACCTGCTCTTGATGGTGAGCAGAGGAGAGAGTCACAGCCTCCATAAGCAGACTGTGTTTCATCACCCTCAAAGCTGGGAATTTGTTTTGTAACATGGAACCTGAATATTCCTTGCTGCAAATTAAGTTAAATTCCTGTTGACCTTTTCCTGACAGCCACAGGGAACTGTTTTAATCACTATTCTCTTTGTTGAAGTCTTTGTGTTCTGGAAAATGTATTACATCCCCCTTTGTCTCTTCTTCTCCAGAAAACAAACCCCATTCTCTCAACCTTTCCTTGTAGGTTATGTTTTCTAAACCTCTCCTTGCTGTCTTTTGGGTTCCCATAAGGGTGTCTGCTTATTAAAATTGAAGCTTAATTTTACAAAGGTTGCTATGTTACTTGGCACGGCAGAAAATAATAACAAACACTACACTACCACTAGAAAATCCATGATATGATCACAGAGTGAAGTGATAGGGTGGATCTCAAGAGATCATCCAATTCATTGCCTTGCACTGGGGCAAGTTCAAGTGTAACAAGAAAATCCCAAAAGATTTGTCAGATCAATGATGACAACTTTCAGTGATGGCACTTCTCCAGTTTCCTGGCAGTCTACCCCATGGATTTTACTGTCCTTGTATGAGTCTGTTGTATGTTGTTACAACTGTGAGGATTAAACTTCTTAAAAAAGATTTTTAAAATCACATGACTGTTGAGCTCCAAATATCAGAAAATTGTCTCAGGGAACAGAGGCATTAAAAGGATAGGTTTACCAGCTGTGAAGATGAAGGCTTTTTTTATTTTGATTTCCCCCCCTATTCCTGTAATTGACTGCTCTTTATTTCATTTTTAAAGGATTCAACTACAGCAAATACAAGAAATAAAGATGCGATGAGGTGAGGTGAGGTGAGGTGAGATAGATAGATAGATAGATAGATAGATAGATAGATAGATAGATAGATAGATAGACAAACATATTTAAAGACCTGGCCTCTAGAAATCTTGATAAAAAACTCTCATTTGGCACTTTCTTGGCAAAATTTCAGCTATAATTATTCATTCTAGAAGTGGCAAAATGGCAGTTTCCTGGTAAAGGGGAAGTTCTCCTCATCCTTGAGTCTCATTTAGTTCTAGGCTGATTTCACCCAAAACTAGATGAAACAAGTAGGCTCTTGTCCTGTCAATTGCCTCCTACAGATACATTTTCAGGACTGCCAGCTGCACTGAAGTTTTCTTTGGACCTGAAGTCCATGGCAGGTTTCTGAAGTCTGCAGGGTCAGAAGACCTTTTGAAGGTTCCAACAGGAGCTGGCTGGAAGCTTCACATAGGCTCAAAATGTTCCCTTGAAGATACGATTTCATACCACAGTTTTCCTTTCAAGAAACAACCCTGTGCACAAGTTCATGTGAGTGGACCCTCCATCCCAGCCAGGGTCCTGTCCAAACCACTTCTCCATGCCCTGCTTTTATTGACAGGGTCTCAGGCCAGCAGATGCCACCTGACCCAATGCAGTCAGGGTGGAAGTGTATCATGTAAACCCTAAAAGCAGTGATGTGGACTGTGTATGTCAGGTTGCTCTGGCTCTTGCTCAACTATTCCACTATTACCACTGCTCATAAACAGAAATGTTTCACTCCACAGGATTTCCTTGCATGGATCCTGATGTCGTCTCTCTCCCCTGTATAGCGGCAAGAAGTTTTTACCTGGAAAATCAAGGCAGGTACATGGAAAAAGAGGAGTGATATGCTTTTGTTTTAACCAAATGGGTCTTTCAAAAGCTGAAGCTAATGAAGACCCACTTAACAACTCTTCATATAGCTTTGATAAACAAAATGTTTCCAACTGGAATTTTCAAGCTGAACATAATAATATGAAGAGGGAATAAGAGCTTCCCCTTGTCAACTGGCTACTAACAAAAGAAAAATATGAGGAGTGAATACTTAGAAAAAAATACCAACAGTGCTGTAATATAATTAAAACCATTAAAAATGCTGTACTCTGGTTTTGCTCCCTGAAGCACTATGTTATTTTTCTTTTTTAAGCTGTCACCACATTTTGATACCATAAGGAATAAACTAAATCAAGACAAACCTCCATTTCAAAGTTGGTGAATTTGCTAGAAATAGTAACTTAAACTTTAGTAACTAGCAGATGATGCTCGATCAACTGCAGTGATCAACATCTCTCATTTTATTTGTTGACAGGAGGTATTCCTCAGGTATATAAGCACTGCTGATGTGAAAGAAAGACAAATGTAGAGGCAAGGCCAAGAGCAAGCACCCACAGAAAGCCTGAAATTTTAGAAAATCAGAAAGGGCCTCATTAGGCAGAGTGCTGGACCACATCTAGAAGGATTCATATCATATTGTAACTTGATGTAATTCTGACACATAAGCAGGGATTCCACTTGCCAGAAAACTGCATGGGGGCACCTTTCCATTAGAGACATAAAACTATGAACCTAGGGGTTGTAGGACTGAGCCACCTCATACATTTACCTGTTTTGCTTTTCTTTCTGAGGCAAAATGTAGTCTTCTGGCATTGGCAATGGGACTGAAGGGCAATGCACAAAGCAAGAAATGTTCACAAAAAGTATTGCAATGAATGTACACTCATGAAATTTTAATCACTAAATCATGAAGAAGGGGAAAAAAAAAGGAAAATTTATTAACTGCATTTCTACTTAGTTGAGCAAAATTGTCAGTCATCATTTTTGAACCTTGTGAAAAAGCAGATTTTTTAGGAAAGTCAGTCAACCTCTTCCCCACCAGCTTCCAAAAACTCAAAAAGCAAATTGAGAAAGATGACTATACACTAATAGAAGATTTCTCACTGAACTGGTGACACCACACAGTGACCCAGACAATCAAAGCTGGACATGCCAATTGTTATCTTCTCAAGGGTGAAGAGGACTGTTACTTACACCACTCTGCAGCATCTCTGGGCATTGCAGAGCTGGAAATTGGATGCATCAGATCTTGCAAAAACTCTTCTTAAGATCTGAAGACACAGACTTCATCTTTCTCATTCTACAACCTCATAAAAGAGAAGATGCAAAGAAACACAAGAAATACATTGTGGACAACTCTTTCAGTGACAGGGGGATAGGGGCTATATTATTGACATGACTGTACAATCCCAATATATTCAGTGTATTGTTAGAAAATAGAAGAATAGTTGCAAAAAAATCTTCTTACCATGGCCAATTACCGTAAATCATTTACATTTCATCAGACTATGCTGCAGATTTGTGTTTTTCAGGGAAGCTTTGTAGAGCTGGTGTTAGTGTGATAGAATAACAAAACAGAAATTAATGTTGCTGTTCAGGGGGAATACAGTTCACAAAATGTTGTCTCCACAACTTTTTTAGCTTATGAGCCAAAACCAAATTGTTTACCATAAGCTCTTGGTATACTGTATGCTAATATTACTCACTTTGTTCCAGCAAATCACTGGTAGAAGAGAAACATTGTTGATCCAAGGTCTTTGCACAGATTCCGAGCTGACAATACGAAGACAAGTTTCTAACTAATACAAATGATCCCTGGCACCAGCCTAGCAGACAAGCACAGCACACACACTCAGCTGGAGAGTCACAAACCTGCCCACTGAATCCTCAGAGGCCAGATTTGTTCTCTGCTATGTCATGTTGAACCATTTTGGCTGCATCCAAGTACTTGCACATAAGATCTGCAGAGAAAAACATGCTCCTTTGCTTTTTTTTTGTTTCCTACCACCCTGTTTTCAGTGACATCTGGACCTTTCAACTGAGGGCAAGAATATTCCATCAGTAGGACAGGATCCTTTGCCTTAACATTGCCAAGTTAAACAGGAAAAGGCCTGAACAAGGCACCCCACAGGATCCGAGATCGTATTCTGAAAGTTCCCTTCCCTGGCCCAGTGCTAGAGAGGAACCTCAGCCACTGCTTTTTCCGTGGGGACAAATCTTCAAACGGTGGTAGGAAAGACAGGCTCAATGACTTTGACTCAGGGGAAGAAGGTACTAAAGAGAGTTTGTGGTAAAATAGTCTAGCAGAGCACTTTGTGTCTCTCCTGACCGCAGATGAAATGATGGGGCCAGATGTGTCTCATGGGCCACCAACTAGAGAAAACTGGTTGTGAACCTTCCTTGGATCAACATGAAAGAAGCTTAAGGTTACAGAGTACCAAAGCTGCCAATAGATGAGACTCTTTGATGTTTTTTATGAACCAAGAAAAAAGGACAGAAACATTTTTAATTTTGCATTAGCATTTTGTGTTGTGTGGGTTTTTTTCCAACTGACTCCGTGACTGTTGATATTAATTAAAGTGAATGGTAGATTACTTTCTAAAGGCTATAATTTAAACCAGTAGTTGAATATAGACTAGAGTGTAACATTCTTCAGCTCAAACCACAAGGTATGCAAGCTGGGAATGAACTCTATTTCTTTCCTGTTGAAGGACAGATTAAATATTTTTTTATTATTTCTAATGCTAGCAAAGAAAGTACGATTCCCATTTTTCCTTCGATTTCTCTGTACACTTAATTGATGTATTCTACCAAGCTGTCAAGCTGCTTTTAAAACCCATTCTTTTTCATAGAAATATTATCCTCCTTTTATTAGTTTGAGTTGATAAATGAATCAAGAGCCTTTGAGGGTATTGTGTACTGTCAACGAAATACATCTTTCAGATGCGTCCACTGCAATAGAGCTGAAAAAATATATATCATGAAACACTTAATAAAAAAGATACACAGATTTGTCTTTTACAAGATCATGGGACTTGGGTCTATCTCCAGGGAGGAGTTCCAACATGAGAAAGAAAATACATAGTTCAAAAGCCCATGTTTTCAATTTGCAGCCACATGGTTTAAATTATCCTTGTATTTATTAAGGGCGCTAAATGGGCAGCTTGACTTAGGGGAAAGGGTCATTCAAGTTGAGAATAGTCATGTTTAATCCCTCAGCTAGCTGCAGGTTAATTGTACATTGAGATGCTGAATATTCTTTACAGAGTGTGTGTTAAAATACCACATGAGACACAGCTGGAGGATTTTTGCCATTTAATGTTGGTTTGGTTTTATTTTTACTTCTATATATCTGCCTTGTAAACAGTAGAAAATTTTTAAACAGCTAATGTGGAAGCACAGCAATCCTATGTGCCATGCAAAGCCTATCATATTGCTACCCCTGGCATTTCAGCTTCGCACGTGTGTGAGCTCTGTGTTTTGTGGTCAGCTCTTGATTTCCCTGATACTCAGTGTTGTAGATTTTCCTGTAATCAGAACCACAAAAAGAGAGTAGTGGAAGATGTCTTTTCCACTTTGTGCTGAGGCCTGGACATAGTAGGTTTATGGATATTGCATGTACTTGCCTGTGAACTTGCTTGCTCAGCATTTCAGGAGGGAAAAAAGAAAATTAATCAAAATCCAAAAAGCAGAAATTAGAGCAAACAAGAGAGCACTTCCAAATGGACAGGAAATATGAAGTTTAAAGCTTAAAGCCCCTAAGGCATTCATTGAGAAGAAAATAAGTAGCTATTGATTATCAAGGCAGTTTATCCAAATTTCACCATCCTTTTATTTTGGTGGTCCCAATATAGACATGCCTTGGTGGGAATTTAAAATTGTTCTGTCCATGTTAATTCACCCAAGTAATGATCTGGATTTTGTTCATGAGATGCAAATGGATAGTTGCAAACATCCAAAAGACTCACTGTGTTTGATGCAAACACGAGATATGTCGCTTGTGTTCTTCAGTGGGGCTGAAGGTAAAGGCTGTGGAAATGGGAATAGCCTAGGCACTCACATCCAGCTTCAGCATCTGAATGTTTTCAAGGAAAAAAAAACAAACAAACAACAACCAAAAAACCCAATCAGAACACAAAGGATTTCTGAGCAAAGTAATTTCTAAAGTCACTTCTGAATTCAAATAAATATTTGTGGGAAAACCGCTTTCCCTATTCTCCTAACGCTCATAATTTAATTATAGTAGCCGCCAGGCATCTTTAACTTTTGTGACCAGAAGATCACTCTGGGTCTTAGTGACCTTGGCTGTTGTAATAGGGTAATATTTTTACAAGGATGAAGTGTTCTTGAATACACTTCTCCAATGTACTGGTGTTTGCAGGCATTTCTCAGCAGATCTGACCTGAAGTGCAAGCATAGGTCTTTTGTTTCGCGTAGGGGTTTATTGACAAACTCCAGAAAAATCGTGTTCCACTTCCATTTGCTGAAACTTGCACTTTGTGAATTGACAAAGCTGCTGGTATTCTTCCTCTGAGCCCTCCATTATCAGTGGGAATCTGAACCAAAGGTCTGAGCCCTGGAGCCTTTGAAAATAATCCAGTGGCCACATATCTAAACATGAAGAGAAACATGAAGGCAATGAAAAAGGACAAGGGGGAAAATGCATAAGAACAGAATTCAAGATATTTCAGTGTAATGTTACATGTAAAATTGCTCTTAAAGTTCATTGCAGACATTTGTTGACAGAGTTCAATGAAGAAAGCCAGGCAGGTGGGAATTAGTGTTTTTTAAATGCCACTCTTTCACTAACACTTTAAGCAATAGTTGTGGAATGCAGCAATTAAATCATCAGCCTGAGAAAGATGCAGTCACCAAACTCTCTGCATTGTTTTACAGGTGAATAATCTCCTACTCTACACTCATGCAGTGTCACTTTTGCCCAGTTCCTCTAAAAACATCACAACCTGTTTTATCCAACTAAAGAAATCTCATGTTAGAAGACCCTGAGCTTATGATATATAGGTCATTTTTACATTTTGTGTCATGCAAATGCAAATCCTTACCTTTGTTATGGAATCAAAGGATCATAGGATGGTTTGAATTGGAAGGGACCTTAAAGATCATCTAGCTCCAATCCATCTGCCATAAGCAGGCACACCTTCCGCTAAGCCAGGTTGGTCAGGGCCTTGAACACTTCTAGGGATGGCACATCCACCACTTACCCTCGCAACCTAGCATCAGCACTCTCATAGTGAAGAATTTCTTCCTGATATCTAATATAACCTACTCTTTTTCAGTTTAAAGCCATTCCTCCTTGTCCTATCACTACATGTCTTTGTAAGAAGTCCATCTCCATCCTTCTTCTAGCCCTCCTTTAGTTCTGGAAGGCTGCTCTAAGGTCTCCCTGGATCCTTCTCTTTTCTAGGCTAAGCAACCCTAACTGTCTTAGCCTGTCTTGATAAGAGAAATGCTCCAGCCCTGTGATCATCTTTATGGCCCTCCTCTGGACTCATTCCAAAAGGTCTTTACTATGTTGGGGGCCCCAGAGTTGGACACAGTATTCCAGGTGGGATCTCACCAGAGCAGAGGGGGAAAATCATCTCCCTCAACCTGCTGGTCATACTGTGTTTGATGCAGCCTTAGATGCAGTTAGCTTTCTGGACTGCAATTTCTCATTACTGGGTCATGTTGAACGTCTTGCCAGCCAACAACCCAAAGTCCTTCTTCTCAGGGCTATTCTCAATCCATTCTCTATCCAGCCTATATTTGTGCTTGGGATTTCTCCAATCTGCATGCAGGACCTTGCACTTGGCCTCGCTGAACTTCATGAAGTCCACACAGGTCCATTTTTCAAGTGTCTTGGGGCTCCTTTTGATAGCATTCCTTCCCTCCACTATGCCAATCACATCAGACCACACAGCTCAGTGTCATTGGCAAACTTGCTGAGGGTGCACTCAATGCCACTGACATGTCGCTGACAAAGATGTTAGACAGCACTAGTTCTAATACTGATCCCTGAGGAAGGCCACTTGTCACTGGTCTCTGCTTGGACACCAAGCCATTGACCGCAACTGTCTAAGTACAACCATCCAGCCAATTCCTTATACACTGAGTGGTCCATCCATCCAACCCATGTATCTCCAATTTAGAGAAAAGGATGTCGTGTGGGACAATGTCTGTTGCTTTGCACAAGTCCAGGCAGATGGCACCACTTTCTCTTCTTTTATCCAGTCCTATCAGGACTTGAGTTTTCCTAGCATGATCTCTGTCTGCTCAGACAATTCCTCTGTATTCTTCCCAGGCTACCTATCCTTCCTTCCACTCTCTGTAGGCTTTTTTTTTGTGCATGAGTTTGTCCAGGGACTCCTTGCTCATCCACACAGACCTCCTGGTGTTTTTGTCTGACTTGCTCTTCATTGGGATGCATCACTCCTGACCTTGGAGGAGATGATCCTTGAACATCAACCAACTTTCTTGGGCTCCAATTCCCTTCAGAGCAAAATTCAACAGTACTTTACCAAGCAGTTCCCTAAAGAGGCTGAAGTCTGCTCTCCCAAAGTCCAGAGTAGTGAGCATGCTGTACACTCTCTTCACTACCCTGATGATCTTGAATTCCGCCATTTCATGGTCACTGCAGCAAGGTTGCCCTTCAGCATCGCATTCCACACCAGCCCCTCTTGTTGGTGAGAACAAGGTTCAACACAACATCTCTCCATGTTGGCTCCTCTATCATTCGAAAAGGAAGTTATCATCAATGCATTCCAGGAACGTCCTGGATTGCTTATGCCTTGCTGTGTTATCCCTCCAACAGTATAGTTGGATAGTTGGAGTTCCCCAAAAGGATCAGGACTTGTAAATGTGAGACTGCTCCTTTCTGTCTATAGAGGGACTCATTTGCTCAGTTTTCCTGATCAGGTGGACTGTAGCAGACCCCTACTACAACATGACCTCTGCCCTCCCTTTAGTCCTAGCCCACAAGCTCTCACTTGGCTCTTTATTCTTCCTCAAGCACAGCTTCATGCACACTGGCTCGTCATTGACATAGAGGGGAGCACACCCTCCCCATCTCCCCTGCCTGTTCTTTAAATAATACTGATCTGAATTGTCTATAAAATTTTCAGCGAAGCTTAAGAAGGCATTCTGAATACATCGATCTCATTCAGAGAAATTATGTACAGTTTACTTTTCTAAAGGCCATATTCTAGCTGAGCAAAGTTAACCTTTCTCTGCTGAAAACTATCATGTTACTCCTTGAGAAATTGTGGCAGTATAATATAGCAAGCATAAAAGATGCAGGTCTTAGGCAAAAAGAGAAGGTCTTACATTCTTTTGTCGTTAAGGCTATTTTATTGGAGAAGGGAAGAAAAAGCTCAAACTACTGGAAATCTATCAAAGACAAGAAATAGATCTTCTCGGATAATGTTTCAGCTAATTCTTTCAAACCTCTACATTTGAAGAGATCAAATACTGACACATATATTCTTGTAATCTGAGGGCTCTTATGAAATAGAATAAGAACTCCAAATCAGTTAGCCTTTATATCTAAACCAAAGGCAGATTGATCAACAAAACACAGAGGGTCTCAACTATCTGTAGTGGTTGCAACATGGTTAATGGGCTTCAGACACTTCGCACCTAAACCATGGATTTAGTCTGGTTCAGTTTCATAATGTATGGAAATCTTTACTGGAGAAGGTTTCACTAGCTAATACTAGCTGATACAGAACAAAGACAAGCTCGACCTCCTGTTTTTTGCCCTATATGCTAAAGATTTCTTCCCACAGTCCTGCTTTTCCTGAGAAGAGAGAGGCATTTATTTTTGGTTTTCAATCAGAGGAAGTGTTTTTAATCAAATGGCATCTCAACACATCCATGTTGTTCAAAAGAGTTATCTAACTGCTATGACTAGACAACAGCCGTAAAAACTATGTCCAAGTAACAGCAGTCCAGAAAAGCTTTAGTGCTCTTGGTTAGTTTGCTAGGTAGCTTCATGAATCTGAAATTGAATCTATGAGATTTCACTAAAAGCAAGATTTGGTGTGTTAACAGTACACTTGGAACATCCATCTACTCAGAAAGTTTCAAGCACCTCTGACAGAAGACAGATGTTTACCTCTTCAACCAGAAGACTTGTCATCATGCTCAGAGCTTGACTTCAAATTCCTTGAGTCACATTTCATGAAGATTTCAGGATGTCTGAATTTTCCTTCAGGTTCCTAGGTAATTATGACCCCACATTTAGGGCGTCAGTTAAAAGCCAAATCCACTAGTATAATGTACATGCTGTGTTACTAATCCAAGTATGTAGGTACCCCAAATGCCATATAAGCTTCTATTTAAGATAGCCTAGATTACCTTGACTTCCCTGGCCGAGCTTAGAGATGGGGTCAAACTGGCCCATCACAGTCTTGTAAAGGTATAGACCCTTTGGGTGATAAGAAAGCAGCCACATCTACAAAAACAAGGCTAGTATTTTTAATAGAGGAAAAACCTTATATTCTTCTTCCTTTATGTTTGGGTGGTTTCCACGATTGACAACAATGCATCATATTCTCCCATGTTAAATTGCAGCATTTTTGAGGAAAACAGGTACCTATGCAAGGTGTCAAAGTTCAGCATTTGAAGGGTTACACAGTCTAGTTCCTACAGTGGTCATGAGAATGGGGTATGAGCAGGAGGAATGAAAGACGTATCCCTAGTACAGAAGTACCCAGCACAACCAAGATAGACCATGGATTGATGGGCTGAGGCCAATTATGTGAGATTCAACAAGGTGAAGTGGTGGGTCCTGCATTTGGGTCACAACAACTCCATGCAGTGCTACGGGCTGGGGGAAGAGTGGGTGCCCAGCAGAAGAGAACCTGGAGGTGTTGGTCAACAGCAGCTGAACCTGAACCAGCAGAGTGCCCAGGTGGCCAAGAAGGCCAATGACATCCTGGCCTGTGCCAAAAATAGTCTGATCAGGAGGAGCAGGGCAATGATTGTCCCCCTGTACTCAGCTCTGCTGAGACCACACCTCAAGTCCTGTGTCAAGTTCTGGGCACCTCACCTCAAAAAAAACATTATGGTGCTGGACCATGTCCAGAGAGAGGTCATGGAGTTGGTGAAGGGTCTGGAGCACAGGTCTTATGAAGAGCCAATGAGGGAGTTGGGACTGTTTAGCTTGGAGAAGAGGAGGCTCAGGGGAGACCTTATCACTCTCTACAACTACCTGATAGGAGGTTCTAGTGAAGTGGGTGTCGGTCTCTTTCCCTAAGTAACAAGCAATGGAACAAGAGGAAATAGCCTCAAATTGCACCAGAGGATGTTTAGATTGACTCTTAGGAAAATAAATTTTCCCTAAAGAGTTGTCAAACATTGGCACAGGCTGCTCAGATAAGGGGTAGAGTCACCATCCCCAGAAGTATTGAAAAGATGTGTAGACGAGGCACTTGGGGACAAGGTTTAGTGGTGGACTTAGCGGTGTTAGGTTAATGGTTGTACTCGACGATCTTAAAGGTCTTTTCCAACCTAAACGAATATTTTTTTCTATGGTTTATTTTTCTGCCAACAGCAACATTAGGGATGGATTTGCCGATTTTAAAAGACTCCAAGCAGCAGTGTGTTTGCTGTCTCATCCAATATTTGAGTCCTGTGTTTGATTGCCTTCAGTATAGAGAGAATACAGTAAGTATGCTGTAGGGATATTAAGGATTTAAGAAATCACAGTTAATAACATTGTTTTTTGCTATAGTAGATCTTATTTTAAAATAAATTCTTAATTTTGTTTCTCTCTGTGTTTCTGCAGGTTTAAAACACAGAGCAATCAGTTTAACCACTGACTTGGAATAATATGGGTTGGATCGCTGAAGGTCACCAAGCCCAACCTGCTCAAAACAGTTCCAGCTGGGTCAGACTGCTCAGTACAGTCAGGCTTTGAACACCTCCAAGAACAGAGACATCAAAACCTCTCTGGACAACCTGTGCAAATATTTTGCCACCTTTCTGAGGAAAACCTTTCCCGATATCCATCAGAACTTCCTTCATTGCAATTTCTGTCTGCTGCCTGTTATTCTATCAATGTGCACCTATGCAAGCAGTATAAACCTGTCTTCTCTATATTCTCCCATTAGCTAATGAATAGCAGGACCAACAGCACTTCTCAACTAACTGGCTTGTGGATCCACAGTGTTAGGAAATAGTTCTTTTCAGTCTTCAGAAACTTGTTGTATTGCCTCTACCCTGTTAGGTTGCTCATTCAGCTGGTTAAAATCACCCATGAGAGTCAGGGGCTGCAACCAGATTCTTCCGTCTGTCTGCCAACTTCTCACTGATAAAACAAAACCAAAAAATCACATTTCTCTTTTTTTTTTTTTTGTATCAGCATTCATGATTTTATCACAGGTATCTGACAGTCAGCTTTTACCTCACACAAAACTGTTTTGGCTTTTGACAGACCTAAAAAAAATACCTTATCTTTTCTCCAGCACCATTGGGATCAGAACTTTTTTTCTGTTCTTTATATATTCCTTGATGTTTTATTATTTTTCTCTGTGTTACTGGAGAATTTTTTTTTGCTAGTGGTGTTCTACATAACAATTTTTTGTTGATGGAAGCACAGGGTTTAGGGAAACTAGTATGATATTCTTGAACAATTCCTGTCTTTCTCGGCGCCTTCTCGCTTAAAATGCATATGCTCAGTCAGTTTTGTCAGCAAATGCTTTAAGTTTTGGAAAGCTGTCCCTATAAAAGTTTCCAATGGGCAGATTTTTGGTCAGTGCTGTATTTCATTTGTATAAAGTAAATCTGAATTGACTCTTGTCTCTGGTACTTCAGTAACTGTGCTTTTTGGGGGGTCTGTAACTAAGACTTTCTCATAAGGCAGGCTTAAGTCCACTATCAAGTTACCATGTACTGGATATGGGGCCTCCTGTTTTGCGAAGACAACATTATTATTTATTGAAACATTAAGGAAATTTGTTATTGTCTACAGAAGATGAGCACCAAATGACTCTCTGGTTGAAGTCTTCCTTGATAAGTTTCTTGCTTGCATGTTGACTGTTGTTATTTCTAACATCCCCTATAAATTATCAACTGATGCTTAAGGAACAACTACTTTTATCACCTAGAAATTCTTCCTGGGCTACAGTAGAGACTCCTGGACACAGCATAACACCCACCTCTTTAACAGAACGAGGTCCAGATGCAACTTAGCTCAGTAACCTGGGCCACTGCACAGGAGACAGTAAGTGTCAACACTGTGACCGTAATAGTTTGGGCCCAGACAAACATGGCCAAATTACATTTGGGCACTTCCCTTCTCCTCCCAGCACACATCCAGCCATCTCAGGTGTTTCTGTACCTACCATCATACAACTTTCCTGGCACTAAAAGCTCCAGTGAGCTCAAATACCTCTGCATGTTTCAATGTGGTCAAGATCAAGATCTTCCCCCAGTCTTCTGTTTTTCTCTTTCCACATTTCATCGGAACCCTTGGATTTCTGGAGAAGAGACAGGGCATGGCCAATGACTGAATCAGGAGGGAGAAAAGCTAACAGCACTGGCTGTCTCATTTTCCTCCTTCTTTTTACTATCCAGTATAGGCACTGTTTTAAATTACACAAAAATAGCCTGTAAAGCTCTCATCAATCTCACTTGTTCAAATGCAGCTTTTCCACATTAATCATTTACTATGACACAAGTAAACAATGCCACATGTGTCCACCACAATGGTGCTCTTACATTACTCATTCAGCCCAAGGTGCACTGGTTTTGCATGGAGTCTTACTCCCTCTGTTCTCTCTTTAAAAAAAATATGTTAAAAAGAAACCATACAACCATCTTTTTGTTTAAGTGTCAAAGACAGGAATATTCAGGGATCAGTTATTTGCAGGCTACCCCTGCCAAGGAAAGGAAAGCGTTGCATTTCAGCATTCTTGCACTCATTCTTCCTTTCCCCTTCTGCTCATAAAGACACCTGAACTAGCTCTAGACACTCCTGATCAAATATTGACAGTAAGGCACCTTCATTGTCACAGTGTACCACAGAATCTAACTTCACATGCTTCTGAACAGTCGTATGGCTATACTTCTTGCTAGCTCAAACCAGCTTACTGTTTGTATCCAAAGTATTTTTTTTCCTCACCCAGTGTAACTTTTTGGTGTAAGAGAGGGGAGCATCCAGGAGCTGTTCAAGAAAACCTACTTCTCACCTTTACACTTAGTGAGTTTTACTAAAAACTAATCCATCTTGGATGGATTTTAGCTATATGTTCATGACAGGTTTATTGTGCCATTTAGATACGCCTTATATTATTTTCAATTTTCAAAATGTCTTTCAGAGTAGAAAGATCTTCAAAAGTGGGAGGCTGAATTTCACCCACAAACATTCACTCCTGGGGTATAAATGGGACTTCATCTCCACAAAAAAAAAACCAAACCAAACCAAAACCAAAATACCTCAACAAAAACAAAAAAAAACCCCAAAACGTGAAAACACTCCCTGTCACTGCCAGCTCTCCTGATTTATCCAGCGTTTCACAAACAAAAAGTTGGTATTCTAGTCATAGCTTGGAATGAAGACACTGAACACAAACCTCAACTTTCATTCCTGCAGGAGAAGTTTCCATCCCTCCTGTTTGCAGAGGAAAGTTTGAAAACATGGCCTGACTGGGCTCAAGCAAGTTGCTGGGGAGGGAGAAAGAGCTGACTCATGATTTTTGCTAGCCGGGGATTGCAGTGCTGGGACACAGGCCAGACAGGAGCAGAATTTGAGACTTTGGAGCGTCATTGGTTATTACCACCGTGCTGTTGCTCTGGAAGATGCTACTTTTTGCTGGAATGGAGGCCAAAGCAAAATGTTTTGATTTTGAGGACAGGTATTAGTCAGGTGTCCTTCCTTCTCCTAAACAAATTTACATTGGAGGAGGCTACATTCAGTGCAACACATACAGAAGATCCCCAGTGCCTCATTCCTCTTGGTAGATGACCTTAGGCAGTATTCCACCACCACATTTGCCCACATATCAGCACCTTCAGAAGGATGCCTGGATTCTTCTGCCCATCGCATCCAGCAGGTTCCCCATCATAGGGCAAGAATGTTGACTATGGTAACCTCAGTGTCATCATTGCTTACAAACTGCCTCTTTCAATGGTCCCTACCAAAATAACCCAAGTGGACCTATCTGTCTGTGTTGGTTACCTTTACACATAATTCAACCTCTTGAGAAAGCTCATATTAAAAAAACCAATCAACCAACATCAACCAACCAAACAAACAAGTGCCCTTGTTTTATAAAAACTTCTTAATTTGAGAGCATAAAAGCATTACAAATGTCATACTAAAGGGACAATTAGATAGGCATCATGGTATGTGGTACTGATGTATAATGGAATATCAACTGACCCACTCTACCCTCATGATTGCATATGAAAAAGAAGAGAGAGACGTGAGAGAAAGTGGTGTCAGCTTTGTTTCAGATTATGGAGAAAAGATAAGGAGAAGAGAGGAGAGGAGAGGGGCGGAGAGGAGAGGAGAGGAGAGGAGAGGAGAGGAGAGGAGAGGAGAGG